>CM054113.1:199463741-200663741 GCA_028673005.1 Tanypteryx hageni | reverse complement strand
CAGTAAAAATTCTTCAAGTTTAAAAAAATAGGTATATGTTTAGACATTACGGGATGAGATAAGAAGCTGAAATTTTTTAGTTATTTACAGAGTAATGCATTTGCAGAAATAAACATTTGAATACTTCCATAAATACATTGCGGCGGCCGTTAAAAATATTTAAAATTTTAACAATTGGAAAAATATTATTTTACTTCTAGAAGAGCTACAACTTTAATATTTGGCAGAAATGTGTAGCATTAGTACCCTATAATGAAGAAAGTACAAAATTCTTAAAATTGCAAAGTTTTGGGATTGTTTTAATCTATTATTTTTACATAAGGGAAAATCGAAAATCGCTGCAGAGGTGAAATCTTTAGAATTAAAACAATATTTGTAATGGTGAATTTTTCTCGGGTTTCCAACCGGGTTGTCTCGGAGATTTCTTCCGACGTTTCGGCGACTAGCTCTGTCGCCATCTTCAGGGATCCTGAGATGGCGACAGAGCTAGTCGCCGAAACGTCGGAAGAAATCTCCGAGACAACCCGGTTGGAAACCCGAGAAAAATTCACCATGATGATTCGCCGGGAAAGCTTCAAATCTTTCTTCAATATTTGTAATGTTTAAATATCTGCCTGAAAAATGAATGTTATTTGGAGGTGAGATGGTATGCTTGCAAAATCCAAGCACCTATTACTAGTCCTCTATATAATGATAGACGTTCCTTGCAGAGGAGGAGGAGGATACTAATGTTTAGGCACTTCCAGATGAGCTGGAGATTCAAAATTTTTTTCCTTAGGCAAGATTATGTACGAAACCAACTAGAAAAAACGAAAATCTTGAAAAATGCAATAATGAGACCGTTAAAAATTTGCAATTGCTTAAACAAATTTTCATGGTTTATGTATTTCCGAATGAGCTAAGGAGCTGAATTTTTTTTAGAGATAGGATTTATAAAAAAAACGAGATAAGGATTATAGAAATTTTGTAATTTTGATTTGTTTGGCAGTTAAAAAATCTTAAATTTTAAACAAATAGGTAAATGTTTAGACACTACGCGGCGAGTTAGGGAGCTGTACTTTTAAAGTTATTTAGAGATTAGTATATACAACGAATAAACATTTCAATGTTTACATGAAATCGTTACTGCGGCCGTTAAAAATTATTTAAATTTAAACAATTAGATAAATGTTATTTCACTTCTAATTGTGTTATAAATTTAAAATTTGGCCGAAATGTGAGGCATTATTAACCCAATGCGGGAAAACTATAATATTCCTAAACTTGGAAAAATTAGTGATTGTTTAACTCTATTATTGTTTCATAATGAAAAAACGAAAACCGGTACAGAGGAGAAATCTTTTGAATTAATGAAATATTTCTCATGATAAAATATAACTCAAAAATTAATGTTTTTTCAATGTGAGATGAAATGTTCTTCTACTAGTATGTTATATCCTCCTCTGTATGAAACGTCTATATATAATGATAACATATAGGAGGATACTAATGTTTAGGCACTTGCAGATGTGCTGGAGATTCGAAACGTTTTTCATAGGTAGGGTTTTATGCAAAACCGAATAGAAAAAACGAAAATCATGAAAAAGTGCAACAATGCGGCCGCTAAAAATTCGCAGTTGTTTAAACAAATTTTCAAGGTTTATGTATTTCCAAATGTTCTAAGGAGTTGAAATATTTTTATAAGTAGAAATCGTAAAAAAACGAAATAGGGATTATACAAATTTTGATATAAAAAAAAAGAATTAAAAAAATATTTGTAATGAGGCAATATGAAAAATTAATGTTTTTTTATGTAGAGATGATGTGCTTGCAGAATGCAAGCTCCAGCTACTAGTATATATATGTCTATTATATATAGACGTTCCTTACAGAGGAGGAGTAACATAAAAAAAATATAGGAGGATACTAATGTTTAGGCACTTCCTGAAAAGCGGCAGACGAATTTTTTTTTGTTGGTAGGATTATGTGCAAAACCGACTAGAAAAAACGATAATCTTGAAAAAGTTCCACGATGCGACTGATAAAAATTCGAAATTGTTTAAACAATTTTTAAAGATTTATGTATTTCCAAATGTGCTACGGAGCTGATTTTTATAGGTAGAATTTGTAAAAAAAAACGAAATAGGGATTATACAAATTTTGATATTTTAATTTGTTTAGCAGTTAATAATTCTTAATGTTTAAACAAATAGGTAAATGTTTAGATACTACGGACCGAGTTAGGAAGCTAACATTTTTATGTTATTTAGAGTTTAGTCTATATAAATGAATAAACATTTCAATATCTCCATGAAATTGTGATTGCGGCCGTTAAAAATTATTTAATTTTAAACAATTATATAAATTTTATTTCACTTCTAAATGTGCTAAAAATTTAGCATTTGGCAGAAATATGTGGCCTTATTAACCCAATTTGAAAAAGTATAATATTACTAATGTTCTTAAAATTAGTGTTTGTTTTTTTCATTATTGTTCCATTAGGAAAGAACGAAAATCGGCGCATAGGAGAAATCTTTTGAAATATTTCCCATGATGAAATATCTATCTGAAAAATTGACATTTTTTCAAGATGAGATGAAATACCTGCAGAATGTAAGCACCTTCTACTAGTATAGATAGAAAAGATAGTAGAAGAGAAACGGAATGGATGGGCAAATTGAGAGGCTTCATCCATCAAAAATATCCGTCATAAAATGGGTTTAACAATGATAGACGGTAAAGTGTGTAATGTTATAACTGGAACTCCCTCTTCTCAAAGATGATACCTCTGTGGAACAATGCCTAAAGACGTAAACGACATCGATAAGGTTTTGAAAAGGGAAGTGGATAAGAGTGCAGTCGAGTATGGCCTTTCTACTCTTGATCTTATTCCTTGATGCTAAAGACCCGATAAAGTTGTCCTCAAGAAGTGGTGTATACAAATTGGCGTGTGATGATTTCGGAGCGGTCTAAATCGGCCAAACGGGGAGGAGTTTTGACAAGAGGATTAAGGAACATAAACGATACTTCCGTTTAAATAACTTGAATTCCCAATTTGCGAAACATCTGTTAAACCTCAACCATCATAGTTCCTTCAACCCTAAATTCCTCCATTTTGAAAGTAAAGGTCGTAAATTGGATGACCTCGAGCAGTTAGAAATAATTATTTGTAAAGACTCGCCCCTCTTAAACGAATACCTTTTCGACAATCATTCTCCTCTATTCAACTTACAAAAAATTTTGTAATTATTTTGTATCTACATGGTTGCCTTGGCCCTTTTACCAAGTTTTTGTAATTTCGTAAGAGTTTGCTTCCCCCCTTCTTTTCCCAACCGCTCATCCAATTACCTCCCATTTGTTTTCTTTGTAACCCTACTGTCTCCCTCTCCCCCCTCATTTTACCCTATATATATGGAACAATTTATCATTGTAATTGAGCACTTTCTGACCGGCCGGGAACGTGGGTGTTATCACGAGGGACGGCCTATATTTGTGGTAAAACTACTTACCAAGTCAACGAAGAGAGAGAGAGAGATATTTTCACCTGATCGTAGTGAAACCGGTCGTGTTATATTAAAGTTGTGGAAACCACAAAGTATTCGTTTCATTATAAGTTTAGAAAAATTTCCTTCACATGTTCCCATATGATAAAAATAAATCGGTCGAGAGAGTCATATGTGACGTTTTTTGGACAAATTCATCGTCTATGGCTGCAGAAAACGGGAAATAAACGATAGAATAATTAAGCACAATAAAAAACACAGGATCATGTTAATGATATTACCCTAAGCTGCCTTTAATGACTACATGTGAAATCAAGCACAAACCTGCGACAAAATTAAAAAGTTGAGTACATGTCAGTGAAAATGTGCAATTCGTAGAGAAATGATAGTTTATCACTGTTGTACGCCTAATTTAATCGAATGTGTTCCATGAAAAATCAAGAAATTGAAAGGAGGACAGGATAAAGAATTTAGGAAATATTAGTGGCAACATGTATGTAACTGGAACAACCTATAAGAGGTGGATTTCAATGTAAATGGTAGATAACCCAGCCATGCATTTAGTTCTTCTATATATTTCATGAATATATTTTTATGTAAAATTGTTTATCCTTAAATTAAAAAATGTCTTCTGCTTTTGATGATTAATTAGCTTTTTATTTGCTTGATATCTAGGCATTCTATAGCTTTGTTCACGTTGAGTGTAGCTTATAGTCAAAATATCAAACTGCCTGCAATGTAAACTGCTCTTGTATGTTTTACACCGCTTTGGCGCGTTGTTTTCACTGTTAAATGCACTCTACCGTCCGTTCTAGTTCATTAACTTTTGTTTAGATATTCAACAGTCCATATCTTGAGTAAGGAGTACGCGAAATATCTTTGATATCATAGACCGTGTATTCATTAATTACTAGCGAGTTTCATCAGATTACTAAGCAAACAACTTCAAAATATTTGGTCGAAGGGCTTCGCAACAAAAACTCCCACAGCAACATAGAAACATGGACTAGAATCTGCGGTAAAATCATTATTGTCATTAATAAATCCAATATAAATTTCTACAGATACTTATCTCGACACCTCATTATATGCCACCTTCACTTTAACCCTTCTATTTGTAAAATATTTAAGTATATGTACTAATACTTCTAAGAGGGATCTATTTTGTGCCTTCGAATAGTTTTATCAAATTATTATTGCATTCTCATTTAATAAACAATAATATTATATGTGTTTAAATTATATTTAGGAGTAAAGGAAAGTGTTTAATGTATATAAAATTTATTATTATGATGTAACACATTTTCCCATTCAGTAAATAAAACGAAAAAATTATTTTTTTTTAATCAACAAGATTTCCTCGTCACTATATCAGTTTCTACATAAGCCTCGTCAAGAAATTTGTCAAATATCGACCGAAATTCAATTACTTTTATATATCTCAAAAATCCACATAGTCCTCCGCATCTTCGAATTAATTACGTTTCTTCAAATAAATAAACCTCCTTTCTCTCTACTTCCCACCTCGAATGTAAAAAAATCCTCTACCCCGACTTCCTATTTTTGGGTAGCGAAATAAAAAAGCACATCGATGAAATGCTTCGAGCGCCGCCAGTTATTACTCTTTCCTCGTCTTCGTCTTGTTTGAAACCTTTCCGGAACACCTTCTCTTACAGTTAGACAATCATCGTCAAAAGGACCCAGTAATTTGAGCGGTGCCTTCTCTTTCCTTTATACCCTTTCTACCGGGCGCCTGAAGTTTTAAACTGCAAAATTAATTAATACATCTCGCACGTGCATCGCCACATCCTGTAAGGGGAGCCTTCAATTAACCTAGAAAGGAACCTCCACGCACGTCGTAATTACGTCGCGGTTTCTTCCTCAAACCAAACAGGTACTAGTAGGTCCCACGAGAGAAGCATAGAGAGAGAGGCAAAGTAAAGGTTAGAAAGTGACGAAAAATTCCAAAAGTATTTATAATAGCGCATTTTGAAATTGATGTTAATATGGGCCAATGGTTAAAAAAGCTTTACCTAATGGGAAAAGTATACGTACGTGCTGCGCCCTCCTTTGTTATCATGTGTGTGTGTGTGTGCGTGCTCAGCTGTTACGTCGTCGAAAACGAATTAAATGCCTTCCCTCTTGTTCCTATTTATATGTCACGAAGTCGTAAACTTCAGACGCCGTTTTATATTGATTATATGATAAATATATAAACTATTTATAACACTTGGTTCTTCACTCTTAATTCCCTTCACTAATCCATTCCTCGTCTCTTTTCCGCATGTTTTGCGCAAAAGTCTCCCTCATGTTTCTTTGGCTTTATTAAGAGTTCGTGGCGAATGGACAAACCGGGAGATATTTTAAAATATTCCATTAGCATTCAGAGTCATCGAATCTTATAATCATTATTATAAAACCTATATATCGAGTTAAATATCCTCTCAAACTCATCAATCAATCGCGCCTATTACAAAGCCTAGTGAATGTACGCTTCTGAGAACTTGAAAGATAAAATTATTAAGCGCTCTTTGCACGAAGTGAACGCATATAGGGAAGGTCGTTTCCGTCCTTCCGTCCGCATGTTAAAACTCGGTAACCGCTGGACGTATTTTGATGAAATTTGGTATTAAGGAGTTTTGCTAAGATTATTTAGCTGATTCCAATTTTGGTAAAATTCGAACAATAATTACGACCACTTTACATGAAGACCTACATCTATTTTACAACGTACCTCGCTTGCCTCTCGTTAAATTCTCATCTGAGTGAAAAATATTAAGAACATTGTAAAATCTCAAAGAAACGCTGTACTCCGACTTGGAGTACACCTTTCCAATCTTGTAGCATCAACGGATGACAATGCGGTTTTCATATAACTTTACGCCATCATTCAATTAATAATTCAAATGAAAACCGCTCGAATATTGAATGAGGTTGGTATGTTTGAAACACCAGGGAGGTAATATGGTTTCATACCAGGTAATTCTATATATATATATATATATATATATATATATATATATATATATATATATGGTTGCATACCAGGTAATTCTCTCTCTCTCTCTCTCTATATATATATATATATATATATATATATATATATATATATATATATATACACATATGTGGTCATTGTTTTTTGAGAGCCAAAAAGTGAATTCATGTTTCTCTCATTTCACCACACGATATTTGATTAATTAATAATCATGAAAGCCATTTGGCAATGCGATTAAAACTGATTCTTTTTCTGAAAACAGCATGTTAAAATATTTTCAGTCGAATGAATAAAACTGTTCTCATAATAATTTATATAAATCATCAGACCGTAAAATGTACTCTCATGGAAAATTTTGTGGGCTACAGAAAACATATATTCCCATAAATAAATAAATACCTAAGTTTCTAAAAAGGTATTTGTTGAGGTTTCAAAATATTCGACACGTCTCTCTTTTAACAATAAAGCAAATGAGTTTCAAATAAATTTAACTAGTATTGGTATTAGTGTAACAGACAGTATGACGAGAGAGCTTTTCGAAAGATATTTTTTTAATTTCCACCATAAAAAACGCACCGCACTCATTCGGTTTTCATTGATTCGGTGTCATTAAAATTAACCATTAATGTTTTTGAAGAAATGAAGGCGGAGATGGGTTTCCCCGTAAAAATAAAATCCAGTTTTTTCTGACTTTTTTAGTTCGGCTCTCATTGTTATAAATGCAAATTCCACACGTCCGTTCGACCGTTCGAATGAAATAACAGGCTCCGGAACCGCGGTGGAATTAATTTTAAAAAATCTCCATCCAACTCCATTTCAGAAAAGCAATGGGTCACTCGCATAAAAACGCACAAAACAAAAGAGAATCGCCGAACGGAGCCCGGCGGAATCCAGTCGGGAATTTTCGCGCAGCAACTGTTTTGAGGAAGCCGGGCTGGGAAACCAAGAGGCAAATGATTTCAAGCTTGCGGCACTCCATACCTGAATTAAAGAGTTATGATTTCTAGATAATTCCTTCCGAAAATGGCGTGGAAGAGATGAGAGTGGAAGATATGTTTGGGACGAGGCGAAGGAGAGACGAACAAAACGCAGGATGGATCGGCGGACGAGAATAAATATTTAAGGGTGACGAAGAGGGGACGTTTTAGCGAGAGGAGGAGAGAGAGAGAGAGAGAGAGGCAGGTGGTAACGAGATTGATAAGAAGAGATAAGGAGGGAAAGGAATCTGAGACGGGATTTAACGTCTGAGTCGAATAAATCCAGACGCAGAATCCTAAAGGAGAAGTTGGCAATAAATAAGTCTTCCTGACTGTTCTTGCGGTGATAAGTATTCGTTATTGCTGTACTCGTAGTCACGGGCATAATTTCAAGGTATTTTATTGCGCTTCAAAAACTGCTATCGCAAGGCAATTGTTACGACGGAACTGTAGATAGCAGTTTTTTTTAGAAAAATATGCTATTTAAAATGCATTCGCTTACAATGTGATAATGCGTGACTAATTATAACTTCACGCCATTTTAAGCGAAACACATTGTTCCGGAAAGCATGACGCGTATTTCCAAATTATTTTTTTGTTTTAAACTTACATTACGTATCCTGTAAAGAGATTTCCTTGGTAAAAATGAACCACTTCATAAAACTTATGGAACAATAATAAAAGTGTTCAGTTTCTTAAAGCTGACAATAAAACTTTCGGAATTCTTCCTTACGCTTCAATAAGTTTCTCATGCTGCAGTTTCTTGCCTCGAATGGACAAGAATAGGATTTATAGAGGCAAAAAAACGCGCACGACGAGTTATAAAAGGTTTTTCTGCAAAATTTTTTATTTATAACTTATCTAGTTGTTTTACTTTTTCTTTCCTTAATTCTCTGAAAATGATTACACAAATATTTTACCCTGTGAACCCCGTCAGAACAAAAGTTCTATAACTAAATAATAACTATTCAAGTAGAGTGTTTATAATTAATAAGAACGCACTTTTGTTATAAAAGTAACTCTTTTGTTATTGAAAACGAAATTAAAGAAGGTTATGAGCAATACGTATTGTCGAATAAAATGCACATTAAAACTGAAAAAAATTCTGCTTTTAAATCTTTTGGAGGTGAAATTCCGTGCGTTGAGCAAACATTGCCTTCTTCACGATATCATTCTAGTTACCGGTGGGCCAAAGCAAATCAATCTTAATTAGAAAAACCTAAATACCTACTTTTCTAGTGATAAGAAATCTTGCACTGATAATTCAGCATGAAATTTAAAAAATAATTCGTTAAAATAACTCTCCATAACGATGGCAGGAACGCAACTTTCGATTCATGGCAACGCGTGAATGAACACCTGGAAACAATTCCCGCAGTAATTCTGAATGCGCATCGTCATTTAGAGGTTGGACAACTTTATAGCGCTCTCGTGTATTTCCCGTGCATTGCTTGGCCATTAACTCCATCTAACGACGAATCGCTAATTATATTGGAATAACAGTACCCTCTAAGATTAAAGTTCTGCTGGATAGCGGGTTTGCTGTATACCACGCCGTTCTATTCCATACGCTGCCATTATTTAGCCCCACGTGTTTTATTCAAATAATATATAAATATTCACGTTCGATTTTCTTCGCTACTTTCACTGCCGTCTAGACCTTTTTGCATCCAAGGCCTAATTTCTTCCCCGAGTATCTCTTAAGTATCAAGACTGCGTGCTGAAGTAGCTGGGCCGAATGGGAAAAAAATAAGCATGAATCTTTAACGAAAGGCCAACTTTTAGCAATGATATCCAGTTTAATACATAATATGCGGGCAAAGGACAAATTTCTTAAATAATTTAGCTTTATTCTAGTGCAAAATGACTAAAACATTTAATAATTTTTATCCTATTTGTATACAATTGGATTTGAAATCATCCAACAATAATAAAAGGCTACTTCTGTTCCTTTGTCCCTTTGTGGCTCCCTCTGTCACGCTATAAAAATGCAAATAACTCGATAATGGAACAAGTTACATTTTTGGTATTTGGCGGGAATGATTGATTCACATATAGTAAGCTGATGACGCAAATAAATCTCGAAAAAAGTCCTAGGTTCGACTCCGAGGTAGGAATTTCTATTTCCCATATGATAGCAAGTAAAAATCGACTTTTTGACTTGAAGGCTTTTATTCTTTTTCAGATTTAAATTAAAAAGAATTAACCTATGATCTTCAAATTTAGCTCATTTTAAAGAAAAGACTATGATATTTTTTATTCTGTTCATCGTTTCCCGCCTACAGTTCGAAAATTTTCATGCTATACATTTAATTAACATATTTTGGGGAACTCTTGGCATTTAATTGGGATGTAGCCTTGCCAATCAATTACATTGTTATACCTCAAAAACCTATTGTTATTTCAATCCTTATAGGTGAAAGCGTGCTTTGAATGCTCTTACAATTAGTACGACAGAGAGAGAGAGAAGGAGAGAGAAATAATTTCATAGCAACCAATGTAAACAACATTCGTTACGTTATTTACGAGAAGGAATAAATTTGAATGTAGAACATTAATCATTCGCATATTAAAATTAGGTACTTAGAATCATCGTAGGAGTTAAAGACTTGAAACAACGAACGCCTAAAAGAACAAAAGTTTGTTTTCTTGCCATCCAAAGAAAGTCAAGATATATTTATTTGTTTATTTTTTATTTCACAAAAAACTTTCCCGTTGAATTTCAACGGCCATCTCCCTAGTTATTAATATTAATAATGGATAACATCTGTAAACAACCTTCATGAAACTTTGTGGAATTATTATGTTGATTCAATTATTAATAACTAATTAAATAGTTATGATCGAATAAGTGTATAAATAACGGGTTTTCGCCATTCTGCTATAGCATGCGAGAACTTGAACTCCCAATGGAAACAGGGCTGTAAACGATAATGTGGACATTTATGATAAAATGCATCAAGGAAAGCATAAATTAACGTTTCTAACATTCAAATGCAATGTTCTTTTAGGATATTACGTGATTAAAAACGACGTTTTTTGTAGTTATAAAAGATACACTAGTTTTGCGAAGTGTATAAGTGTATAAATAACGGGTTTTCGCCGTTCTGCTATAGTATGCGAGAACTTGAACTCCCAATGGAAACAGGGCTGTAAACGATAATGCGGACATTTATGATAAAATGCATCAAGGAAAGCATAAATTAACGTTTCTAACATTCAAATGCAATGTTCTTTTAGGATATTACGTGATTAAAAACGACGTTTTTTGTAGTTATAAAAGATACACTAGTTTTGCGAAGTCTGAAATTTTGAAAATTTATTTGTTGTTGTTTTATTAATTACTCTTAACCAACTCTGCTTGTCTTCGTTATTTTTAGCTCCTATCAACGTGACGTTTAATTATGTGTGACCGAGAAATCTTGAGACCCAATTATAAAGTTTGCTAACGGGACTCTTGAGATTTGTTGCTACGTGCTAGGTCATCTTCCGTGAGTTATGGCATTGAATGTTGAATCGGTAAACAAGAAGTGTACAACTTCAAGGATATGCTGCCACATAAATATGATTCAATGATTCATTAAACTCAAACTTCTAGAATGCATGTTAGAAACCACCTCGCCAGACTTTTATTTGTATTGTAAATAAAAAGAAAACTTAGCTTAAAAATTATTCTGCATGAACTTTATATGAGTGTTAAAGAGAAATTTAGCTTAAAAATTCTCAAAGAAAGCAAACTAAAAAAATTTTAAATCTCAAAGGTGAATAAAATTATGGTTATCCCGAGAAATTTTGTTCTGCTGCCCAAAATAGTTCAATAGTTTAGATTATATTCGTTTATATTCATATGCATGATTTTTGGTAGTGATATCTTGCTTATTGATACATTTTATCTTGAGAATTTCACTGCATTGATAAAAAAGTCATCTAAGAAAACTCGATCGTGTTTCATGAGAGATTCAGCAAAAATATAACTCTCAATTGCCTAAAAATTACGACAGGAAAATAAAGAATGCAGCAAATGATTTTCCAATGAAAAGCCACTTATAATATTACTAAAGGCATATAAAAATCATCCAACTTTTACAAAAATCATTTCGTGAATTTAACGAGGAATTTTTTATAAATCCAAATATTCCTCAATCACATTTCACAATATTTTCCCCTATAAGGCGTTTCTGAATATTATATACGTATGTTCCTCATGTTAGAAAAATGGCCTCAAATGTCACCCCATATGATTCCTCAGAGAGGCATTCATTCAAAAACGCTAGTAGTCACATTCATCACTTCCTATGCGGAAATATAAAATTCGGAGGCACATTGATAAAAGCTTGAAGAAATTGAATTTTCTTTGGAATTAATTACTAAGTTTTGGCCAATTTGGAGTTGATTTAAATCTTCTTAACTACACGAGTGAAATTAAACTTATCACCGTCACATATGTAACAACCGACATCATATAGCAACAAATACTTTTTAAAAATACAAATCGAAAATGCCCAGTGTCAATCAAATACAGGAGAAAATGCCCAGTGTCAATCAAATACAGGAGAGTCGAACAGAGGACACCTTTTCAGAGATTTTCGATTTTTCCAGCTTTTAACTCGCGATCGTCTATAAAAATCCTTCAGGCGTAAAACCTTAATGCCGATCGTATTTTCTGTTTTGTAAGGGTGGCTAGCTTGGAATAGTTGTTTTGACTCTTATCTATGTTTTTCAAACCTATTTCCATCCATAACCGGAAATAATGACAAATGGAATAATCTTGTGGCCAGGACATGATTTACTCCATACAAAGGTGTTTTTTCGTTCAAGTGTCGAATTTAATGTGTTCATGAAAACAAAGATTTCTCTATACTGTGTATGGAGAGAGTAAATATTAGACTAAATCAATCCCGGAAGATTGTTTTCACCAATTGGATCATTTTTATAGATACAGTCGCTTATCTTCATCTTGGACTTGCGGTTGCACCAAGAAATGTTTTCCGTCACTTTTCCTAAACACTGACCTATGTTTTAAATGTTCAATTTTCCATTAATCAGACGATTATAATACTTTTATCAAGTTCTAACTAGCAAAGTTCAACTATTTTTTACAATACAATTGATATTCATTCTTGGAAAATTTCAAAACCACCATTTGTTTAATTTTGTATTCACTAAAATCCACAACTAGTTTTCCAAAGCAAAAGATAATAACATACACAGAGGGAGACAACCTATATCGAGATAACTGTATAAGAGTGTATAAATGGTATATTCCAAAAAGAATTGCGCGTGTGTCCTATAATGGACTAATATATGGTTTTTTAATAAATAATTCAATAATTGCAATCAATTAGTTGCAAAATAATAAGTTTGGAAATTTTATAATAGATTTCGGAGACAAAAAATATTAGCATTTTGTGCTTTAATTTTGACATAACGTGATATTAAGGATCAAATACGTCATCTGCCTCACGAAAGTGAGAAAATCGATTTTTGTTTGCCATTTTAAGAACATGTAGTAAAGTCGCTGGGCCACGAATGACCTAATAGCAACTCATTCATTTGAACTAACTCATCAACAGCCATTGACGGCGCTTTACATTAAAGTTAATAACGCTGGCAAAGACGAATTCATACAACAACCATGCCTTCAGCAGGATTCGAACCCGCGACCCTAAGATTGGAATGCAGGCACACAAACCACCCCTCTACTGCGACCAGCAGTAGAATGGATGCGCTAATGTTAGTTATATGAAAGCTGAAATCTTCGATATGTTCATGAGCCTAGTTCGCACGTTGCGTACGGGGTATTTAAATCTCTTGCACCCCTCGTTCACTTAATTTGTTTGTGAGGAATTTTGAACAAAAATCAGAAAAATCAGCACCTTGATGAGATATAGTGAGAATAATTTTCTTTTGCGCAGTGGGACACAGTTAAACAAACACCACATCTCATTTCTTATTTTATTAGCCGCACGCGCTCTGCAAGCCCAACAGGGATACACTATAATTTCCTGTACCCACGGTTCTCATCCAGCCTGTGGTTTCTATATTATTTTTATCAAATTAACTCGGCAAAATTGCGTGTAGCATTTTCTTTGTTAAATCTTTGTCTAAAAGGATACATATCACTCGTTCAATTAAATGTATGGTATATATTAAATGTAGGAATTAAAATTATAAAGTGTCTGAATGTGCCTTATCTGGTCATAAAGTTTCGTCTCCAGAATACAGCCTAGGCAAGACAGTGACCCGCGAGAATAGAGAAGCTCATCCTCACTGCTCTAGATGATGTTTTCTCATCCTCTGAAAGTCTGCCTACATTATATTTTCAATAAACACACTCAGTCGACATTTCATCTGGTCCACGTCCTCATAACTCTATGACCGATTCAGTCTTTTTTCCTATTCCTTGCCCATTCTTCTGAAATCTCGAGCAAATATTTTTAAATCCTATCGCTGAAGATTTTCATTGCTACATTCACTTAAAACGATTCTATGCGTCAAATTTGTTTAACTATAATATTCCTACTTAATAAATGAAAGGTTTGCCGCTCTTAGGAAATCTCAACTTACCAAGGGCTTTTTTCGTTAGAATCTCAATAAAAGCGATAACTTGAAAAATTAGTTTGAATGTCCTACCTTGGTTCAAGGTGTCTGACGGGTACATACATCAGTAACTGCTTCAACGCATAAACTCCTAAAGCGTCCAACCATAATCGACGGCCTTTAATTAGCTGCTTTGAAATTTGGCGTATTCGTTCGAAGGAATAAATGATTCTACTAGGATAAACTATAACTAAATCCCAGTCTCGTTCATTTTAGATGACTAATAAGGTGCGTATCTGCCTCTTTCAAATGCTGCTTTAAAAATATTTAAGTAATTTCTATCCTCTCTTTAATTGCAATCTTCACCACTCTGCAATATTGTTAAGCGTTGTCAAACATATTCAAGAAGCGGGCCACTCAATAAATACAAGCGATTTGAAACACGAAGCAGCCGAAAATCAAACGCACTAGAACACTGGTTTCCAAACTTGTTGTCGTCGCGGCAACCTTTCAAAGATAAACAGAATTTCGCGACATTCCATGCTTGAAGCAAGATTTTACATTTTTTAAATGCGGATATTACAACGTTATTGATATTACGCCATAATCAATTTATTATCTATCAAAGTATTTCGCGGCACACCTAAAAACAGCTGCGTAATGCAGTTTGGAGGCGACTGCACTTTAGAGCTTAATCATTTTGAAATATGATACCAAGTCCACGACGATCCCGCCACTGATCCACGCTCTCCACTATATTTCCTCGTAGAACATATTACATCGATTTATTTTTAAAAAGTTCAATTCAAGCTACCCAATCCTTGCAGTAAACCTCCCGCTTCTAAAGTAAGAAAACCTTCCCTTTCAAAATTCGCGCTCTCCAGACCTACGTTTACGGAAACACATAAATTCCCCCTCTTACGCAAGCAGACTAAAAACAAATATTCTGCCACACGTTCTTTTTTCGAATCATCTTTCGGTGAATCATCGTCAAAGACGGCTGAATTGTAGTCGAAATGAGCATATGGTTTTTATAAATTTGTTATGGCTATTGGAGATACCTAAGACAAGTGCTCATTATTTCAAGTATGTACTCATTCTTGAATATATCATAATATACGTTGTGATTTATTTGGCATCCTTCAACCAACGGTTTCCGTTAATATATAAAGAAGGGAATTGAATCACAGAGACATTAATGTTGCTGATTCAGGTATTTAATTATTTAGTAAATTCTCAGAAAATATTCATATTTTAATTTATCGTGTCAAAAAAAGAAATTGATCCAAGTGCATTTTGCGAACTTAAAAGATCGGTAGCTTATTAAAAATTATAAGGCTACAGTTCTGCAAATTTTCATGCACGAAACATTGAATTTTCCTCTGGCTACGCAAATGTCATTTGTTCTCATTGAATAACTATTAAATTTTATGAGTGAACAAGAAGATATATTGATATAATCGCTAGAACCGAAAGATCTCTTTTCCCAAATGCGATTATACAGCCATCTAGAGCGTTTAGCTGGAGTGCCTGTATGATGTAAATACATCCCCTGCCACGTGCCATCGACGGCTTGCAGGGTACACAAAGTAAATTTATAAGACTCACAACTAGAAAACCAAAAAAACTGGCACACCATAATAAAGTAATACCACCAAGACAGTTCAGAAATACATACCTCCATAGTGCGATCAATTCCCAGCAAAAAATTAAACTCTGAAACGGACTTTTTAGGAACGGATTCCTTATAATATCTGGGTGTAACTTATTTAAGAGTCTAAAATATTTTTCACTTCCCAGCTCTTGCTAAATATTTATAAAACGTTTTTCTGAAATAATAATTCAGATTTAAACTGGTGCGCCGATAGCTGGTAAAATTTTACTCATATTAAGTAAGCAATTTCATTATATTCTCTCTCTCTCTCTTTTTGTTACAGTTGCCCAGCGGCGTCTTCTCTCGTCCTCAACTTCCCATCCATGCATTACATTGATCATATCGTCACCAAGCATGGAGACAAGCGGAGGAGTCACTTTTGTTGCAAGCAGACTTCTGGGTTCTCCTCGGGACTGGACAAATCAGGAAGAATAGTTGAGAACGACATTCTATACATGGCATTTGTTGTATTCTACTAGATTTAGTGACAACTGAAATCTGATTTCTGTTGGAGCACTCTTGTGCCGTATTCCAACAAGAAAGAGTTGGGATAAGGGGCAATCATCACGCAAATTCCTTTCTAAAGCTGTGATAGATAATATGTAAAAATATAATGTATTTGTGTAAATATAAAATTGGCCATGAATCTACTTCCTCCTTTGGAAATTTGACCGAGAGAAGATAACGACCCGACTGCGTATTCTATACACAAGAGCGTACAAGGAACAAGAATAAAACCTAAGGTAAAATTAAAATGGATTTAAAATAGCCGAAACCAGCATTTAAATAGTAAAAACATAAATATTTGTTATATATATATGTATTTACTTTCTTTAGTGCTAATAGTACTATTAAGTTAACTCTCGTAATACGTTGGAATGGCTGACCCCCTACCTTACGATAGTAAACAAAGCGTAACATCATTAATAGAAAATCTGAAATTGATATCGTTAGAGGAACGTAGGCTGCAGGCTAGATTTAAACTACTGAAAAAAAATATGTCGGAGGGACTAGCGAATGAGGTAGTAGGACTTATCAGAAGCCCGACGTATCTCGGAAGGCAGAACAGTGAGGATAAGATAAGCGAGATCGACTGTAGAACGGAGCGATATAGAGGATCGTTTTTCCCTAGGACGATAAGAGAACATAATGGGAAAAGATAACCCTTGGTGCACTGCACCCTCTGCCATCCACCAAAAAGGTAACTTGCAGGGTATCATGTAGATGTAGAAATCTCTTCGTATAACTATAAAAAATGGCAACCCAGACAAGGGTCGAACATCCTACCTTGTAGCCGACTACCTTAACCACCACTCCATCAAGATGCGGTATACGTGACGGGAGAAACTGAAATAAAACTAGGAACAAGAGAAAACTTCCCCTATTAAACTTATGGGCCAAAGACAACCGAGGAAGGACCTATTTCACAGGTTGTAGCTCCGAAGGCTCCTGAAGGTTAAGTCGCGGTCATTCAAGGTAAAATAAGGGTCAAACGCCAATTTGGAGTACAAAATCGGGTTTTTCACGTTTTGCTCAAAAAAGTCGTTTCAGAAAGGGAAAGTTGGTTTCGAGGTAATCCGATTTCTAACAGGCGCGTCATTTAAAATACAAGACCGCCTTAAGTGAAATAAACTTTCATATTTCTTATTAAAAATAACAACAAAATACCTCAGAATGATTTTAAACAATTAAAGCAGGGATTCTCAGTTCAATCGAATTAGCTAAAATATACATTAAGTAAGTCTCAAATATTTATTTAACCAAATTATGCATCAAAATACATCGTTATATTTTCTTTCATCTTATCATAGTTCTCCTTTCGCCATGTTTATTCTCGCCGATAATCAACCATCCCGTTTATTGTCTCGGTTAATTCCTTCTCTCTTCCTATCACCTTCTTTCTTCGCCATTACCGCTTTCCCCGTTTATTCCTTCCCTCTCCCGGTTTCTTTCGCCGTGTATTCTCTCGCTGTTTCACTCCTCTCTTCTTCGTCTGGCTCTAATAAATTTTCCGTTCTCGCTATCTCCTTTTACTCGCTCGCCATATAACGCTTTTTCTTCTCTCGTCTAGTTTCTCTCCGCCGTCCTCTTTCGCCCTTCGTTCTATAGCTGTTGCCGTCTCAGCTTCTCCCTCTCGCTCTGTTCTACCGTTTCTCTATCTCCATTTCCTCGCTCGCCGTATCATATTCTCTATCTTTTCCCAGCCTAGGTTCTCAACGTCGATGCCTTTCACCGTTCGTTCTCTCGATTTTTTTTCTCTATCTTCTCCATTGTACTCTTTTTATTAGCCATTCTCGCTGTCTCCGTTTACTCGTTTCCATTATATTCTCTTTCTTATTCTTACGCATGGTTTCTCTCCACCTCTTTATCACAGTTCATTCTCTCGCCATTTCCGACTTCCTATTTTCTCTCTCGCTCTGTTCTACCCGCCGTTCTTGCTATCTCATTTTAACTCGCTCGACGTATAAACTATCACTAACTCTCTCGCCAATTTCTATCCACCGTTCATTTTCTCGCTGTTTCCCTCTTTATCTTTTCTCTCTCGCTTTGTTCTACCGGCCGTTGTAACTATCTCATTTAAACTCGCTCGACGTATAAATTATCACTTACTCTCTCGCCTAGTTTCTATCCGCCGTTCTTTCTCTCGCTTCTTCCCCCTTTCTCTTTTCTCTTTCGCTGTTCAACCTACCGTTTTTGCTATCTCATTTTCACTCGCTTGCCGTATGAGCTATCATTTATTCTCTCACCTAGATTCTGTCTGTCGTTCTTTCTCTCGCTGTTTCCGTCTTTCACTTTTCTCTCTCGCTCTGCTCTACCCGCCGTTCTCCCAACCTCATTTTAACTCTCTCGCCGTATAAGCTATCACTTACTCCGTCGCCTAGTTTCTATCCGCCGTTCTTTCTCTCGCCGTTTCCCTCTATTTCGCTCATTTCTGTTGGTCGTTCCCGCTATCTCCGTTTATTCGCTCGCCGTATAAACTCTCACTTATTCTTCCGCCTATAGTGTCTATCCGCCGATCATTCTTTCGCTGTTTCCCTCATTCTTCTCCCTCACAATCTGTTCTATTTGCCGTTCTCGCATCTCCGTTTATTCGCTCACCGTACATTCTTTCTCTTCCACTCTCGCTTAGCTTTTTCGCCGTATAATTCCTCTTTTCTACTCTAGCTTAATTTCTGTCCTCCGTTCTCATTAGCCATTCATTCTCTCTTATTATTCCATCTATTTCTTTTCTCTCACGCTCTGTTCTATTTGCCGACCTCTAATCTCCATTTACTCGCTCGCGGAATGTCTTCTCGCTTTTTCTCTCATCTAGTTTCTATCCATCTTTCTCTTTCGTCGTTTTTTCCTATCTGGTTTCCCTCACACATTTCTGTCTCGCTTTTTCCTGCTCGCCGTTTTCGCTATCCACGCTTATTCTCTCGCCTATTTTCTATCCAACTTGCTCTTTCGCCGTTTATTATCTCACTGTATTCTTTCTCATCCTTCTTTCACTTTATTCTATATGCCATTCAAGCCCTATCCGTATTTTTGCTCGACGTGTTTACTCACTACTTCTCTCGCTTAATTTCTATCCTCCTTTTTCTTACGTAGTAAATTTTCTCTTAGAATTTCTTCTCTCTTCTCACTCTCACTGTTCTATTTGCCGTTCTCGCTAACTTTGATTATTTGCTCGCCATATAGCTTTCTTCTATCGCCTATTTTCTATCCGCCGGCCTCTTTCGACGTTTTTTCTCTTGCTGAACTCACTCTTTCCCTTCTCTCTCACACT
The DNA here is from genome assembly GCA_028673005.1 of Tanypteryx hageni. NCBI lineage: Eukaryota > Metazoa > Arthropoda > Insecta > Odonata > Petaluridae > Tanypteryx > Tanypteryx hageni. The sequence continues at coordinate 200,644,321 of CM054113.1, read as the reverse complement.
CTCCCTTTCTCACTTTGTGTTATTACCCATTCTCGCTATTCTCCTTTATTCGCTCGCTGTACAGTCTCTCTGTATAGTTTCTATCCACCGTTCTTTTTAGCGGATAACGCGCTCGCTGCATTCCGTCTCTCCATTCTTTATCTTCCACTGATTCAACACGTCGTACTAGATATCTCCAGTTATACGCTTCATTCCCTCTCACATTTCCATCTCCTTGGCTTCTGCATGTCGTATTAGGTATCGCCATATCTTCGCTCACTACATTTTGTCTCTCCGTTATATCTCTCACTTTTTATACCCGACGTTCTTGCTATATCTGTCTACTAGCTCGACACATTCCTACACTTTTTATTTTCCGTTGTTTCAATCTGCCATCCTAGTTACCTCATTTTACCCGCTAGCTGTATTTCTTTCCTTCCAAATTTTTCTTTAAATTTGTTTCTATTGGGTGTACCAGCTATAGCTTTTTACTTGTTTCTGCATTCTGCCATTTTTCTAACCGCCGTTATTACAATCGCCGTCTACTCGGTCGCTGCATTCCATCTCTCCCATCTTTCTTTCCCTTTGCTTCTACACGCCGATCTATCTATAGCTACTATAAGTATGTATTTCAAAGTATCGCATATAACTCGCTAGCATACTCTCCCCCCTACATTCTCTCTTGTGTGGGTGTTTTCCTGCTGTGGGGTTTTTCCTAGGGAATAGTACATTATCTTCCTTAGTTTTTCCCCGCAACATCAACAATTACCCAGCTGTTTTTAAATCCTATACTATCCTATACATTTCATTGTATTTTATACTGCTCTTCATTTTATGTACCCTTTTATTTTAATTTTATTACTTGTTACTACCTAATTGTATGTAATTGACAATGGGTTAGATGGAAGAGGAGACCTTTTAGTCTCAATCTCGCCCTAATAAAGACGTATATCTATCTATCTCATTTATATCTATCCTCCTTTCTGGCTATAATTGTTCACTAGCTGGCTGATTTCTCTCCCTACTTTCGACAGTTGATTTGTATGGGCCGTTTTAGTTTACACTCTCGTTTCATTTTCTGTCACTCATCGTTCACTATCTCTGCTTATACAAGGAGCTTCAACTATTGCCGTTCACTCGATCACTGTTTTGCTATCTCCCATATTTCACTTTTGTCTCTACACGCCGGTTTATCTATCGAGGTTTATTCGCATGTTGCATTCCCGTTCTCCATACTCCAATGTTTCCACCAGCAAGAGAGAGTATCGCAGTTAAATCGCTCGCCGCATACCAACGCATTTTCCTTTCCCCACTTTATCTCCTCGTCATCTATTTATTCGCATATTCTCTCAATCCCTTATTTTACACAATGTATACAAGAAATTGTATCGCCGTCTACTCCCTCGCTGCATTCTTACTTTCCGTCTTTTTCTCCATTTATTTCTATCCGCCATTCAAACTCGCCGCTTCATTCTCTATTACCCTTCCTTTTCTCCTTTTATTTCTATTCGCCGTTCTATCTGTCGCCGTCTACTAGCTCGCTTCTTTCCTTATTTCCCTTTTTCAGTCTCTATTTATATACATTATATATAAACAAGACAGTCCTTATGATCCCAAGAGCTTTCATAAACATCCGAGTTTCTTCGATCTGACAAGGAGAGTTAAACAATTGGTATCCTGATATCCGGACAAAACCACTTCGGGATGAAAGAACATCAAAATTAATTGGAACGTATTTTTTCTTATACTCCTAATGGCCACTCCTTCAACATTTAAATGTTACGAAAAACCTGCTGGTTCTTTAAATTCTCCAAAATCTCCTTAAGGATGCGGCTTGGCTGAGCGCTTCAAGGTACTGGTAACTTTTTTCAACCTGAGGCGGGTGCAATCCCCATGCACAGCATATTTTTTGTTGTCGCCTATGGCCATTTTTTTAACTTACATTTATTTATTTATATTATGTTATTGTGTATCTGCTTTGGTAGATTTTTGTCACTATTTTTGTCATATTTATACTTACCTCCTCTCTTGCGACCCTCTCTCGGTGTTATACACATTAAAAAGCAAATTATATTATGATAAAATTAGTGCATACAAAACCATTGGTTGATAATAGAATTTCTTCCATTTCTGTTGTAATGGTTATACCACCATGAATCAGTCGCCATTGCCTCATTAGTAAAACCAAAGTACACCACTGTGTTACATGTCACTATCCCATGTACTCCACCTAACCTAACCTAAACTGATAACAACAATCTAACCTCTAATAAGTTTCCTCATTGATCATTCTTTTACAGGATTTTATTTACAACAATTATGAAAAAGTTACTACTAATATAACTATAACTAATGAAATCACTACTATAATTTAATCGATGACAGATTACACTGTGCAGTCCTTTGGGTGGTAATCACATAAAAACATGAAAAAAAAGTCTGCACCACGAGCTTCTCACAAATGCTCTACCAGTCGCCAGGGCCTGCTTCATGGGTGTGCAATCGGTGCGGTCGCACATGGCCCTGCGCTTGGAAAGGACCTGCGTCTCAAAACTGTTAAAAATCGTAATTCTCACATAACAGTTAAAAACAGGTGAAAGGGTGGCCTCGTCCAAAGGAGGACCTTAATAAAGATTGTGCTGGAGAATTTTCAAGAAATTACTGTTCTTTCAAATTCTTGTAATTTTTCATGCAGCCAGTGCAGTAAAAGGCGCAGCCTCTTGGAAGATTCACACCCTAGGAATGATCGCCTTGTGAGACGCCTTGGGGTCCGACCCCAATCAGGGAGTGTCCATTTTCTGTTGACCTTTTGATTACGGTTCTCATCTGAAAACAAAAACTTGAGTTGGTACGGAAGCACCATTCTGCGACCCGATCTACCCCAATAACTCTTATGGGCCAAGGGTCATTTTCAGCATTAATTTATATTTCTCTTTTGTAAGTAGAGGCTGCACCAAGGGCATGCCCTCAGAGAGAGAGAGTCCCGGACCACTTCCTTATTTGTAGGCTCCTCACCCCTTCCCCCTCCCATATGATTCACCTATGACCTATGCTAGAGACGATTGACGATCGCCAATTTTTGAACCCCCAAACTTTGGGCTCAGGCCAGATGGCACACAAAGGTTTTTAGCGGGAAGAAGCAGGTAGAAGGGCCGTGATTATCGTAGGGAAATAATAAGTGCAGTTACAATTAGGCACGCCAAATAAAAAGTCAGCTCGTTACAATAAAGCAATCTCTTTAATGTTGTATGTATAGATTATACATGAATGCAAGATTATGTAAAGAAAAAACGTTTCAAATGATGAAAACTACACATAGTTTGTTAAAAGACTTAAACGCAGCAGACGGTGTGAGGAAAATGAATTATGCATATTCCCTTATTAAGTGAAAGTAGCTGTACCATTGCGAATAATTCGCATGTAGAAAAAATATAATATTTAGTAAACAAATATTTATTTACCTTTTCTGGCATTTTCAATTATTTCTTGCAATCATAATATTTATAGCATCTTAATAAGCATTATAGCTTTATATGGGGCAGAAACATGGATCCTAAGAAAAGCTTTGAAATGTGGATTTGGAGGCAAATGCTGAATATAAAATGGACAGATAGGATAAAAAACGATGAAGTGCTATGAAGAGTAGGAGAGAAGTGAATGATTATACAGACTATTAGAAAAAGGAAGGCAAACTGGGTTGGGCATTACCTGAGGAAAGAGAGTATGATTAAAGATGTGTTATAAGGAAAACTAGATGGAAAAAGGGAAAGAGGTAGGAATAGGTTTCAGCTGATAGATGATTTGAAAGGGAAAGAGAGTTATCAAGATATGAAGAGGACAGCAGAAAATAGGAGTATACGGAGAACCAGGTTTAACCATGAATAATCATGGACCTGTCTATTGACAGACTACTTATGATGATGATCAGAAAATGGTGTGTGGCAAATGCACAGGAAAGATTGAATGCACTTGTTCTGACTGTGTTTTAATGGAAAGACCTTTTTGTGGATAGGTATTACCGCATAAGACACATTTTGGACACTGTAAATTTTATAAATGTTGTTCTACATTGAAAAGTTAACAAAACTATGTTTCAAGTCGAATAAATCATTTTATCTATCATTTCAAGATCATTATACCCATTTTTCAGAGTTTTCGGCCACTGAGTCGAAATGACTCCTATGGGCGGAATAGGGGGTCGGTGAAGTCCGGGCATTCTATTGTTAAAAGACCTGGCCTGCAGGATGATGGGTTGGAGTTAAGGGCCAAACTGGCAGCATGTTAAGGAAAGATCCTAATATCAAGTGTCTAAGACAGTGATTCTCAACCTTTTTTTGTTTGCATCACCCCATTTCAGTTCTGCATCACCCTGTTTACTGTTCCATTTCCTTCAAGTCATCTTAAAAGATAAATTAGGCTTTATCTACAACATAAAGATCAACATTTATGCATTCAAAGAAGCAGAGGCAGGTATTCTTCTGGTTTTATTTATTTTTATAAGCCAGAATATGGTATACTGTGAATTTATCAAATATTTGCATCACCCTTCAATAACTCTTGCATCACCCTGGGGTGTGATGTCACCCCGGTTGAGAAACACTGGTCTAAGATATGAAATAATATTGAATATAAAATATTATGTAGTATGCATGTGTCTTGGAAGTCAATTATATATTAGAGTTACCGTATATACTCGTGTATAGTTCGACTCTATATATAGTTCGACCTCCGATTTCTCGGCGGAAAACTGAGATTTTTTCATATATCTCATGTATAATTTGACCCTAGCTTTCTACTTACTCTTTTACCCTAGATTTCCGTCAGGATTGACATTTTTCGTTTCGTTATCTCGAAGCTCACAATCGAGGTATATAGAATGATATTGGTTTTCAACAGCTTTTAGTATCATAATAATACTATACTAATAATAAACTGTAAACATCGTAAACCTATTGCATGATCTTGAGAAGAAAAATATTTATTACTTTTTAACTACGAGATGTGACATATGAATGGTGGCAGAATTTCTAGCAAATAGACGAAAATTAAGCTTGTATAACAAAAATTAATACATGCATATTACTCATAAAACCCTCAATAAAAGTTATGAATGATAGTTGAACAAGATGAAATAAACTCATTTTAATTAATTATCAAAGCAGTAGGAAGACTGGAATGTTACAAAGTTATTCATTTTGATCCAAGTTGTTGAAGTTCCATAAAGTAACGTCATCAATGACACTTTCAATATAGTTCATTCCAACTCATTTGTTGTTATAAGATGCAAGAAAGATATGCATAGAAATCAAGAAAACAATCCGTGAATATGAGACAGGCTTTAGTATTCACGTAACAACATTACAACGACAAAAGGTCAGTATAATGGTTACATTACGAATTTTGGTTAAAATGCACTATAACCCACCACAGAATGTATAAAAAATAATGAAAAATACTACTGGGTCACAATCAAATCAGAATTTTGAGATAATACAGGACAGGTATATAAGTCTTCGAAAAAGAAAAAAATGAAAAACAACAGTTCTAATGAAAATCGATAAAATTAAAGGTAAATAGGAAGTTTTGGAGCTATATCATAGAAGTTAAGTCAGCGAGGTGGGTGACCAAAAAATATCATGATTTTTATTATGATATTTTTAAAAAGATAATTTTTTAGATCCGAGATTTTAAACCCTCAAAAGTATTACTCGTGTATAGTTCGACCCCCAATTTTTTGCACAAAAATTTGGTCTTAAAAACTTGAACTATACACGAGTATATATGGTAAGTGGTTCTCAACCATTTCTTGTTTGCATCATCCCATTTTCATTGACATCCCATTTTCAGTTTCATTTTCTTCAAGTCAACTTTTAAAAGAAATTGAGTTTCCCCTACCAGATACAGATACAAATTCATTTATTTAAAGAAATATAAATGTAAATATTTTTATAATTGTTATTTTGTTAGTTTTTTAGGTTTCTAGGTTGAATTCTCTCTTCCTTGAACTACAACCGTGGTGTGAAGGATGTTCCATAAATCTTGTGATCTACACTAACAGGAGCATCTGCACCTGTTTGGATCACCCATGCCAGTAATATTAATACGTAGGGGAACAAGTTTAAGAGTAGTCTCTACATCAGGAAGGCAGCTGCAAAAGGCATCTGTTTCCAGTGGGTCAGCCTAATTTAATGATGGCGTCCTGATAAAAACACCATTGAGTAAGGCAATGACAAACCACCTCAACTATTATCCTAAGCATCATGGCAGAGGTCATAAATAGAAATGTGAAAACAGGAAGCCATAGGTTGTAGAAGAGATGATTAAAAAGATGGAAGACAAGGAGGCAGAAGTATGTTGGTACAGAATATGGAAGGATAATATATTGAAAAGTAAACAATAAGATTACAAGGAAACCACAAAAGTGACAGTTGTGATACAAATGAGGATGCGATGGCATGGAGGGTATCCTGTCAAAAGAGTGAAGCATAAGGGCCAGCGTCAAAAGGGCCTCAGTGTCAAAAAGGCAAAGGTAAAAAAAGGGCAAATTCTGTCATTCTGCCAGTCAGATGTTAGTAGCTAATTCCTTTAAAATATCTGTTAATAAGGCATAAAACAGATTTAAATACAGAAAACCCCTAATTCAAATAGTTTTTCATTTAAAATGTATTGCAGTGTATTTTTAGTTACTTTTACTTAAATCTTTCAACATATTCTTGTGATTGCAGATGTCTTAGATGATCAAACTTATGCCTTCATTTAAATTCCTTTGTAAATTCAATGAATTAAATAAAGTTATTTAATTTAATTGTAAATTATAGACTCGAATTTGCAATGGTTGTTCTTTGGTACCCCAAGCAACCCACTTATCTGGTGAATTGCAGGGTAGGATGTAGATGTTTGAGTTTGATTTGTGAAACAATATAAAATTAATTAGTTACAGTAACTTTGCTTCTTTTTTGGAAAGCTTCACATATGATATGAGAAGAAATGAGAAAGAAATAGAAAAAGTAGTCTATTGAGGAGTTATATGCAGTGGATTTGAAGCCAGAATCTATTGAGATGGAGAATTGCTATTCTGTTCACCTTGGAAGTGAGATTGAAAAGGCTCATATGGATATGCAGTCAAAGAATGCAGTAGCAGTTGATGACCTCAGTATAGGAATGTCAAAAGAATTAAGAACAAGTAAAGGCATAAAAATGAATTTTTATAACCAATTTTTATATGGCTAATATTTGAATATGAATCAACTTTATAATATAATTATGATAACCTTCCAGTTTGCATGGGCATAAAAATTTGCAAAAGTGTCTACCTAACAGCTGTTGAGTGATGCAGGGGTCTCTCTATTTAATCTTTTTACAGTTGAGAGCATGGCAGACAGAAGTAGAGAACTCAGTGGCAAACGTAAGAATGTTTGGTATATAAGTACATAGTAAGAAGTTTGATAGTATCTTTTGTTTCATTAATGGAAATACTAACTTATCCATTCATATTGCTTAAAATCGACAAAAATATACTGCTAGTTCAGAGTAATTCAGCTTTAGATACTAGTAGGAATGAAATTGTTGAATATTTCATATTTTAGTCACCTAACTTAAATGACAAAAATAATAAATTGTTCTTTTCCTAACATCACATCAACCATCCATATAAAACACTATATAAATATAGTTATCTGAAGAATTGCTAAGCTATAACACAACATTTTAAAATGTTTCATTTAAATTTGTTCAAATTAACATCCTTTATAACAGTATTACCTATCTTAAATAGTGAATAAAGACAAAAAGTATTTAAGATAAAAAAAAACTTACTATCAATAACAAATATGATAAATAAAAATTTACAATTATTAGCAGAAATATCCCTTCAAAAAACATAGGAATGATTGTATCAATACCAATTAAAAGAAAGAGACTTCTATTAAATATTACAGCATTAACAATGGCAATAGTTTGTTCAATCTCATTGCTATGATGAATGCTTGTCTATCTTCCCACGTGAATTCAAATACACATTTATTGCAGCAAGAAGGGAAGTATCTGGTGGCCGAGGTGAAGCACTCTTCTTACAGGTGGTTTGAACCCCGCAAGCAGCTTTGGATTTTTTTTCAGATTAAAGGGGGTCCAAAACATATATATATATATATACTATAACGGGGAATTGACCAGTAACAGGTATGTGCAGAAAGTTTCAGGTATGGAAGTCACAGATTCAGTCACCGCCAGTCACAGATTCAGTCACTGCGGGCTCTGTGGAACAGGAGAAGGGGCGCAGTCCCTAGCCACACTCCCACCCACCTGAGTCCTAACTTGGCACCAACGGCCGAGACGGACTGTGTGGAGGGAGGGGATGTAGGCGCTGTTTATCTGCTCTGTGACATCTCTCTTGAGATGAATATTTTTTTCTCTGCGTCAACACTAAAGAGCTATATGGAAAGGGAGGAGGAAGGGTCTTTGGGTATGGGCTAGTGCTTGGTTCAGAATTTCTTGAGAACAATATAATGAGAGTGAGAGAGAAACACTTATCTGACATCATTGCACAAACAAGCCCATTCAAAGATATTTATGAAAGTATTATGTAATTCAGAACACAATGTTATATTATTTTATTGCATATCTCCTTTGGTAGATTTTTATCACTACATTTGTCATATTTTTGATATATTGGATTTTTGAAAAGATCAGTGGCGGCTCGTGTATAGGCACTGCGGAACTGCAGCACCCCCTATTTCCACTTGATATTATCGTTAACATTTAATATAATGAGTCCTTTTTTTCTTTAATTCTTTCTTTATTTTTGTAGCACAATATATATTCCTTAAGCTTAATGTCAGTACTTCAGTAGCCATCCCCCAGTTTATGAAAAAGATACAAAAATCTTTGTATGGAACTGTGCGCTTCACAGTGCCAGCGACATGGTGTTTGACTGTTGTGCGCATGCGCACATAGGAGGGGGGGGTGGGGAGGAAGGCGGGACTGCCAGGTAGAGAGAGCACTGTTGCTCTCGCAGTGCCGGCTCTGGCGTGATGGTGGAAGGAAGTTTTATTTTACTCAGCGTGTGTTGTGCTTAAAAACCGTGTACCATATTCTTGAATGTGATAAAGTGTAGAAGAGTGTAGAATTAGATTATTATTCTGCTTCCAGCTATTCTATTTGATTCATTTTTTTCGGTTCTTTTATTTAACAGAAAACTTTAACCATGGCCTTGCATCCCCAAGAAATAAGTTCTGTGACTGTAAGTGAACTTCAACAGCTTAAGTTTTCACAGCTGAAAGTTACAGTTAAGAAAAGAGGTCGTTCAACACCTGATATTCTAATATCTCAGCCAGGCAAAAGCAACAACAAGAAATATATTCGTAGCTTTAATTCTGAATGGTACCAATGGAAAAGTTGGCTTTGCGGCTGTGAAGTAAAAAATGCACTGTTTTGCTTCCCGTGTTTGCTGTTTGGAGGTGATGTACCGTGGACAAAAGATGGTTTTAGAAATATAAACAAAATGAAAGAAAAAACTGAAAAGCATGAGAAGTCAAAGAAGCACGTTGATAATGTTGTTTCACTGTCACTTTTAGGAACCGTAAGTATTAAGGAGAAACTTAGTGAGGCATACAGACTTTCAATCAATGAGCATAATATAAAAGTTAAAAAGAACCGTGATATTTTGTCCAAAATAATAGACTGCATTTACTTTTGTGGAAACTTTGAAACTCCCTTACGTGGACATGATGAAAAAGACGATTCAGTAAATCCAGGGGTATTTAGAGGATTAGTAAATTTTGCATCTAAATTAGATTCAGATTTGAAGAATCACTTAGAAACCAGTGCAGTCTTCAAAGGAGTTTCTAAGACCATTCAGAATGAGATACTTGACTGCCTGCTACAAATATACCATGAGGAGATAAGGACGGAAATTAGAAAAGCTTCCTTTGTAGCTGTCATGGCTGATGACACAACAGATGTTTCAGAACACACTCAAATGGTCCTTGTTCTACGGTACGTATTAAATGAAGAAATATTTGAGCGTTTTTGGGGATTCTTTATTCCAGAAAATCAAACTGCAGATGGCATATCAAAACGTATTTTAGAACAATTGGACATAATCCTTCAAGGAAATGGACAAAAACTGATAGCTCAGGCATTTGATGGTGCAAATGTCATGAAAGGCATAAAAGCAGGAGTTCAAGCAAAAATAAAAGCAGTTTATAGTAATGCACATTTCATTCACTGTTATGCACATCAACTTAATTTAATAATGAGAAATGCAGCAAGTATTACACGAAACGCAAGAATATTTTTCTCTAACATTCTGGCTATTCCAACATTCTTCTCAAGATCACCACAACGTGTGTCCATTCTCAAGAAACATATGGACGTCAGCATTCCACGTCCATCCTCTACAAGGTGGAATTTCAACATACGGACCATAAACAGAGTTCATGAAAATTTGCAACCTTTAAAAAACTGCCTTACTGAAATTCAGTCAACATCAAATGCAGATCAAACCATTGCAGAAGCAACAGGAATTTTAAAATACCTGAATGATGATAATTTCAAGTTTTGGTTAGAGCTTTTTCATCAGATTATGCCTCATGTTGAAATAATTTACAACCAAATGCAATCTCGAGAAATTAGTGTGTTTAAAGTTAATGAATATATAACAAATTTCAAAACTGCTATTTTAGAATTGAGAAACTCAAAGTACTGTGAGAATCCTTCAAAGACACTCATGGCAGAAGCTAAGGAAGTGTGTGACTATATATGTGTTGATATAATGGACAGATATTCTTCCACTAAACACTTAGTAGCTGCTAAATTGTTCAACAAGAAATGCTTCACTAGATTTAAGAATGAACATCCCACAAAAGAGATAGTACTGACCACTGAAGCTTATCCCATGATTGACAAAGAAAAGCTTGAAACTGAACTAAAAGTATTCTATTGTAGGACTGATATTCATGAATATTGCAAATTAATTGAGCTGCTGAAATTTATCTTGGAAAATAATCTAGATGATGTTTTTAGTGAAATTACGAAACTGATAAAAATCCTCTTGACAATTCCCATGACTACATCAGAGGCAGAGCACTGCTTTTCAACATTGAAAAGAATAAAAACTTTTTTAAGAAGCACTATGAATTCGGAAAGACTAAATGCGCTTGCAGTACTTTCAATGGAGAAAAATTTCCTCAATTGTCATCCAGAGATCAAGGAGAAAATTATTGAACTTTTTGCGCAAATTAAAACAAGAAGAATGGATTTCATTTTTAAATGAATAGATCAAGCTTGAACTGTAACAATTTAAGTTAAAGTAAGTAAAAAATGTTTGGTTTTTTTTGTTAAGATTTTATCAAGTTCCTGAATAAATTTTCTTTTTATACATTTTTTTTTCCTTTTACACAATTTTAAAACAAAGGCTAAAAATTTTAGCTACGAGCCGCCACTGGAAAAGATGATAAGATATGCATGGTTTTCAGCAAAATTGACGGAGGTTTGGGAAGTTTTTCTCAATGTAAATGATGTGGCATTCCCTGAAGAGGTTCACAAAAACTGTGACTGTCAGAGCCGGCTGCATATTTTTCGGGGCTGAGTGCAAGAAAAGAATGCACGGCCTATCATTCTAATTATTTTCTTTTGCTTGCCATCCCACACAATTTTTAAAAAGATAATAATTAGAATAGGCCATAACAGACATAATTTTAATATAAAATAAAAAAATTACCCTTATTTTTAAAATCAATAATATAAATACAAGAAATTTAAAAAAAAATTATAAGATAAAATTTTATATATTAGTAAACAAATCTCCACTGAAATTCCTTTTTATCCCATATTTTGAACAAACAAGTATGTGCTTTTGCTTTCGATATGGTTTAGTTTTGTTGCCACAAAACATACGATTCTCGTATTTTCTTTCAATTAGCTGATTATAAACTTTAATTAATGCAGTTATCTTTAAAAATGACAGGTTTCATTTTAAGGGTAATAATTTTTAATTTTTGTTTATATTAAAATTTAGTCAGTTTCGTTTACATCGTCCCATTTTAACTAGTTTTAAAACGGCATTTATAAATTCAAATATTAAATGTTCTTATGGAATTCACGTGATTAAATTGAACAAATAATTGAGAAATTAATACATATATGAATATACTTAATAGTCACTTTTTCGCTCTGACGTTTTGATTATGGCTCATTGATCCTCAATTTCGTGATCAGTAAACAATGACATCTATAGCAAGTATTAATTCTTAATAATAACTTAAAACACATTTAAATCAACAACTAATTGAAAAATGAACTAATGTACAAATAGTATTAAATGAATACTGATTTTTCACTGTCTCACATGTCATCGGACCACATCAGATGCACGAACAATGTCCTTCCAGCAGGAATCAAATCATTCGCAGGTGGTAATGGTCGCCGAAATATATCAAAGAAATATAATGGAGAAAAATCAACATTGTTGGGTCATTTCTGTGGAAAATACGGTGGCAAACACGGTGGCCAGCCAGCGTTTGCCAAAGAATAGGATTTTGACAAAATTTCTAACTAAAAAGGAATAAGTTTTATGTATCCTCCGTAGATGATGAGAAAAGTGTTAGAAATTTGGTTTGCAGGGGGAAATTGGGATCGAGACATTTAATTGGCGAGAATCAGAGGATAAATGAGTAACAGACTATGACCAAATAGAAAGAAAACTTGAACCACCCGATTTAATTTCCATAAATAAAAGATAATGTCTTATGTTTAAAGAAGGATTTCAAGGATATCATTGAGATTAAATTTATGTGTATACAGTCCAATGATTGGTTGCTATAAACAATTTTTCTGGATGATTTTTCTTGATTTTTTATCTAAATTAATAGATTGCATTTACCTGCTTTATGTAGCTTACAGCTTTAGTATTTCAATAAGTAAGGCAACATGTATAATTCGTTTTCTGCATACCGACTGGATCTTTTTAAAAAGGCAGCTTTGGAATGCATATGAACCGGCATTGATATAACTCTCCTCTTTTTATTAAAAGTAAAATTTTTATTGCTTATTAAGAGGCTATAAATATTATGATTGCAAGAAATAATTGAAAATGCCAGAAAATGTAAATAAATATTTGTTTACTAAATATTATATTTTTTCTACATGCAAATTATTTGCAATGGTACAGCTACTTTCACTTAATAAGGCAATATGCATAATTCATTTTCCTCACACCATCTGCTGTGTTTAAGTCTTTTAACAAGCACGAATTGTAAAACTATTTGTAGTTTTCATCATTTGAAACGGTTTTTCTTAACATAATCTTGCATTCATGTATAATCTATACATACAAAATTAAAGAGACTGCTTTATTGTAACGAGCTGACTTTTTACTTGGCGTGCCTAATTGTAACTGCACTTATTATTTCCCTACGATAATCATGGCCCTTCTACCTGCTTCTTCCCACTAAAAACCTTTGTGTGCCATTTGGCCCGGGCCCAAATTTTGGGAGGTTCAAAAATTGGCGATCGTCAATCGTCTCTAGTATAGGTCATAGGTGAATCATATGGGAGGGGGAAGGGGTGAGGAGCCTACAAATAAGGAATTGGTCCGGGACTCTCTCTCTCTCTCTCTCTCTGAGAGCCTGCCCTTGGTGCAGCCTCTACTTACAAAAGAGAAATATAAATTAATGCTGAAAATGACCCTTGGCCCACAAGAGTTATTGGGGTTGGTCGGGTTGCAGAATGGTGCTTCCATACCAAATCAAGTATTTGTTCCCAGATGAGAACCGTAAACAAAAGGTTAACCGAAAAAGGACACTCCTTGGTTGGGGTCGGACTCCATGGGGCCTCACAAGGCAAGCATTCCTAGGGTGTGAATCTCCCAAGAGGCTCTGCCTTTTACTGTACTGGTTGAATGAATAATTACAAGAAGTTGAAATAACAGTAATTTCTTGAAAATTCTCCAGCACAATCTTCATTAAGGTCCTCCTTTGGATGAGGCCACCCTTTCACCTGTTTTTAGCTGTTACGTGAGAATTACGATTTTTAACAATTTTGAGATGCAGGTCCTTTCCATGCTCTCAAAGCACAGGGCCTCTCCAAGCGCGGGACTCTGTGTGACTATACTGATCGCACACCCATGAAGCCGGCCCTGGAGGGAGGTTTGGCAGACAATCTGAGTGTCCATCAGCTCGCAGCAGGTGCTGAAGTAAAACTCAGTAACCAAAAACAAATTGTAGTAATTTATGAGCCATCTTCTTATAAAGTCAGCCAGAAGAATAAGTTATTTGAGGCTATTTGGAGCATTTACAGACTAGGAAATTCGAAGATACAAATTACGAACAATACAAATTACTTTTGCCACTACAATTTTTCAAGTTGTTTTGGGATCAAGATGTTATTGGACATTTGGTAGTGGAGAGAGCTCGATATGCCAGTTTAAAAAATTTTCCGAATCCAACAGTTCCTGAAGAAGAAATAAAAGTTTTTATCTGTATTATCATTTTGAGAGGATACAATGTCTTGCCCGGTAAGAAATTTTATTGGGAAACTAAAGGTGATGTATGGAACATATTAGGGAGTAATGCAATGAGGAGGAATCGTTTTATTCAAATTATGAAGTTTATTCATGTGGCTGATAATACTAAACTTAATACCAATGACAAAATGTGCAAGGTCAGGCAGCTGATTGAGGTGCTGAGGGCCAAATTCATGGAACACTTTGTGACGTATGACTTTGATGAATGTATGATTAAATATTTTGGGCATCGCGGGTGTAAGCAGTTCATTAGAGGCAAACCAATTTGTTTTGGATACAAGGTTTGGTGTCTCAATACAGACTTTGGTTATCTGATAGATTTTTAAATCTACCAAGGAAAAAATCCTAATGTAAATAAATCTTGATTATGAGAAGGCATTCAGAAAAGCTGCTGCTCCAATGATGCAAATGTTGGACACGCTACCTGTCGAAAAAGGAGATTACCTCTACCTAGGGTTGCCGTATGATACGGGACTGTCCTGCATTTCATTGTCTTGTCCCATTGTTCCAGAAATATCTGTCAGGACATAGAAAATGTCCCTTATTTACGTCACCATAGATGTTGAATTTTAAAAAAATCGTAAAAGTGCCTTTCATTGTATTTTATAGTAACCCGCTCAGCTAATGTGCTCACATTATGCATGTCAGTATACCCTTTCCCTCCTTGTAACACTCAACAATAAAAATTCGCTACTCAATCCAAAGTAGGGATATAGAAGCTCATCCTAATTTTTAAAATGTAAGGTTAAAAATAGGATAACTGGAACGCCTGGAGCAACAGTAGGTGAAAATATTCCTACCGAGTCGTCTGAGGAAACAAAAGTCACACAATAATTCTTTAATTTCTGTTTGTGGTGCGAACAGAGAGTGTTAAAGACTTTTGTAATAATTTTGGCACTGAATATCAATCAATCCTCTCACACTCAAAAACATGCTGGCTTTCATTATCCAATGCCTATATACAGGATTCTAAAGCTGTATGACGCATTGAGAGCATACTTTCTATCTGAAAGAGATATTACTAAAATCCTGGAAATATTTTTCAGTGATCCATTGAGCTAAACGTATCTTTACTTGGTTTACAGTCTGATGAGAATTTTCAATAGAAAAATCATGCAAATTGAAGGAGGAGAAAAAAGAGGGAGACCGCAGATTGTGTGAAAGAAAAATGGAAGCAAATTTTTTGCCTTTAATTGTAAAATCGACTATTTGTAGCGATAATGATTCTGAATACATGAAGGTAAGTTCTTGTCAGAAGTAGAATTGTTCTATCAGACCTGTTATGAATATCTTATGAAATGGATTTCACCTCTGAAGCCCTTGAACACTTTTGCATGGATGTCACTTATTAAAGTTCCGACATGGGAGCAACTCAAAGAAATCTGCAACTATCTCAATGAAAGATGACTAAGAATAAATGATAGTATTCTGTTGTTAAATCTGTTACAATTCTTACGAAAATCATTGAACGAAACCTCCAATCAAATATGGAAGATTGGAATAAGAATCTTTGTTATGTGAAATGGTCAGATATTCTCCATAAAATCAAATCTTATGAACAATTATTACTATTTATCTGCAAGATAAGATTGTATTCAGTATTCCAGTGCACAATGCTACTTAAGAGCCAAGAGAGGAACAGACCGAACATATCTACAGTGGAATCAATTTTACATTGTTTAGTAAATTTAAATATGTCATGCAACGAGTTTTATCAATATGTAGGTAATTCAAAGTGAGCACTTACAGAGAGATGCAAAATCATTAGAAAAATATTAATTTGTAAAATTTAAAAATATATATTGGTTAATTTTTTAATTAATGTTAAATTCCAATAAAACTTTACTAAATGTAAGTCAACTATGTGTTATTAAAGGTGCCATCTTTATAATTAATCTTATAATGTAAAATACTGATGTAAACTCTAAATATAAGACGGGTATTTATTTTTTAATCTCTCTTTTTAAAAATAATCAACCAATCTGCAAATTGGTTTCAAAACAATTATCCTAATTGCTTGTACCACCCTAAAGAGGCAATAAGCATGAACGGATTTTTGCCTGGCCCGAAACTGTTTAACTAAAAAGTGGAAAAATTTAAAAATTATGTATAACTGGACATTATTCAGAGTACATGTATGGTTAGAAAAATATCTTTTTTGAAATAAAAAACTTTGTAAACTGAAAATTCAATTCAAAGTTGTATGTTCCATATTTGAAGCCAGAGATTAATTTTACAGTATAGGCATACAGTTTTAAATTGTTTTCTTGTTAATTATTTTACTTAAAATAAGGAATACCACTATCAATAAAGCACAAGAATAGATAGTTGCAGATTTTTTTAAGTGTCCCATATTTGTCCCGTATTTTATTGGAGAATTTTGTTGTTTGTCCCATAACTTCAAAATCAAAATCTGGCAATCCTACCCCTACCAGATATTCTTTGATAATTTATTTACAGGTGAGGTATATAAATATTATTTTCCATTGTAGTCCATTTTTATCATAAAACCAGTTATACAGCTATTGTTTTTCAGGTATGAATTTGAATTTGAAATTGCGGGTGTACTACAGTACTGGTACAATGAGAGATAATAGAATTCTCCAAGTTTGCCGCTTACCTACGAAAACTGATATGAAAAAAAAACCAAAAGAGGTACGTTTAAATTTGTTTTCGAAAGTAACCTCGGCATATCAATATGTAAGTGGATGGACAATTCTGCTGTGGTCGTTGCCTCGATGTCATATGGAGTGGCACCTACTACAAACTTAAAAAGGTACAAACAGAATGAGAAAAAGAATGTGACGCTTCCTCAAACACATTCCATACACCAGTATAATAAACATATGGGTGGCACTGACAGGATTGATGAAGACGTCAACAAATACAGAATCAACATCCACAAAAAATAATGGTGGTGGCCTATCTTCACATGGCTACTAGATATGTTACTACATAACGCGTGGGTACTCTACAAAAAAATCAGTGAAAAATATAACAAAATTAGAGTTCAGGAGGGAGATAGTACAAATTTATTTGATGTGGTTCAAGGCATCCACGAAGATGCCAGGAGGGTTTGCAATAGCAGGCCCAATTTCGACCCACGTAAACAAAGACCTGCGATTCGATCAAATGCACAATTTTGTTGTGGAAACTAATAAAAAGAAGAGAAGATGTGCAGATGAAAGTTGTACAGCAGTGGTAAGAACAATGTGCAAGAAGTGTATGGTCGGACTGTGTATATCATGTTTTGTGCATTTTCACAAAAAATGACGTGGTTTATACTCACTCAGTGATAAAATGCTGTTAAACTTCAAATTAAACTTCTGCAGCATTTTATCAATGAATGAATAAAAATTATTTCTTGCATAAAGGGATTATAAACAAAAGACAACTGTTTCATTACCTATATATTTTTTGATAAAATAATAGCAGTGGTAAGAACGAGCATGACCATATGATCACAACATGTTTTGCAGAATCCAATGGTAATATATTTTTTAAAAATATTTTTCCCATTATAAAGAAGGTATATAACTAAGAAAATGCCTGAAAATATTTTTAAAATTAGAAAAAAAATTGTCGTCCTTGGAGGGTTAACTGACTCTCTAGCTTAACTGCCCTCTTTCTGGGTACCTCCTCCCCCTATGTTACGATGAAAGGAACTTCACTTGAAATAAATCAAATGAAAATTATATTATGTATTATAGTTTATTGTTATGTTGAAACAATTCCATGTAATCATACCAATTACTGTGAATTGCCCATTTCTACTGTTTTCTTACTTCTTACTCTTTTGCTTTGTGAACTGTCTTGTTTTCTTCTGCTATTGCTACAAATGGCTTTCTCCCAATAGGATTAAGTGCTATACAGTATTGAGGAAATTTAATATACAACAGTGAGAGTGTATGTGGCTGGTGTTATTCAACTTTGTTCAAGTTATAGACCAATATTTTTCAATTATGACCAAGAAAAGAAAGAGAAATCAAAAGCATTAGAAGGGCTTGATAAAAGTGAACCCTTGGAAAAAGTTGAACATGATTTAGGTGTAGAGGAGCATGCAGTAAAAGAATAGAGGAAAAATCATAAAGACCAAGAAAATTTGTACTCAAAAGGAATCTGAAGTGCCTTTAAGTTCCCTGCCAACTCTGAAGAAGCCTAAACTTTAGCTTTTAGATGATGCATTGTGGCTTGGGTTTCACCAAGAGAGGAGAAAAGGAATTCGGATTAATAGGCCTATCCTCAAAGAAAAAACATTGCTTCAATGCAAAAAATGAGCGAATATAATGAGTTCCCTTTGGGTAAAGGATGGCCTAGTCAGTGCAGAAAACACCATAGGAATTATCAGTTAAACATCTGTGAGAAAAAATGTCAGCTGATTCTGTAGGTGCAGCATGTTTTACAGAAAAATTAATCATTCAGAAGGATGGCTTAGTGATAGAACAACTGTACAATGTTGATGAATCAGATAAAGATCAAATTACTTTCTGAAAAAACTTGTATAGAGGAATGAAGTATCAGTGCCTGACTACGAAAAGAAAAAGTGCAGGCAGCAGTGTGCATCTGCAGCAATGAGACAGGAATGCACAAGCTTCCAATGAATGCAATTATAAGTGTATTTGATTTGAGTTTTTTTAACTGATTAAATTTATATTGATTTAATAAATTAAGTTACATTAATCATTAAATTTCTTGATTGTGGTAGTATGGTATGTATATCTGAAATTGATAAATTATTGTTCTTTATCTTTAATAAATGTTCAATTATTGATTTTCACTCTATGCATTTCTTTATTTATCGTTTCTCTAAACCAAAAATGTTACTTCAGAATAACCCAAATTTCAATTAACTGGCCCATCTGTTAAGCAGTATTGTGAGAGCCACATCCTTCCAAAGAAAGCACTGCTACTCCTCCACAATGCCCCAAGCTACCAGCGTTCCAGTTGGATGTCTGGAGCACCAAAGTATTGGGAGCTCAATCAACCATATTTACATTACTTGCATGTCACCCTATCAACCTCGAGTCCTTAAATAAGGAAATAAAAACTTGTGTATTTCTTCTTCTTCCATATTTGATGTTCCGTGAGGAATAGGTACATTAATGTCGGGGAGCTGAATTTTAGGGGTACCAAAAAAAGTTAGCTGTAGTTAATTCTTAAAAAATCTAATACGCCAGCCATAAAGGGTGCAATATATGTGAAAAATTCACATCAGTGATGAAATTAGTTGTCAGATTTCTATTTTTACTCTTTTCAAGGCGAAATTTTCATCCAAATTTTCAGCTTGTTTTCACATTAAAAATTTAAAAATGATCATATTGTCATTTATAGCGAGAAAACCTTTAGAAAGTAATAAAATTGATAATGAGCAACCTGACAGTACAGATGTTATTGTACCTGGTAGCGTTCCGCAAAGAATATCAACATTTTTAGTTATCACTACATATGTATCATTATGAAAGTGATTTGATGAAGCAATTTCTTCTGAAGTGGCAATAATAATCTGATTATAATAATTTCAATATAATAATGTTAAAAAAATTTAAATAAAAATTATTAAAAATCCAAATTTGGAGAGGATAATTGGCAAGCCTTCAGCTTGTAGTAATTTCAGTTTCTAGAAAGACAGAGTATTCCTCACCATGTGCACAGTGATTGGGTGGGTAAATGTTGATGAAAGAAGTAATATAACGCATGCAACAATGCACTGGGTAATTTTGCAGACAGCCTTGGCAGGAAAACAGAAGATCGCATTATTCTAGCCAACTCTGTGGCTGAGTATAATCAAATCAGAGCCAACCTAACTAGCCTTTGTCATACCCAAGAAGCTTTAGCCCAGGTCTTCCCAATGTGGTGCCTGTGGGTGCCATGGTGCCCATCAAGGCTTGCTGTGGTGCTCGCCGAGGTTTGTCCATGTGTCCTTAAAACTTTCAGCTCTTGCAACTAATAGTGTTGAGCAGTCACATAATACTGGAAAGAGCCAATCTAAAAAGACATTATGGCTTTGTCATATAGAATTTACATACAAATTTATATAATGATTATACTCGCAATTTTTTTACCAACCTCTCAGAAGTGGCTCATTGTATCACTTTAGCATTAATTTTTATCATAATGCATCTCATTGTAGTGAATAGTGAATAGTTTTTTTTTAATTAATAGCAATTATATTAGATGATATAATGAATTTTGTAAAAGCAATGAAAAATGTTGGTGGAGAGGGGTGCTCGACCAAATTTGGTGCTCAGGGCTCCAATACACCTTGAGCCAGTCCTGATTATCCCTACAAAGAATGAATATTATGCCTGAAGGCAAAAACTTTGCTCATGCCTTTCTCTCACATATTCTGCAATCTCTTGTAAAATGGACAGTACTTCAATAACACTTTTTTCTCCTTTGATTTTTAAGATCTTTCTGTAGAAAATACTCATCGTACAATTTAAATGCTGAAATATGAAAATAGTTTCAAAACAATCACTTCAATATCAATAGAGAGTACATCAGATACAGACTGCAGTTTGTTGTGCAGCATGTGCACTGGGCACTCAATTTCTGCTAAGCATTCATTTATGCTATTTTTATAGTGCTTTTCATTTGAGTTGGCGAGTCAGATTTCGGCCGTATCTGTGACCACTCGTATGTCTCTGCTGCTAAGAGGTGGGGTACTGCCTCCTAGCAGAAAGCTCATGCTGGACATTGCCAACTCTACACCGAAACACACGTAATGTTTGGTGGGTATTTAAAGAGAATCCACTAGGGACACTCGATGGAGAATGAGCTTTCAAATGCTTAGGTTCCCCCTCCTTCTTTCCTATTGGTACGCTCAGTGTCTCACCCCTGTCTACTTTCTCTTTTACCTCCCCCTCACTAGCTATCTTACCTGAAAAGCACTATAAGTCTTATAAAAACATTATTTGTTCTATTCCAAAGATGTCCACCAAAATTAGTATTGGAGTTATTTTTGCAGTAAACAACACACTTTGTCATCTAATTTTTGCAGTTTCTTTGCAAAACTCCATAATACTTTCAGATTTTTCAATGGAAAAGGAACATATGATCTACAATTTGACTTGCATTCCCTTTTCACAATTAAAATACTGAGCCACTAATGGGAAAGATTTTGTGTGTTGTGGTTGCTTGCATCAGTAGATATTCCACAGCACAATAAGTTAATAATGTTTTTTACAACTTGATTAACAGTGTGTTGGACTAATACATTGTTAATGATAACAATTAACTTAGTTATAGCACAAGAATACTTGGTAGCAAACTTAGAATCAGAAAAGACAGTTGGAACAGTTTGCTCATACAATCAATCAAGTTGAAGAAGTTTGATAGCTTGGAAGGCCATAGTAATTACAGTTATAATAACTCTGGCTTCCTCTTGGGAATCCTTTTTTCACAAAATAACTTTCAACAGATTTTTATCATCCTGCAACACAGCCCATAGTAGATACATTTAATGTATGCTTGCACATAGCAATGTGTCTGACTTTCCTCTGTGAGTAATGCTTAAAAATCATCTGCATACTTTCTATTCAGCAACATCATTCTGTCTCTCTTTCTTAATGAAATCCCATCATTTATAATAATCAACGGTAAATGTGCATTGCGTTTTGGCATAATAATTTAAAAAAATAACAGTAATCCCACACAAAAAGGAATATATAGAGTAATAAAAGGTCACAGTGTAAAATAATCATACCCTGGCACTTCCAATAGCAGAATGAAACCTCACATGGTGACACAGTACTATAGGACATTTTCATTTGAAACAAAACAAAATGACTCATCTATGACTCCTTTGTTTCCTCATACAACTTTGTAAAACACATTACGTGTCTTAAATTGCTCCAGGTTCCAGCTCACCAACCAAAAAAATTCTTGATTTGGAGGTAGACTACTTGGTCACTATTTTGGGGAGGATGTGGAAACTTTTATTATGGCTTGCTACAGTGAGGGAAAAGGTAAAAAGTCATGTGTAATTTGCAAATGACTCCATAAACTTAGTAGGTTACAGTACAATACATAGTAACATGCCTTGATCATTTATTTTTTTTTAGTTCAGTGTGTTAGTGCCACTCAAATAAGGGACATTTATTTGTCCTTTTGCTCGACAATGGGACAAGGCAATGGAATACGGGACAATCCAGTATATACAGGATGCCAGACAACCCTATACAAAGTATTTTTTTCTGGCTAATCAACCTCTTGGATTAACCTATACAATCAATTTTTTAATAAAATATTCATGTCATAAAATTATGTGGTTAACTATGGAACATACTTTCATCACTGCCGGATGCGACACCAGCTCTAATGGGCATGGTCCTGTACACGTTGGGAATGAAATTATTATTTAACTTATTTAGCCCCTTCTTAAAATTAACAGTAAAGGCATCTCTAGAAACTCAATTAATTTTCTTGCGCTACTTATTAATGAAGAGTTAGATTGGCAAGATCACATCAATGGAGTTGATAAAAAAGTTTTCACGTGTTCTTATGATAAGAAAGTTGACTCCAATACTTCCTATTGAAAGCTTATTATCTCTCTAGTATGCTAAAGTGCATTCATTGTTAAGCTATGGAATATTATTTTTGGGCAATTGCAGACTGGCTAGTCAAGTCTTTTCTTTACAGAAACAAGCTGTCAAGCTTTATGTCGAGTATCATACCGTACACATGGTAAACTCTTGTTTTCATCTCTCAATATCTTAACTCTACTATCTATTTACATTTTGAGTTGTGCAACTTTTATCAGATCAAATCATCAACTTTTCCCCACAGATGCAGAATACCATAACCATTTCACCCGTTCATCATTTGAAATTCACATTAATGATTGCAATAATGTACTTTGTCAGAGAGGCCTTCACCATTCAGCCTCTATAATGTACAATAATTACCTGTGGACATAAAAATCAGTTTCATCTCACAAATTGTACAAAAGTATAATTAAGAAGTTCCTTCTGAAAAAAACTTACTATAGTGTTTGTGAATACCTTTATGATTGTGAATTTTTGCTTTTCTTTTGATCTTGTCTCCTTTATGTATTGATCATTGTATCTTGCTTTGTATTTTGTTCCCCCCCCCCAATCCTGTTTTGATTTTGTAATATTAAGTGATGAAACCATGCAAATGTATTTGCCAACGGTGAAATAAATTATTATTAACTGTGTCATGTTGCTTGGGATATTAGTTGAAGTAGTCTCCTGTTGCCTTCCTCAACCATGTCTCTAATGTGATACCATCACTTAATTAGGCCAACCCACTGGGTATCAAAATTATGTACATTGCATCACTTTATATGAAAAACAAAAATAATTTCTGAATTTACACCCATAACCACTGATAACAAGGTTTAACTTAACAAAGTATAAATCTATTATACTTTGTCATTTGTCTGTGTGTCAGAAGCCTTTTTCAATTTTAAACCAACACTGCCACCAGAAAAAATCTTACCTTAGCAGGATTCAAAACCTGCACAGGCTGGTACTGCCCATTTCCGAGATAGGATTCGACAATTCGGCCACGGGGAACTTCTCATAAAGTTAAGGAAATTTATCATATAATTTACACTTATTAACTGTTTACCATTTACTTACTGACATTCTGTGTGCATGAATATACTGTATTAACCTGAAAGGAAAACGACTTTGAATGTAAGATGGCCACAATAAAAAACAAGGCCTATTCTGGAAAAAACTTTGTAATACCAATTTAAAAAATAAAATATGGTGGTAACTTTGTGACTTCTGTTAACACTGCCAGAATTACAGTAATGTGCATTTTTTCATTCCCCGAAGTATTTATAATTAGGGTTTTTGTGTCTTTTCCATTTACTGTGAAATTGGATGGCATCTTGAAATAAATAGGCATCTTGTCTGCGTTATCCATTTGGCTCAGAAGGTAATTGTAAATTTTCCACAATGCAATTACATGCTTCTGGAAAGCAATAAGTTTGTGTAGTCAGTTGTGTAGTCAGAAGCAAAGAGAAGTTCTTTGTCGCAAGCAAAAACCATTAGGATGCATCATCCGTACGTAGAGTCGTGAGCATAGATAATAAGTTCGAATTTGGGATGGTGGCTGTTGACTGGATGATTCCATAGGAGTTAAATATAAACATACAGTAGTCCAGTTGGAGGGTGGGAAGGGGTGTGAGGATCAGATCATGGTATAATAGGAGGGAAGGAAGGTTGCTGAGGGAGGTAAAGTGGGTGAGGAACATCCCTATCCTATGCGACATCATACAATAGAATGGGGGAAAGTAGGGCGGACATATTAAGCTAAGAGGGAAACAAATATGTCTCTCTCATGTGCTTACCTGAAGAAGTTCAAAGATGCAATAGGGAGGGGGAAGGGGGTGGGTAAGGAAAGAAAAAAGAAAATGTTTAAATAGGTGATTCTTTCATAGTTGTGGTATTTTCTTGGATTAAAATTACATGTTTAAACTAAGCTTTTGTCCCATTCTCAACAAATGGAACATCTTCTTTTAGTTATGTATAATATTCATGTGAGATACTGAGTTCCACCTTTCTAATTCTTGGCTAGAAACTCTTCTTCAGTGGTTGTAATTAAAGCAAATATAACTCGTCCCTCTAAATCTTACAAAAAAATTCTTTAGATGGTTTGATGAAATTAGCTAACTAATAAAAAATCTTCTTAGTTAATGAAGTAATAAATAAATGAAAAAAATCCCAAATAACTTACTTTAATGTGTTATTTGCAGTAAATAAATGTCTTTCTTTTTCCTTCTTGTTGAACAAAAAGCATTCTTCTAATATGATGTCCACCAACCATAATTATCAAGAATAATATTGTCTTCTGTTCATTGAATTCACAATGGACTGACAAATGCCAGGCCTCCTCCTAATGCTGTCCCAAACTTCCCGAACATAATTGGCTAGAGCCTCTGCTGTTTTTTTTCCATTGAGGTTCCTAATCATGCACCATTAGAGCCCATACATTCTCAATGGGAATGAGATCCGGAGATTTTGCTGGCCAGTCGAAGACTGAAATCTCAGGATGAGTTCAAAACCAATCCTTAGTTCTTGAAGAGGTGTGCACACTACTGTTGTTTTCTGTGAAATGTGTTATAGGCATTTCGTTTTCTGGGTAGATGACATGGACGCCGGAATGAGAATTCGGCATGACCGATTCAACAACGGGACAATTCGGCACTGGGACGATTCGACGACAGGATGATTCGGCACCTAGAGGGAAAAGCAACAACTTTTAGCTGGGTTGAGTGGTCGGGCGTTGGATTTGTTCTATTTCCTACTCACGGGTTGGGTTGAATGGTTGGGGGTTAGATTAGTTCTACTTCCTCCCCCAGGTTGGATTAAGTGTCTGGAGGGGGGATTCATTCTATTTCCTCCCCTCTGAGTTAGGTTGAGAGGTTTGTGGTCGGATTCGTTTTGATGGTGCCAAACCATCCCAGCACCAAATTGTCCCATCACCAAATTGTTCCATTGCCAAATTGTCCTTTCACCAAATTGTCCCATTGCCAAATTTTCCCGTTGCTGAATTGTCCCGTCGCCGAATCAGCCATGCCGAACTGTTCTATACACCACAGATGCTGGGTAGCATTCATTCATCTAGGAATTGGAGATATTCTTCTTAGTCCAACCTAGTCGAGACCTGGACAAGTTCTCTGGGTCCAGCAGCTGATATCCAACCCCAGAAGGCAACGCTTATTCTACCACTCCTTGCAGCAGCAACAACATGCTTGGGGTCGTAGCATGTGTTGTCAGGGCACCAGAGATGGATTTGTCCATCTTCATCCGATAAAAACACCTTTTCATCAGACCTCATCTCCAAATGCTAAAGGCTTCAGACATGGGTATATGCTATCAAGCAAAGCCAATATTTCATTTTTTTACAAATTCTACTTTAAAAAAAAATTTCATATTTTACTTTCTTGCTGCCGTCCAATGGTTAAATTCCTCAGCACATAGATGCCTTCTGATTGAGTGCACTTCCAATTTAAATATTCGGCTAATTTTTGGGGCTGAAGCAAACAGTTCCTTCTTAGTTGCCTCGATAATTGCATTATCCACTTCAGGAGTTGTCTTTTTGGGCTTTCCAGGTTTTCGGCAAGTTTTCAAGCCTTCCTCTCCTTCCTCTTGAAATCGACAGATCCAGTATCTTACATGTTCTCCTCTTTCAACGGCATTAGAGATGCCAGATAGGGGACATCCAGCTTCCCACATTTCCATAATGTGTCCTTGGGTAACCTCTGAACTTTAGGCCACCGTGGTGTTGTGCTGAAAGCTTGTTCTGCTTTGAACAAGTAGACCTTTGCATACATGTGGATAACATTACTTGACCTTCCTTAGCCACCTTCCCTCCTTCACCAACCTTCCCTCCTTCACCAACCTTCCCTCCCTCAGCAACCTTCCTTTCCTCCTAGTATACTATGACATGACCCTCACACCCCTTCCCACCCTCCAACTGGACTACTGTATGTTTACATTCAACTCCTATGGAATCGTCGAGTCAACAGCCACCATCGCAAAGTCGGACTTAGATTATCCATGCTCGCGACTGTACCAACCATTACCAGCCTTGAATTCTTGCCATGGTATGTTTAATTATCATGATAATTAATGAGCTTTCAGTTTAATGATTTCCCGCAACACTGGTTTTCCTTCCATTCTTTGAGTATGCACAAATTTTACAGTTTCTTCTTGTAACTCAGGTGATCGAACTAGTTTGGTTTTTATATTGAGTTAGCACCTTCAAGTTTCTGTTTTGCTTGCTTCCACCTTCACACATTTGCCTCCATCATAATATATTTCCTCCTGGTCTCACAGTTTTTAGTTTCTATGAGATGGAAAGCAACTCATTTGCACATTGTGAACTTCAAGAATATGAATAAATGTATTGTATTAATAAATGAAATGTAATGTATTGTGTATCTATAAATAAAGGCGTTTTTGTTGACAGAATCAGCGTCAGGGTGTTCTGCATAGTGTTTAAGACTTTGTACTTAATTTTAAGATGATCCCTAATTTTTTTGTCGAAACTTTTAGAAAAAACCTTGTCTTCCTTTCAGGTTAATACGGAATACATACAGATTATTAGTAAACAAAGTAACTAGACATTTTAACAGGATGTTGCCTTGTCAACCAATTACATTGTTAAACCTTGAAATCCTATTGTTATTTCAATTCTTATGGGTGAAAGCATGCTTTGAATATGCTTTTAATACAAAATAAAGAAGGAAGGAGACGGAAATGATTTTCATAGCAACCAATGTAAACAACATTTGCATTATTAATGAGTAGGAGTAACGTCAGGTCACAATGGACTAAAATACAGTTTTGATACAATTTATCTTGTACATAATACAGTCATAGATTTATACAATATTTTCATTACATTTGGTGATAATCATTTAAACAATTTTTTTTCATTTATACATAAGAAACATTGCAAAAGTTGCACTTTGAATGTGGCAGTGATTGACAATTTCTTGATGCGCATAATTCACACCTTCCTCTTGATTTTACAAATTCTGGCCAGTGAGCTTCCCTATTTTGCAGCCTGATATCATTTGATATAGAAAATGTTTGTTTTTTGTTATATTAGGTGATTTTTCAACTTTAACTGATTGCTTAGGTCTGCCTCTTTTCTTGGGTGGAACTCGTGATTTTGTTAGTAGCCCTTGAGTTACTCTCCATTTGAATTCCAGAATAGAAATCTTTTCATTTATGTCACAATAATTTACATAGGCATTTACAATAATTATTTCCAAAATTCCAAAAAACAATCTATGCCACCACTTCTTGGACTTTTTATTTCTATCATATAAGAATCTCAACATATCCACTCTGTCCACTCCCCCCATGTGCTTGTTACAATCCACCACAATAGTTGGAGTTTGTTATCATTCTTCTGTGTCCTGGTAACAATCGATGACTCAGAGCCATGGTAATTTGATAAAAGGTGGACACAACTTTTAACTCTCCACTTGTAATATGAGATCCCTTCTTTTGCAATCTTATAATCAAAATCTCTGTTTCAATTCATTGTCTTTACTTAGTCAAGGTAATCCTTTACGGTTAGGACTAACTGTTCCGCAAGCATAAATCTTATTTGATTTTAGAAACTAAAACAGTTCAACCGATGAAAAAAAAATATCCATCACAAGAATGTGATTTTTACCTTTTTGATCTCTGCTGAGTTTTTCTACAGCACTTCCACCCAGACCAAACTGTTTTTTTTTTAATTTTCATCATTATTCATTTTCCCCTGACAAACATCAAACTGGTAAACATGTCCTGACATATCAGATCTACACCATAACTTGAACCTACTTTTTATTGGCTTCATTGGAATATATTGTTTTATAGATGATCTACCTCTGAATAGAATCATGCTTTCATTCGTTCCAGTGACGGTCCTAAGGTTTTTATAGGGATGTGCGAAGAAAAATTTGACTGCCCCCACTTAAAGCTTAACCAGATATCTCTCGATTTATGCGTATTCAGTTTATTCCATCTACGCCTGATACAGTTTATTCAATATTATTTAGCTTTAAAACACAAATTTATACACGTTTATAAGTGGACTTCATCTAATAGCGACCCGAAAGTCGCCCCTCGGAAGCTTCCGCCCGAGTGCAGTAGCACACGCCTAGGACCGACTCTGATTCATTCTATAGGAGTATTATGTGCCAGAAACACATACAAAAAGCTTCACAATTTCTCAATCTCTGTGATATGTTCTTGAAATTCAACGTAGAAAAATAAGAAGCCCACCGACAGTAAAAAGATTTACTATGCCAGTAAACACTCCTTTTTTTTAATATTTCGAAATTAAATTTTATTTAAAGATTATTCAATTTTTTTTCAGAAATATTCTTCAATAAAAAATTTTTATCATTGAGTATAACAAATTTTTCTTCATTTCAAACTTTAAACGAATCAATCGTCTCCTTTAAACATCTATTATATATGTAGTTTTATGATTTTTTAAAATATTTTGAGTGCTTCTTTATTACAATACAACTATACTATGCATAACATGTGAGTACGCTTGTGTGGAAAAATGGCAATAAATTACGACAGCTTTTCTTCCGAATTTAAAAACCTTGAGAGCTTCAAATATTTTCGGCATTTGTTCAATCACTAGGTATAAACTTTACCGAGTCTTCTAATAAGGCAATAATATTGTATATTTACTAAATAACAAACATCTTCCAATTGCACGGTTCCTACTGTATAAATTGAAGAATGTGATAGTATTTAAACTACTACTTCCAAATCACAAGAAAATCTCTCGACTTCCGAGTGCACAGCGTTATAGAAAACATAAGCTGAGAAGCACTTATCCTGCAAACTTAATCGTTTTTTCGCGTAGTTTATAAGCAAGTTGCAATATTTCAGTATCAGGGATCTCAGTGACAATGAAAGTTGTGTTTATGGCTGGAGGCTTGAACTTAGAAACCATTCCATTGTAAATGATCATTAATACCTATCCGATCGTACTCCATGCCCAATTGGAAATACAACCCCACACACACACAGCACTCAACTTTCTCATCATGCTTCCTTTTCTTTATAAAAGGATATTCTTTTTGTAAATTGTCACTGAAAGTACACTTCCACTTACCCATGATAAAAATTTAAAATTACTCCTTCTAATTAATATAATTCGTGACGTGGCTGTAAGTGTCAGAAATAATTCATTACTTGTTCAGTAAAGGGCAGCAATATGCATTACACGAATGATACTGGTGTATTATTAGCAGTGGCGGCTCGTAGCTAAAATTAGTGGGGGTGCTGCTCCAGAAAATTTTTAGCCTTTGTTTTAAAATTGTGTAAAAGGAAAAAAACATGTATAAAAAGAAAATTTATTCAGGAACTTGATAAAATCTTAACAAAAAAAAAACCAAACATTTTTTACTTACTTTAACTTAAATTGTTACAGTTCAAGCTTGATCTATTCATTTAAAAATGAAATCCATTCTTCTTGTTTTAATTTGCGCAAAAAGTTCAATAATTTTCTCCTTGATCTCTGGATGACAATTGAGGAAATTTTTCTCCATTGAAAGTACTGCAAGCGCATTTAGTCTTTCCGAATTCATAGTGCTTCTTAAAAAAGTTTTTATTCTTTTCAATGTTGAAAAGCAGCGCTCTGCCTCTGATGTAGTCATGGGAATTGTCAAGAGGATTTTTATCAGTTTCGTAATTTCACTAAAAACATCATCTAGATTATTTTCCAAGATAAATTTCAGCAGCTCAATTAATTTGCAATATTCATGAATATCAGTCCTACAATAGAATACTTTTAGTTCAGTTTCAAGCTTTTCTTTGTCAATCATGGGATAAGCTTCAGTGGTCAGTACTATCTCTTTTGTGGGATGTTCATTCTTAAATCTAGTGAAGCATTTCTTGTTGAACAATTTAGCAGCTACTAAGTGTTTAGTGGAAGAATATCTGTCCATTATATCAACACATATATAGTCACACACTTCCTTAGCTTCTGCCATGAGTGTCTTTGAAGGATTCTCACAGTACTTTGAGTTTCTCAATTCTAAAATAACAGTTTTGAAATTTGTTATATATTCATTAACTTTAAACACACTAATTTCTCGAGATTGCATTTGGTTGTAAATTATTTCAACATGAGGCATAATCTGATGAAAAAGCTCTAACCAAAACTTGAAATTATCATCATTCAGGTATTTTAAAATTCCTGTTGCTTCTGCAATGGTTTGATCTGCATTTGATGTTGACTGAATTTCAGTAAGGCAGTTTTTTAAAGGTTGCAAATTTTCATGAACTCTGTTTATGGTCCGTATGTTGAAATTCCACCTTGTAGAGGATGGACGTGGAATGCTGACGTCCATATGTTTCTTGAGAATGGACACACGTTGTGGTGATCTTGAGAAGAATGTTGGAATAGCCAGAATGTTAGAGAAAAATATTCTTGCGTTTCGTGTAATACTTGCTGCATTTCTCATTATTAAATTAAGTTGATGTGCATAACAGTGAATGAAATGTGCATTACTATAAACTGCTTTTATTTTTGCTTGAACTCCTGCTTTTATGCCTTTCATGACATTTGCACCATCAAATGCCTGAGCTATCAGTTTTTGTCCATATCCTTGAAGGATTATGTCCAATTGTTCTAAAATACGTTTTGATATGCCATCTGCAGTTTGATTTTCTGGAATAAAGAATCCCCAAAAACGCTCAAATATTTCTTCATTTAATACGTACCGTAGAACAAGGACCATTTGAGTGTGTTCCGAAACATCTGTTGTGTCATTCAAAATGAATCAAATAGAATAGCTGGAAGCAGAATAATAATCTAATTCTACACTCTTCTACACTTTATCACATTCAAGAATATGGTACACGGTTTTTAAGCACAACACACGCTGAGTAAAATAAAACTTCCTTCCACCATCACGCCAGAGCCGGCACTGCGAGAGCAACAGTGCTCTCTCTACCTGGCAGTCCCGCCTTCCTCCCCACCCCCCCCTCCTATGTGCGCATGCGCACAACAGTCAAACACCACGTCGCTGGCACTGTGAAGCGCACAGTTCCATACAAAGATTTTTGTATCTTTTTCATAAACTGGGGGATGGCTACTGAAGTACTGACATTAAGCTTAAGGAATATATATTGTACTACAAAAATAAAGAAAGAATTAAAGAAAAAAGGACTCATTATATTAAATGTTATCGATAATATCAAGTGGAAATAGGGGGTGCTGCAGTTCCGCAGTGCCTATACACGAGCCGCCACTGATTATTAGTGACCAGACATCGTCGTCAGAGGCGAGTATTTTGCGGATAAGTACACCAGTTACAATTGATTTTATTACAAAGTTCATTAAAGACGCAGAATCTCGTCATAATTGGCATTTTCAAATAATATATGGTTCGATTGAACACATTTATGAAATTAAGCGGCGAGAAGATTTTTAAGGCAGAAACAAATAATCCGGGACAAATGGGTGTCCCGATGAATTTTATCCGGACGCCGGGACGTTATGTCAAAATCCGGGATTGTTCCGGATTTTCCGGTACGTCTGGTCACCCTACCATACCCACTATTCTTGGAAAGAAATCCGTCGTCCGAAGTCCGTTGAAGTCTTTTGATGCACCACTCTAGTTCTCGAAAGGTTTTGCTTTTCCTGGCGCACCGCTCAAACATAACAATCATTTATTAGTAAGGAAATAATGGAAATACATTTGAATAACAATACAATTACACTAATAGCGCCGCGGCGTGTATGCGCAATTTTATTATTGGTCGTTCTATTTCAAATCAAGATAAATCAGTTGAATATAAACAGAGGCGGATGGTGGGTTTACGGGGCCCTGAGCTGATATTTTTCGAGGCCCTCTACATAAACATAATAAAAGAACAATAAATAATAATAATAGGCGATAACAATAATAATCACAAAAAGAGTATTTTGTGTGTAATTCTTAATATCCTATTTGGCACGGGCCTGCATTGAAGAAGGCAAATGATTATTTTTTCAGCCCCATTCTAACGGGTTGCGGTGGAGAAATTCTCCCAATCCCTTCAATTCCTGCGCCACTATAGTACCGAAATTTTAAAAAATCCTGAGAATACAATTAGAAGTACGCCGAACATATCGCACATACGGTTCGCCCCTGATATGTACTACTGTTGCTCTCTTATATCTCTACAACATATACGCAAATGCAACTTATATTTTTCAATGCAAATATTATCATCTTAGATTTACTTTTTGGAAAGTTTTGATAGTTTGTAGTTTAATATATTTCTGGTTTTTAATAAATTCGTTATTAAATTCAATGGCTCACCTACAGGCATGGAGATATCTTAAAAGCGTGTTCTGGTACTGCTGCTCTCTGCCAGCTCTTAAAGGCGGCACTGGTGCACTTTCGAGGCTGCAGATGAATGAATTGCTCGGCTTGTCGACAAGAAACAAAGGAGCATGCATTCACAAAATTTTTAAAAAACGCTCTGCGATGTCCACGTTACACTCCTACCTAATTTTACCACGCACACAATGGCCGCCTCTATAGGGACATTCTTTTCCACACGTTAAGAATACCGTTATAAACTTGTAGGCCTGTACACGTCGAAAGATTGAGGGTATAATCCCAAACATTTGCCTTGCAAGTTTGACGTGCTCCGTTCCCACGGAAAAATTAGACTGGAGTGAGAAATAAGAGCACGTGTCAACGATCACTTTCCTTCGGGAAGCACCTGGTCTTTTCCCATAGGATCCACACGTCCAAGCCCAAAAAGAAAGAAATTCTGTGTAATGTCCCTTAATCCTATTGCTTTCCGGAGAGGTATTTTTGAACCCGAAAATT
The DNA here is from genome assembly GCA_028673005.1 of Tanypteryx hageni. Classification (NCBI taxonomy): domain Eukaryota; kingdom Metazoa; phylum Arthropoda; class Insecta; order Odonata; family Petaluridae; genus Tanypteryx; species Tanypteryx hageni. The sequence goes on along the minus strand of CM054113.1, from coordinate 200,610,485 downwards.
TTATTTTTGCTCTTGATCGTATCCTATCTCTATTGCGCCGTTTCGAGCTCTTTACGCAAACTTTTTGCGTTTGAACTCGAAATCGTTAGTTTTAAAAATATTAACACCAACCGCATAATCCTCTAATAAATAAAAAAATTCACTTTTCAATGCAATGATTTATAAGCTCACAAAGTATCTATATCATCTTTCAACTCAATAAAGCTGGGCTACTTCAGTATCACATGCCTAGATAAGGATGGTACCTCTCCTGCACAATGCGATGCATAACTTTTTTGTAAAAGATTTTATTCTAAAATGTAAGTAATGCTTGTTGCATAGTTCCATAATTAATTTACTTGCCTCCTTAAATGAATAGTTTGAATTAATGTGTTACAAACATCAAAGAACATTAATAAAGCAGGGTGTAGACTAGGGCTACCGCCTTGTGAGGTTTCAAAAACAGGAGATTTTTACATTTACAGGATTCTAAAACCGGAGATTACTACTTCGACAGATTTCCAAAACCGGAGATAGCGACAATTAAAATTATATTAAGAAATTGTATGGAAAAATATATTTAAACAAGTAATAGGACAAAACACACAATAAAAAGGTTTTAAGTAAATACATAGGTATAATAAATTGAATATTCAGTTATTTTAATTTACTAAAACAAAAAATTGCAATACGCATTTGTAAATTAGTTTTTAACAAATTTAAAATTATATTTTACATTTTCTTGGCAGCTTTTCAACAGTGCTTCTTGTTCGGGTTTTCCAATAAATTCTAAAAATTCTTCACAATTCATATTATAAGTAATTTTTGTACACAATTCAGCATGCTTGCGACATTTTTTTATGAAGTTCTGTTTCTAAATGCGTTGAAATTACGTGTTTTCCATCCCTTTCACAGTAATGTTGGAACTACAATAAATGCATTTTGCAGTTTTTCCATCTATTTTTCGCAACCACTCACTATATTGTAAATTGTTAAGTCACTGTTAAACGATGTTTCGTATCGTAGTTTCTTTTTATGTGATATTTTATTATGATCAGCCATAATTAGGGGTCACTAAATGAAAAGAATTGAAAAGCAATGAGATAAAAAACGTCGATAAAGGGAAAAAATTATATAAACAGAAATTGTAGTGCTTATAACTAATCGAAAATATGTTGACACCTTACAACAATATTTCACATTTGGCTGCAATTCCCTTTCATACACTACCGTCACGCACAATGGACATGATCTGCTATATAAACGATAAAAATGTTAAGGATTCATTCAAGGATGTAAAAAGCCAAGGATCCACAATTCACCAAGTACAAAAGAAATTGAAGAAATTCGCCACCTCCTCTAAAATCACAGGTTCCAACAAAACTCAGGGCGAAATAATTTCAACGAAACACGGATCTATCTCCTCCTAAGATTGTTAACGCGCGATTGCGAGACCAAAGATTCTAATTCGAATTCTCTAGATACGAAAATTTACGATCTACACATTGTATGTACATTTATAATACAATATAATAATACGGCACGCGCATTATTACAAAGTTCGTTCCGTATTGATTTCAAAAGGTATATGGGCAGTTTGAGGAAAAATTGTCTGAAAACGTTTCGAAACCGGAGATTGGTTATTCAAAACCGGAGACCGGAGATGAACTTTGAAAACCGGAGTCTCCGGGTGACAACAGGAGAGGTGACAACCCTAGTCTAGACTAGTCACCTAAAGCTTAATTTGAATTTTCAGATGGTTTGGCTTTAGATATTCCTAAACTCACCAAACTCATGTTTTCCATTTAAAATGATAGAGTGAAAGTTTTGGTGAAACAGGAGTAAATTAAAACAGCATAATATAAATCTTTACTGTTTTTATTTTTGATATTTCAGGAAACAATAGATTGAAGTGCTTATTGCCATTCACACTAGTATTTCCACATTTAAAAGCAATAGAAGATGAGCAATTCAAAATAAAGCCATTTCCAATTTTTCTGGAAATTTTTTGGTCTTAGCACCAATCTGGCACTTCTCAAACAAAGGACACAATCACAAATTCAGCCCCTTTCCAAAATGGAAAAATACAAACTTGGTACCACACTAACACAGCTTTATTCCACTCAAATTATAAAAAAAATAGGTTGCTTGTCAGCATGGGATACACAAAAAGAATAAACATTTAAATGGAAGCAATATTTGTATGCTAAGCCTTGACCACATCACTCTCAAGAAAAGAAGATTTTACACCTACACTTTACAAATTGCTATTGGATACAATTAGAATGTCATTGATTAAGAATCATCTTCTTTTATTTTGAAAATACTTTTGCTTGTTTTTACAAAAATGATTTCCTCAATAAGGAGAATCTTGGATAGCATTCGTTACCTCCCAAGTTTTAAGTTTTTGTATTTAACAGAATTCTTTTCACTACCTACTTAAGTTCATGTTTCAAACAAACACTTCATAGAATTTTAATTTATTAGCTTAGCATTGATATTTACATCGGCACAGTTTTCTTGATTAGAACACTTCTCATAGCATACTTAAACTGATCTCATTTTTTCTGAAATGTAAAGCATCCAATCATGCTGCAAATGTACTACTTGGATTATGTATATAAAACTTTGATGTTTATGAGTTATAAATGGTGATTGAGTAACTTCATAAACTTTATAGTAACCATTCATATATCTTGCCCTCTTTCTTTCTCATCTACATTCCCTGAATTTTTTTCATTGTAATCAAGTGAGCAGAAGTTTTATGGGTCATATTGATGACAGCATTCTTGTCAGTTGAATGTCTTACCATTAAAGGAGATGTAAAAGTTTTTAACCCCAAATAATAATGTTGATGGCCCTTTGAATAAAATATGTTCTGTGAAGCTAGCAATTATATCAGTCACTCATGGAGCCTAGATAACAAAGTCAGTGTAAACTTGATTCACTTTGGACAATGGAATAACAATTTTGTGACAGTTTAGGTGTATTAAATTCAATATTTACCCATAAGTATGTAAATTTATGCATCTTACTTCTACTAAATTAACATTGATAAATATTGATCATTGAATTGTCACATCATGCTCCACCTTTTCAACCTTACAGTGTACTTCTGGAAAATAATTTAGATTTATTTAATGCCCATACTTATAATGGTGACATTTACAAAGATTATCAAGCTTCAAATGCTGGTCATTTTCTAAGTAAATTGCATCAAATATCGTTAGAATGAATGGTCATTTACAGTTGATAATATGCCCATAACATTCATCTCTTTTTATCCAAGTGAAAAACTGGCTAATTGCAAAGTTTTGTATATAATTTTTATTTATAGAACTGGGATGGCCAAGTCTAAATGCTATTTCTTGTGTTAATAGAAGTAGCTTGTTTAAAAATATACATCTAAAAGTATTTCAAATTATTTTTATAGTGTTTGAGCTGTAGTTAATCAGGATTGGCTTTTCTAAATAGTTTGTTTAAAGAAGGAATATCCACCTGAATAAATTATTACAGAGCTGCTTTAGCAAACTTATTGCATTGAAGAATCGTGGAAAGTGTTTATTACATAATGCATTCACTATTTAGTCTCAGCCATTTCAAATGTGGATATAAGTTACAAATAAGCGTATCAACAAACAATACCTTTAAAATAATCATGTGCAATATTTTTTACAAATTACGTAAAACCACCTAAATTGTATAATAAGTAACAATGTTAACCAGGAAACTGTGCATTTTGGTTATTAGCAATTTTATTACAGTGATTCTATAGCTTGATGAAAGTTCAACCATATTTCTCTTTCATTAGAAGAAAACATTATTTCAAAATACCATTACTCCAAAATTGCTACAAGAATGACATATCTTGTGCAGTTTCTTTAATATGTAATAAACCTCTGCTTAATACCTATGTATATGTGATAAATACATTAAAACACAGAAAGAGATCATTTTCTTGAGACAAGGAGACTAGTTACTTACATAACAAAGTTTTTTGAGAGCTATAATAAAGGACATTAAACTTCAACTGTGTAAAATCTCTACCAAACAATTAACTTTCAAAATAAAGCAAGATAATAAAAGAAGAGCATTTCACTTAAAAACTAATTAACAAAAATGCTTTGAAACCTTTAGCCAATACAATTGAACATATGCAATTACTGCTGGAATATAGGCATTAATATGGCATTCAATATTGACATATTATCCATCACATTAGTCAGCAGAAAGTCAATATTACCATCATTGAATGTAAAATTTGAGAAATTGTGTGATTTTTAATAATTTAGATAGTAATATCATTACTCATAATATATTTAACAACTTACCATAACCACACAAATATGTACTAAGAGTCAGTTTTTAATAGTCCACGTTCAACAAGGGAAAAATCCTCTAACTTTCAGATAAATGTAAGGTGATGCTTATAATTTTGAACAGGTATTCTTATTGATATTAACATGTTAGTAATGCCTTTCACCAAAACTTATTGAATATAACATTACATGAGTTTTATTTGATATTTGAATATGCTATTTGCATGTTAGCAAACAAGATGTTACATTGACCAACATGGGGTGTTTCATATAATTATGATTTTCATATTATGCAAAACAAATTCTTTTGATGAGGACTTAGTACAACAGGAATTTTGAAATTTAATACTTTCAGCCAAATTTAAAAAATGTTATCCTCTTCAAAGAATTTACATGTAACCAACACAATACATCTATTGTTTTTATTTTATATTCTGTCACCTTTGCTTGCATTTAGTTTTACAGTGAATACTACAAATGCATACTCTATTATCAGCATGAATTGGAGAGCATGAAATACATGTTAGCTTTCATGCTTACACTTAAACAGTGAACAATACCCATGTACAACAATTTGATCACAAAATATAAATAAATTATATCACTAATCATTCATTCATGATATTTAGACTAGACGATGATCAATTTTTCCTTACTGAAATATTTTGTTCAACAAGGAAATATTATTATGACATCTCAAAAAAAACCTGCCCATTAAATAACAGGCAGTTGACTGGAATAGCTGAACAAAAAATATTTCTTAGCATTTAAAATCATTATTGTTCTTTTGGACAAAAGAGTAAGTATATACAAAGTATTTACAAAAAAGTTTTGTATGTTTCAGCAAGAAAATCTTCATTTGACCAGATATCGAACTGGCTTCGGACATCCTGCTTCCTTCTCTTTTATTCAATTATATACCTTGCTGATGTCATACAGCTATCTTCAAGTTTTAAGTAGGGCAAAGCACTATGAAAAAGAAATTACTTTTAAATTATTTAACATTTTATAATAATAAAAACAAAATCATAAATAGCAGTTGGTATTCATTTAGCACAAAGCAAATTCAAATAAAATTACTTTAGAATATTGTACTGACATACACACCAATTCTAATAACTTGAATGAAATTATTATAATAAATTAAATATTAGGCTAAAATAGAAAAGTCAAAAATAATTTCAACAAAAGATTTTTTTATACATACCTTTCAAGATGTAATCTGTGAGAAGGGTTGGAACTGTTGGACTATCTTCATTGATGGCTTTCAGAACTGTAAAATGAAAATATGTAAGGTAAAACAATAAAAACAAGTCAATTTCAAATAAATTAATTTCATCATGGTAACCATTAAGAATAAATTCTTGAATAAATATGACCTCATTAACAAAATAATATATTTCACCCAATAAGAACAAATTAAACCACATTATTTAGCTGATACGTTTCTCAAAATGACTGATCTATATTTTTTCCTTTCCATTATTATCTGTATATAATAATTTGCTTATGTCCCTCTGTCCAGAACACTCTTTGAACTTGAATAACTCGAAGACTAAAGAAGCTTTTTACCTGATTCCTTTTGCAATAGGCTTTATTTAGCAGTAAAATTGAGAAAAATAAAATTGAAGTAAAATTTTCCTACCGAATTTCAAAATTTCTGTTATTTGGGAAAATATCGGCTTTTAAACAGGATGTTGCTTTGCTGACCACATCATTGTTAAACTTCGAGAGTCAATTGTTGTCACAACTCGCATATGTGTAATATATACGAGTGCATAGATTGCCTTAAATTATCGTAGGATTTTTCGCGAAAATACGTAATCCTAATGGGACTGGGATTTAGTTTGGACTCTTTTGCTTATATAAACGACTATATAGATGTAGAGTAAAAGAGAAGGGGATGTGTGGAAGGAGATCAGAAGGAAGGGATATAGAATGGAAAGTACATAGAGAGTAAGGGAGGCATGGAATTAGAATAGGACAGAAGGAAAGAGAATAAGAAGGAGATGGAGAAAAAGAGGAAGAGCTATGGATTGGGACAGGAGGGAATGAGAGAGGGGGGAGGTGAAACAAAAGAGAGGAAGAGAGGGAGGGAGAGTGAGAGAAGGAAAGAGAGGAAGGGAGGGAGAGTGAGAGAAGGAAAGAGAGGAAGGGAGGGAGAGTGAGAGAAGTAAAGAGAGGAAGGGAGGGAGAGAGGGACAGCGAGAGGAAGGGAGGGAATATTACTATTTATTTATTATTATCATTTAACATAACTTACTGATTTTTTATATCGAAATCAAATATATTTGGAATATTTATATCATAATACCGTCATGTTTGATGGGTAATTACGCTAGTTATACAGTAATTCCCCACTATACATCACCCGCTGTTGTTTCGCACATACCTTGCCATTCAATTAAGGAACTGTTTTGTTATAAGTTGCGCCACTTTGCATATACTATGTTGTTTGTGAAATGCCAAAAGCAAAATTTCAGGAATTACAATCGCGGTACATAAATTATTTATATAACTAAAAACCCCTCTATTTGTGTTTTTAATTTCATATTTATTATTATTCTTATAATTTTGTGTTTAATTTCATTTTGCGACCACATCTGGACCAGCTCCCTACCGAATGACCAAATGTGTGTGAACATTGTTATGCAGTAATTTCAACTTCACTTACTAATATTAGGTACAGAAATTTCATTGATTGCTTATGTGTTTTTGCTGGTAAGCCTTTATCTTCATTTTGAGCAAATTTCCAGCATTTGAAAAATAAAAATATCAATATTATAATTTCATAACTGCGAATGATTTTTGTGCCTGTCTACAATCAGATGAATCTTCAATAGGGTGATTTTGAAATAGTTTTTGCAGATAAATCAATTAACAAGTGCTCAGAAAATAATGTATTTAACTATTTGCCCCCAAACAAAATTTCTGGATGCGCCACTGACTGCGAGTTCAAAATTGCAATAAGAAAATTTAGGCTCACTTTTAATAAGAACCTGCAAGGCTTGATTGTCTGGTGGTCCACTTCCCAGGTGGTATGGAATAACAGTAGTTAGATACTGTGAAAAAAATTCAAAAAATATAGTCAGCACATGCATTTTAAAATGAAATAAAAAATCTTTGATAATATAATGATGAATATCCTCTCAAAACAGTTTTTTTATCAATTTCAATTGAAAATATGACTTAATTGCTGTTTGCAATTGAATTTTTTCAATGTTTCCTTTCCTCAAGTCTATTCACAGAGAATAAGATTTGAACACTGATATTTTCAAAAAGTCCAGAGTTAATTTTTGCTTCTTTAAGAGAACCTTAATAAGCTGTTTGAAAAAGCACTAAATTATTAATTTGGTTTTATAAATTTTATGTTTTCCAATGAAACCAATTATAAAAATATAATCATATTGCTATTTTTACTCATGAATATGTTTTTAAAAACAACTTTCAAAGTCGAATTTAGCATGAGAGTGTCTGAAGCATTCTTTAAAAAATAAAGACCAAGAAACAGGCTCAGAATTGCAGCAAAGATCTTTAAAATTCAATCATTTGACTACAAGCATATGTAGGACTGAATTGTAGCTCACATGCATGAAAAGATCAAAATCAGCATCTAAAATAAAATTATATTTATTTAAATTATTTGGTGATTCATTTAAAATTCCTCTCTATGATTCCAAAGTATAAGCATTTGAAATAGCATTCACATTTTTTAGCATGTAACACAATTTTGTGCTTGTAACACCAAATGTTGAAAGAGTAATATGAATGAGAAATTATAATATTATGATAGAAATAAAATGATGTAAGCTGTATTACTTATTTACCTTGGGATCAAGGCCATTTGCAGTTGCAGGTGGCTTAGGAGATCGACTGTTTCTCTTACGTTCAACATGGAATTGGCGTCTACGGTTCTGTACAGCAAGTAATAAAGAGATGAATGTATTTTTCAATTCTTTCTCATATTCCAATTCATCACGGAGGGCAAGTTCGGCAATAAGGGTTTCAGAGAATTCCCTGATGAGAACTTCCAATTCTAGGTAAAGCTCATTCAGCTGGGAGACAGACAATGCCTTCAACTCTGTAAACAACATAGAAATCATAGATTCAGTTAGATTTGTTGTACAACACATACTAACTTGATGACTTTATTCTTGAGATCATTTATGAAACTGGAGTCGACAAGGTTTAGTTAATGGAGCTTCAATCAAAAATCTTTCTCAAGTCAATGCAATTTCTTCAATTGTACGCTCATATATTTTTATAAGAATAATTATAACCCTAAACTATTACATCTATAGAAACTTCTCCTGATTTAAAAATAAGTTAACAGTTTCAATTGAGAATGACTTGTATTTTCTATAAATAAACAGTTTCAGCTGTGAAGTTTCAATCAACAAATTCTTAAAATAATTCCATTTGAAGAGACACTTACTGTCTTCATACAAAGGAGATTGCAAAACTTCTTTGCCTTTTTGATCAAGTGCATCTGTGGAGCCAAGAAGGGAGCCACCATCTGAGTCCACCGAACATTCAGTTGATGGAGTCTCCTTAAAACAGATATTGAAAAAGTGTTAATTAATATTGGTGGTTCCCAAGAGGTGAAAACAAATCTACATTTTTTTACCAACCTTCTTTTTAATTATCCCAAGCAAGCACTACATTAATATGCAAACTTTGGGTTTTGTTCTTTGAAATCATTTAGAATTTTAAGATGTAGCAATGAAAGTTGTAGTAATGAGAAACACATTAGTGATTTTGTGAGTCTCTTGAATGATTTACTTCATTGTGATAGACTATAGTCTCTCCAATATGAAAGATACGAATTGAGATGGACAGGCACTCAATTACTCTGAAAATGTGCCATTTTTCTTTCATTTTAAATCCATAAACAAATAAGAAACAAAAAAAATACACTATGATAAATGGCATTTGGATTAAAATCTATACATTTCATTTTAAAATTTAATTCGGCAGAAATAATGAACATACAGGGAAATTTCATGCAATTTATCTTTGACCACATCTATCTAAATGGACACTAAATAAATACCATATTTATTTGACTAGAATGAGACAATCTCAAATATAGTTTTATAAGGAATCCTGGGGCAAATAAAATTAAACAAAATTATTAGTTAAAAATTCTCATCACAATGTGGAGTGCAAATATAAATGTGATTTAAACCGTGCTAGACTAGTAATAATCACTGGCACCATTTTTTATTAATTAATTCCTATGTTCGCGAATATAAGACGACCTTCGGCTGAAAAAATAGAAAAAGCCTTATTTTCGGGTAAATGCGATAATAATAATAAATACGACTTTACCCTAACATTTTCTTGACATTTTTCGCCAAACACCCACTACGTTTGTGGTACCTATGTACTCCGTATAAATGAGGAAACCGTGGAATTGGATCCTACCTGCATCATGTCATCAATCTCCCTAATGACCTCATCAGCAGTTTTCAAAGGAGTTTCGTCCTCTTCCTCGCCGCTCTGGCGAAGCCCTGAGAGGATTAAAGAGTGCATGTCAAGGTCGCAGGCAACAGCGTCGTCATCGTCTTCATCTTCGTCGTCCTCGTCGTCCTCCTCGTCGTCTTCTGCTCCCTCCTCGTCGCTCAGGGCTCCCTCGTCTTTTTCACAGCCACCCTTCCTGGGACCGTGGTGTCCCCTGCCTCGCGAACCATTTCCTTTGGCTCCCTGGAAACGAATTCTTCACTTGTATCCCAGTGAAAATCTAACAACCGGAATGAATGTCTCGGGCATAAATAATTATCGAGATAAATGCAAGATTTTAATGAAAACTGCCAAATTATTCACAAAAACAAACCCATGAATTAATTCGAATGCCAATTATACATAATTAGGTTTTCTTGGGGTCGTATTACAACGGTGTAACCTCGATAGAACGATCACGGCATACAACTTCATTATAACGACCGAAAACACCGTCATCGTCAATTTCTTAACGTATACGGGATTTAATTTTCGGATATTGCGAGTACCTACTCGTTAGAACGAGTATTTTCATGAATTTTATAAAATCCCGTCATATCGAGGTTTCACTGTATTAAAAATTCCACAAGAAATTACCTCCGCCTATTATTTTTGATGTTACACGAGAATCGAAATTAAAACAAAAACAATAGGGGAAACTTCGCTGTAGTTCTTGTCTCCTGATTTGAATTCGCAGAGTAAAATGATCATAATATACAGAGGAGCAATAATCATAATAAACCAAATACATACGTGAAAGTTTATTTAATTCACATTTCAAAATAGCTTCAAACGCTTGCTTAGAATTAATTTTGTATTTTACAGCGTGGAGTGATGAGAGAAATGTAGTCGATGTAACTAAATTTCACTAATTCACGTAACATAGACTTCATCTGATTTCCAGGACTTAAATACCCATGGATACGAGTCGCTTTCGCGAAAACACTGCACTAGTTCTCACATCTCGCTTCCATAATAAATATAAGGTAAAACGGCACTTACTACCTCGAGAAAATACAACGAATGCAATCTAACTTCATTTGTCCTTCAAATATAATATGGATTCTTAATGCAATTTTCTCGGAACCCGCTAACAAGTTTCCTACGGCCAACAACTTTTCCGTTACACGTTTACGATGAAATATTTTTTTTGATCCTTCCATTATGATTTTGTAAAGTATACTTAATGCAATAAATGAAGATGCTGTCATCACTTACTTCAATTTCTATGGCATTATAGAGGAGTAATGCGATTCGTAAAGTTTTCTCACCCCAAAGTTTACATTGACTCACATACCCACCTTATTCTCGTTGAGGTTTAGAGTTGGCATATGAAGTTTCCTAGCATATGATTTAGACCAGTCTATTGGTAATATATTTCCAAAGTTTCCCGTAATGGTCCACCACATCCTGAAAATACAAAGAAAAATAAGGTGAGATTTGATTCAGAGACACAAGCGAGCAATTATTTACGTTAGCTTGAAATAAGTAGAGACTCTTTGCTGGAGAGAAGCGTTTTACACACCGATCCGTTACCTATCCAGCGCGTGCCTGCGCTTTCATATAATAATCAACATCGTGAAAACTATAGAAGTTATTGGCATGCAACCTTCTTAAAAGATAAATATAAACTATACTGAACATTTCATTCGCTACATCTACCCCTCTAAATCGATTAGGGAAAAGTCAACTTTTTCATGTCCCGACTGAAATCTTTAGATAAATGTTACGATTGTTATTTTTTTAAAAGACGGTTCGTAATTTTTATGTATTTTTGAGTTACTTGATCGTTATTTGGAATCATTACAAAAGTCACAGAAAAACAATTGTCCCTTTTTATTGGACAGAAGCCGAGACATAACGTTGTATGCATATTCGCAAGGAATAGTTCCTCTCCCATCGGGAAAAATCGCCTACTGGTGGTATCGGCTCCTCCTTTATGGCCCACCATTTTTCCATTGTTCCTTTTCGCAGTCACATGTTATTACCGCTGTTTATCTCTTCTCCCCGTCTCCATTATCTTTCTTCCCCCTCTAAATCCCCCAGTCTTTCTCTGTCTCTTTGGCTCCATCTTTGTGCTCTTCATCTTGCTCCCTCCTCCTCCTCTCATCTCCATGGTTGCCTATCTCTCCTTTTTTACAACTTCACTCTCTTTCACTCTCCCCCTCTCCGTTTCCCTTCATCCCCTGAGTACTCTTACTCCTCCGGGTGCACGGGTACGGGAGCAGCTGATCGATGAGGAGCGGGGCGGGGCAGAAGCGACGTTGCCACGCCCCGCACCACCGCCGCCGCACCACTACCATCACCACTCCCTCTCTCTTTCTCTACCTCCGGCTGCCAACTGGGTCAACCGCACCCTACAGACGATAGGGGACGATCCGCGTGGTGCCGGAGAGGAGGAAAGGAAGCAGCGTTAAAAAAAAAATCCTCCGACATTTGACGGAGCGGAATTAATTTATTCTTTTTTGCAACGTTGCGCCATCAGGTAAACGATAAGTCGTTTTTATTAACGTGTCCATTATGAAAGGAGCGATAACGGAAGAGAGGAGGAGAGAGCAAGGGATGGTTTAGAATCGCGTTCATCTCTGAAGGCGTGGGCGTGGCTGTTTCCTATGGAGCAGGAGGGAAAGAGGAGAGGCTGCCTGCAAAGGATGAGAGATGATGTGTGGGAAGAGGTAGCCCACGTAACCTAGCAGTTGGTATCTAGGGCTGAATGATGCCTTAGTCTATTTATTCCCGTGATTAATGTCCGGGAAAAACGGAAACTCGTCATCGACGAGTTTCTTGAAATTCTCTCGTTCGCATTGCGTTAGTAAATAATATCGCGTGGCGCCACGAAAAATTTACGCAATGGGCATCTCCAACCTCGAAATTGATTTCAACGAGTTCGATAATTCTATATTGAATTTGCAGAGGAAAGAAATATGAAACATTCACTCCTCTTCAGGAGGCAAATTCAAAATTTTGCGGTAGGAAATCTTGGGATGCGTGGCGGGGAAAGAATACCTTCGCGGTTTTACTCACAGAAACGAGTAAATCTTCAAATAAAAGTTAAACAGGAATCAATTCCACCCAGTATTGAGGCAAGGGAGACGGTGTGAAAATTAGTAGGCATTGAGAATTTAAAACGAGAGGAAGACGTTTTCATCGAAACTTTTCCTCCACTTTACATTAAAAAGTGATCAATCAGCTAGTCTAATCATACCCTTAAGAGAGTAATATGAGGTCACGTAGAAGTAGATCAGCACCCGATGGAACATGATATCTTTAAAGAAACCTATCAAAAACATATTGGCATGTTCTATTATGGTACATAACTTAGTTTCGTAGGAATATGAGTTTAGCACGAATTTAAATAAATAGACGTGCGAGAAACTTAATTATTATACTATCGGTATATATGATTTCGGAAAATGGTATGATACTGTTTAGCGGAAATATTAGAAGCATACGCACAAAACTAGGATGTCTTCATTAACCCAAAAGCTACTGAGTAAAATTAGTCATCCAAATATTAAACGATATCTATTTTTAACTAATGATTCACAGCGAGAGATGTTTAAGCCAGGTGTCCTCAACCAGCTGGCCTAAGAAGAGACTGAGCTGATGAGAGATTTACGGAAACTAGGACTATTGACTATGGCTTAAAGACTCCATTAACACATGATGCAATGCCCATTAGGGAAATTTATTAAAGCATGTTCACTGCATCCAAATTCAAAGAAACCTTTCTGGGCATATTTAATAGTTTTGAAGGGCGAGGACACCTAACACTTCACAAACGACAAATCTTTAGCTGAATTTGTCGTTTTTTGTTTCCTGAGCGTATGTATCTTATCCGCTATTCAACGTTTCCAAGTGTTCATCGATGAGCTTGCATGAATTTCGACAGTTGATTGTGTGAGTGCCAACAAAAGTTTCACGGAATATTTACACAATTACTTCAAGATCTAAAAATGTAAGAATATTTACTTTAAGGAAGCGATCTTTGTTGTATCTACAAGGATATAATTTAGAAAATGAATGACAATGTATCGATTTTAAAGAATTTCCGAAAAAAAATATTTTTCATCAAGAGAGCGAGCCGTCGGCCATGTATCACGGCGTTCTGTTGACAGAACTGCAAAGAAAAATAAATCATGAATTCATAAGGATACTGTATCGTAAACGATAAACGAAAATCCTAAATCGGAGAACGAAACATTTTGAAGTCCACAATCCCATCAGGCACAAAACGTGAAATTTGAAAAAAACAATTTCCGTCGACATATACGCTGTAAAACGCAGCGATTATCATTTAAGAGCACGCGCGTGAGAGTGCATCGAGACAAGGCTTGGCGTGTGTTCCTTAGGTGGGGTCTGAGAAATCGATCTCGTCTAAAAGGAACTTGTGGAGCTGATACAGAAGGGAAAGGAACAAGGAAGAAAAGAGTGGAAGGAAGAGGGAGATGGGAGTTGGGATGGGGAAGAGAAGTCCTGGAAGAGGGAAGATAGAGCAGGGTTGTCCAACCTTTTTCAGTGAAGGGCCACATTTAGAAATTTTCAGTCCCCTTTGAGCCAAAACGTATGACCTTTTTTTTGTTAGGGATTCGATTATGCGATAATATAGGCCATTCATTTACGCTTGATGTTTTCTTTTTTATCATTAAAATTATTGAAGTTCAAAGAATAAAATTCACAAGATTCACAAAGATTATTATTTATTCAATATACAAATAGGAAAATTACAATTTTACAATTACAAGGATTTATTGAGATATTTGACATTGTTTTTGCTTGCACAAAAAAATCAATGCCCCCCCGTAAACTTGACGTGGAAATATGAAGTACATTGCATAAATGTTCGTCTGTCAATAATGACCTCGACTTTGACTTTACATTTTTCATAAGTGAAAAAAGTCGTTCACAACAATATGTGCTACCAAACAGTGCAATAAACCGAATGGCATGTTTCGAAAGATTTGGAAAGGATTCTTTGTTAAAGTAATTCTTATAAAACGTGTGAATGTCATTCTCCATAAAAGCTCTCCTCAAGTGATTGCGGGCTTGAACTTCAATTAATTCTAATTGAAAGGTATTTTCCACTTCATTAACATCTATGCTAAATGGATCAGCAAAAATTTTAAGCTCGAGACTACGATTTCTGAAATCTGCAAATTTCTGTTCGAATTCGTTTCTCAGGCTACTAATCAATTTTGCGTATTTTTCAAATTTTACTGTCTTAGCACGTCTTGCTGAAAGTGTTGTGAAGCGGTCAGTTTTTTTAACAAGTAACTGCTTTTTAAACAGTTTTAACTTCTCGGTAAAGGCTGTAACATGCTCATATAATGCATTGACGAACTGGCCCTTTCCTTGTAGCTGTATATTCAATTCTGCAGGATATTTGGTTGTGTCAACTAAGAAAGCAAGGTCATTCAGCCAATCCTCATTGTCCATGATACTCACATCCTTTCCTTTGTTTCTCATAAATACCTTTATTTCTTCTAAAAGAGAGTAGAAGCGCGCCAATGTGTTCGCCCTACTAAGCCAATGTACGTGACTGAAGTAAATTACATCGCCATAGTCTGATCCTAATTCTGCAAGAAAGACTTGGAACTGTCGATGATTGAGCCCTCGTGACTTAATAAAATTAATTGTGGAAACAACAACTTCCATCACATGCTTCAACTGCAGTGTCTTTGCACAAATTTGCTCCTGGTGAATTATGCAATGATATGTGATAATTTCATGTGACAATGATTTTTGCATTAGATTTACAAACCCGATTAGCTTCCCTGTCATCGCAGGAGCTCCATCAGTTGTTAGACTACAAAGGTTACTCTCTTGGAGTCTAAATTTTATCAACAGACGTTTTACTTCATCGTAAATGTCTTGTCCCTTTGCTGTGCCTTTCATTGGACAAAGCTCAAGAAGTTTCTCAATTATTTCATAAGTGTCGGTGACTCCTCGTACAAAGACTGCCAATTGAGCAGTATCGCGCACATCTGTACTCTCATCAACAGCCAAACTGTAAAACTTGCACGCCTTAATTCTTTCTACCAAAGTATTTTTAATGTTAGATGCCAGCTCATCTACTCTTCTAGCGATTGTTTGATGCGAAAGGCTAATTTTTTGGACTAACGACTTTTTATCAGGGCATGCAACAGATGTAAAAATGTCCAGACAATCTTTTACGAATTCCCCATCAGAAAATGGTTTTCCCCTCTTCGCTAATGTTTCGGCTATCAAGAAACTGATCTTGGTTGCCTCCTCAGAATTCTCCTTTGCAGCTTTGAAAAAAGATTGTTGTCCGATAATATTCTTTTTCATCGAGATAATTTTGTCGATTCTCACTTGACCCACGAGGCTGTCAAATTTACTGGAGTGTTTTGTAGAATAAAGGGAAAATACACAATAAAATAAAGAAATAAAAAGGAAAATCAAATCTAAAGACAAAAATCACTGTAATTCTTCCCAGTCACCAACCTAAGCTATTTTAAGAACCATAATTTCTGCTTTAATAACATTGGTAGATTGATCCTAAGTCCTATGCAATTAATACGCGTTTATGAGCGTTATAGAATGAGATTCTTATTTCGACATTAAGAAAATAAATCAATATCCGATGTCGTATTTTTAAGATATTTTAATTTTGGTTAAAAGAAATTACGTGTCAATCATTCCTGTGTTACACAAGTTGAGAAAAGTGCTTCAAGATTCGAACTCAGGCCTCTTCTTTAAAAATGATACCAAATTCATAATCACAATTTATCCGCAAACTTCTTAACTCCTCAATTACGTCAAGTTAATAACCTGTATTTGGTACGAAGGCTTCCACGGCGTGCTGTTGATATGGTGGTGATTTCCGGGATTCTGGCGTGTTGATCCATTTCCTGGACAATATTTCGCCGACGTTCCAGTCGGCTTCTTCAGGTTAAATATTAAATATTGTCCAGGAAATGGATCAACACGGCAGAATCCCGGAAATCACCACCATATCAACCTGTATTTGATCTAAATTTTTTTCTTGAAAAGTTTTGCAGAGCGACAATGATAAGCTGAAACATTTTTTTACTACAAATAATGATAAAACAAACTCAATTTGGTTAAGTGCACAAAGTATAGTTTAGCATTGGACAAAGTGTCCCTATCACGCTACTCAGTGATAATATTTAAAGACTTTAAAACCGAATCATGTAATTCTACAAGAGCTGTCACGGATTTGCCTTTCTATCCATCTTGTTGCGCAAAATTCTTTTAATTTTTCGCAATTTGCAGAAGGCCCAATATTATTCGCAATTACTAATTTTAATACAACCTGCCTTTTCGAGGTATGTATTGAAAAACAAACTTTACCCACAGTTCCTATGCAATTACGTAAGGGGGGCGATATCACAAGCGTTGCTAATAGCTCAATTCAAACTATGGGAAGCACAGTGTACATACAAAGCTGTAGGTACAATTTCTCTAATGTGTAGGGAAAGAAGGTGGTATGGAGGGAGAGTGGAATGGGTAGAGGGGGTGAGGGATGGAGAGAGAGAGAGGGAAGGAGAGGGAAGAAGAGAGAGGGAAGACGAGAGAGGGAAGAAGAGAGAGGGAAGACGAGAGAGGGAAGACGAGAGAGGGAAGACGAGAGAGGGAAGAAGAGAGAGGGAAGAAGAGAGAGGGAAGAAGAGAGAGGGAAGAAGAGAGAGGGAAGGAGAGTGAGGGAAGAGAGAGGGAAGAAGAGAGAGGGAAGAAGAGAGAGGGAAGAAGAGAGGGAAGAAGAGAGAGGGAAGAAGAGAGAGGGAAGAAGAGAGGGAAGAAGAGAGAGGGAAGGAGAGAGAGAGGGAAGGAGAGAGAGAGAGAAGGAGAGAGAGAGAAGGAGAGAGAGAGAGGGAAGGGGATAGAGAGGTAGGAAAAGAAAAGAATAGTTTAAACTGCCAATGTAAATAGCTAATGTGGGGCGTGAAATTTTCTTATAAATGACCAAATGGAAACTTATATACAAAATCAATTCAATGTGATTGCGATGCATGTCACAGGCTCTCTACTTATACCATATTATAACAATAAAATTAAAGTTGATAAAGCAGTGTTTTATAATCAATAAATAAAGCAAGTTTTATTGCTCACATAAGTTGTTTTTTAACCTATAAAGAATCTCCAGGAATATACTACTCATGAGGTTTTTGAAAAACACTGCCCAAGGAGGCCAAAATGTAAAAGGATCGTCACATGCATTTTAAATTAAGAAACGATTAAATTGAGACTATTATTCTAGCAGGAAGTATTTTTGAGACCTCAGTCATGTAAAAATACTTGAAAGAGGAAGACTCAGAAATAGCGGATTTTGGCAAAATTTTTAAATATAAATCGAAACTTAGCTCTTCAATTAATATGCCGCACTGATTTTAATTTGCTATGTCCATAAGTCGCTAAGTAACACCTGCATTCGTAAACGCAAAAACAGTAAAAGTCAATATTGATATAAACTGCTGAGCAAAGACAACAAAATATTATTAAATAATTATAAATGAATACACAGACCTGTTATACATTCACTATCTTGATACAGAGCTGCAATAAGACCAAACTCACTCGACTGATGTTTCTTCGACAAAATGCTTTGTAGAACTGACGGGAGAGAAGGGCTAACGTATTTCGTGAAATTCCCAAACGTAAAATTGGAGGAAGAAGGTGTAGGAGAGAGAGAACTATGTGAGTTCTCCAATGTGTAAGAGCATAACGGTTTACCACCACCCCGTTCTCATTGCAGGCGAAGAAAGGGCGACCATTAATAACAAACGGCTAAAGACAACCTAATCGAAAAGAAGGATAATTAAGTGAAGAATGCTAAAAGGACGCATTGTTGGGACCCTGCAGCTTGTTATTTTATCCTACGATCGTGGAAGAGAGAACCTTAACATCCTTTCTCGCCTTCACAAATCCCCACTGTTGCCGACGCTCAGGAAAGATAGAAAAGCAGTGGGCAGAATGGGGAAAACCCAAGTCGAGGACTGAGAAAAGGAAAGCGGGAAGGGACCAAACGCCGCCCCTTGAAATCGGTTGACGGCGTTCGTTGCACCCGCGTTTTACGATAGGAAAGTATTGTGACCGCTCATAAGACCCGGTCCCAGAGGTCTGGGCCTCGGGGATTTTGCCCCGGTATCCCCTCTCTCTCGGTGGCCCTGTGGTTGAGACTGCAGTATCAGGAATCGCGATGAAGAAGGAACTTTTTAATAATCAAAGACTGATTATTGAGAAAATGCACCTCAACACAGGCGCATTGCATATCCTTAAGCAAGAACCGCTTAAAAGTTTTTGTAAATTTAATTTGTATGCAATATTTACAAAAAGTTTGCTGAACGGATAAAAGCCTTTCGCGGGCCGCATGAAACCCTCCGGGGGGCCGCATTCTGGCCCGCGGGCCGTATGTTGGACAACCCTGAAATAGAGTGTTTTCGGTTAGGGAAAACGTAAGCTGGAGGAGGTAAAAGCATGTCGTTGGAACCTAAGATACAGAGCCATCAAAAATAAAAAATGGGAAGAATGTAAAACATCTACACAGTACGTATATTATATACGAACGCAACATCATTATATTGTGGGTGTAGATACGCTAAAGGTAACATTATTATTTACCGAATTGAATAAAAGCCCCCAAGTCTCGCTTCTTTAGTCTCTCCACTTTGCGACATAACGAATTTACATCCTCGCCGAAAGATATACCATGTCTGTTTATTGAGATACAATAATGGTGAGGAAACTCCTCGAAGGATTTTTTTTAAATACAACAAAACGACCTCTTAGAAATGATATTCGAACGCGGCGATTACATTCTGTGGAAAATACTTTTTTATATAGATTGGAAATCCGAAATAACCAACTTTGTTTCGTAAGTAGCGAACAGTCATAAATAATACTCCAAATGAGGGAAAAATTTCTCTTGAATGTTTAAAGAAATTTCGTTGGCGAAGATTTAAAATGTGAAAAAATATCCGTTGAGAAGTCCAAATTGTTTATTAACATTTGGAGCCTGCGCGCAACTCGGGAAAGGCGAGTAACCTTCGTGTCACTTTAACAAGCATTTATGCCATTTTATGAAAAAATGTTGACGCTGACGCATGGAATATTTTCTCCATTTGAAGAAAGCGTATAATACCAACCGCTACGATGAAGTCAGTGCACACGACGACGATTGTACTAATGGATTGTCTTCATGACGATGAACAATAACAATTTTTTACATTTTCAGACCCAAACTTTCACTGACGTTGTTAAAATGAGCCAGCATTATTGGAGAAGTTTTATTAAGGTATGTCTGAAGTGTTCAAAATTTTCGCTTATTAAGTTGAACTTCCCGCGATGCGATTTTCACGATATGACAGTCAACGGGCGACAGATGCGCTCGATTCGGGCCATATATATATTTGATGGTCCCACGGCTCTTTTTAAGACCATTGCGCAAACATGCGCGGTTTACAATCGTGACGAGCAATTCCAACGTGACGGCCGCAGCCCACTGGCACGCTCATCGAATTCGCTCGTTCACTCTTCAAACAACCGAGGAAGGCATTGTTGTGCACGCAGGCGCCTCTTCAGGATACGGAGAAAAAAGGAACTTTCACTCCGAGGGAAAATTATTTTCGGCGGAACAATAATGGAACTTATCGTCAAAACGTCCCCATAAAAGTTAACTTTGGAGATAAAAGAGGCACATAAATGTAAAAATTCGGCGGACATTTTATTTCGAATAAATTTCACAACAATTTTCAGATTCCAGAAAATGGGAGGCCATTATAACGAAAATGTTTTTTTTTCTTCCGAAAACTCCGATATTAGTACAGCGCTATCCGGCAAAACATAAACTGATGAATTCAAGTTATATGCAGTGAAAGTAGGCCATGCACCGACCAAAAACGATCGTGAGTATAACTGAAGACGGTTCATCATTTCTACATTGCTAGGAATTGCGATCACGAACAGAAGCAATATGCTTACAACATAATTTTCATCGACAAAATTACCCTATTTCGTTCTTTAAACATATAGTTATAACCAGGCGCTGATTTAGGGAGCGCGAGGCCGCTAGGCGATAGGCGATAGTGGTTTCCAAGGACCTTAGGCGACAGTGGTTTGCGAGGCCCTTACGCTTTAGTATGTGTATGTGTGTGTTTATTGGCGCACCAACAGTTAGAGTTATAGGCGCCCTTACGCTTTAGTAGTCAGCGTAGCCCACGACTCGCGAATCCTGAAAACTTGGTTAAATTTTATGGAGCAAAATAGGCAATCAAATTATTAACAATTTATTTGCTCATATATTTAAATTTTGGTGGGTGAGCTTCTAAGGATGATGTCGATCGCAGCCCAAAGTCTTCGAGCGGAACCCTTAGAAATACCTGATTATTATTTTCAATGATATCTATCAGTTGAGAATTGTCATCGACAGATAACGATGATCTATATGGGACCTTTCGCATTAAATCCATACATATTTCTTTCCTCTCTCACAATAAGCTCTATTAACGCTAACACTCTCGCGGCCTTAGATGCGAGGCCTCTAGAAGCACGAGACCCTAGGCAGTCGCCTAGATTGCCTGGCCCTATATCCACCTCTAGTTGTAACTTACTAGCTTTTTGCATTGGAATATTCCTCGAAACAGCCGCACCATATCTATAGATCTTTTAAATAGTCTTTTGTTGTATTCGTATACATCTTACGCACAACGCTATTTGTTTTCTCCGTAAGCGCGGGAGAATCGTCGCTATTTCTAAACGCCCTCACATTTAACTATGGCGCGGGATCCTGTTCGTCCAATTCAATTATCCCTTTTTGCGATCGCAGCGGATGGCATCTATCCACCACCCTTCGATGCTTCCCGGATTTCCGAATTAATGTTGACCTTCGACTCATGCTCGTAAATTATTAATCCTTTTAATTCGCTGGTTGTGTGACATAAATTCACTCTCATTAATCTCATCCGAAATTACATTTTTTAGCAACATTAACAATTTGTGCCGCGCAGATCTTACTTATTCCTCACTCGAATTTCACAATCAGTCGACGGCAAAATTCAGTTAAATGCAAAGAATAGAAGAAAGAGCGCAATGAAAGAATATCGTTGGAATCAAGGTACCTTTTCATACGCACTCGAGAGATTCAAATTCAAAGGACGAACAGCAACTTTAACGCTACCGAAAACCTCGTCCAAAATTAAGCGATGCTTCAATCCGGCCCATTCTGCACATTCACCTTTAAGCAAATTCACGTTGTCACACGTGGGATCCACTTGCCAACGTCATCGTTATTTGCTCGGCTTAAACCGAAAATACCTCCAACGCAAACATTGAATAATTAAGTACCCAGTGACGCAGGGTATGTTTTACCGAGGAACCTCTGGCGAGACGGGTTTTTCACCACGATTTTACGCCGCGAAGAGAGACACAAAAAACATTTTTTTTTCTCGAGCGGTATGGGATAGACTGCCGGTCTTTTAAGGCACTATGCATGGATAGATAGTTGGCAAAAGGCCATACCCGCGTCCGCCAGACCAGCAGGTAATCTATCAAGGGAAAACTCGGGAGAGGGGCCGCGCAGAAAAAGGGAAAGGGAATACGCGCTTGTTTTCGGAATGAATAATTGGGATATTTAGTCGAACCTATAAAGGTACTTGGCAAAAACCCTTTCAATCTAAAATAAAAATCTTACCTTACAAAAAAGTTATTTTTACGCAGTTAAAAACAACCTAAAAACTACCCTGCAGAAATGGCTTCAGCTAAGAGATATTTTTTATCCTAACTGCGTAAAACGTCGCCAAGTTATTGATATTACACAGGGTCTGTCGGGGTTTGTGATCTTATAGTAATCTATTCACTCGTCTTTAAACGTTCAGTCCGTGAATTTAAGCTTACAAGTCTCCGTAACCGTGCCATATAATCCATCAACAAACAAGAATGACTTTGCATAAACTTGATTTAGACTCGAGTATACTGCATAATTCAGAAGTTGGTAACTGGCAGCTTTGTCGGGTGGGAAGAGATGATAATTCCGTCATTCCGAATTATGCCTCCTGATAATGCCGAAGAAACAAAATATTTTAAAAATGTTCGTAAACATCATTTTGTCTTGTACTTGTAAGTGTACCCTCCTTTGAAAAATTATCACCGTTCAAATCCCTTCCATTTCTCTTCTCTTTCCTCTTCCTGCAAATTGACCAAAAGTCCTCCTTTGTTCTCTATCAGCCTATTCCTTCTTTCGGTAGCCTCATTAAGCGATCCCTTCATCTAAAACACACTTTCAGGCATTTCTCTGATATTTTTCATCTCGCCAATCACGAATGCCTTCTTCTGCGACTACATTTTCAAAAAATCTCTCTCGTTCTATTTCCTATTCCGAATTTTCCATCATATTCATCTCCGCCGTGTCCGTTACTCCACAGACGAATAAAACGCTACGTGCAGCATTTTTCCTTTTTCAGAAATCCGACTTCCACATGCACAGCGTGTCACCGAGCTTACGTATCCTATTCATGCGAACGGTATGAAACGTGCGATACCTCCATCTCCCTCCCCTCCCGCTGCAACTGCACGCATGCCACGGTAGGATGGGGCGAGGCACCTGAGCGACCCGTGTTTCGGATCAATACGGTTTAATTCGAAGACGGAAGGGGGTTGGGGAATGGAGAGATGGAGAGAGGAGTTTACGTGTACTGGTAGGCGAGAGAGGCAATGGAGAGAGGGAGAGGATATGAGAGAGAGAGAGAGAGAGAGAGGAGGAGGGGGGTAGAAAATAAGCAAAACCTCTCTCCCTCCTATTCTAACAACTCCGACTCCAGCCCGCTAAATTGGGGGAGGAAAAAAGACAGACGCGAGGATATCTCACACGAGCGTGTAAGGTGCATAACAGGCCTCCCCTCGACCTCCGCCTCGTACATCTAAACCATCGGAAAATTTAGCCCTCGCGGCTTCGGAAAGTCTGGAACCTGAACGTAATCAAAAAGAGCGGCACCAGTGCTCGCTCGCATTATCGTGATTAGGCTACCGTACACTCGAAAAAATTCGCGTATTTGGAGTAAATTTCTTTATTTCTTCCTTAAGTCGTCCCAGTATTCGTGTGCTATTGCTGGATAAAACTAACATATGATCCAGCAAGGGCCGTAGATGTTCCTTACCTGCATGTAAACGTGTTACCTACCTTTGTATGCATACTTTCTACTATACATGTTTACAATGATTTGCGTATATGTAAATCTATGAACCCGTATGTGGACACAATTTTCTCAGAGCAATTTAAGTCTTTCTTATTCCTGGTACGAGATTTTTATCGCGTTATCATTATATATCGACGCTTCTTACAGAGGAGGAGGAGGATACTAATGTTTAGGCACTTCCAGATGAGCTGGAGATTCGAAATTTTTTTCTTAGGTGGGATTTCGTGCAAAACCGACTAGAAAAAACGAAAATCTTGAAAAAGTGCAACAATGCGGCCGCTAAAAATTCTCAATTGTTTAAACAAATTTTCAAGATTTATGTATTTTCGAATGCGGTACGGAGCGGAAATTTTTTTTAGAGGTTGTTGTAAAAAAACGAAATCGGGATTATACAAATTTTGATATTTTAATTCGTTTGGCAGTTAAAAATTATTAAAGTTTAAACAAATAGGTAAATGTTTAGACATTAGGGGATGAGCTAGGAAGCTGAAATTTTTAAGTTATTTACAGAGTAATGCATTTGCAGAAATAAACATTTGTATACCTCCGTAAATATATTGTGGCGGCCGTTAAAAATGTTTAAAATTTAAACAATTCTACTATCGATGAATCCTCTATTATGATGGAGGTTTTGTAACCGATATGGCCATCTGGTTTTCCAACCTTTTTATGCCTACTGGAGTTACATAGTTTATCAAGTATCCAAGAGAAAAGTAACGATATGAAACGTCACGCACATCAGTTGATGAAAAACCCATGCTAAAATTTTTTTTAAACTTATCAACTATTTGTCAGATCTCATAACAGTAATAAAATAACTGCAGGAATTCCGACAATTATCGCTGCGACTGCTTCGATAAGCACCGATGGACCAGCGGCTAATACTGTGCCGCGATCGAAACCAAGGGTCCATTAATGGGATATCGGTTAGTGTGGCGGCGGTATAATTACCGGCCGGATGCACTCCCCACCCGATTGTGTAGCGAGCACACGAGGTCGGGAGTCCACTGAGCACAACGTCCACACTCGATCAATTTTACAACAGGAGTATTACAGGAGCGTATACCATATGTGCAGCAGATTCCGTGAAATGCCTCATTCCAGATTGCAAGGGATATTTCGCTGCATGAACTACACAGATAATGACTTTAACGCAAAAATTTAGCTTCAATTTTTCAGCGCAAATACAGCATCCGTGAATTAGGACAGCTCCCTCAACTTTTCCTGGCATAATTTTCGTTTTCCCGATTTTTATTCCATAATGGTCGCGTCACCGGAAAGATCGCCAAGTAAAAAGTCTGAACGTAATTTTTAAAATCCTCATTTCAGGTTTTTCAGGATTTGGTCCAGTGTACGAAATCAAAGTTAAAAATGAATCATAAAATATTTCCCTCGAAAAATGAAAAGTCCAAAACTACAAAATGGATATTTATTCGAAAACGATCTCAAAAGCCATGACTAAGAACCAACTTTTGAATTTTGCAGTTCCTCGGAGCATATCGAACCACAAGCGATCTGGCGATGCCCTCAAAGAGAGTAAAACAGCACTAAAACGGGAGCGACGTCGCGAGATAGACATTTGACGATAGTAAACGGTACCGTGGAGAACGCGCTTCACGAACTACGCGATGGACGCTGAATCCGATCGGACACTTACATGACACCGATCTCCCACGTGGATTCGCGGTCCAGTACGAGATTCTAAGGGGCGGATGGACGGACGAGGAACACGCTTAGGGGAAGAGGATGGCGATCCATGGATAATGGAAGCTCACCAGAGAGAGATGGGGCTTCATATCGTTTGGCTCGCGGCCAGGGAGGTCAAGACCGAAGGAAAAGGATCGCCGTTATCGCAGGAGTTAAGCGCTTCGGAAGAATGAGAGGTTCGAATGAATAGCGTGGCGCGTAGGTGTCGACTTCTCGATGGTTATCCCCCATCCGGCTTTTTTATATTTTTACACATCAAACGGACCCGAGGTAATCACTGAGCGCGTCGCCTGGAACAAGCTCTGGGGTATAATTTTAAATCGATTTATCTTTATAAAACGCCCTCTGTACCTCCTCAAGAGTGAAAGAGAGACTTCGTCCCTGCTTGAAAAAGAAAGAAAAATACGGGGAGAAAGAATTTTTCCTGCGACGTGGTTTTCTATTTTCAAAGTTGGGATCAGAAAAAAAATGAATCTCTCATAGCGCGCCTTTGATCTTACTTCTTGATATTCGTTACGAAGGGTAAATTTCTGTAGGCGGTGCGACCTTATCTGCTACAAAAGAGACGAGTTTTTGAATCGCGCTTCAGAAAATGGCTCGCTTTAAGTTAGTTTAATCTTTTTTACACTATTTCCGTCTTCAAACGACACGAAATTCGCGAAAGTCGGTTTGGGCGCCTCGAGTCGCGAAAGAAAATGTTTCAGTAGCATGAAGCTACGTTAGGATAGAATAACTATCTCGGGTACATAGAAAACCACAATGGCTGATAGCATTCAGACCTCCTGTATATAACGCGTGAATCGAGAATCAATATAATTTCTTATTCACGAAAGCTTCAAATTATGCGCCACCGCATCAATTTGCTCCTCACAATCCCCTAACTTCGCGGAAGGATTATTGAATTCATCGGCATGAAAAAACGCATTTCAAAGTTTTTTTCGGATGAGTTAATCGGAAATGAATGGCATAGTGGTAAGGGATTGCCGCTAAATTTATTCAGTAACAATTTAAGGCAGGAAGGATGATGCTTTTCCCTTTGGTCCGTAGCGGAAAATTTAAGTGCATTGTGTTTTGATTCCATCGAATTTGCATGGAACGGGATTTTTACCTTCCCACTTCCTTGTGTTCATGGTAGAGTAAGACAATTTGAGGAAGTGACGAAGACAATGCACTTTCTCGGAAGTCGAGATAAAAAGGATAAATTATCGGAATAAATTAGCCATTCTGAAATCAAAATTATGCATATGCTAAAGGAAGCATATATGCGCAATTAATGTTGGCACTCCTTGGACTTCAGAGTAGCCGAATTTTGCTTTTTCAAGGAAATTTCAAACATATTACTGTTGCACAAATTACTTTGAGAGACGAGCTTTGACAATAGCAGCTCACTTATATTCGAGAAGACAAATGTGAACATATGAATAGCATACCGCAACTACACATAGATATACAAAGACGGTACAGTATGAATTACCGATTACAGCAAACAGGCGGAAATGTCGCGAATTTCGTTAATTTCAAAAGATGAAAGGACAAAGAAGAATAATCCGGGATGAAATGAATGTGTCCCTTAGCCTCTCCTTTACCGTTTACCCAGACGAAATAAAAAATGTTATTTTTAGAATCCTGCTTGAGAAGCAATGTTTTTCGCTGACACTTACAGATGCTCGCAAAGTAGGAAGACGTTCACAAAAATATGTATCCGGTTCCGAATGAGGCGAGAGAAGAAGATAGGGAACTAAGGCGAGAGAGAGAGAGAGGGAACTAAGACGAAAGAGAGAGAGAGAGAGAGAGAGAGAAAATCAGAGATGGCAGGAGGGATGGCATGAGGAGATGTAATGGAGATGGAATTAGAGAAAGAAAGAAAAATGTATGGAGAAGGATGTGGCACAGAAAGAGAGTAGACGAGAGGGGGCGATAGAGAGAGTGAGAGACGGGAGGAGAAAGGAGAGAAAGGGGAGGCGAGAGGGTAAAAGTGTGAAAGAGAGCGAGAGGGAGGAGTTGAGACGGGGATTTATACGCGGCAGACGGTTGTAGTGTTTACGCCCGTAGCGATTTGCTCGGAGAAATGGAAAAAACGATAGCGTAGACAGAATCGCACACAAGTACTACCTCTTGCGGTGCAACCCTCGAGAATGCGGGATGAACCACTATTTTTGCTTCCAAGTAATCCCATAAAAATCTTAAGAGAGTTGAGCAGGATAATAGCGGGCGCTTTGTAATGAGCGGAAAGATTTTACCAGATCCGAACATCCAGAATATCGTCAAGTTTTATATACATAAGACTGGGTTTAATAAAAAATATAATGCACATATGAATCAATGTTGCAAATGAAAATCTCTTTGGAGATTGAACCGCAAATCGTTGAAGACGTACATGCATATCGTTCATTCCCTCCCGATGATACTTCAGGATGTAAAATTCCGGCGAGTTATACCATGCCTACGGTAGACAAGAAGTGAACTTCTCGCACTTTTATCGATTCCATCGTCAAGATTTTTTTAATACTAGCGGTAGCGGAAAAATATCCTTGTCTCGTGCTGCCACCTATTCGGATGCAGTTGGAAACCACCAGGTCCGTATCCGCTGGCTCCTGTTTGCTCGCTACGCTGCAAAGCTTTTTTTCTCTAGGGTTTGTATACGTCGAGGCGAGTCATTGTTGCGGATATAAGGGATCGATTGTGGATTCTGGACTCCCGGAGACGATACCGACAGTTGGCAAAGAAGTCTAAAAAAAAGTCTGTTATACATTTCCTTCGAGCTGATAAACTTGCGATACACCAGGCCTCGTAAGACCCTTTCTTATCTGCGATTTTTTCTTTCTCTTACAGATTGCGAGGGAAGAGGCCGACAAGAAGATGACGATAAGCAAACGAAGTGGGAGAGAACGCTTTAAATGAAATTTATCGCTTAGTGTATCAGGGGATCAAATTGCTATGCGTAAGCCGAATGCGTTGACGATAGCAGCTATGAACGAGGAGTTCCACCTTACGAAATACCAAGACGATTGGAATGAGAAAACGCTGGGGCGGACGAGAAAATTGATATATTACTCACTCTCCAACTCTCCGTGTCCAATTTGGATTGTTTTGGGCGGTGCGTGAGATGGAGTTCAAATTTCAAAATTTCATCGTTGCTTTGTTTTTCCGAAAAATGCGGGCAATGAATAAATTTCCTCTTGGCCGTAAAGAAAATTTATTTTATTGCTGTGAACTAATTTCCAATTGCGTGTCATGCGCTATTCTATAGTGGATCGTTCCAACATTCCGCATACTTCAAGAGGATTCGAGAGAAAGATAATGAGAAATAAGCGGCCTCTTTAATTGGAGACCCTCCATAGTTATGCAACCCGCGCGCCAACATTTATTACGAGTGCCTAAGTAATAGTGATTTTTACCTCACAAATAGGACATTTATATGCAATAGAGACCCGTCGGCAGCGACTTTAATTACATATAATTAAATTTCGAAGGCGTAAGTCCGTGTAATTGATCCATGAAAAAACGTAAAAAAATGTTAAATTCAGCTGCATGTTTAAAATTCAAAGAACCTGCTTTCGTCTTTCAAATGCATCGTCGTAAAGCGACACCCGACTCGTGGCATTTTAAATAAAAAAATAAATTTAAAATTGCTATTTTTTCTGTTAAATTAATTACAATCAAGTATAACTCGTCGAAGAAATTTGAAAGGAAAACGGTACTTTTAGTGTTCGAATATTATACTTTCGTTAATCCAGGATTAAACAGCTATTATAGCAAAAGGATCGATATTCGACCTTACCGCTGCTTTTTAATTTTTTTAAAGGAACCGATGGTTTTTAGGTACTGAAAACACTCGCTTTCGATTAACGCACGCGAGACTGGTTCTATTGTTAACGTTCTACACGCCATCGAACTCCCGGCGCAGCGAGGATGTACGAGAATATCACTAATGGAAACATGATATATATATATAAAGAGAGAGAGAGAGAGAGAAGAATGTAAAAAATCGAGGCGAAATTCCGCTTTTTAGCAATTAAAAACCCCGTGACTTTTAAACAGAACGAACGCGAAAATTTTTCTCTCTCTCTCTCATTCTTTTCCTATCTTCATTTCACGTTTCGGTTGGAAGCAAAAACTAAAACTCCCGTCTCTTTTCACGAAGCGCTGGCATGAGATGCCACGCCTGGCTTCCTCCCTCTCCACTGGGCGAAGGAGTGAGAAAGAGGGAAAGAGGCCAAAGGGAGAAATAAAGAGAGAGAGAGAGGGAAAGGGGTTGATCCAAAGAGGCTGAAAGAGGAGTAGGAGGGAGGAAACGTTGTGTGGGACCCTCCGACCACTCTGCGGTTATTTCCGTCACCTCGAATTAATTTCAAATGGACGTCCTTATTCTGTCGCCTGTGCACTCCCCGAGTTAGTGGACCATGCGGCCACGTCCTCTCTATCCGTTGATATCTAGCAGAGGCGGAGGCCACTCCTTTTTTCAATACTGCCCTTCACGACCCCAACCCTCCCCTATTCTCTCTCTCCCCCACAGTTCCCCGTGGAGATACCTCATCTCTCACTTTCTCTCAGTATATATATATATATATATATATATATATATATATATATATATATATATATATATATATTCACATATCCCCTTCTTCCAATAACGAGCCCTACACTTGTATTACGCCCCATCCATCCCTTCCACTTCCAAATCTCTCTCTCTCTCTCGCCCTCTCGTTCCCTACCTTAACACGGTAACATCTTCCTCTCTCCATCCATACTCCAATAACCTCCACACCATCCATTCCATAACCTCCTTCCTACCATCAGGAATATCTTTCTCCATCCAACCTCCGCCTACCTCTTTCTCCTCGACTACAGTAGTAACTTCCTTCTTTTACTCTATTCTACGCGATACCCTACTTGCACCATGTCCCTCTCCCACTAATTCTTCAAATTACAAAAGATTTTTTGGTAATATTTAGGTTATATACTTGAGTCAGGTTTACATAACTTTCTTTTTAACGCGCTTAGAACCTTTTGTGGTGGGCATTATATATGGATTTAACTTCTTCTTTAATCTTATAATTTTTTTATTAAATCATATTTTTGTAGTTAACGGAAAACGTTCAAAAACTTCTATCTTGTTATATTTTGTGACTAAAACTAAAGTTACATTTATCTCTTTGCTCTTCCATAAAAAAATACCATTTATCCCCAATATCTATGTCAGTTTTTTATCATCCCCGCCATGGCATCTAACGCTTTTATTTTATCTCCCTCACTTCTTCCTCCAGTAGGCACGCATTTCCACTCCACATCCCACGTCCTATCTCTCTATCCTTCCTCCGATACAACTCCCTTCACGTTTATGGCCAACCTCTATTTTTCTCCGCAAGAGGGAATTGAATCGAGCCCAACAACCATCCTCCCTCTCTCTCCCATCCCCTTCATTTATTATTTCTTTCAAAAGCTTTCCCCTGCAGTCTGCTACGGAGAGAAATAATTCAAGAGAGAAGGGAGGAACTCGCAAAGCGAGAGGAAGAATACGCACAAGTCTCCTACAAAACGTTTCGTTCCCGCCGGTATGACTCGAAGCAAGGTTACTTAAAAAAAAGACATGCGATATTATTTTTTGTGTCCCGAACAATTAAAGCAACGCTTTGGGATAGGGACCCGTGGTGTGGAAGATTGGAAAGGTTTTATTTTTCAATACAAATGGTGGCGAATGATTGTCACGGTTGGCGCGATTGACATGCGGAGAGCGAACATCACAGTCGTAAAAAAATAAGGGAAGAGACTAATCTGACGCGAATAGCGCCTTCCGAGCATGCAAACCGCTTGGAGACGTAAACTCGGTCAACCTCCCCCTCCTCCGCTTTGCGGTACAATTGAATAGCGAGTCGCGTAGGTAGCACGAGCACGACCCAATTTCAGATAGACCGTGTCTGTCCCTTGTCACCGGGATGATTACGAGTAAACATCGCGATGGCCTCTCATAGGAATCCGAAGTATAGTAAAAAGGAGGCGTAATTATTTTGAAGCGAAGCAAGGTTTGTGATAATTAAATAATAATTGATTTTCCGGGGAGTAGTCAAAGCTCTATTTTCATAACTTTGTTTAAAAAGCAGCCCAAGAAATTGTTGCGGCATTTCTGTTATAATTAACAACTCGTAAAGAACATAGGCAAGTAATTCATCCCTTTCTATTTTGAAAATTTCTTGAACGCAAGCAATTAATTTTTACCATATTTACGTTATGCGCTGCATTTAAATCTTACATTCTTTTATTAGCGATGAGATGTCTCCATGAAAGAATTTTTTCTAAAAAATTAGTTTCACAATAAATATGCAGTTTTTCCTCCTATATACTGCGCCAAGCGTTATGAATTACAATTACGTGAATAGTTTATCAAACAAAATAAGATTATAATGGACTCTATTTACCAAACAACGAGAATGGTAATTTTCTTCTTTACCTTTTCGCTTAAATTCATTTAAAAATACTAAACAAAACAAAAAGCTAGGTGCTGCTTCCCCGGAATTAATTATCAACGTGTCATTTTATTCTCTACCACATCCACCACGTAGATCATTTTTTTATTTACCTTTGAACTACAAATTCTACGATCGATCAATTTTATCGTAAATTTGATTTAAATTTTTGTAAAATTATTCTTTTTCATAACATGAAATGAATAAAAGATTAGGAAAACGACGTGCGAATATCATTCAAACATTTTTATCGTCTTAGTCACATTTACAAACCGTCCCGAAAAAATTAATCCTTGTTCGTTTTTTGGGGGGAGGGAGAATGTGAATTTAACCTAAAAATTATCTGAAAAGGCTATTCGTTTTTAAATTAATTAAAACACTGAACTTAAAATAGAAATGAATTTCGACTCTTCTTCCTGTGGAACGGATATAAGCAACCCGCGCTTCTCCTACTCGGGGGATCGTACACTCGGAAATGAAGAGAAAGTGGTCAGACGATTTATAAATACATATACATCTTATTTCCGGCGAGAAATATTCCGGCCCCTTCCCAGGCAGTGGGCGTGTCGCGAAATATTCCTCATTCTCTTCCGCCGAAGACGCCCAACCATTTCCTAGCGCTCCCAAAGAGCAAAAAAATACTAAAGAAAAAAATGAAATTTTGAGCCTTTTCCGAGAAAGTATGGCCATCGGAAACAACAAACAACGCCTCGATAAGCAAGGAGTCGCGCATCAAGAGAGGAAAAAAGAATCGGGGGGAGTTGGAGGGAGTGGTTGGGGTTGGGGGGGAGGGGGGGGAGAAAGGGGGGAGGCGAATTATGCACGCTGAGAAATCGACCCAAGATCCCCCAAGTCTCCTTCCTGACTCCGCAAAGGTCAATCTCGAAAAGAGAGGGGGGAGGAAAGGGGAGGAAGCAAGAGGTGAAGGGATTTGGTAATTATAGGAGGTGGGAGCAGAGTGAAGAAGTGAGGAAAGAAAAGAGGGAGAGGATAGTGTAGAGAGAGAGGAGATAGAGGAGAGAGAGAGGAGATAGAGGAGAGAGAGAGGAGTTAGAGAGGAGAGAGAGAGAGGAGAGGAGAGAGAGAGGAGAGGGAGGAGAGAGAGAGGAGAGAGAGGAGAGAGAGAGGAGAGAGAGAGGAGAGAGAGAGAGGAGAGAGAGAGAGGAGAGAGAGAGAGGAGAGAGAGGAGAGAGAGAGAGAGGAGAGAGAGAGGAGAGAGAGAGGAGAGAGAGAGGAGAGAGAGAGAGGAGAGAGAGAGAGAGGAGAGAGAGAGGAGAGAGAGAGGAGGAGAGAGAGAGAGAGGAGAGAGAGAGGAGAGAGGGAGGAGAGAGGGAGGAGAGAGACAGGAGAGAGGAGAGAGAGAGGGAAGGAGTGAGAGGGAATGAGTGAGAGGGAAGGAGAGAGACGGAAGGAGTGAGAGGGAATGAGTGAGAGGGAAGGAGAGAGACGGAAGGAGAGAGACGGAAGGAGTGAGAGGGAAGGAGTGAGAGGGAAGGAGTGAGAGGGAAGGAGTGGGAGAGGGAGGAAGAAAGAACGAGAGAGGAAAAACAAAAGTTTGATTCTCGACAGACAGACGGACAGACAGAATGATCACATTAGCACATTTTTTCTTTTAAGAAAACGTGCAAAAAGGGAGGGAGGGAGGGGAGGAGGAAAGAGGCAGAGGAGCAAAGGAGAATAGAGGGAACGGAAAGGAGAGAGGAGGGAATGGAAGATAGGAGGAAGGGACGGAAGGGTGAGATGGTAAAGAAAAGGTGGAAGGAGATAAGGAAGGAGGAAATGAGAGGGGGAAGGAGAAAAGAATGATGAAGGGTAGGAGGAGGAAGGAAAGAGAGGAGTGAGATATGGAAGGAGGAAGAGAGGAGAGAAGGGGAGGAGGGCGAGAGAGGAAGAAGAAATTTGGTGTGCGAGAGAAGATAAAAGATGAAAGAGGGAGGGTAGAGGAGGAATGGAGAGAAGGAAACAGGGAAGGGGAAAGTGATGCAGGAGGAATGAGGTACGTGTTAGCACCTCTCGGTCAATAGAAGGCCTCACGTTAGAAGGGAGTGAGGAGAGGAAATTTCGACAGAGCGCGAGGAGTAGAGGTAACGCAGGGCATGGAGACCAGCCAAGCGGAGAGAAAGAGAAATCGAAAGTAGAGAAAACGGAGATCGCAAGGGAAAGGGTGCGAACGGGGGATATCTAGAGGAACACGAGGAATATGAATTGAGAGGGAAAGAGTAAAAGAGAAAAAATTCACTCGGCGAAGAGGACGAGGGAAGAAGTAACGAAAGAAATCTTTATCCACGGGGGGTGTTAGGGCGTCTGGGGCGTAGAAGAACCGGTAACACGGGAGTGGAGGAGAAAGCAGTGAGTAAGAGAGAATGTGGTGCGAGGGAAGTTTTGAGTTGAGGGATGCCGTGAGATGAAGCGAGCTGAGAGAGCTGTCAAGTGTTACAGGAATAATCGGCCCGTTGCGCCTTCCTTCCCTCTCAACCTCCTTCCTCCCTTCATTCTTCCCTTCCTCCGCCGAAAGAGTCGGAAGGCTTCCATCTGAATATTTTGAAAACACGTCTGCTGCGACGTCTCGCGTCGAGAATGTAAAATTATTCCCCTAAGATACAGCGACGAAAGTTTCCTTATTGAGATCGAGGGTCGTTTCGTACGCCGCCCTTTGTTTATCCTCCCGATGAGAAGATGGAGAACATTATCCTTTTCGAGGCGTCGATCCACCTCTTTAAGCCGTTGCGACGCGAACAGCGCCCGAGAGATGAAAGAGCGACGCACGCGTCAAAGCCACGAATCATATATTTTTGGTGTGTCGGAAGGGTTAAAGCTAATGTTTTCTCGTCGAGTGGGTAGAAAACATAAACAAAAGGAGAGGAAAAACAGACAGTGTTGAAATGCGGAAAACAACTAGAGTACCATGTTATTCCTGAGGAAGATGAATGACATGTTAAGCAATGATCTTATGATTTACCAAATAAAGATGAAGAAGGGAGTGGGAAAAGGAAGGAGGGAGAGGATCAAGGATTGATAATATACAAAAAAGAATGCTCTACTTTGTATAAAGCAAAGTAAAAATGTAGTCCTAGATTTTTTATCGAGCCATAGGTTTAATTATAACCTATACATGACATTTCTTCTGCATAGCAACATGAAAAATGGCGATCGAAAAGAATGCCTCGGGATTCAAGTGAATAGATTAAATCAGGAATCCCCAAATTAAGGACCGCGGACTATATCCGACCCGCCTTCCTTAATCAATTACTCTGAGTGATGCATATTCGTGTATTACCCAGCATGAGGCCTCATTAAGTATTATTTATAAAATCTAAACGATATTTTTCGAGTGAGTGGATGCAATATACTTTTAATGTAGTCCTATGACATTATAAAATCAAAGAAATTCTCAAAGCTCTCTTTGAAATTTACACACGATCGGTAATTTGAAAGGTCGTATATGGTCGGCAGAGTGGTACATAAAACCTCTTGTGGCCCTTTCAGCAAAAAGTTTGGCGATCTTTGGATTAAATTATTGACAGTTTCGTATTATGAAGCAGAATACGATTGATTTGCTCTCAAGACCAGTCCCGGATGTAAGTAAGTTTGTGAAGAACCTTTGATCGACAAAGAATGCGAATTGGGGAGACATTCGTCGTCGGCTTTTGTTTTTAAGGGCATAGGCCGAAGCGGAAAGGAACAGGGTCGGGGTTAAAAAAAGAAGAAACGAAGGCGTAGGATCACAAACAGGTTTACGATGTCAGAGGGCGAAAAGGAAACCCAACTTCCACTCCAATCAATCCACTACGCCCAAGCGACACCTCCCGACTACTTACTCCTCGACCGAGATAACTCGTCCAATCCTTTTGTTTCGAAAAAGACCTCGCATTATTTCGACGATATCTCGTTTTTTTTTATTCCCAGCATCGACGGGGCGAAAGCGACACTTTTTTTCCACCCGGTTTTTTTAAAGCCGACTCGACAAGATGACTGATAGATTCCTGCCGAGAGGTTGGGAAAAAAAGGGTTCCCTCAAGAGGATAGAGGAACCGAAGAGAGAGAGAGAGAAGCGTGCACCAACCTGAATCCGATCTGTTTAGTCTCGCTCTGAGTGATTTTGGGAGTTAGAGCGCGTGAAGGAAAAAAAACTGCGTGGGAGGAGTAGGAGGCTTTCCTTGATGGCGTGAGCAGGTGCGCGAGAAGGGGAAAGAAGAGGAGGCTGGGAGTGGACGGATAGATGGATGGTTGGCCCGCGACGGTGGGGGTCGGGCGGGGGCTGTCCGAAGGTTCAAACGACTCGGGGCGGATGGGTGAGATAACTACTTGGGAGGATAGTGCTTGCGCCTGCTATGTATATTAGGCTTCGAGAGAGGGGGCGGGTGGAGCTGGAAATAGTGGGAGGGGCGTGAGGGGTAAGGAGCGAGATGAGGGAGGGATCCGAAGGCCGCCTCTCATTCCAAGAGCCGCAGAAGGGAAAGGGGTCGGTCCGGAAGGGTTGGGGTAGGGTAGGCCACCTGCAGTCGGATCGAACGTTGTACCCTTGATTCTTTATTTATCGACGGCGCAATCTAAACGACTGGAGCGCTTTCGAGATGCGATCGAGGATATCGCCACATTCAATCTCGCCGAGCGATCGCGATGCATACGCACGTACTCACCTGCACACCGTCGATACGTTTCACGAGCAGCCGCTCACAGATTTCGTGCATCATATCGCCCCCTCTAAGACAGCGGTCTACGTTTCTTTCGCTGATTTACACCTTTTTGAGTAATCGCGTACCACCGAGCATATTTATAAATAACAATAACATGAGCAATACTTGAATTAAAATTCATAGATATGTTTATAGACGCATAAATTATTTTAAAAAATAGACGCATATCTGTTTTTAGTGCATTTCCCGACACGGCCGTGAGGAAAAAGGCCACGCGACGTCTCAAGAGTCAAATTTATTTTCTTTTAAGGTTGCTTATTCGAAGAGATGCTCGAAGGCACTGTAATAATTCTAAACCCCCTTTTGTCCCTAAAATCGTGTATTAAAAGTTTTACGCCATTATTCGCTGCTGTGACATCACAACCCTTGACGCCGAGGTCAAGCATGAAAGTTAAATTGAGATACGTTACCTCGAGCATTTTCCTGTACACCTTTGAAACTCTACGTGAACCTTCAGGGGTTCGCGTACTACCAGCAGGAGACGCGCAGTCAACGATATACACGGAGAGAGCAGCGACCACGATTAATGATTAAAATTAAACGAAGTGTATAACTGGCGTGGATAGAAAATTAAGCGTCTTTTGCTGAAATGAACGAGAGAATTCTGTCATTTCTGCATTCAGAACAAAAATACTGACGCACCATTCAGGGACCGAGAGTGCAGAATACTTTTCTTTGCCCTAATTACCGACGATACGTTGTAGGTCAGAGAACAATAACGGTATCACAAACCTTCGCGTTGCTAGCAGGAGAAAATTACAAGTGCAGTTGGGCTATCTATTCCAGTTGAACATAGCCGTTACCAAGGGACGCCCATTAATTGTGCTACTGGACTAAAAAAACTTCCGATCACCGATACGCGAGTGGATAGAGTTTCCGTCGCGTTGACAGAGGCCATACCGAGAGGAAACTCCTTCGAGATAAAAATCAACAACTCGAGATGGCCGCCTAATGGAACACTGTGTTACGTTTCATTTAAGTGCCGTTAATTACAATTCCTAAGAAAGAAACTTATACCATTCCATTAGCAGTCGGTGATAGCGAGATATCAACTGCCTTAAAAGCAATGGCGAATTAACAGAGGGCGTAGCGGCGCCAGGACCCCGTGATAAGGGAGACCCACGGGGACCCTATCAGTCACAGAGATGTGGGCGTGGGGAGATGTCTGCGCCACGGCACCCAAATATCTTAATCCAGCCTTTCCTAATAGGCGTTTATTTACTGTAAAAATATTAATTTTCCATAACAGCTACAATAAAAACTTTTCGGGTATCAATAAATTCAATAATATGAAAGCTGATAAACACAAAGAGAGGTCAGAGAGGCAGGAGTTTAAACCCTCCTATGTTAGTTAACGAGAAAAATAGATTTTTCAAAGATATTTTACCGCAATTACAATGGTTATTACGGTTTTAAATTAGGAAATATAATTAGATATAATTTTTAATGAAATAACCTCTCAGTCGGAGAACTATATATATAAACGAGAAATAAAGTTCAACTGGTAGCTTAATTTTACAACCTTTGTCTTATGTATTTCCGCCAGCATTCGAAAATAATTAATCAAGAGCTGAATGATACCGGTAGCTAATACAACCAAAAATTGTTTAGTAAACAGTTTTCGCAATTCTATGGCAATTCTCCGCTCGTTTTTACGTATAATATTTATAAATATTACTAAACATTTCGAAAATTTACCGATGCCATCCTTACGCACCCATAAGCCGAGATTAATAATTCTTTTTTGAACGAACGAATTCCAATAAATATAGAGGCCATTGCTAAAAATGCAACAATTAAGCGCCTGTTTCGCGTCGCCACAACAAATTCCCTACTCGTCGGAGAAATTCTTTCCTGCCAACGCAAATAGAAAGAGAGAGAAGAGAGGGTGGAGTCGAGCAACCTCGTTTGTATTTGACGGGCAAACCAACTTGAGGAAGAGAGATGGGCGTGTGCGGCGTTGGTCGGACGTGTCGACGCCGCCGAGAGGATATCGAGAAACAAAAGAAAGCGACGCGAGCAATTAGAAGGGATTAAACAGAAAAATAAGACACGACACCGCTCTTCATTGTCGCAGGACATTTCTTCTTTCAACCACGCGCCTCCGCGGGTCGGATGTCGCCTCGACGCGCACTTGAAGGCACGCGACGGGGGAGGAAGCACTCAGACCTCCCACGTACACCACCAACCAAGAGGGTTGAGATGAAAGGAGAACGAAAGCGGAACGGCGAAGCGAATAAAAATCCCGCCGCAGAACTTCGCAAGGGAGAAATGAGACTTCGCGTACCATCTTTATCGTTCTTTTTTTTAATGCCTCGTCCAAAGGAACGCCGAAAAAGGGGCCATACTCCCTTAACGAAATGCATCTGGGACTTTCAACCTCTGCACCATGAAGGAATATAAAAAAAAGGAGGTGAGGGAGCGTGCGGAGGAGTGGAAGAGCGGGAGGGAGAGGCAGACGCCCTCCTTGGGACCGGAAGTCGATTGTTGGGGGGTGGCGACGCGAGGAAACGCCGAGAGTGAGGCTGCGGCTTTGGCGAGAGTAAAGGAATAAACACACGAGAGCGAGCAGGATGGAAGAGGGAGGTTGGGGGTGAGGAAAAGGAGGCGGAGAGGTGTGAGGCAGAGGGAGGAACGAGAGGAAGGGATGTGATGCGAGGGGGAATAGGAAGAGGATAAGGAAAGGGATATCAAGGAAATGAGTAACAAGGGAAGAGGTTGGCGCATGACAAGGATGCCAAGGAAAAGGGTTATTAGATACGAGTTTATAAAAGAGATACAGGGGGAGTTTAAAGGGTGCGGTGTAAAAGCAGGAGTTACAGAACGCGTTAAGAAAAGGGCACGAGATAAAGAGTGTACGAGGATGAGGAAATCAGTATATAGCAGTGTATATAAGGGAGTTACAGGAAGGTGGTAATGAAAAAAGGGTGAGAAAGAGGGGCGTGAAGATAAGAAAGCGGATAAAGGGAATATGGTACGCGAATGAAGAAAAAACTGCTATAAAGGAAGGATAGAGGAGGAAGTATATAGCTATATAGCACGGGGGATGAGAAGCGAGAAATGATATAAAGGGTAAACAAGCCCCATGCCATAAGGATGTCACCTCTCTCTTTTCCAACACATAATAGCATCCAATGGTTTCCTTTTAATTTTTCTTTTTACGATCTATTTACGTTTAACGGGAAGACTTGATTAATCAAGAACCATCCGGTGATCTCCGGGGAAGACGTAAAAAGGCGGTAGGGATGTTTGTGATGGGTCAAAAAAGGACCCGAAGGAATGATCGATTTCTATCATCACTTTTATCTACTGAAATAGACTTCAGCTAAAGGTTTAACGGTGAACTGGGGAAAACTACGCCAGTCTCTGAGAAAAAGTATTAAGAAAACAGCAGAAGAAACAGGGTGAGCTTGGATTTACGATCATTCCCGAACATATCTCGCGAGTCCCATTAAGTTATTTTATTGTAGCGGAGAAGTTAGGGCTTGAAGTTATATAAAGGAAAAACTACCTCCTCTGAGTTTTCCATCAAAATTTTCTCACCGAGAATATTATGTCTCTTTCGAAATAAAATAATAAATGTCCCTAAAGCAATGAATCTATGACTCTTTTCGGGTAACATTCTCTCAGGTGCTGCGTAAAAAGATTCAAAGCATGAAAGGTACAAAGGGACTAAGGTGTGAATTGGGAAAAGACGGGGATACGGAGATGCTAAATGAAGAGAAGACAAAAAGGTCAGAAGAGGAGAAAGTGTTGAGCGTGTTGGAAGGAGAGGAAAAGAGATGAAAGAGAGAGTAGGAAAGGGAAATACAGAAAAAGACGAAAGAGAGAGAGAGAGAAAAAGATATGGAGTAACGGACATTAGGGAAATGAGAGATAACAGACGGGAAAAGCGGAATAAATTGTCGATGGTGATTATAACACGGAACGACCGGATGTATAAAATGAGAGTAATTAATATGGAGGGGAGACGCCGAGGAAAAGCGAATACACTACGGATTTTTTATGGCAAACGCAAAATTTTGGGCGCCGTTCCCATCCCTTCTAATATTTTTACCATTTAACGAGCGCTTCTGTTCCAAATTGCTCCTTAAAGA
Organism: Tanypteryx hageni; assembly: GCA_028673005.1. Classification (NCBI taxonomy): domain Eukaryota; kingdom Metazoa; phylum Arthropoda; class Insecta; order Odonata; family Petaluridae; genus Tanypteryx; species Tanypteryx hageni. The sequence goes on along the minus strand of CM054113.1, from coordinate 200,569,546 downwards.
CACAACAACCATTAGTATACCGTCGTTAAAAAATGGCTCAACAAAGGACTTACTAATGCATCGATTATTTTTCTTTCGAAATAAAATATAACGCGATAATCCTTTCGCGAAAGACATAGCCTCGATCTTAATACAACGGATTTTATGTTTTAAAGATATCTGTAGAACGGTTCTTAAGTCCTGTTTCGCATTGAGTACGACATCTTTCAATTTCACGAACGCGAGAGACATCTCCTTCAAAAAACGTAAATAAAAAACACACCTTTAAGTATTTTCTAAATTAAATTACTAAATTTCCTCTGGGAGACACAACACACATTAGCCTGAGTTAATAAAAAAATCAACAAAGAACTAACGCGCCGATTATTTTTCTCGAAATAGAATTTAACGCGACTTTCCTTTTAGGAAAATATATAGCCTCCATCTTAATACCATAGATTTTACATTTCCAGCAGATTTTAGTACGGTTTTTAATTGGCCTCTTTCACAGCGTATATGGCATACCTAAATTTCTCAACGCGGCAAAACTCCCCTTTAACGTCATAAATAAAAACTCAACCAGCTTTATGTATTCCCAAAATTAAACTCCTGTCAAATTCACTCTCTTGATTCGATTTACAAAATGGTAACCCGTTTTCGAAACAATGATTGAATAATGAAACGAACTGTCGAAAAGGGAGAAAAAGAAGAAACCAGGCTTGAGGGAACGCGACGTCCTCCTCCTCTTAGAGAGCGCCACCTCCACGTTGCCTTGATGGAAGCGGAAACAAAGGAAGAAGAGTGAGCGAAATAGAGAGTGGGAAACAAGACGACGGAAATGTGGCTCGGCGATAAATTTCCCAAATCCCACGCTCGGGGCGTCGCCACGGCAACGGGCTCCATCTCTTCCTGTAGAGGCGAGTAAAGGAGGGGGGTGAATAGGGATCCAAGGGGAAGGGGCACGAAAGATGTGCAAACACGGGAAACGCACTCTGGCGCAAGAACACTAATACGCCTCCTGGTAGAGTAGAGCACCACGCCACTTCCTCATCTCCCTCAGCCGAAAAAAAAAACCGATTTGAGCCGAAAAAGCAGAGATGCGCTTCCCTTCAAAGATGCTCGTACATAGTCACACATTTTCCCCTTTTTGATCTTGAATAGCGAGGGAAATTTAATAACGATTTAGCGTAATGTATATGGAAAGCTTCAAAATGTGGAGACGGAGAAGTACACAGAAAATAAAATGGACGAATAGGATGAAGGACGAGGAAATACTAAGGAGAATAAGAGAAAAGCGAATGATTACATAGGCTAAGAAAGAGAGGACTAACTGGATCAGATATCACCTGAGGAGAGGGAGAGCACGATTCAAGACCTGTTAGAGAAAAAAGAAAAATAGGGAAGAAAAGATTTCAGTTGAAAGAGGACTTAAGAAGGAAAAAAGCTACCTAGATTTTAAGATTGCGGACAGCATGAGTATTTGGAGAATCAGGTTTAACCGATAATTATCACCGACTAGTCTACAGACCGATTACTTATGATGACATAGTTTTAACGATAATTATATTTTTTCAATCGATAAACCGATCATGATTCAATGAAGGACAAATTAAAAAAAAACAGGAAAAACTTGACGAAATAAAGAAATCGTTGAAATAACAGAGTTTTCCTCTCTCGTATATTGTGTTAGAGGTGGCATTCCGCGAGCGAATTGATAAAGAGTTCAAACGTTATAAATTTCGATAGATACACGGAAGGTGTTTTAGGTCGTAGAATACACATCCGCACTAGATAAAATTAATCGTCTGCCGCATTCGCTACACTCTAACGTCACCTCCACATAGACACAAAGTCAACGTCTGGTACATTTTGGAGTCCCTAACATCTTCAAAGGAAACAATCGAAAACCACAACTTTCAGCCAACCGCGCGCAATATTCCCTCTGTCAATCTTCGTCTAGTCGCGTTTAGAAGGGAATGTCCGTCGCGTTTCAAGACTCGAATGTGAGGCTTTTTAAGAGAGGGAACGGCGATGAATAAGAGATCAGGGAACCACGAACCGAATTGGAAATGAAATTTTCATTCCATTCACTACTCGGCTCGACTCGTAATAGGGAACAGATATGACGGGGCCGTTCTGAATGCTACTCCTCCTCTTTATCATTATTACGTGCCACCGAGGGGTTGCGAGCTACATTTTCCAAGTCGACGCAGGCGGTCACCATGGCGACGGGGAGACATTTCAACCGCTCGGTCAATGCGATCGACCAAAAAAGTCCGGAAAAGGGAAGAAAAGCCAAAGGGAGGCGGAGAGGGGGGCGTGGAGGTAGGAGGCGGAGAGGGGGGCGTGGAGGTAGGAGGCGACGCCGGAGACGGTGGAGGGAGAGGAGGAGGAGAAGAATATCGCGGAGGAGGGAACATTTGGAAAGGGAGAACGAACGAGAAGCGAATGTCACGCGAAGCATTCGTTCATTTCGTGATCTGAGAGTCACGCTCCTTCATTTACATAGACCTAATGGACTTCGTTCACCACACAGCAGCACACGCAAATAATAAAGCTCCTCGTCTAACCATCGGGGCACGATAGATACGTTAATGCTGGCGCTAACCGCTAATCGGGACAAAAAAACGTCGAAAAAGACATTGGAAACTTTTTTCGCTGTATTTGCCGAAAATACTAGGTTTCATTACGTTTCTATGATACAAATAATGAGATTATATGCGCAGATGTTACGAGAAAGTTCTGTCGGAAATCTACCGATCTGAAAAAACATCTCTCAAATACCTCCTTACTCTCCATTCGAAATGAATTTAGTTTCAGTGGAGCTCGCCACTATATTTGTATGATCGAAATGATTTTTATGGAAACGCAATAAAACAGCAGTTTTTTCTACATTAAAACTTAACAAGCTACGTAGGTAATTTCGGAGGAACAGTTTTCAATGCAAGTTTACCTTGACAGCAGATGTTAAAACGCTTCAATAAAGTTGTCCTTTATGTAAATATCTTTTAAATTATATTACCGTGCTCAGTGATTGCTTTTACCAATAATAAAAACGGTGTTATGACATCGTCAATTTTCCGTCTCGGAGAAGGGCGAAATTCATAATTTCAAGCGAAAAGTGAAACTTAATAAAAGGTCTGAATCTATTTTTTTAAATAAGAAGCTAGAAGCCAGAAAAGCAATTATTTAACTGTGAGACATGCGAAAATTTTAAATGGAAAAGGAGCAACTTATTTTTATAAATAAAAAAAACGTTTACAAATTCCGAGCAAGAAAAAGAAGTCGAACGAGCCATCAGGTGCTTCGTTTCCGCTGCAAATTCTCGAAATTCCCGTCGAACTATATCGATGCAGGTTTATTTGAGCTCAGAAACTATTTCGCGCTCCCACTCCGGCTCTTACCCTCCCGGAGAAGTATCGGACATTCTTTTTACTTAAAAAAAAGAAAGAAAACAGTTCTTCCGCCATCGCTGCGGTATCTCCATCTATAACCTCTTCGACCCTCTCACTCTCCCCCCCCCCCCCCACTCCATCCCTCCCCTCCTTCCCCTTAACATCCACAAGCGAAGAAGAAGAAAAAAGAAGAAAGATCCCTTAACCCCACTCTCCGGCTGTCCCTTTATGGCCCCCTCTCCCTCTTAAAAATTCCATTTTCTCTCTTAGCCGCCTCATCCACGACCTCCCTTCTCCTCATCACTTCCTACTCTCCCGATATTCCATTCCGTCAGATAGCTCCTCTTCTTCCACTTCCCAGATGTTCCCAATCAGGGACAACCCACCCACTCCCTCCTCCACGCCCACCCACACCACCCCCATTCCTAGACTATCTAAGGTGGTCGATAGGGAGAGAAGTAGATAGGAGTGTGGAGGAAGGGCATGGGCCCCATTTCCTCTCACCCCCCTCCCCCCCTCGGGGGTGGAGAGAGGGAGGGCGAAAGAAGGGGAGATGGTGTCTCCAGTGTTCCGTCCTCCTCCGCTCACAGAAATTCAAGAGACCAGGCATATCAAACTCGAAGGGGGCATCAGGTTCGCATTAGAGCGATCGATGTTATGTGATCTTAATGCGGCTCGCATTAGGATCACAGTCGTTTAATGAGTGCCCCGGGCTGGTACAATAGACTTTATCTAGGACAGGAGTACTTAACCTCGGATCCCCAGAGGGTTCGTGGGGGGGGGGGGGTCAATGAAAAATTAAATATACTAGTGTTAATTGCCCGTCAAAAAATGGCGAGTATGGATGGATAAACCATTAAATTAAAATTAAAACACTTCCCATTCTCTTTCATTTTCACCGGGGCTATATGAAAATATATAAATGGGGGGAAGGGTAATGGGTAATACTTGAGGATACGGGGGGTTCCGTAGGTGCAAAAAAGTTCAAAACCTCGGAACTATGTAGGTAGAAGATTGGAGGTCTGTTTTGCCATTATAACAATAATTTAGAAAACGCGTTTTATTGTACCTCAACAACTATGAAAAAAAATCTAGTCTAGTCTTAGAAATACGATTAAGACAAAAATTAGCATTCGGACCGCACCAAGGAGTAGCGACGGTGGCGGTTTTGTGGGCCCAAACCGAGATCTTTCTGATTTTATCGCCTTTAAAATTTTAAATGTTATCATTGACCTAATTTCCATAGTAGTAAGAATCAACGCACATTTTAGGTTTAAAAAATTTTTAAGTTCGTATCTATTCATGCGCGTTAAAGAAAATTTAGTCTAGCTGAGGCAAAACCGCCCCGTCGCAAAATCTGACTAGGCCACAGGACACACATCTAGGGTCCTAACTTCGCTGCGTCACCAAAGCGACCGCTAAGAGGAGAACAATGAGTCTCCTCGCGAGTCGATCCCAACGTCCACTCCAAAGAGAACCATTCGGGATCGCGGAGTAAGGGAAAAAGATGAGAGAAAGCGTGATCCCGTCCTTGAATCCTTCCATTATATTCCTTCTTCGAGGGTAATCTCCCACGATAGGCATATATATATATTTTTTCTGCAGTCCGCTTCCTCTTCCTCTTTGCGGAAAAAGCAGGACGACAATCCATTAAAAAAAAACGCGCCGCCATTGTTTCAATGCCCTGAGGGGTATTCCTGAATCGATAATTTTTTATTCATTTTTTTAAATGGGTCGTTTTTATTTCTCGGTTCGTCTCTTTGTAGATCCTTTCTCTCTCTCTCGATTGGAAAAAGTTCAAGCGAGTTACTCCGATGAGATGGATGAATAGATTTGCTTGCGTTTGCTAGATGCCAGTGCATCGGTGGTTCTCGGATCCGAGTTACAGAGATAAGTTTTAAAATTAAAATTTTAACATTATATATTTTTTAAATAGGGAATTGGAATTTCTCTGGCGAAAAAATCGTGAGAATTAAATCGTTGATATTCTATACTGAAATTCATAACTCGATATTTTCCGTCCAAGTAAGGTATCGAAACACTCAAAGTCAGTTTTATCGAAAACCTAATTATTGTGCTGAAAGCCAAGGCAAGGGTTAAAGAATTCTTCGTAATGGTCGACGGTGCCTAGTCGTGGCCTATCTAAAATAAAACCATCCATATTCTTACCCTTGGGGCAAGTCATCTCTTAGAACTTAAGAGAGGACAAAAAGTAAGCCTTTCAAACCGCTCGAGGGCTTTTGCTCCTTAACGCGAGAGACCTTGAGTGAGCGATTTTCACATTGATCAGAAAAAATCTCCATATTGATTTATAAGTCTCACTTCCTGTCCTTGGAGAAATAAAAAATAACATCAAACGGCTAAATACGTAACGGATTTAAGTCTCTCTCTCTCTACCGTCACCATTTACATATTGTAATACCTAAAACGTTGGTACATATTCATAACCCTTTAGTTTGCTAAAGCTGGATAGAAAGAAAAATGTCTGCATGGCTTTAAGCGATTTTGTTTTTGAAACGCATGAAGTTATAAAAACTGTAGATTTCAACGCAAAAAATTATTTTTACGGCACAAGTATTGTCGCATGGTGACGTCACTGGAAGAAAAAAGAGTATTATTTTTTATGCGAAAGCATGAATTATTAAATAATAATAAAATAACGCTCGATTTTTTCTAATTATTTACTCCCGATATCTATATTTTCGGTTTTTTTAAATAGAAATTTCGTTCACGAGAAAAGCTTGGGCACGCTTCCACGAACTTCCAATTATAAAAGAATACGCCCACTAATATTTCTTCGTGATGAGGCAAACACTTTTAGAAACCACGTGATATAGAAAGGAGTTTATAGCATTTTACATTTTGAATATTCCCAAGTAACTTTAAAAAAAGGGAAATCTTTTGTTATACAGGGATCTTTTCGTTCACGCGCCGGAGTTCCGATATATGAATGGAATTTAGCCTAACTTTGTTAGCAAGCAGCGTCGAACCAAAGCAAGCGCAAGGCCTCATGGATGCGCAAATTAAATTGGCCTAGATACGCAGTGACTGACGAAATCGAATCAATAAAAGCAACGAAACGGCTTTTTTGGAATCGCGATAAATTCCAGCGATGCGTAGCAAGAAACATAACCACGCTTACGTTTGAATTCCGATATCTTCAATTCTATTTTGCAGATTATTGATTATGACGAAGCCATTGGATTGCGAATATCGAGTTACCGCTAAAATATTCATGGCATCCGAACTAAAATATTCATGGCATCCGAAGTAAGCTATGGAAACCGATGAGAAACTAAAAGCAGGTAAATCTGACGCAAATAACTTCGATTGGGCTAAATAAAAACGAAGAGCTAGTACTCGTGCCGGCACAGATAAAGAAATGAAAACATATTTACAAATTATGCTAACGATACTAACTCTATATGATAAATGTCAATACAATGCAACACAAATACACACATCACGCAGAAAAAAGTTTACTAATGAATATTTCATCCTGGATTCAATCATAAATTCTAAAAAACTATCCAATTCGCTATCTATATATCTCGTTCTACGTCCGGTTCAAAGAACCTAACTTTTTACTTCATCCTATCTCTATACCAATTCTATTTGAGCGCCATAAGCAAACTGTTCTATAGGTAAATCATGGAATGGGATGGGTTGGAAAGCATATGAACAGACACATGGAAGACGGAAGCCAAAACACAGTGAACTACGAGCAGCAGCAGCATCAAAAAACAGCAAGACGAAGCGAATTCATATAAAGCACAGCAGTTTTTTTCATTGGCGCAAATGCAACGCAGCCATAAATCATTAAGGCCTACCTGTCTTGTCATGCCATCTGATAATACGACTCCAGTCGCCTGAAATGGTTTGAACCAAAATTTGTAACAGAGAAAACAGTTTATACAGGTACACTGGCCAAATAATTGAATTTATTCTTTTTTCATTTATCTCTTAAATCTTTTTTTGGAACAAAAGACAATTGAATGAAGTGGAGAAAGGGGGAGATGGCAGTTTAAAAATCAATCAACAATAGGAGCACAGACATCCCGAAAATCCGACGAAGTATTCCCTCGATTTGCAGTCATTGGTCATCGACGTGAGATGCAAAACAGGAAACGCGGAAATTTTCACGCACCAAAAAGCACACAAGCGATTTATTCAATTAGCGTTGGTATTCAGACGCATAATTAAGCCGTCAGGGGAATGTAATCTGAAGCACGAAAATGACAATACTCACCAAAAAACTTACGCCGACGTTTGAAAATTTGTGGCATGAGCTTGGCGCAGATGTTCCGAGACTTTATATTTTTGGGAATTTGATCAACTTAAAATGCCTTCGCTGGGAGGGTCAATTTCACGAGCAGGCAGTCTCCAGCATTTAAAATGCGAAGGGAGAGGACGGCTATGGGCACGAGGAGGGGGCTGGAGAAGAGACGAGCGAAAGGTGGCAGGGTGCGAAACGAAGCGGGTGGTTTGGTGTAGAGAAGGAATTTTTTGTCCGAGAATAGATCTCCGGCGAGAAGGGGAGGTAAAGGAAAGGGATTGGAAGAGAGAGGAAGAGAGAGCGATAGGAATGGAGAGAGAGAGAGGGAGGTAAAGGGGGAGGGAGGGAGAGGAAGGGAGAGAGAGGGAGGGAGAGGAAGGGAGAGAGAGGGAGAGAGAGGAAGGGAGAGAGAGGGAGAGAGAGGAAGGGAGAGAGAGGAAGGGAGAGAGAGGAAGGGAGAGATAGGAAGGGAGAGATAGGAAGGGAGAGATAGGAAGGGAGAGAGAGGAAGGGAGAGAGAGGAAGGGAGAGAGAGAGGAAGGGAGAGGGAGAGAGGGAGGGAGAGAGAGAGGAAGAGAGAGAGAGAGGAAGAGAGAGAGGGAGAGAGAGAGGGAGAGAGAGAGGAAGAGAGAGAGAGAGAGGGAGAGAGAGAGGGAGAGAGAGAGGGAGAGAGAGAGGAAGAGAGAGAGAGAGAGGAAAGAGAGAGAGAGAGAGAGGAAGAGAGAGAGAGAGAGGAAGAGAGAGAGGGAGAGAGAGAGGAAGAGAGAGAGAGGAAGAGAGAGAGAGGAAGAGAGAGAGAGGAAGAGAGAGAGAGAGGAAGAGAGAGAGAGGAAGAGAGAGAGAGGAAGAGAGAGAGAGGAAGAGAGAGAGAGGAAGAGAGAGAGAGGAATAGAGAGAGAGGAATAGAGAGAGAGAGAGAGAGAGAGGAAGAGAGAGAGGAAGAGAGAGAGAGAGGAAGAGAGAGAGAGGAAGAGAGAGAGAGGAAGAGAGAGAGAGGAAGAGAGAGGGAGGAAGAGAGAGGGAGGAAGAGAGAGGGAAGGAGAAAGAGGGAGGGGGGGAGGAGAGGGAGAGAGAGGGAGAGAGAGGGAGGGAGAGAGAGGGAGGGATAGAGGGAGGGAGAGAGGGAGGAAGAGAGGGAGGAAGAGAGAGAGAGAGGAAAGAGAGAGAGGAAGAGAGAGAGAGGAAGAGAGAGGGAAGGAGGAAGAGAGAGAGAGGAAGAGAGAGGGAAGGAGGAAGAGAGAGGGAAGAAGAAAGAGGGAGGGAGAGAGGGGAGAGAAAGGGATGGAGGAGAAGAGAGACAGAGGGAGAGATGTAGGGTAAGAGAGGAAGGAGGAGAAAGAGGAAGGAAAAAAGAGGAAGAGGAAGGAAAAAAGAGAAAGAGGTAGGAAGAAAGAGAAAGAGAGAGACGGAATAAAAGAAGGGGAAAGAGGACACTTCCATCTTCCTCTTTCGAGAACTTGACGAGCATCAGGATGGAGTGCATTTCAACGCGCATCTGTCAAAGATCGCCTCCTCAATTTTTTTTTCTCCACTCCCGTTCTTCCCTCTCTCCCTTTTACCCTGCTCTTTGATTTCTCCATCTCTTCCTTTATCTCGCTTCGACTCTTCAGGAGGAAGTTGCTGTCGTTCAGCTCCTCGGAAGGTTCTCTCACGCCTCCATCTTCTCTCCTCTTCGAGCATCTCTTTCTTCTAATATCTTTCTCTTTCTGACGATTGCCGCGCTCGTCTCCCCTTCGTATCCAAGCACCTCCCTTCCTTCAACCACACCCTATTATTTCCCTTTTTTCGGCATCCAACAATCGGCATAGCTCTCTCTCCTTGCTCTCCTCAATCTGGCTCCTTTTCCACCTCATTATATCGTATACTATATCACCATCTACCACCTAGATTTTCTCCTATATCTACCCCCTTCAGCCCAATCTACCTTTTCCTACGAGTAATCAGCCATTCACAGCCTAAATGCATTTTATTCGAGGCGAGGGGATGCTGTTCTAAAGATCTAAAAAATATTTCTTTGTGCATAAAGGTTGCATTTAAATTATTTTCGGTTGCAATTCCGTTTCATTTAAAGTTGTGGAAGTCCACAAATATTAATCGATTACAAGTAATATTAATCGATTACAAGTAATAATAATAGTGTATTAAATATTGAAGCTGCAATGGAACGTAGAGGGTAAACCTCAATTCCATCCTCTCTCTTTCCCAAATTTTATATATTTATTTTTTTCCTCCTCGAATTAACTTCTTTCTTCCCCTCCTCTATCTCTCTCTTTCTCTCTACCCAACCCTAATCTCCCTCAATTCTTGCTACAGTCAAATCCCCTTCTCCTCGCCATACTACCTCTCATAAAGCCATACTTTCTATATCGCCTCTTTGATGTGGATATATAAAGCTTTTAATGTAGATATTCAACCTTTAAAATATAATATGCATTAAATGTAAGAAGAGATAAATATAGTCTCATTTTCGTCCGGATAAATATTGTGTCTACGTCCATTTTCACTTTTCTATCCCTGCAGCCTATCCCTTTATCTTTCACTCTCTCTCTCTTCACCTCCCACTCTCTCCTCTCCACCTCTTCACCCATACCTCCTTCCCTCTCTACCTCTCACTCCTCCTCTACTTCTACCCCTCTCCTCTTCTCCACCTAACTCCAACCCCACTGGAATTCCACCTCCAGCTGCTCCGAGTTTCTCATTGTCCTCGATGCGAAGTTCCCCCGTTTTTCGTGACGCCATAATTCCGCGACACCCTTTTTCCCAGCGTTTTCCGCCTCATTTCTCAAATGGGTTTCGAGCGTTCGCGCTAAGCTAGTAAGGACAAAGGGCCGTGACGAATGAAGAATCAGGGAAAATTGCATCCGCGAGGTTTGTAAAAACTCTTTTCAAAAACAAATCCCTCGAAATGTTATTTTTGCTCTTTTTTCTCGGTTAAAGCACCAAAAGTCGAGTTCTTGAATAAAAAAACACTCGTGTGTGTGTATATATATATGGAAGCTTCAGGATATGATATATTTCGTTGGACCAAGCATGACGAGAGATTCCAATTTAATTTAATTAAAGGATTTAATTTACTAAAAACCTCTTAGTACGAAGGGCGTTGCCACATTTTTAATACATTTGTACCCTTTTTCGTCATTCAAAGCGGCGTGACTCTGACAAATTTTAACGTCTTTTTATTTATGGTTAAAAATTTAACTTTTTAATGCTCAATCGAGCTGAAGAAAACAATTTTTCTGTTGGTAAACAAACGGATCGGTCAGCAGGTTTTTCGACGACAACAGTAGGAACTTAAAAAAAATAAGCGATAACGAATCAAAAATTGAAAACTAAGTATTTATCTTCAGTATCTCCAATAGCCACAACCAAGTTATGAAAAACTATATGTGAAGTAATTTTCGGTGAATCGCCTCTAAAGACGACTGCATTGTAGCCGAAATGTGCATCTGGTTTATCATAACCATCCATGACTATTGTAAATACCTAAGATGACTTATATTTTAATTATTTATTCTGAAGCGCATATTTTTTAAATTACTTTAACACGAGCTCCTGAACTGCGTTTTTAGAATAAATGATTCCTCTCCCGCGAATTTAATTCCATGCTCGAAACTATCCGTAAACAAAATGTTCGCTGCAACTGTTTATCTAAATGAAATTTATAAGTTAAGAGAAGAAAATACAGAAATACAGTATTTGTTTGGCAACTCAACAGTGGGAGATCCAAAATTTAGTTTTTCGTAAAGGTTCGAGGATTTTCGTAACATTTTCCGGACGTAGTCATCCGTTCTTGCAACAAGAGCAGAGCCATGAGCTCAGCACTTAGGGATGACCATAAAAAGGTAAAAAAATTGAAATGCAATATAGAGTCCACATATTAAGGCCGCGGGGAAGTCCATTTGAGCAAGACTCCACCATTGAAAAAAACCTCATACTGTAATTTCACAAATGCTTTTCATTCGCAGCAGCGCATACATTTGCATCCCAACAATGCGATCGATGAGAAACGGTCACGTGGACGAATAAATTACTACGAACGTTTCTTTGTGTTCCCGTATTCGTAAAAATCTTCAGCTTATGTTTGAAAAGTAGGAAATTTTCTTTCGCATATTATATAAAAAGTGCCAACAGCCGTGCCGTAAACGATTTAAATTGCCCATCTCTGTTCTAATTTCATCTAACGAAACGATATTTTATAGGCCCCGTTAACTCAGTTGAACACATACAGAGCCGGCAAAAGGTATCTGTGCCATCCTGATGCTCTCTCAATTTCAGATAATTTTTCCCGTGAATTTATTTATCGCCACTTTGAAAAATTGAACAATCGAATAAATTAAGATTAAAACTGCGAATAAATTCCTTCAAGATGCTCTCCCGTTCAGCGATATTCAACACGAACCGACATTTCTCTACTTGCAAATAACGTTCGGAAAAGCGACCACGTATCACTAGTCAAAAAGTTCAACCAACGACTCCCATCAAATAGATACGATTGGCATACTTGGGGTTCTCGGAATTTCCATTGGTGAAGTGTGACAAACGTCCCTAAAATGGCCGCGCAGGACATTGGTCAGACGACCACGCTTCTCTCTCTCTCTCTCTCATTCACACCCACTCGCACTCACCTTTTCCGCTCCATCCTCCGCAACCCAGAAGAGAGGCCGTTTACCTTCGGTACCTTTTCCGCGAAACTCGCGTCCCGAGAAACCGCAGCTATCCTAATTTGCGACGCGACAGATCACCGTCGGAAGTACCTTAGGAAATACCCCACTCCGTCCACTGCGCCAAAAATCTCACCTCTTCCATTCATTCATCCTCCTCTCTCCCTCCCCTTATTCCGTCTTATGCGCATGTTCTACCGTCATCTGTTTAGCAAGATTCCCTTTCTCTAAACGTAAAGGAAATATCCGGATGACTCTCGGTGGCGTCTCCTCACCCGTAACAACGCCCTTTTATTCCCACCAAACCCGAAACGTAGGTAATAAAAATTAACGACGCTTCCAATTACCATCGTTTTGTCATTTTCTTCCGTATATTTTCTTTCTCACGATGCCGCACATCTCCTCCACTTGGAGTGGTCGAGAGAACGGGTGACCTTTCCCTTGTTATTAGCGAGGCAGCGGCGTTGATCGTAATGTTTGGTGCCTCGGCGTTCCTTTTTCTTCGGGAAAAACCTCCCTCGCTCCTCCTACTTCGGGTACCCTTCCCACGCAACTCCTCCCTTTCCCTCACGCCGCCCTTACCCTCTCCCGCGGAGACCTTTACCCGAGAGCCCCACTCGGAAAGGAAGAAAGGACGGAGGGTTGAGAGAGGACGGATGACAAAGGGAAAAGGGGACGAGAGAGCCGAAAGAGGGTTGTGAAGGAGGGAGGAGAAACGAGGGAAAAAGGGCGCCGAAAGGACGGCGCTCGTAGCAAAAGCGTAGGGAACGTAAGGCGGGGAAGGAGAAAGGACTGGATGGGAGAAAGAGAAGGATGAAAGGAGAGGGAAGTAAGGGATGAGGAAGGGGAACCGAAGAGGCTGTGCACCGCGTGTGGGAGTAGAGGGCGGAAGGGCGGGAAGGGGGGCGGAGGGAAAGAGAAGGGAGGCGGACGGGTCGCGGAGGCGCATTCCACTTGGCGTCCTCCCAGTGGCATTCCAGCAAAGGCCAAGCGGGCTAATGAACGCTGGATCTTTCACGTCAAGGAGCATTTGCGACGGGTCGTAACGTAGGGAGGAAGAGAGGGAGAAAACGAGAGTGGTAAGCCCTCCCGAAAAGAAGAAAAAGGTCTTATCCTTGGACTACTAAGGGCGAAGTGAAAGAAATGTCCCAAACTCAAAGATACCTAACTTTTTCTCACATAAAGACGGTTAATTTATGGATTTTCCATATCATTTCCAAATTGTTTTCGAATGTATTCATAATTTGTTAACCAATCAGTTGTATTGGCCTCTTGTAATAGTCACCCTGATTAGGAGCAAGTCAAAACACACATAAAAAACACGTGCAAGAAAGACAATAAGAACTCTCGAAGGCGTATTTTGGCTTTCAGGCGCTTTACAAGTGCCTCGACTCCAACCGGAACTATTTTGGGGAAGACAATCGATGGAGCTGGCAGTAATGGAGCGCCTTCTCTTCCCGTGGGACTCTACGCAGATCGATCCCTTCCTATTTATCTCTCAAGAAAAACTACCTAGCGCACTACGCGCGACGGCGCCAGTTTCTCCGCCGGATCGCGCTGTAAAACAGCAATCCGGATCTGAGAAAAAGTCCTTGTCGATGGGACATTTTTATGGCGCGTTGGAAAAAAAGGGTCAAAAGTCGAGGGCGCGTTGCCATAGTTCTCTAACTAGGCCGACCTAGGTTCGGAGGGGGGGGGGATGGCCGGGGAATTGTGATGGCGCCTGGGCGTATGGGATGAATCCCGAAATGGGAACGGCATCGTCCTCGACATTTCAAGCAGGTCGGCAGCATCCAACTAACTGTCCTTTATGTGTACGTTCTCCTCCGAATTTATGGAGGAACTACTGCCACCGCTTTCAGATAATGCTCAGACAAACGCTCCGTTAATTTCGTTTTACGGACAGTGAACTTTATACTGTATAAAGAACCGCGTTAAATTTATGATAAGAACCGTAAAGGGTAACGTAATATTCAGATTTTCTGATTTAATAACATATACGTAAGAGGAACTACAAAAAATGATAAATAGACTAGTGATAACAGGTAGAAAATACGGTATGGAAATAAATACAGAAAAATCCAAGGTCATTCGAATATCGGGTAAAGAAGAAAATCTGAACATAACTATTGGGGGAAAGCCATTAGAACAAGTTTCAGAATATAAATACCTTGGAAGTATCATAACACGAGAGGCAAAATGTACGGATGAGATCAAAACTAGAATAGGAAAAGCAAAAGCGGCTTTCAGGAGAAAGAAACAACTACTTACAGGGAATATAAGGGAAGATATCCGCAAGAAGTTGATAAAATGCTACGTATGTATTGTATGGGGCAGAAACATGGACGCTAAGGAAAAATGACATCAAATACTTGGAAAGCTTTGAAATGTGGACTTGGAGGAGAATGCTGAAGATAAAATGGACAGATAGGATGAAAAACGATGAAGTGCTACGAAGAATAGGAGAGAAGCGAATGATTATACAGACTATCAGAAAGAGGAAGGCTAACTGGGTTGGACATTACATGAGGAGAGAGAGTATGATTAAAGATGTGTTAGAAGGAAAACTAGATGGGAAAAGGGAAAGAGGTAGGAAAAGGTATCAGCTGATAGACGATTTGAAAGGGAAAGAGAGTTATCAAGATATGAAGAGGACAGCGGAAAATAGGAGTATATGGAGAACCAGGTTTAACCATGAATAATCACGGACCTGTCTACGGACAGACTACCTATGATGATGATGACGTAATCGTTTAATGAAATACTAGAATACGTTTTGATTATTGTTAAAAACGAGCTTAGAGTTTTTTAAAAGCCATTGCAAGACAGAAGTTTCCACCCTTTACAACGTAGCGAGCACCAAACTATTTTCTAGGACATAATGCGAGCAACACTATAATTTTTCCAAGTTGGAATGTTCATAAACAAAACCAAACCAACCTTAAAAACACTAATAAATTTTTAAATATGTTGAAAAAGAAAATTAGAGAACAAATTAAATTACTGGTGCTAGGAAAGGCGATATTAAATATCGTAGAAGAGCACCGTCAGACTGCCAAGGAGCACGGCGGTGCTCGCGAGCACCAGGTTGAGACCTTCTGCTCTACGATTTGAAACTAGTAATATGATAACTAGACGTTATTACGCATGAATTTTACTCGTAATACGATCGCAATGTTACGAAAAAGTTGGATTTGGTTTAAATTTTCACTTAATTCAAATTAAGCGTATTACACTGAACAGAAAAACATCATTTCTCATACGGATACGACAAAGCGGGTTTTACGTGATAATGGATCTTGCGTAGAAAATGGCATCGGGACATTGTTGCGAAGCTTTCCAACAGTCCATTTCCTTCAGGCTTCCAACATTCTTAACCAAACTGTGTGGTCTCTCAGCATTTTAGAGAACTTGAGGGAGAAAAAGAGAGACTTTCCGACGGTCAGTCGCTAAAAAGAATTGATTTCACGGACAACAATGGCCAACAGAGAAAAGCCGTTAGCACGTGGGCAGAAAAAGAAGCAAAAGAAATAGGAAGATTTTTTTGGATGCTTTCCTCTCTACCTGGAGAAGGCCGAGCGTGTCCTCGACAGCCGGCAGAAACTGTCTCAGCGAGACCACTTTCATTCACCTGCCCTTTATCTGCCAGCAGTAGCAGTTAGTAGCGGGGAGCGTTATCCAGATCGCCCGCGAAAAAAGAAAGACTCCCGAATATTCTCGTGAAGAGAAAATTTTTATACGAACGCTTGAGGCCTCTGGCGAATATTAAATATGCAGATCGAGAAAGATAACTGGATGCGACATGGCCGACGAGCAAATTGCGACATATGCAAAAAGAGCTTATTTTAGACTAGCGTAATTGCCCGGGATTTGCCCTGGGTTTAGAGTTTAGAATTTTTCATGAACATATCACTCGGTAATATTTTAATCCAAACTCAAGGTACTCCCAAGGTAAGCGATTAATATTCCCCTTTAATTGGTATGAACAAATTCAATATAGACTCAAATTTGATACACCCCCCCCCCCCCCCAAGAAATCAAAGTTCTGACACTGAAGTGCATATCCTCAACGTCTCTTTAGTATGCATACCAAGTTTAAAAGTCTCTACGTT
Source organism: Tanypteryx hageni (assembly GCA_028673005.1). Taxonomy (NCBI): domain Eukaryota; kingdom Metazoa; phylum Arthropoda; class Insecta; order Odonata; family Petaluridae; genus Tanypteryx; species Tanypteryx hageni. Next base: position 200,553,123 of record CM054113.1, on the reverse strand, counting down.
TCTTGGTTCAACATTGATATTAGTGGAGGATTCATCAAAATGGGTCAATTGGTTGCTGAGATATCTTCAAACAGAGTGATTTTCGTCAAATTCGCCGTAGTATAATCGACTATTAATGTATTTGCTTTGAAATCAGAAAATTATTTTTCCTTATACATATTGTGGTAGCTCTACTTTTTAGATCGTTTCTAAACATGTTCATTTCGTTTTGCCATTCTATACCCGCCCTACAAACGAAATTTCTTATTGAAATCGGTTCAGCCAATACCTTTCAAATTCATAGTTACAGAAAAATTCTAACCTTGATATTGTGGTAGCCCTGTTTAGTCGACCCGGTTGAAATATTTATATGAAGATTAAATATACTACATTTTGTTAAAATCCATTAGGTCAGTTCTCTAGAAATATGTGTAAAAGAGATATTATTTAACTTTTTAATGTGGTAGACTTGCTCTTTAGCTCTGCTTTAAGCATCTTGATTTCATTATTATATGTTGTGCAAATTTTATAAACACAATTTAATTGAAATCCGCTAAGCCAATTCCTTCAAAATTCTTAATTACTGAAAGAGTTTAATTTTTAATTGTGGCACCCCTGTTTGACTGATTCGGTTAAGATGCTAATATGATTTTGTATATAAGTGTATATTATAAGTATTAAATTTGGTTAAAATGTTTTTCTCTTTTAATTTTTCCCATTTAAATAACACGCGAATGATTGTAGGGGGTGCCGGTGGTGTAGTGGTTAGGACGCTGGCTGCTACTCGCCCGATGCTTGAAAAAGTCATCGGGTACGAATCCTGCGCGAGTAGGATTTTTCTCAAGGTCACCCGGCCCCCTGTTTGCGTAGTTTGAGGAGACCGCGCAAATTCAGCTGTTCCGTCCTTCGGAAGGGACGTTAAGCTGTTGGTCCCCCTGGTGTTCTTCGTAAGAGCAGGCAAATGCCGGCACCGGGTTTCCCTCCTCCCTCCCCGGTTAATCATTGCACTACCTCTGAGATACCCGTTTGTGCTGTAAGAGAGGTGAATTGACTGGGCATTCAAACAAACAAATCAAACAGCGAATGAGTGTATTGTTGGATTAACAACCATTATATACAATACCTAATATTAACTAAATGAAATAATATGTAATCTACCTAATATAAAGTACAGTATGGAAGAAAGAAAAATTAAGGATATTCAAAGAAGGACAATCACCAAAAAACTATAAATCTGGCTAATTGTTCCAAAAGATAAGTGGAAGACAGTTTTAATGTAAAATTTAAAGTGCTTTCGTTCTCTAAAAACTTTTTATCTATACCTAACAGACAGCGAAATTTGTTTTTCATTCACAATAAAAATTAATAAAGCGATAGATATCTCAGAAGGTACAATAAAAAACTTCTACAACAATTCTTTAATTTTGACCAAAATTTATAATCGTTAACTTTTCCTCCCTTGAACATCTTAATGTACATTTTGCTTTCCTTTCAACTGAAAATTTGTATGAATCAATTAGGCCAATTGAACTTATTACATTAAAACAACACTTTCAATGTCGTACTAACATACTTTTTATCGCCTAAATGGATTTCAAAGTCCGAGAACTCATTTTGTATCGTAGGTTTAAGCTTAAAATATTCACGTGACAAATTAGACTCACAAAATCAGTCTTTGTATAGGATAACGTTTGGTTAAGCAAACTTTGATTACATTTACAAACGTGTTTCCACCGGTTGCATTCCTAGAACCAACTCCTATCCAAGAATTTAATTTTTTTGAGCGACATGACAACATAATATCATGTTGGAACTTAATTCGAGTGAAATAACGATATTTTAAAAGTGATTCCATCGATTGTTTATTATGATTACTTGATAATAAATTAGAAGTCGCCAAATTTGTCGGTAAATGTGAATTAAATCTATCTATTACATATTTTGAAGAGTTTGTTGGTTTGTACACAAAGACTAGCTGCAGATACCAAATTTTGAATAAACAATCCAACCACTAAAATTAGTTGAATGCGCTAAATTTACACCGAAATATTTTATGTAAAAGGTTTAAATAATTATTTTCGTTTATTACGGGATTCATTTATTGTTGAACGCCATTAAGATATGCATGACTAAGACAGGTGAGTGCAAGAGCAAAAGAAACTAATGATCAAAGGGATTTACGACTTCAGGAACAAGGAAAGTGAAAGACATCACAGAAGGTACTATAAGAAAACTTCTATAACAATTCTTTAATTTCAACCAAAATATAATCTTTAGCTTCTTCCTTCCTTAAATACCTATATGTACACTTTCTTTGTTCTTCAACTGAACATTTCTATGGATCAATTAAGCTAATCATACTTATTAGATTATAATAACACTTTCCATGTCATACCAACACACTTTTTATCGCCAAATTCGATTTAAAAGTTCGGGAACTAATTTTGTTTTGTAGGTTTGACTTTAAAATATTTACGTGACAAATTATACCAACAAAATCAGCATTTGCATGGAATAACGTATGGTTAAGTTAAATTTTAATATACCTTCAAACGTGTTTCCACCGGTTTTATCCCTAGATCTTGCAATTCCTGCCCACGGTTTAATTGTTTTTGAGATTCATGACCATATAATATGATGCAGTTTCTTTCACTGGAAATCAATTCGAATGAAATAACTATATTTTAAAAGTGATTCCATTGATTGTTTATCATGATTATTTGATAAAAAAATAGTCACCAAATTTGTCGATCAAGGATGCAGGAAACATTTTTATATTTGGGGAAAAGATGGGAAGACAAGAAATATTGCATATCATTAAACCCTACAATAAAAATGAACCTGGTTTCATTACTTGGTTTTATTCTCAAATCTTACTCAATATTTTTTGTCGGCTTAAAACCCGAGAAATGCCGGGTAATTTCAGCTAGTTATAGATATAAGGTATCCCATCTTGAATTTTAAGCGCTATGAAAGGGAGAGAATTTTCAACACTTTGTTTTACATCCACGTAATCCGATATCGTCTTTTGAAAACTTCATTCGCAGTCATGACCTTCGTGTTAATTTTTAGGTAATATGGACGCAATTATTTTAACACGGTAGGTATCCGGAAAATATCCATCAAGGAAAATATCGATTAGGTATCCGAAGTTATTCGATTTGGATACGAAAATTCATATCGTAACTAAAAATCCGTCTTGGCCATCCATTAAAAAGGGCTTGCGGTCATCGCGTTGCAATCGTCTTCTTTGCACACATATTAACCCGCACTATCTGGCAAAAACGACGTTAAATGATAAAATAGACTACACATCTTACTTAAAATTTCTGGACGAAAGCCGACTTAATAAAAAAAACGCTATTTTACGGATCCGACGTTTCTTCCCCTTGCGTATAACCGCACCGATTTAGCTACTGGAAAGAATGCGTCGCGTGCGGATAACGGAAGGACAGGAGCGATCTCTCGCTATAAAGACACAGTTGAAGAGACCGAATAAGGAGTGAAAGACGGAGGGGGATTGCCACACGGGACGGCAGAAAAATAGAGAAAGAGATGAGGCTCGCCGTGAGATCGGTGGCATTGCCGAGCGTCCGTGCGCGCAAACGAAGAAGTGAGCGGATTTATCGGAAAGGACGAGAAAGATTACGTTTCGCATCAGATATCCTCGCTTCCATCGAACGCTAAAGGAGAATCGCGCGGAAAGAAGAATAGAAGGGTTTTTTTTCCAGATAGGACGGCAGAAAAGCCGCATTCCAATGCAGAGGAAGGCGACGTGAGGGCGTAGTGACTGTCGCCGCCGACAGATGTCTCTGTAGGTCGTTGTAGCGTTAATTCATGCACGAAGCGAAATATTTCATTTAGGTCCCTATTTAGGCCGTGACCATATTTATTTTAGCGCATGAATTATTAGAAGACCAAAAATGAATAATAAAATAACCTTTCCATTAGAAATGTTTATCTTTAAAATAGCGTTAATAATGAAACGATTGAAACGGTTGCAAAGCTATTTAAAATATTTACTCGAGAATTTTTTCTAAGCTTCTAAATTAATTCAATTAAAAGAAATTTTCATACCAATTGGAAGTAATAGATCGAATCTGGATGCTTTACAGGCAATTAATACATTTTGTTTAAGGATGGTTAGGTCCTCGCAATGTTGATTCAAATTCTTCCGTGGGCGCGGTTATGTGCTCATCTTTTTATTATTGATATGCTCATTTGAAAAGGTCAAGAAATGCTGTTTACGAGAAAGAGAGAGAAAAATATGCAAACATTTTTAGACAACCAAGTTGAAAAAGACCTGAGAAAGAGTCGTAGTTCTAAAGTAAATTGATCCAATGCCTTTAACTCGCTCGAATTTGACTACGTGCATCCGAAGGTGAGGTTTATTTACGTTATACAAATGCATCACAAGAAGAAATAGTAAATTAGGGTAGACTCCGAAGAATTACCGCTCATACTGATGGTTGGAATTTTTGTCGCGGAATAAATGGAAGAAATGAAGGATAATTCGTACGACCTAAAAATTATGCGCGAGGGCAAAAAATCGAATAAATTTCTATTTTCAATTTTCCAGAAGACTGTCTCGTTTAAAATATTAGAATATTAACGCCTCCTAAAAGACGAAAATGAGTAAAAGGTACTAACTCCGATCTCTTTTCGAAATACGAGTATATGTATCGCTAGGCATATGAAAACTAAAAACAATCACACAATTCGTTTTCTACTTTGGAACTGCCATTGAGATAAGTTAATGACTTTTATAAATTTATCTTTACTCCAAAGAGAAGAACATTGACCAAAGCGTTGGAGTAAGACAATTGCCAAATCGGGTGCAATTTCGATTTGAAGTAGATATGTAACGAGTTCTCCGTCCTCTGATCATCCAATTTAAGACTTACGAAGGCATGATCGATATCTTAATCATATCACGTTAAAAATTCTCAGTACTTTACATTTTAACCAGAAGAAAGCATTCGTTGTTTTTTGTTTATTGTAGAAATTTTTCATGTTTCGGATCTCAAGGTTATATTAGCGATTTTCGGTCGTCGCGTCTCTTATCAACTTCGCACACCACCACTTCTCACTACTGTGCTATTCTCATCAACAGATTATGTAATGGGTCAGGAATCAGAAACGAAGTATCGAGCTTGCATGATGGCTGGAATCCAATTGATGATTTTAATGGCTCCAGAAGACAACCTTTTCATGAATATTCGGGCAATATATCAATGAGGCAGAATGATTTATTATCAAGATTAACATAAATATATTTTTTAACCAACAAAAATCCACAAGGGAATATTTATTGTTATTTTTTATCAATTAATTATTCCATTTTCAATTGTTTCGTTCAAGCAGTAGTTCAGCAATCTCACAGAAACAATCTCGTATCAATCTACGCATATAATTTGGCGAGATTAATTTGTTCATTATAATCTCATAAATACTCTAAAGTAACTTTTATCATTAGCTTAAACAAAATAAGTTTGACCAATAAATTACGACGAAATTGTCTATCCAGAGCTGTAAAAACTCCACTTTCTTGGGAAAAACCAAAATAACACACAATAAATTTGCCTCCGAGCGTTTCAATGAATAAAACCCCCACCCACCCATAAATCGGGAGGCATTTCGTAAAAACAACGGCCAATTTCAGAATCGCATTCTATTTTTCTCCGCAATCCATTATTTTTCCCCCAAAAAAGGGACGTGTTTGCCAACGGCTCGAGCGACAAATCGATACTTGGCGAGTCCCACTCGACATCGGCAAACGAACGAGTCCCTTCACGCGAATCGATATACGCCGCGGAATTCATTTCGCCCTTCCTCCCCCCCCCCCCCTCCCTCTGCTCCCCGACCATAATACGGACACTTCGTTTTAAGAATGAGAAGCTTCGTAAAATAAAAAAAGGAGACGGCGCACTGCGGACGAAAACGGTACATGCTCCATCCTCATAACGTATAGGTGTCGCGGTGAGAATCTCTCCCAATTGATCCGCGGTCCGTTTTAATGCTTTTGCCCGCAGCTAGCGCAGTCGCCGCGTGGTGCTTCTCAAAACCTTTCCATCCTCACAATAGCATCCACAAAGCCCGGAAATCCTCCGGCGGAAGAGTGTGACAAGATTAGTGTCTAGGATAGCCCGATCGCATAACGGCAACCATCTCCGCGAACGTGACTTCTCGAAATGAGAATGTGTTTGGGAGGAAGGAAGATACGCGTGTATGAGGGGGGGATGGTGGAAAGGGGAATGAAGACGCGAAGGAGCGCTCATTAATCTCTCTCTCTTCGTATTCCCCAGAGCGGCCTAACGTTTCGCCCGTATCCCGATCCCAGTCACTTTTACAATCGATGCTAAAATCCCGGTGGTTATTCAGGTTTAGATCGCTGTCCGCATTGAATTTCTGTGGGAGAATGCGTGTGTGCTTTACTTATATTACTAGGATGGAAGAAGCCTCTTAAATGTAACCATCAATATCCTGTCTTTTTATGGACGTGAAATTTGTTCCAGTGGTGCGTCGTCACTGACCTCCCTAAATAAGTGCGGGAATTAGCGTTGAAACGGAAAAAAGAAGACATTTTATCATGGGGTTAATTTTTCGGTGTACTACTCTCTTGGGGCGGCTCGGTATGAAACGTTAGGTCATAGCAAAAAATGTTTAAAAACCATATTTATGCATAATTGAATTTAATTTGAAACTTTCTAAAAGCGCTTGCTCTGGGGGCATTCGGGACCACAAATGCAAGTTTCTGTTTTACTTCCGTTTCTTATGCTGTTTAATGGGCGAAATTTAATGAAATTTTTTTCAATCTCATCTTCTAGAAAAGGGCCATTCAAAGTGTGGTAACAGCGCCACAAGTGGTACCCAACGACTCTCAACGGGGTACCGAAGAGATTGATTTTGTGTGTTCCGAGGGAAGTATATTACATAACGAAAAGGAAGCTGATACAAAGAATTTGAAAAACCATCCAAGGAATACACGTAAAAAATGTTTGAATGGCACTGGTCTAGACATTTACAAAATGAAATACGGGTAAATTTCCCGTAAGAGCGTTTCGGTTTTATCAGGGTATAAAATCCGAGGGAGAACTTCGTTGGTTTATACTCCCGTTGAACACAGAGAACAAAGAGTAATAAGGCGTCCACCTTTCTCTTTTAAGCACATCTCCCCAATTTCCTGTTGTGGAAAACGAGAAGAAAGCATCTCGCCCGTAGCGAAACTTATACCATCCTCGTCCTTTTATTTTTACGATCCGATCCTGCGCATGTTCCCTTCCCGGCGCGGGTGGAAAAATATATGTTCGACGAGCTGCGCGCCTGCGCGTTGCAACACGCCGCTTCGAAGAAATACGAGAGACGGTCGAACGTCGTCGCGAATGATTTATGTTCTTCGGTCGTCGCCTCCGTCGTTATAAAAACCAAAACAAAACAAAAAAGACGCGCGAGACGAATGCGTGATTTTTTTTGTTTGCGTAAAAAAGAAACTCCGTGCGCGGCGTGAATGGATGCCGGAGGCAAATTTTAGGGTCAGGCGCATATATATCTCCCTAGACTCGTATGATTAAATGATTTTTCACGGCTGCGAGAGCGCTGCGCCACTTCGAATCCGGCATTAATTTGAGGACCCGGAGCTATAATGAGGGTGTTTGGAGGCTTCTCCAACCCGTTTCTTCGGAGACGCGAGATGGAAAAGGAAGATTAGAGGGCGAAGCATTGCTAGGGAAGACCGGGCGAAAGATAACGGCTTGGGATGTACAGACGATGCTTCCGAGATTAAACTAAAGATACGTTTAAGGTTCCGATTTCGATTTGTTTTTGCAAACGGACATTCTCGATAAATTTGACATAAAATGCGTATAATACAACTTTCTAAATATTCTTTCAGAATTACGACTTTTTATTTAAAAAGTGAATGAAATTTTAAGAGAGAGAGAGAATAAGCTAAAATAAAAGGTTGGTTACACAAAGTAAGTACGTTTATCCCTGTTCAACGGTGCGAATAAAATTATATGCGAATATCGCTAGCGCCCACTACGGCTTCCATAATAAAATCGAGGGGTTATATAAAGTTTCAGCTTAGGAGAGATGTATATTCGCTAGAAGCAAACCTTTTAGTTGATTCATTAATGTATTTATCGAAATTTAATCAAGAACAAGCTTTTAACGTAGAGCAGGGGTCCGCAACCTTTTCAGTGTGAAGAGTACCAAGTAACATTCTAGAGCAGTGGTGTTCAACCTTTTCTACATGGGGGCCGCATCGGTGGTTGCAAATCCTTCGGCGGGTCGCATTAGAAGTTGCCAATTCTTTGATGGGCATAATTAGAGTTTAAATCAGATTCTAAGGTGCCAAATAAGCGTAAATCGGATTCTAAGGTGCCAAATAAGTGTAAATCGAGTCTAAATATAGTTAACATTTCAATATTAAAAGCTTTATTATCAGAATTTACATAATAATGTATGAATTTGTGTGTTAAATGTTTCGGATTGCTTTTTCATCATAGCTTTGCGGGCCGCACAAAAATCCTTCGCTGGCCGTAGGTTGGACACCAGCAACCAGCGAGAATCACTACTTTTGTAAAAATAGGAATGATCGTAAATAAAACCAAATGAACATAAAAAAGTGATTAAAGATGCCCTTTCGTACATTCAGAAAGAAAACAGGCGAACTAATCAAATTAATGGCACTAGGAAAGAGGATTTTTTGTGTCGTAGAAGTGCACGGTAGGACTACTAGAGAGCACCGCGGCGCTCGCGAACGCCAAATTGCGAATCCCTGACGTAGATCATGGAGGTCTGAGGAGGACGCACAATTAACGCGTAATTAATTGCCGTCAGTCACTTTGTGAGATGGCATGCACGGTAAAATGAAAATAGGGAAGTTCACACGTCACATCATTCAAAATCGGTCCAAGAGCGGCAGGAGGGAATCAATCAACGCCCATGTTAAAGCTTACGTGATTTCCGTCCCAGGGAATTAATTCCGCTGGGGCACCCGATCCCTTCTCGAGCTTAAAAATCGAATATCAAACTCCGACATACATTACGAACTTGAGTAGATAGAAAATTTGGCAGGAGAAATTTAAAAAATATACTCGCCTCAGGTAGGTATATCTCATAGTCAAAACAACGTTAAAAAATCACATTTACAATCTATTTTCGGTGAATTACCACTGAAGACGGCTGCTTTGTAGCCGAAATGCGCACATGGTTTTTTTAACCTTGTTGTGGTTATTGGAGATAACTAGGCAAGTATAATTTTTAAATTGCTTGTTATTGATTTTTTCAGCCATAAGACGAGCTCGATAGTTCCCTGTTGAATTTCAACGTGTACTTTCCTTTGCAGCAACCATATTAAAAATCCCTCTCGTGCTCTGCATAAACCAGGAATAATAATAATAAGAATACGCCCTTGGAGGTGAAAAATTCACAAACGCCTAGACTAAAAAAGAAGAAATTAACAGCGGTTTTTTAGATTATTTAAAGGAAACCTTGCGAGGAAGCGGCAAATGGAATCGTTGCATCCAAAAATTATTCCAAGTTAAGGAGTACCTTCCCAAAACATTTTCCAGACCCCTGCGAAGTCGTCTCCCCATCTTACAAATCGGACCACTGGGTCACTACGACAATTCCGAAAACAAGAAGCACCGGGAAATTCCGCGAGCGAGAGAGAGATAGGAAGGTAGATTTTTTTATTGTGCCTTCCCTCGGCGCAAACCCATCAGATGCTATTTTTAATTTATGCAACCGGAGGAACCCGAATTGAAAGTTTCAAGGCGAGATGGCGAAAGAAGGCCGAGGAGACAAAAGAAGGATCTGGAGGAAGGAGGTTTATGTGCAAACTGAGGGATCGGAGAGGATGGAAAGACACAGCGAAAGTCATCCAAGATGGCGGATCCACGGACCGGTTGGAATATTTCAGTAAGTCTAGAATTGAAGCATAAAGTCAGTGGCGAGGGGTAAAGGAAGATGACGGGGGAGAAAAAAAGGCAGATTGCAATTACAGCCGCGTGGGGAAGGAACGGGATAATGAAACGTGTGAGAGAGGGAGAAAAAAAAGATGCTGGGAGCTCCGCAATGCACGCCCTTAAGAGGGTAACCATGGAAACGGCCTATCGTGAAGCGAAATAGGGGTGGGATGGAGAAGAGGATAGCGTGGAAGGAGGGAGGGTTCACGAAAACCTATCGATCGTGAAAATTGACCGTGGTTTGGGTGAATAGGAATGAAAGGAGTTGAGGAGATAGGAAATGGAAGGAAACGGGGAGGAGCGAGAAAGAAATATTGTCCCACATTTGCATTTCCTATTCTAGGGCCAAAATGAAGAGGCGGGAGGAATTTTGGCGCCCCGGGCGGGATAGCATCCAGAGTTTGTTGAGATATTAACGAAGTACATGTTAATTAACCTATTCATCGCTCTGAAAAAATTATTGATAATGAAAAATTAAAAGGAATGCCATCAAGATTCTAGCCTGTTCGTCGGTATAAATTAGTATCCGATATTTATTCACTTGCAAGTAATGCATAGATAAATGAACGGGATAGCGCCCCCAAAAGTTTGGCGCCCCGTGCAACCGCCCGTAGCTCGGGCCGGCCCTGGGTGGGAGATATTGCCAGAGTTGGGAAGAAGGAAATGCGTGCCGAAGGGTAGTAAAGGAGAGGAACGAGAGAAAGAATAGACAAAGAGAGCGAGATGGAGTGAGAAGTGCGAGTGGAGTATGAACAAAAAGGGAGAAGGGAAGGAGAGCAATTTCGGGGGGAAATGAGTAGGGAGAAATAGGAGAGGTATAGCCAGAAACAGATAAAAGCGACAGAAAAGAGAAAGAGAGACAGAGGAGAGAGGAAAAAAGAAGGTTCAAGCGGTGGATGGATCAAGAAAAATAAGCCAAGAGAGGGAAATTGATTGATAAATGGCTTTATTTGGGGGACGTTGGGGCTGGAGAGCCTCTTAAGAGAGGAGAGGGATAGATCAGAGATGAGTTAAGAGACAGAGGAGAGGGAGGCGTAGGTGGGGTGGGAGAAAGAGGGGAGAGAGAGAGAAAGAGATTTGGATTGAGTTCGTCGTAAGACAATTTCTCCGCGGTACAAGATCTGGAAGTGGGCCACTGGCCCTTCGCCAAAGAGGTCCCTCCTTTAACACCTCTCGTCCTGGACGTCACTCGCTCGGAACGAGTATGAGATCAGCCAATCAACCCAACCGGCTTTCGTGAGACGAGGGTTTTAATTTACCTAGAGCGCCCTAGTAGTATCGGAACCCGGGCTCCCCTACGTAATTTGGTTAGGTCGACGAAGTAATTAAGTGTAGTTAACTGCAGATCCAGACATTCATTAACGATACTGGTTGCTACTATCCGTCTTGATTGGGGAAGCCATATACTGCAGTAATTTTGGGGAACGGGGTGATATTGGATTTCCCAACTTTGCGAAGGCAGTTTCGTAAATTGAATTCTGCAGCGTTTTCACACCCTCGGCCCCTTTTCGGAAAAGGTTATATTGATAAGATAATTATCAATCTAACTAATCGAAAACAAGGCTAGCATGTAATATATAGGAAATAGTAACTGCTTAAGCAGTTAATCCTTGCTACATATACCTCAGCCAAAGGACCATCCTTCTTCCTAAAACCGCTTCCTTTTACGAACCAAAACATTTTATACATTTTTCAGATTTAAAGACATCGAATATCTCCTCTTTGATAAGACATATATCATACATTCAAATGCAAAATTCTCCAAGAACAAAAATAATATTCGGTCCATTATTCCCGAAAATTTTGTTTTGGTGAATAATTGCATCACATTAATTACCAATTCCTAAAGTGCATCTTTTCTCTTTTCATTAGTTATTTATTTGCCAGTGCTAACATATCTGACGAAATTTTTTGAATAGATTTAGCATTACATTTCTTTCTCATATCTCCACGTTTAAGAATGCGGATCTCGAAGTCAGTTTATTTAATTGATGTACACAAATACTCGAAAATTATCAAGAAGTACCATGAAGTTTTTATTAATTACGAGCACAGAACGAGGAAAAAAAGAGGACATTCGCCTGAGATGTAATCTATTTAGGAATCTTTTGGGTTTTTGAATGAACGCGTGATGAATGAACTCGCTTATGAATAGAGACGGGTAGACAATGAACCCATCACTTAGCGGTTTTCATAGTTTTACAGCGGGTTTTTCAGCTGAAAACATAAGAGAGATTGCCGTCATTTTTTCGTCTTTATTGTAATTAAATTAAGCCGTACGAAAAAAATATAACGTCTCTAGACCGATTTACAGACTTAATTGGCGGAGATGATGACAGTCTTCATCGCTGCTCAAATATCCATTGGCTGCCTCGAAAACAATAGGGGCGAACATAATTGCACGGGCTATCTCGTGTGTTTGAACGCAATTTGAATAAATAAGCCCTCCCTCGGCGGAGAACGGAAACCGCTCGTAGAGAGTAGAGTAGAGAGCTAAGGAAGCGAGTTAGGAAAAAAGCAGAAGAAAGCGCTCAAACAGAAAAAAGAGCAACTAAAAACACCACATCTCCATCGGAGATAATGGGACGGGGAGTGGAACGAATTCGTGGAGCGTGATTAGTTTAGAATGAGAGGGAGAGGTTGCGGAGAGGGAGAAGAGAGAAAAAGTGGGGGAAAAAAGGAAAAGGGTTAAAAGATTTTCCGAGAGATCCCGAATAGATTAAAGACGATTGGCTCAAAGACTCATTCACGACGAAACACGATATCTTTTCGTCAATCGGTCTATTCGGGTTGGGCACCTCGAGCCTAACGGGAAACATTGACTGCGATAGTCGATTAGTTTCTCCTGACGCTAATTCATCGATAGAAAATTTGGGGCCGGAGACCTCCCCCACTAACCTCATAGTTAAGGCGCCGATAGAAATACGGCGGTTTTCTTTATATCCGAGAAAAGTGAAAACTGGGTCACCCAAGTGTCAACGATTGCGGACGACAAACAACTAGGCTAATTTTGCACGCGCGTCGGCTAGGCGTTCACGCTCGGTTGCGCGTGTTTTGATTGCGTGCGGACGATGCGAGCAGAACAGGAGCCAAAAACGAGTTAGAATGCATTAAAATTCAAGAAATGGATAGTAAATAAAACTAGTTTTATATAGGTAAAAAGAGAGCAAGTATTTGTTGTCTAATGTTTATAAGTCCTCCACCCACTGAAGGATTGAGCTTCTCCTTATGGGAAATAGGAGAACTCTTAAGCAGATGGTAGGTTTTATAATAAACAATTGGCATTAAAACCGAAATAGGACGTTTATGATGCGAAAAGACATAAGCTCTTTCTTTAAAGAGCGAATATCTCTGCAACTACAGTGAGATTATCCACTTAGGTAACTTCTGGCGTACTCGTGGTTGAATAAACGAGATGCAAATTTCAGTTAGTGCATTGGTGACTGGCCGATTGCAGGGCGCCTACTTTGTAGCCATTAATCGGATTAATGGAGCATCTTCACTGCTAAAGGAGCTACTCAAGAACCTTTGAGTTCGATTCATAATTTCAGCCACATGATTCGCGTTTTAAGCTTGGTAAGATAATGAAGCGCTACTCAGTAATCATAATACGTCACTTTTTCATTACTGTCACTTTCCTCTTTCCTCGCACGGAGAATTCGCCTTAGAGCAAGTTTTTGTATGTGCAGACGATCTGTGAGCCTTGCGAGGAGTATGCCCTCTGGATGAGCGGAGTACGCGTTTTTAAAAATAGTTCTGTCTACAACTTCTCTGAGATCTTCTGGAAGGTATCGTATTAATTTGAGGGTCCAAAGGTGACGGGCAACCTCGTGGCACAAAGGGTTTCCCTTGATCTTGAACCACATAACGGCATACACTCTCATTATGAAGGTACTAGAACGGGAAGATTATCAGATAGGTCAGGATAAAGTCGTAAGACTGTTTGCTGTAGTTAACCATCGTGAGAGTGATAATTTTCCTGAATTATGTTCTGCTAAGTCAGGTGGGCAATGGCCCGAAGCAGCTGCTCTGCAAATGCGCAGCAAATATCTTTGGTCTGTACTAAGGCTGCGGTCCACTATTACAGGTAAATCTACTTCCACTCTTTGGAAAGTGACAATAGGCAACTGCTCACATTCATCTAATTGCTTCCCGATTGGTCCCCCGTAGCTATTTGGTACTCTGGTGGCTCCATATAGGGTCTTTAAAACATGGCGGAGGGGAAGCTCATTCACATGAAGCAAACATACCAGCCATTGGAGAGCTCTGTTAACGACCTGCTCCGTCAGGCGAATCGTCAACCCCTGTATTTATATTAGTACCATCACAACCGATAGCAACAAGGTAGTCTGTTGTTATGTTTCTTTGTAGGTACTCCGTAATGCTCCCCTTTATATTAGCAGCATTGGGTCTTCCATTTGCAGTAGTATGTCCTACGTATATAGAATCAGGTTCTTGCAACATAGTAATGTGCTCTTCCATTTTAATGTTCCTATACTATTTCTTTCCCTGTTTTACTTGAACAAGTGTTCTGTCCTCTCCTTCAAATAATAGTGCTTCCAATGTGTTTACGTCGTTGATTTCCTTCGCTCTTAGAGAGGACCTTACTTTCTTCTTCTCTCTTTTCACTTTATTCTTAACATTTACTTGAGAATTGTCCTCCCCGGTCACCATTTTCAGATCTTCCATTACAGCAAAGGCGACTATTGTTGTTCGGTTGCGGCTCAGTGAGGGCGCTCCTCACTTGGCACCTAGCGGGGTCAGAGCTGTCGTTACATTGTTGCAGCCCTTCTTAAAAACTCAAGAGCAGCTTTCACAACTCCCATTGCCTCCCAAAAAAGAAAATATGGCTCATGCTTCACGTTTCATTCTCATGACAAGAATATCGGCCTGAAATCCCAATCGAAACAAGCAAAAACCTGAGAATGGCCGAATACTGTACACTTTGATGTAATTGGCCCAAATTCGGAGCCCCAGTGGCATCTAAATATTTGTCTGACTTCAGTCCGAGTCCAAAGCGTTCGTGATGAGCTCGATAGGAATCTACTAAAAAATAGTGCGGTGGTCAAATCATTAAATTTTAAAAAATATTCAATTCCGAACAATTTTAAAGTAAATTTTACAATTTAACGGTCCAATGGCACCTTTAAATATTATCCGATCTTAAAAAAGCTATTTTCCCTTACTCATGAACCCGTATGGCACTTTTCCCACACTAGTGCGTAGTAATCAAAAATAAAAGTTTTAAAACGGCCTTTTTCGACCCACCCTACTGCATAGGGTTCAGCCGAGTTCGTACGTAGGCGTTCTGTCTCACACTTTGGATTAGATCATTTCGTTGCGCCAACAATTCGTACTTTAATTCGACCCTTCCTCGATCGGATAGCACACAGCACGGAAGCGTTGCAATATTTGTAAAATGAGCGACCAATGCGCTAATTTTTCATTTCGAAAGTCGTGTAAATCCATAGAGTATACTCATATTCTTACATACTTAAACGGAGCTGTTACGTCGATTGTATGCACGCTGGCAACTAGTGACGTTTCACACGGATCTTGCGAGTGTCTATAGGATCGGAGAAGTGCTCAGAAGAGTTAGTATAAGACGAAAGGAAAGAAATTTAAAAAATTTAGGT
This sequence comes from Tanypteryx hageni, assembly GCA_028673005.1. Lineage (NCBI taxonomy): Eukaryota > Metazoa > Arthropoda > Insecta > Odonata > Petaluridae > Tanypteryx > Tanypteryx hageni. Next base: position 200,537,537 of record CM054113.1, on the reverse strand, counting down.
AGTGTAAAAAATGCAGACTTCTAATAAAAGCACACAACTGGTATAACTTTGACTTAGACAGCAGCATCTGGCCAGGATCGGCGAAGTTGTTTGTCATAAGGAGGAAGCAGGCAAACACGGACGCATATAAAACCTTAAAATATAATACAAACGGGGTCTTTTATCGGCGCACTACAAACCCAAAAAGCAAGTTTATGTCGGCGTTTTATCTTTTGAATAAAACAAGTCGCCTTCCGCATTTATTTATGTATTTGCTTGTACTTTAGTTTAACCCACCTTCTACAGAATAATTCCACGCAGTGGCTCTCTCTCTCTCTCTATATATATGTGTGTGTGTGTGTGTGTGTGTGTGTAATGTATATATGTATGTCTGTATATATAGTCGCGTTCTGCATTTTTGCTCGTCCAAAAGACACGGAGAATAAACATTCTCAATATATTTTCGCATCGACGAAACAAATGGCCGCCATTTACAGATCGGCAAAGGGTCGCCGCCAGACTTTTGGCTCATAATAAGACCGGAGCTGGTTTGGGAGAAATTTTGGATAGTCCCCTTTCTCCCCGCTTTTGGGTCATCCCTCTGAAATGGAGTCAATGCAGGAAAAAGGAAGGAAAAGAGAGAAGTCCTCGGCGGAGGAATTTCGGAGATTCCATTTGCAAGCATCGACGGAGGCATGAGGAAGGCTTGCCTCGGAGGAATTGGAGGATGAAAAGGATGGAAGGGGAGGTGAGAGTAGGGATAGCGGAGGAGGACAGCGGGGGAGGGAAGGGACAGGATGCGTGAAAAATGTGGTCTTTGACCTCCATCTTCCTCTTATTTCGAGAGTCAGCACATCCGACAGCTTCTGCACAGGACGACGCTGACGAGGGGTCACGTGATATAATACAATTATACCGTGTTAAGATTTGAGTGGCGGAATTTTGAGTAGAAAGAAAAGAGAAGCTCGGTGTTTTTAGAATTTTCGTTAGTTGGAAGATGGACCTTTATTTAGTCTCAACCTCGCCAATAAAGATATCCCTTTCTTTCATATTCCTTCCTATGCGCTGTAATATTTTCGCTTTGCTTACATTTGAAGTCATTAACAAATTTTGTTTTGGCGAAGTACAATACCGCGACTAACAAATGGATAATTTGGTAGGGTTTAGATTAATTTTGTTACAACTAATTTTTATCTTTGTCTGTGTCCACCTACGCGGTAGAGGTCGCTACAGAACCTGAACGCTACTTCATAATTTAAATAACCAGCACCTTGAATGATTTGAAGATGCGAATCTTGCATGGAGACACATTATTCTCAATTACCTTTCAACTAAGACAGAAAAAATTATTAATGGCTATTATAACCCTGAGCCAGTTGTCCTAGACTCCTCTATTCCTCTTCCGTTTCCTAAAACCGGCATTTAACATTTGATAGCGAAATTGGGAATATTAATATTAGTTTCCTGTTTGGATTCAGGTACTTATTTACGCTCGTTTAATCCTTTAAGACCTTTCACCTCTTCCACAAAATAATAGTTTTCTATCTTACAATTAGTCATATATACAACATTTAATAGGGCGAGTTTATATTTGTGTATTCTCCTGGTTTATTTAATTGGCATTTGTGTCAATGCCAATGTACTTGGCCAATTAAGCCACGTTCTTGACATATACTAGAAGTTCTTCGCGTGAAAATTAGTTTCTGTTTGGCTTTGAATTCGTTCTACGAAGGGATTTTTTATCTCTCCTCTCTTTCTCCGCTTCCGATTTCTCTTCTTCCGCTACAACATCTGTTCCTCTCCCACGTCACATCCTCCCGCCTTCGTTATCGGCAAAGGCTAGTGACGTCACCTCCCCTCCTCCTCGAACCGGCCTCGGCAATAAACTCCCCTCCTCCTCCTTCCTGCCTGCCCCTTAATGAGACTCCCCTCCCTCCCTCCTTTCTTCCTCCTCACGACTCCCCCTCTCCTACCACAGCCCGGCCGACATTCCTCATCCTCTCACACCTCTTTCTCTCCCTCTATCCCCAAAAATAAGACCCGCCACCATCATCCCCTTATCCCGACACACCCTCCATTTATTATCAATACTAAACACTTGAGCCGATATAATTCATTCCTCGGGCGTTTATCCGCGGAAGCAATTCACGGCCGTCTCTCGAGTTGCCCCCCTTCCCTCCCCCTTCATCCCTTCTCCTCCTCCTCACTCCCCCTCCCATTCTTCCACCCACACCCCCTCCCATTCCTTCATCCTCCCAATCCCCCTACCATTCTTACACTCCTCCCCCTCCACGCGACCACCGTTTTTCCTAACCCCTCCACAAAACGTCGCTTCCGGCCTCACTCTTTCGCTGTCACCCAACAGTTCCTTTCCCTCTTCTATCTCACGCACGCACACTACGGTGAAGCTCTCCTCGTTGCATCAGTGAAGGGGAATAAGACACGACACTTCATTTTTACCCCGCTGCACGCATTTCGCGTACGCGTATGAGATGCGCGAGACGGACTCCGTCTCCAAGGACGGCCCAGACACCTCTCCCTCAGATTGTGAGCGACGCTGCTTCAAACGTGTCTCTCTCTCCCTTTTTCTCGAGGTCGCGAAGAGGATGCGTGGCTCATACCAAGGTAGTATGAGAGAGAGCACGGAGGAAATAACGTGGCCAATTCGCTTTTTAAAAAATCAGGACGTATCAGAGCGATAAATTCGCGTGCAAATTCGGCGGAAATCACAGTGAGCCCCGGCTATAGACGTAGGAAACACGTTCCTGAAAAATGCGACGAATAACGAAACGACCTATAGTGAAGCTTACTTTTCTGCGATAATAATGATAAAAGCAAGGGTTCCGTTCCTGGAGGGCATTTTGTGACACATTTGCAACATTTGGATCCCCAAATAACACATGATGATACAGTACATATGATACATACAATATTTAAAATAAGCTAAAAAATTAATTGAACAAAATACCTACATATACAAAATTGTACCGATTCTCTAGTTAAAACTACTGTATAAAACTGCGTCCACATACAGGGTCACTTAGACGTGTGCGGCTATATTTTTCGACCTCACTAGGGTTGGCGAAATGAAATTAACCAAAAAATTAAATTAAATTAAAAAAAACAATCAACATGAAATTAAAACGACTAAAATATTTAAAAGTATGTACAGTATATTTTGTGCTGCAATTAGAATTTCTTGAATTTTAGCTTAAGCTTTTCACACACGACGTATATGCAAAGCGACGTAATTTATAAGGATGCATGTTCCATAATTCATTTACGACGTACATGCGAAACGACGAATAACGAGTCGGCGTGCAGCGAGGAATTACTATACCCCGAAAAGTAAAACGCATCTTAAATATCGGCCTTACTACCGCCCATAATATAGTGGGGAGCGGGGAAAAAGGGCGCGGTTCTTTTCGGATGCAACCGAACCGAGCGGTCTGCAGCGACCTCGAGGTCAAAGAGGGCGGAGGTGCTACACGCGTCGCCGAGTGGTCGTGACATTGGAACACCTGGGGGTCTTCGCGTCTTCTCCCGTCCATCACGTCTGGCGCGCAAATTTCCTCGCGGAAAGGGAAACATTCTGGGTCGTCGGCAGTGTCTCCTTCGATCTTTTTCCCTCTCGGCGAAACTGGCAGTCGTTCAAAAGGGGAGGGAAGACGCGCGGACGGGCGATTTCCGGAACGACGCTCGTTTTATTTACGTGTTGTAAGATATGGAAGCGATTTCGAATGAGCGCAGGAATTAACGACTGTGGTATTCAAAGAAAGGGCGATATAAAATATACTAATTATTATGAAATTGGATACATAATTTATTGACGTCACGAATCAATTAAATACCCCTTTACTCTGAGAAGGAAATAAAAATGTGGAAATGTGGAATTTATTCCGAGTGCTTGGGGAAGACTATGGGATTATTTTTTCTCATAGTAATTTATTAAACATTCATTGATGGCTGTTGCTAGACCTATGACAGTGGATTCGAATGTGAGGAATAATTGACAATCATAATATTTATATGGATTTCAGAAGGTAAGGATAAAGACAATCAGTACCTGAATTACACATTCTTTAAAAAATTCTCTATTTTAGATAGATTCACAAAACACGGAAGTGATTTCAAAATGTCATGGAGATCGTTTATAACTCTCGAGTTTTTATTTTAATTTCAACAATAACTCGAATTGCAACACGCATAGCATATTTTATGATAAATCTCACCCGAGCGGAATAAATATCTTATGTTTCTCAGCTGCTTCCTTTAAAACAAAGACGCGATTTCAAACTTCAGTTATCGTTATAAAAATCTCGAATATATCGCGTACATTTTATAGCTTTCAAAATATTTTATCCATCCTCCCGGTGGAATAATGCCTGCGAGACGTTCCGATTTATAAAATAATTCTAACGACAACTACAGTTCGGATCGCGTGTTTCGACTGTCACGTGAGACGCAAATTTTTTATCGATCCGTCGAAGAGGTCGCCTCGAGTAACCAGTCCATGCGCATCATGTGTCATTGAAGAGGTCAACGCTCTTCCATTGACATCCACTGCGGAACTGATGCACGGAGAGCCGACCCATTTTTCCTACGAGAGTCTCGGTCACGAATGCACGCATTCCCTGCGCGCCACGCGCACGAAAGAGAATGAGACAGAGAAAGATGACACGTCCGACCGAAGTATGTGCGCTGGATGAACACGTAGGACATTTATTTATTTAAAATGTCATCATTGCCCAAGGGCTCACATCAGACATTCTTGTTTTCCTGTTCCGCTAACTTAGCACCACAGAGGGTTTCCCGTTCTTTTGCAAATAATTACAACATAGACGACTTAGTGAAAATGAAGACCCAAATGGAATGGTGATAATGATCTCGCTACCATACGACCCATGAGCAGTGGCGTAGTCAGGAATTTACTTTAGGGGTGCCAAATAATAAAAGGCATTTTTCTTATTTTTCTTCGATAATTTCTAATAATAACTCATAAACATAGCATAAAATTTTAAAAATCATAACATTCATAATATATTTATTTTAAAGTTAAAATAAAAATTAATGCGAAAGCAGTCGCAGGTCAAATTATTTGCGATATTGGGAAGGGGAGAGGGCAAATGCCCGGCTGCTTCCCCCAATTGGCTGCGTCAACGACCATAAGAAATTTTTGATGATGAATGATGATCTCTCTACCAGACGAAAGGGTGAGTTACATTGGCATCAATGCAATTTAAACATTCTACAACGCATTGGTGAGTAAATGAAATAATTACAATGCGTGGGATAATGGATATTCCCGCAATAACACTTCCGGTAGGAGAATTTACAGGAGATTATTAGCCAGAAGAGAAACTACGGCTCACAACCTCCTCCTCCGGATAAAAATGAGGGTCGGATAAAACGAAGGAGACAGCAGCGGAAATTAAAAAGTTTCCAGGTTTATCTTTTTGATATGGGGGGAGTTAATGGATGAGGGTTGAAATACGAGAGCTTGCGAAGTTTGGATATTAAAGAGGAGAGCGTTCAAGTAAACACGTGGAACTTCTTTGACTTAATATCAAATAATTCTCCCCTCGAGAAATTGCAGGGTGTATCGATCCTTGAGCACGCGAGAAAAAGCCACGGTCAAGGACTTTCATGACGAATCGCTAAAGGCAAAATCGACCCCACTCTCTACATTTCCCCAAACGCCAGTCTCCGAGAAAAAGACGTAGTACAGTCGTGTTCTAGAGAATTACGAGTCAGGCCTCTTTAAGGTTGAAATTGAATGAGGGGGCAATTGAATGAGATTCTCGACGTCATAGGAATTTCGCAAATCCCGTTGGGGTTATAAAGTTGACGTACCTTAAAGGGATAAACGCCAATCCTGAGAATAATTCCTTAAAAATAATAAATCGTATCGTTTGCAATACCTGCAAAGAAATACACGAAACAAAATAACTTCGATGATTTTTCTAATTTTATAAGCAAAATTAGGCAAATTAAACCAAGATATCTTGCTGAAATTTTAAGTTTCGAGCTATCAGAACGTGAACAGTATGTTAATATCCTGGATAGTTGGTTAAGCGACGAATTTCAGCGAGACGTGCACGCTAATAACCGTATCGTTTTAAATAATGGCCACAGATTAGTCGTAACATTACCACACAACGCATCGCAGCCCGACATTACGATTGTACGTCTCCTCCACCAACCTCTTATCAAGACGCATTTCCGGTCGAGACCTACCAACCGCACGGCGTTTCTTTAAGCATAAGTAGTTAGAGTAAGTGCACTTGAAAAAAAATAAAAGGAACCTTCAATGTCACCCGAGCTACGGTTTAGGAAACAGTCACCAGATGGCTCCGGAAGCGTCACTTCGAGCTATAGCTTGAGCATCCATCCTTTATCCTCCCCCTCCCCAACCTCCTCGATCTCCCCCAACCGCACAACTGGACGAGTATCCCATCCATGCTTCGCTGCAGCATCCGGGCTATCCCGGGCACTGCGTCACTGACCTGAACATTTGAGGAAATAGTCTAGGGCAGGGCTGGCAAATAGTTGGCACGCGTATCAAACTTGGCACGCCATGAAATATTATTGGCACGCTAAAACTTTGCGATCATGGAGTAAATTTTTCAAATGCATTACTTTTCGGATACTGAATTCCAGGTATTAGCCATCTTAACTAAAATCTGAATACTTGCGCAGAAACAGACTGACAGACGAAGTTTCAGCTGATTGTGTTGCTACTCAAACAAGAAATTACACGCCAAACTTTCTTCAAAAATTACCCAAAAAAGTTCGAACGAATAAATAAATGCAGTATTTTAATTTGCGTATTTTTCCAAATTTATATTTGCGTAACTATTTCCATTTTGGCCGTAGGTCAGATTGAAAATTATCAATAAGTAAACTAGTACCATGTTTACACTTAAATACGTATATATCGATTAAATCCATATTAAAGACATTTATTAACCCTTAAATACTACATTATGGGTAAAAAACACCCAGAGCAGCTGTGTTTACTTGTAGCTCAAGAATATACGGAGTAAACATCGTCTCCCCTTAGGTATGCCTTCCTGTAAGTCTTCTCCTACTGTGGTCACTTTGCTTTTAGACCTTGGTCATAGCGTGTCGTTGTCTTAGAGCTCTTTCTATAGTGGAGCTCAAAGCATTTTTGGGGCTTTTATGTATTGCCGATGCGAAAAAAGATAATCATGTTGATACAAACTATATTCGGTGAAGTGCACATCATGCAAGCAGTTTGTTTGTGGTCAACATTGGATTATAAACTGCGAAAACTGTATTAAAACTAGATCAGAAGATGCCACTTCATAAGGTGATTTTAATATTTTATGTTAAAATTCATTTTGTTTCATTACCAATTATGCACTACTTATGTGTGCAGTGCAAGATATCAACATTTTTAATAAAAACATCGGCACTTGTCATTAAAAAAATTTATTCATACTATATCCGCATACGAAAGCTGCCGGGTGAAAATTCACCCATGTGTAGTAGTAGTAGTGTGTTTTTTTTAGATGTGTAGTATTTAAGGGTTAATAAATAAATGTACGGCACGCCTCAAATTATACAACAGAGATTTTACGTTTTTGGCACGCCGATGAAAACATATTTGCCATCCCTGATGTAGGGTGACGGAAGGAGTGACAAAGGGTATCGAGGGTTGAGGGTGCCCTGATGTAGGGTGATGGAAGGAGTGACAAAGGGTATCGAGGGTAGTGGGTGGGGGAAGGGAGGAATTAAGCTTCGCGATTTAATTAATCAATCCAGAGAGAGGAGGCGGAGGTGCGCGTGAAAACAAAGGTGCTGAGCGCCAAAAAATTACGACAGACTAAAACGATAAATTGAATTCTCCGTTTTAAAAACGCGCAGGAACCGTTCCCGAAATAATTCTGGCCGTTAAGATGAACATTATTCCTCCATGGAAATCCATCACGGGCTGAAATATTTCACCGGCTATGAGTTTCGTGCGACGTCGACCCCGTATACCGAAATTAATGGGGGAAGGCGTAAAAAAACTTCGGTGGGATCGCATGGTAATGAAGACGCGAAGAATAAACTTCGCCGTCTTCCAACGAGGGAGGGTTGTCGTAATGAACGCCTGATGACGCCGCAATGCGATGAAAACTGGGTCGAGAAATGCTGAAATCCTTTTCGCTGACATTTCGCGAAATTTATCTCATTACTGAGCCTTCGTTATTTTGATTAAGCGTTGCACGGAAAGTGATCGTGCGCCGCGAAGTCTTCGCTTAAAAAGTTTTATGAATTTTTCGATACACATGTATCTGTTTACGAAAATCAGATGGCAAAGGAAAATTATAAAAAGTAAATTACCAACAGCATGGAAAAGGCATCTAAAAATTAATGTTTTCAGAGAACAACCTTTCAATTTTGTTATATCTTAGTATTTCCCTTTCGAATCATAATTCTCTCCATATGGTGCTACTCTCGCCCTTTTCACTCCGAATGCAAGCATTTCCTGCGTTTTTAAAGTAATAAATGTTTCATATAAATGGGCATCCTGCCTCGCTTCCAGCAACGAATATACGCGCTATGCATATTGTAAGGGGAAGGCTCAGAGGGAACGGGAATTTTCATAACAGAGCACTCAATTGGGAGAAACGATCGAATTTAACCTGTGACATCATTCGACGAAATCATGACTTAAAGGAGAAAGGAGCCAGAGAGCGAATTGGAGCCGAAAAATAGAAGGAAAGAGAGGGAGCAAAGGAAAGAGTAAGGAAGGGAAATGGGGAGGATAAGAAAATGAATGGGGTATAAGGAAAAGGAATAGGAGATAAGGAAAGAGGGATAACAGGGACTAAAATAGGGTGAGTTGTGAAAATGAGAGGAAAAAGGAACGTGGAGATGGAATGGGAAATGACAGGAAGTAGAGGAGAGAAAGAGGTAAAGAATAGAGATGGATGAAAGCGGGAAGGGGTGAGGAGAAAGAGAAATAAATATTTGAAGAGGAAACGAAGAGGAAAGAGAAAGGAAGAACAAAATGGGGCGAAAGGGAGAAAAAGAGGAGAGGAAAGAGAGAGGAGAACGGAGGAGGAAGGGACTGAGGAGAGGAAAGGGAAGAGAAATGGAGAGAAGAGATCTGGTGTGCGGTCGTGGGAAAACATTAAGGGGTCGAGGCAGGAGGGAGAGCGATTTTTTCGTTTAGGCTAAGAGGAGAAAGTTGACGTTAATTTTATAATTTGACGGCAATAATAATATGAAATTATTTGGAATTACAGCGTGAGGAAAAACCTCGATGAAAGTTCGTGTTAACGATCACTACGCGCGGTGCGAACCCTTTAACGAGGAAGTTAACTGGTTAATTTTATTAAAAATATTTTTTATTGAAACAACCCTACCATATCGCATTTTTTATCGCATAACAATGCTTTAAAAATTGGAGCCATAATTTAAAATATCTAGTATTAGTTGATCAATAAATAAAAAAGCTTTAAAAATACCTAAGTTATTCACTGTAAGGGGATATTGTACCCGAAGATTATGACCAATCTAGCGGAAAACTTGGAATGAAAAATGAGCCACTGATATTTTTTTTGGACTGACCATTAGCCCTTAGGGAATGTCCCATTCACCTAATTCACTTAAATTATAGGGCAACAACCTAGGGCGACTTCTTCAGACGGTAAACCTTCAACAAGTTTTAAGTTCCAGCGCGAGGAAATTTTAAAGTATAAATTGAGACGACATACATAAAATAATAATGATCATAATTTTCAATCGTTCGAATTCCATCCTGATCTTGAACACCTGGTATTTATTGGCAACACTTCAAAAGTCATTCAGAAGAACCAGGAATATAAATTCATGCATTATACTTCTGTCCATGCGAGTTTATTTCTTCAAGGTGACCCTTTAAACAGTCTGCGGCAGACGTGAATACTCTAACAGCGCATGAACAACGTCAACGGGAGAGGGATGGGGTAGGGGAATGGGTCCACTGTGTAAGATTATATGGAGAGATAGGGGAGGGAGGGGGCTGACGCAACGTACCCCGTACGCTTTTGCTCTGCATCCCGCAGAAATTCCAAGAAGAGACCGAAAAGCCAGCGTGGGCAACGGAGCTCGACTACTGACTCACTCTTTGCAAAAAGGAAGCCGCTTTGGTTTGTAAAACTTTCCTTTGCCTTGCGGAGAGGAAAAAATTAACAACGACGGCATGCGCCTTACACGGGGTGAGACAGGCCAAGTTACAAAAAAAAACAAATCGAAACCTTCGTTACGCAATCAGGATCAAGAGTACCTCTTTTTTTGCGACTGCGCCGCAATAAAAGAGGTGTTTGGTTTTTCTCGACGGATGTTTGTAAGGAGAATAAATTCGCGTGGCGGAAATGACGGCATCAAAGAGTTGACGGTGCTTTTTCCTGAAAGCGGCCTTGCGAAAAGAGTGGCGACGGCAATTAGCGATGGGAGTATTGCGATCCGAACTTGAACTAATTCCCGACTCTACAAAATTTTCCTTGAAAGAGGTAAGAAAAGATATGACTTACAAAACGCTGACATACTACATCTATCAATACTCAACGAGTGAGAAAATCGCCGAGAGAACAATATAATGGTAATATTCAGCATAGGGGCCGAAATTAGAAGCAAATTTACGATTTATTAAATTAATAATGATACCAATACTCCCGATGAGTTAGATGTTTACGAAACCTCTAGCATGAATTGATTCACGAGGGTATTACTGCGTCAGTTATGTCAGGAAAAGGCTTAAAATTAAGGGCGACTCAAGATACACACCAACATAAACATTTTGGAGAGGTTGCTGATAAATATTAGTACACTATCACTTACAGACATGTAGCCAAATGATAGCAAGAGTTGACACAAGAAACAACATAAATGTATAGAAGTACGCTCAAACGTTTACTATGGTATTTGTGATTGTTGTGATTAGCTTTTAGTGTTAAGAGCAATTAAAGATGCTTAATACAGTAAGCGCAGTGTTTCTCAAACTGTGGGCCGCGGCCGCTAAATTATTTTGGATGCAAAGTGAAATAAAGTTTCCACGAATAATTAAGTTTCATCAGGAAAATTTTTGAAAAAAATATGTGATATAAATTATTAATTGTTATATAAAATGAAAAAATTTGCAATAAAGTTTCTTATTTTTACTATTTTCAATCCAAAGGGGGCCGCGAAAATTGAAATTTTGAGAAACACTTCAGTAAGGAACAAATGAAGCTACTCTTATAAAGCACAAAAAAATACAAGTGCTCAACAAATACAATACATCCACGGTTTTCGTAACTTTAAATCAGATTTTTATAAAAAGTACAATATCAATAAATTGTCCGCTGAAGTGCAAAGAAACAGAGGTAAACTGTGGAAATTGGGAGGCGATCGTTACAAACCTTTCATTTTGAACTTAACCATAATCGCTCGAAAATTAAGGAGCCGCCAATACTTTGAAGGCAGTGCTGTTCGTTCTGGGATAATAATTGGAGGACATACGCTAATTAGGCCATTATCTAAAAGACGCGAGCCATATGGATGATTTTAACACTATAATGGATAAACTAAGCAACAGCCAAGCATCTCGATCGACGCATGTGAGAATATTAAGTTGAAATCGAATTTTCCGGTTGACTATTTTCGTGCAAAAATCGCAATTATGCCAAAAATACCAAGGAATGAAGAGAATTTCACACGACGGGAGTATGAAAAGACAAGATCGATTTCCCAACAAACTTTCACAGATTTGTGCGAGGATGTGATATTTTGATCCCGTTCGCACATTCTCTCCGAGGACCCCTGACGGCATGAACGCGCTTTTTTCACTCCGAACATTTCGAAGCCGACGAATTAAAGCATTTTTGTTCTCCGCCGTACGAAGCCTTGGTGAAAAAAAGTTCAGCGTATATTTTTTATATAACCCAAATAAATGAGCGCCTTGTCGCGTCCCATGCGAGCGAAAAGTGCTTCTGTCTGGGCGTTGTGGGAAAAATGGGAAAAGGATTGGGTCGAATGGCGAGGCGGTACTGGTAGAGGTGGAATACGGATGGATGATAAAGGTCAAAGAATAAAGAGGAATGAAGAGGCGTGAAAAGTTGGAGAGAAGAGGGAAGAGCGAAAGAGGTAACAAGTGGAGAGAGGAATGGGAGAGGAGAGAGAGAAGATAGGAGAGAAGAGATGAGGGAGAAGAAGAGATGAGGGAGAAGAAGAGATGAGGGAGAAGAAGAGATGAGGGAGAAGAAGAGATGAGGGAGAAGAAGAGATTAGGGAGAAGAAGAGATTAGGGAGAAGAAGAGATGAGGGAGAAGAAGAGATGAGGGAGAAGAGAGGAGGGAGAAGAAGAAAATGGAGGAGAGAAGGAAGAAAAGATAGGGAGAGAAGGAAGAGAAGATAGGGAGAGGAGGAATAGAAGATAGGGAGAGAAGGAAGAAAAGATAGGGAGAGAAGGAATAGAAGATAGGGAGAGGAGGAAGAGAAGATAGGAAGAAGAGAAAAGAGAGGAAGAGGAAAGGATATGGGAAGAATGTGTGTGTATTTTTGGCTAATAAACCTCCTGGATTATTATAGCCGTAACTCCTTCCACACCGAACACGATCACAAGAAAGGAGGGAAACCCGGTGCCGGCATTAGCCTACTCTTAACGAAGAGCACCAAGGGGGCCAAAGGCTTCGCGTTCCTTCCGAAGGACGGGACGCTGACTTTGCGTGGTCTCCTCAAGCCACACAAACAGGGGGCCGGGCGACCTTAGAAAAAAATCCTACTTTCGCAGGATTCGTACCCGCTGCCCTTTCGAGCAACAGGCGAGTAGCAGCCAGCGTCCTAACCACTACACCATCGGCACCCCCGATATGGGAAGAAGGAAGGATAGGAAAGCAGACGAGAATGGCAAGAATAAGGAGGGAAAGGACAAAGGAAGAGGACCGAAAAAGAAAATAAGGAAGGGGAATAAAGAGCATGGGAGTAAAGAATAATGGAAATATGAAAAAGAAAGAAGATTGGATGCTAATACAGGAGGAAGAGAGGATAAAATTGACATGGTAACGGGAGTTGGAACTGAGAAAACGGGGAGGAGAAGAGAGATGGAGAATTGGAAGGAAGCTGTGGGAGGCGATCCCTCCTCCGCATTCGGCGCGAAAGGAAGGTCGAACTTATCCACTGGAGTTCTCTCTCACATACACACACTCACATATGCCGCGAAATCGACCAAACAGCTGCTCCGCGTGACGCAATGCCGACATTAATGGATCAGGAGCGAGCCTCACGGAAAAAAATATATAAAAACATAAAAAGGTCGTCCTGGGATGACGTAAATGTTTACACTCACATAACCGGCAAGTTTTTTTATGAATATATTTCCCCGCCGTGGGTCGTATGAAAAAACTCGGACGCCTCGCGATTGTCGCTTTTTTTTAGAAAAAGAACGAGATGTCGAAGTAGCAAGAGACTCTTGATACCTCGCGAATGGAATAAACGGGGTGATGACGTCGTTTCTCCGTTCGTTCATTCATTCGCTTCGCTCATTCCTTCATACAATTCGTTTTTATTATGCTATAGCTGCGTCCCGTTCGAGACGCGATGCAACGCAATTCCGCGAGATGGGGCGGGAGAGCGCGAAGGAAGAGTTCCCTCGGAGAGCGCGAAAAATGAATGGAACACAGCTTTTTATTTTATTTATTTATCTTTCCTCCCTCCGGTTCTATATCCTCCGAGACTGCTTCCAGTCGCTGCTCCTCCATGGCGCTGTTTCAATAATGTAAAAGCACGAGCTTTACTTTTGTTTGTATATTTTAGGGAAAGGGACGACCTACTCTCTTCAATTTTTTTAACGGCTATTACTTGGCGCAAACGAATTTTTATGCTTTCCGCGTGGGAGAGTGAAAGAGATACAAAACGGCGAACCCAAAAATTATACGGGTTATTACATGAAAAACTAAAAGCAAGTTCGCGTTTTTTTACTTTCGCGTACTTTCACTTTCGTTTGTTTTTTCGTGACGTGAACACCTAATGAAATATTCAAAAATGGTAACTCGCATGGAGTCGGCGAGAGAGGAAAACATGTTGGACGCTTAATTTCACCATGTGGCGCCGGGGAGAATGTTTTTGCGGCGATAAGCCAACAACAAAACCATACAGCGAGATAATGACGCGCTTAAACATTTTTATTACTTTAACTCATCTTTCCGCCCTTTAACCCAAGTCCATCTTTTGCACTCCGCTATGCATGCGATATGAAGTAACTCTGCATTCTCGGAAAGAGTTATCTGACACAAGCGTTTGCGCTAACCTTGCTAGGACGTAACGGCTTCGTTCTTATCCGCCAAGACCATCTCGATGAGGCGACATTCTTAAAAGCAAGTCATCCGCTTTTGTAGCAGAAGTACTGATCCAGCTTTTCTCCACGTTTTACTTTTAAAAAAATAAACTCCTATCCCAACGCCTCTGTCATTGGCGTTTCCCTTTCTACCAAAATAACGAGCACTTCAAACACAAAATATCCCATTTTCGCAAGTACCTGAGCTACTATTTTAGGCTCCACACAAAGCAGACTGCCGGGCTCATTAATTTTTTCGCTTTCCTTCTATGGCGCAGTCCCTCGGTATTCTTCGTTACGGCTTCGCTTCTTTTTTTTGTTTCTTGAAAAAGGTCATTCTAATAAGGTCGAAAGGCCTGCCATTCTCATTAAACTGACATTCGAGATTCCAAGCGGGTCTCCTTGTCGACCTCTCCCACCATCCCAACGCTCCTCTCCCTCGCGTCTAGTTCCTTCCCACTTATTCACCTTCAATACGCACACCTCCCGTACACCTCTACATAATAATCCTTTCCCTTTTCTGTACAACTCCGCCACCAACCTGCGCCTACGTCGGGTTACTCCCACTCCCTCTCCCACTCTCATCCTTCATTCACCTTCTGCAATGTGGTATTTTTTCAATGCGCACTGAAAATTATAAACAAATTACATAAAGACTGCATCTCCTGAATGCGTACTTTTCATTATTTCAATGATAACGTACTTCTTTAAAAATTGTTTCTATTGCAAGTGTTACACTTTCAATTCATATTTGGAACTAAAAGATTCACATAGTTTTTTCCTATTTTTCCTCATTTCAAAATCAACTACTAGAATAGTTATTTTTATTTGAAATTTTATGCTGTTAATCCTGTTGCAAAATTTATCAAACTGTATGCAACCGGTACGATCTGAATATATTTGTAATTAAAAATGAAATTTATTTATTTATTATTATTGTTAAATCTATGCTGCAAATCCGACTGTAAAATGTAACCAAACCATAAAATGGTTAAGAGGGATATTTAACCCCAATCTCGCCAATGAAGACGTTTCTTATTTTCTTTATTTTATCCTCCAATAACCTTGTCCCTCCACTTCTCTACCTCTCAACCATTTTTGCCTTCCCTTCTTGCACTTCTTTCTTCCTCTTCTATTACCTGTTATTTTCCATTTCTCCCTACTCTTTCCTTCCTAAGTTTGGCCCTCTTTAGGAGGGACTGAGAGGGCAATCGCCCAGAGCCTAGGGAGGGGCCCGCATCTACGGGATTCCGCGCTTGAAGTAGGCTTACAAGCTACTCGTAGTAGAAAGACGTAACGTGTGTGGAACGCGAAAAAAAATCGCTCTAGATGTTTGTCATAAGCAAGACAATTTTTCTGTAGGTGGGGTAGAGGGAGTCCGGCGGCTGCCACCTAGCCGTGTGTCCCACGGATCCTAGAGAAGGCGCCGCTCCCAACCCTCGATGTACATACATCCAAGTGGTTTTACACCCTTTCCATGATCTTCTTTCTCCGTCCGTTTTGACTCTCCACATCATCCTCTCATTTGAACTTAGCTCTCGAATCTTTTCTTCGTCTCCCCTCCCCGTTCCATTCTTCCTCCAACGCATCTCTCCTCCCACTCTCTCCTCCCTCATCCCAGTCATTCACCCGTCGTTTCTTTTCCTCGTCTCCCCAATTCTTTTATCCCTTCCTTCTCCTAGGCGGCCCTTCACACCCACCCTCCCGTCGCAATCCCACGCCAAAGGGAGAAGAGGATGAGGATCGACTTAAAGATACAAAGAGAGAGGAGGAGAAGGAGGGCTCGCCATGTGTGCTGACTCACGTGGGCATATAAGGCACTCCACATCATCCCGAACCAGACAATTCGTTTTTTTTTATCGGTTAAGGGCGGTCGTTCGGTTCTTTTTTTTAATAAGCGCCGGAATCGGCGTTCTCTTGATGTGACGGAGAAAAAGAATCGGTACAATCGATGTAGAAGGGACTGACTGGAAGCTTACAAACGAGAGAAAGAGCGAAAGAGAGAGATAAAGCGAAAGAGAAAAAGATACGAGCGATTTTTCAGCCATTAGCAAGTCACGTCCACTTCGCTTCGGATTATGACTGCTCGGGGATAAAGAATTCATTCGTAAACAAATCGGTTTACGGCTACTCGGAAGAAATGTTTATGGCGCATGTTAGCGTTCGGAGGATCTTTTGAAATGTTCCAAATATGTATTTGACGCGAAGAATTTTCTTTGCGGTGCGTTTAGGAACAGGGCGTACACTCTTTCAACGATGTGTCAATTGGGTTAATGGACCTGAATCTGAATGGCAATTTAAAACTGCACGAAGATAAGACCAACATTTTTTTAAAAGCTATAAATCGATTAAATTTACTGATTTTACGGTTCCAGTTTTGAAAAAATTCCATAGCGGGTTTCGACACGAAAATATTTCGAGCAAAGCAAACAGTTCAAGTTCACGCAAAATTTAAAAAAAATTAAGTACATCTTCTAGCCTCTACAAATCATATAAACACTCAGCAGAGGTCACCCCATGTAACATCCGACATGTCTCACGACTTCGCATTCGCTGAGATATTAACGTCCCTAAAAAGATTCGACGCTAATGTCTTCGTGCAAGTAAAGCAATAATAAGAGCAATATCACGAACGATCTCCGCCTCTTTCACGAAACGAAACTTAACGAGCCGAATAAATGAGCTGGAAGTCGTTCCGCGGAGGAGGTTCCAAGAAAAATAAAACGACGCATGACCGCTCCATTTTACAGAGAAGTCATGAAGTAATGGCGTAAAAAAAAGCGTAGCCAATAAAACTTGGGAGCCTTTTTGGGAAATCTACCAGCGAAGGAGCGGATAGGGAGAGTGAGGGGAGGAGGAGAAAGAGGCGATGAGGAAGGACAAGAGAGGGGCGATAACTGGGAGGTGTGGGAGAGGGAAAGAAGGCGGGGCGAGGTGGAATAATGTAAGAGGGCCATATAAGTAGAGGGATGGTTTTAAGAGGAGGGATGCAGCGGAGTCGTGGATGGGAGGGGTTGAGGAAATGGCGGCGCTTTTACGGCGATAGACCGTGTTTTACCGGGGTTAATATATCTCGCGCAATTATTAAAGTTGTTGACGGCATTAGCGGAGGGCTGAAGGAGGGTATCCCCTTCCTAATGGTTCTAATCCTGCCAAGACCGCTAGTTTATTTGTTCCGACGTCCTTATCGTTCAAACGCTAAATTTAATCTTCTCGAATGCCGAGATCTGACAGCCGATGATTCGGCGAAAAAATAATAAAATATAAAAAAGCAGATCTTCGCGGGCGTTCACCTCGTTGAGGTTTTGGAATCTGCGTGTGGCCTCGAATATTTTACTTCTTCATTAAAGGGTTAAAATTAAATGAAGGCTGTATATTACTATAAAGTTTTAGTGGCAACTTGAGGAAATTAATACCAAAAACATTATTATTTCATATTTACATGAGCCCCGTCGAGAAATTTCCGAAAAAAAAATGCAGAATATTTCGTTAAGTAGACCCATCAGATATGTACTTACTCTAAAAAAATCCACGTTTCCTGGAATCGAAACCTTTTTATTCTAGCGTTGAGAAAAAGAAGAGGTTGGAATTATTTCGAAGATTAAATATCTATCTTCTCACAGTTCCGAGAAACGAAACTGAAGATATTCGAGCATTGTGCCATCCATTCGAAGCAATAAAATTATTCCGAGAATATTATATGACGATTCTTTCTTCATAAAAAATCCTCTGATAAGCAATTTCGATTGACATTTTTACGCTTTTTCGAGAGAAAATCTAACATTTTTATAAAATATTAGTAAGAACTGAATCATAGAAGACTGAAATACAGCTGACCTATATCGCGTGTTCGACAATGATAATCCCAGTACCTCGGTTCAGCAATAAAACGGTGACCTTAGCTCAAACTGGGGATACTAACTTTTTGACAGACGACGGCATTCCATAAGCTACCGTATCGGAAGAAAAAATGGCTTTCGAATGACAAACGCAGAAGAAACGCCCGATTTCCACTCTCTTGAGGTGATCCAGCACACAATGAAGACGCCTCGGGAAACACCTCATCCTCCGACTCTTTTAAGGCCCAATTCCCGCAGAACAGAAAAAGAGGAAATCGAGCGAGAGCGCTAAAAATACGCTCATGAGGCGCCTCTTTCTCCCTCTCTATTCGTCTCGCGTAATTAAACACGAATATAAAGAAGCCTTTGAAGTCAGAAAGAGCAAAAAAGGAGCGTTTTTTTCGAGAAAGAGGGAGACGAAACAATATTTTCGAATGTTCCGAAGGCCGTGAGAGGAATATAGAGCGGCTCGAAGCAAGTAGCGCATAGCAAAATGGGAGAGGAGAAGAAGACCGACAACTGTGACCCTCTTTTTTTTCCGCATATCGCGGGAAAACCTGAAGAAAAACACCGCAGAAACGAGGCGTCCCTTATTCCCGAGGAAGATTGCGATTCGTGAAAATTAATAATATTTCTATTAGGAAACAGACGATGATAAGTTGTGCGTGTTTATGGCGTAACGTCTAAGAGATTAATTTCTCCGGTTTTTCCCTCGATCGTAAGACAATGCGACCAGGAAATACCCATCTTTAAACGTAACGTCCAAAACTATGCGTCGATAAATTTTCTCCTCCTCCTCCTGGCGGATTTTTCGGATACGATCCTTTTAAGGTCCGGGCGAGATTCGAAGGGATGTGTAAAGGCAAAAGGGGCGATTCCTTTGCCAGAAAGAAAAAGAGGGGGGTGTGGTGGAAGTGGGAGTGGAGAGAGGCAGACGAATAACGGTCAAAATAAACGAGGGGAAGTCGGGTGGAGGGCCACGGGAGAGGACGTCTGAGGCGGGATGGGAGAGCGTGAGGTGAGAGGAGGTAGAGGAGGAAGGAATAGGGGAGGCAAAGAGGTGAAGGGAGGAAGAAGTGAGGAGACAAGGGGGTGAGGAAGGAAGGAGACAAGAGGGTGAAGAAGGGAAGAGACGAGGTGAAGAAAGGAAAGGAAGAGGCAAGGAGGAGAAGAAAGGAAAGAAAGAGGCAAGGTGTAGGAAGAAAGAGAGGAGGTAGAGGAGAGACGAAGGACACGAGAGAGAATATGAAAGAGGAACTGGGAGTGAGGCGGAAAGAGGAGAGTTGGAGGACACATAGGAGAGGAATAAGGAGTTTGAGGGTAATATAAGGACATTGAAGACAAAAAATGTTGAAGAAAGGTTGGGATAGGAGAAAGAAAAAAGGCGAAGAAGAGTGAGAGATTAGAAGGGAATGATAGAAGGGAATGATAGAAGGGAAAAAGTTGGAAGAAATAGTAAAGTGTAGGAGGAAGGAAGAGAGGAAGGTGGTGATGAAAATCGGAGGGCGAGAATAAATAGGAAATAAAACAGCGGGGGAGGCTGGGTGGAGAAGAGAAGTGGGTGAGGAGAAGGCAGGGGGGGGAAGGGGTGGATTGGGGAGGGGTGGGAGGAGATATATCGAGACCATAGTTCCTTTGAAGAAGGCTTTGTGAACGAGAGGAAGCCACTCCTTTGTTTCGTTTACTCGGAGAAATCTTAATGCATTTAATCCAACCGAAAATCAGTAATACTTTTTCCCGTGGTCGCAATGCATTAGGCTTACGATTCAGAACCCGGCGCCACTGAATCACTGCAAAGACCCCGCCCGCCGAACGAAGAGACCTTTAGGTAAGGGCACATATGGATTTCCAACGCAATCTAAATGTTAGCCATTTGCGGATAAACCCAGACACTTGAAGTGAGGAAGGAAGGATATAATGGGAAAATCGATGCTCAAAATTTCGTTCTAGTTTAGCAAATAACGAGATTGAGTGCATCTGTTAAATTTCAGAGAATAAAAATAACTGTAAACGTAATATAAGAGCGTAAGAAAGTTATGCAAAAAATAAATGAAATTTTAAAATTTCTACTAAAAGTCTCCGTCAAAAGTAACTTGGTTTAGGTTTATCGTAATATTTTAAGGCAATAATGCACTCGGTCTTTCTCTAATAACAAATACGTATTACTTTACAGTTCCAACTGATATCCAGCAATTTTATTAGTGCCATTCGTCATTATCTAAAATATCTATATGTAGTATAACAAAATAATTAGCAAGGAAGTTGCAGATTAACCTAAATAAATTTAACTGCAAAAGATTTAGTTGTAAATGGAAACTACCGCAAATGTCTTTGAAATATTCTTTAATGCCGATCGATATTTTTATATTACTAATAAAATGTAGGGAATAAATAATTATATGGAGAAAGTATTAACTTTATATGGATATTTTCTGCATGTTACAAGCCATACATACTTCTAGTGGCATACTACGGTTTCGTTGCCGTGGTATGAGGTCACCGTCGCAGCGGGGGACCAAAGAGAATAATTACAAGGGGCGTGCAAGCGATAGCGCCGTACTTCATTCAGAAGCGGTAAGGCAGTAGATCGATAAGTGGAAAGCTAAACTCTGCCACGTCACATGGAGAAAAAGAAGAAAGGGTTGTCAGCCGCGTTTTGGGGTATGGATAGGGTTTGGGGAAGTGTGGAGAAAGGGGAGGGGAATGGGCGTGCTGATTCTACGAGTCAGTAAGAGGTAATGGCGTTCAGCGGTCTACAAAAACACTCGAGCGCGTGCATTTGCGTAAGTGAAAAGGCAGCGCAACAGCCACGGCAAATTTATGTACCTTCACATGCGATGTCATACACACAATTGCGTCAATAATGGATATGATAATATGTTACAAATGAAATATGGTACGATATCTATCCCTAAAGATTGTGACAGTTGTTAAGTTTTACATAGTTAGTGTAATCATGTTATTTTAGAAGTAATAAAAATTGAGGAATAGCTGTGCATATACGCATATTCATCTAAGTGCTAATAAAAATGATACTGCCCCATAAACTTTCCAAGGCTTTTTATTTATTTTCCTGATTGAAAATTGTATTGTAAATATTGGGTAAAAATATCGTCTTGAGAGCTTTTTCACAACTTGATAGATACAAGTTGAGAAACATGGGTAGAAAAAATAATTTTTAAGACTCTAGGCTTCAAACAACTTAAGCGTCACCACATGACTCGTATTCCGTTACCTTAAGATTCAAGAAAGGATAACGCCTGCCCGCAAAGGTTTCACTCGCGACCAAAGGAAACTTTTACTACTTCCGTCATGCATGAACATTGACCTGCCTCACAATCTAATTGTGTGCTTCCCATTCATAGTCCCTCTGGAAGACTTTTTTTTTGGATAGAGCGGAACTTTTTCCGCCGTATTTGGATTCTATAGAAAGAGGATGAGAGATTTTGCTAAAAGCCGGCATCTATGACAAATGCCGCAATAGCGGCAGGAGGCTTTTTAAAGAAAATATAACGCATGGGCTAGCGATGCATTGCGACAGATTTTACGAACCAGTACATTAAGAGACAGTAGTAAAAGTGTTCCATCAATACTGTCGACTTTCGTGGATTTACCTGAAGATAACGAAAACTAGTTAATTATACTCCATTTGAGCATTAAATACAGCGAAGCTAACGATAAGGTTACGATGAACTGCAAGTCGTTGCAAGAAATTTCTATATGACGGACATTCGTGCAACATACATTTATAAAATTACACTACCTAACTTATAAGAGAATTTCAATTTGATAAAAATACAGATCCAAAAATGAAAAAAAACCTTTCTTTACAAACCCGCAAATCGCATTATCAATCTCAAACGCGTAGCTAGGAGTTAAACCCATGTCAATCTGCCAAGAAGAGGATAATGAAGACCCTCCTCGCCTCACTTTTGGCCAGTCCTCCGAACTCATTTCAATAAAATAAGAAGCACGTGACGCCTGATTCTCGGAAGAGGATCGTTAATTTACCCCCGGGGTATTTTGACGAAAAACAGTTACGTAACCCGGTTGGGAGAAAACCCTCGCTTTGTCCCGAGTTTTTTTTAACGCAGCGTCTGGTCGGAGGAACCGAGATTGCAAAAAAAATTCAATAAAATAGTGGAAACACGGGCTCCCGCTTCCCATCCGCCCTGTCGATCCAACCCGTCTGCTTCAACAAAAAAGGGCTTACCACGCGAGTTGGCGAAGAATACACAAACACGATATGAAAGGCGCATTGAAGCCTTATCAAAAGGGAGATATCAATGTCGCAAAGTGGTGCGGGGAGTGAAAGAGGTTGGGGTGGATGAAAAAAAAGACGAAAGGTAGGGTTGGGAAAGGAGAACACGTAGGAGGAAGGACGGGCGACGTGTGGATTAATGCGTCGAAACGGTAGGCTATAATGAAGGTAAAGGGGAAGATAGGGAAGGGGTTTGGGTGTATTTCATCGGAGGGAGAACCTTACAACACCCTAAAGATAGCAGAACTGCAACGACATCGCGTGATAGACTTAAAGGCGCTGTTCTCTGCGAAAAAGGCACCACATAGTCGGGTGGAGAATCGATCGTTTTTTTTCGGTTCGATCGAACCGAGTCACGCGACCGACCGGGAAATGCCGAACGCAGAATAAAAAAGAACGCAACTTCTTATTATTACATAACGACGCCGTCTTCATCATCATCATTCTCATCGCCCAATTTCCAGGTAGAAGAGCCATCGTGCCAAAAAAGAAGACAAAAAAGGCTTATGTAACTTGTATGGAAGGAAAAACACATTTCCCGGGGAAGACCGGATCCGAAATTCGACTCAGGACCTCACGTATACGCAACATACCTTCCACGTAACTACATCCAAAAGACCTGGAGAATACCGTAGTCAACTTATTCCTCGAGTCACTGTATGCTACTCGTGACAACATTAAATTCAATTTGAATGCTGTTACTATTAAGATAAATTTAACTGCTATTTGCTATTTATTTACTAAAATGTTACATAAACAATTTTTTAACCTTTTTTATATTTTTACAGTCGAACTTTCGTATTAAGAGCGTTGGCTATAAAAGTGTTGCAAGCAATTGGTAATATTCTATTGATGGAGAACTTTTCACAACGAGGAAAATGACGTTCATAATTTTATTTTAAGGAAACAAATGCTTTTCACATAATTGTATCATAAGAAACTATTCGTCCTTTCGGCAATACCTCTTCACAAGGTCAAATTGTATCTACTATTTATTCAGGCTTTAAGACCAACAAGCGGTTTAATGCAATGAATCGTTACAAATAACGGGTTGAGCTCCCTAATTTAACAGTTAAACCATAAGATCTGATGTTCGAGTTGAATGTCAATTTGTAAAAAGAAATGCAGGACATCATGATAAAATGGCAAAACTTTTATGTAACTCACCACGTAATCACAACAATCGTAAAACAAGATTGGAAAGGTGTACTCTATGTCGGAATACACCGAGTTTCCAAATGCGTTCTTTGAGAATTCGCAATGTTCTCAATATTTTTCGCTCAGATGAGAATTTAACGAGAAGCAAGCGAGGTACGTTGTAAAATACAAGTAAATCTTCATGTAAAGTAGTCGTAATTATTGTCCGATTTTAACCAAAATTTGAATCAGTTGACCAATTTTAGCAAGTCTCCAATACCAAATTTCATCAACATACGTCCAGCGGTTCCCGAGTTGAAACAAAGGAACATTGTAAAATACGTACATGTAGATAATGTATAGTGGTCGTAATTGTTGTCCGATTTTAACCAAATTGGAATCCGTCGACCAATTTTAACAAAACTTCCCAATACCAAATTTCATCAAAATACGTCCAGCGGTTACCGAGTTGAAACAAAGGAACATTATAAACTACATGTAGGTCTCCATGTAAAGTGGTCGTCATTGTTGTCCGATTTTAACCAAAATTTGAATCAGTCGACCAATTTTAGCAATAGTCTCCAATACCAAATTTCATCAAAATACATAAGGCGGTTTCTGAGATGAAACGATGGAACATTGTCAACTATTTGTAGGTCATGTAAAGTGGTCGTAATTGTTGTCCGATTTTAACCAAAATTGGAATCAGTAAAGCAATTTTAGCAAAATTCCCCAATACAAAATTTCATCAAAATACGTACAGCGGTTTCCGAGTTGAAACAAAAGAACATTGTAGGTCTTTATGTAAAGTGGTCATCATTATTGTTCGATTTTGACCAAAATTCAAATCGGCCGACCAATTTTAGCAAAACTCCCCATTACCGAATTTCATTATAATATGTACAGCGGTTTCCGAGTTTTAACATGTGGGCGGACGGACGGACGGAATCGACCTCCCCTATATACGTTCACTTCGTGCAAAGAACGCATAATAACTCGAAGAGTCAACACGCAATCGGCTACCTACTTACCTCGGGTGAGTTAACGCTACTATTAATGATAAAAAGCGCAAAACAGAAAAGTAAACTGGATTTGGCGGCACCAATAACAACTCTTGCAGACTTAAAAACTATTCGTCCCTTCGGCAATACCTGTTCACAAGGTCAAAATTGTCGCCGGCGATTTTACTCCTCGGCAGTATTCCGCGATCGTAAACGATGGGACACGTCAATAAAAACAAGACCCACCACGACATATACTCCTAACAATAGAGGGAGAGGGAGGGAGACGAGCGCGCGGGGGATGAATTATGCAAACCTCTCGCGGATTTAATAAGCATGGGAAGATGAGAAAAAAACGGCTTCGGAAACGCAGCGTTCCGACCCATGCGCAGGAAAACAAAACTCGATCGTTAAAAGAAAAACAGCGATTTCAGGAGCAGTCGGAACGGTTCGGAATCCGAAAACGAATAACAAAAGGCGGTTTATCGCGAGTCGAGGAGGAGGCGCGACTCTCGTTCGAGTGGAAGACGTGCCGGCGATAGCAACAAAGGCTGCCATCCATATAAATAGGGATGAGTGGAACTCAAGTGGGCGGAGGGAGGGAGAGGTAAAGAGAGAGGAGGTGGAGGTCTGTACGGAGGGAGGGAGGGGTAGTCCACCTCGTGGCATACGCATTACGCGTGCCGAGGCCGAACTGAGAGGGTGGAGAGGGAGTGTGAATAGGGGAGATGTACGTACGAGGAAGACGTTATGCAAAATGATTAAACTGGGAGAAAAAAGCGTGAAGAAAGGGAAGAGGAGGAGAGGAAGAATGAAGGGGAGAGATTCAGGGGGGGGACTGATGACGGGGAGAGTGAGGGGGGAAAGAAAAAGAGGGAGAGGGGATGAGAGATTTGGAGAGGAGAGAGAAACAGAGGGTATAGAGATAAAGTGGTAAGGATAGATGAGAGAGAGAGAGAGAGGGAAAGCGTGAGTGCGTTAACGTGGTAACAATTGCGAAAGCGGAGAGGACGAAGAGAGAAAAATGAAAGATAAGGAAAAAGAAAAGTACAAAATGAAATTCTGCGGTAATTTAGAGTGACAAAAGAAATGGAAGAGAGACAGGGGCGCAAAGAACAAAAGGGGGATATTGTGGAGGCAAAATAAAAAGAAAATAATGATAAAAAGACGAGGAATATAAATAGATATCTTTATTAGGACGATACTGAAACTAACAAGTCTACTCTTTTTCAGGGATGTTTGGGATAAGATGAGAGACGCGCGCACATTTAGCCGGTGTGAAGAAATAACTGAGAAAGATTACGTACCCGCCGCCGGCATCGAGGGCGCGAGAGATGAGCGGAGAAAAAGTGCGGCAACGACCGTGGGAACTCGGAAATAGAAGCGCTCGATGAAAGGGTTCTGTGATCTGGACGTCTCATAATGTATGTTAGATATTTTCCGCCGAAGCCTGTCCAATTGGCGGTTTCGAGCCGACAGCGACGAGAATAACGCCGAAGAGATAAACGCTGTCATTGGCAGGAAAGTTGAACCAAAACAGACGTCTCTCGTTCGGATTAAATGAATAACTCATCACATAGACCGAGCTTCGCCAACCCTCGCATTATAATAGGATTAGCGTTATGGTAATCGAGCATCAATAAAGTGACCGCTGACAACGAGGAGTTGAAACATGACGCGTTGTTGCGACCCCGTTTCGCTAAAAAAAAACCTCCCGGCACACAATGCACACGGGAGAGTTATGGTATGATTCTAGGAATTTTCTAAATGGGAGGTGATCCTTCGTGTAAAATTACAACCGGCAGCAAACCGTTAAAAAATTAAAACGCGCAACTCTGTCAGGTGAAAACGACATTGGCGCGCCATTTATCGAAAGCGAAAACATGACAACCTGAACACTCTCAAACGACCAGGCCGAGATATATGTTTCGAAATTCCGCGAGAATATCCTAGGCCCAGTTTTTTTTTCGAGAATCATTCCACACGACCGCTGGGAAATCAAACAAAACGGCCTTCTCTGGAGAATAGAAAAAGCCCGCCGAACGGCTGCGTATACCGAGAACCGGTCCGAATTTCTAGCAATAAAAAATAAATTACCACGCGTGTTGTTTATGAAATCGGTTCTCCGCCGTCGACAGCAGATGTTTGCCCGCGAGCGGGCTATACCGTAACGTGGAAAATATATTAAACGAAGGGATTTTCTATCGCATTAATGAAAGATAAAAAAAGCGATGCCTTGCGCTGAAAAATAATAGGATCCCTTTACCTCCCCCCTTCTCATTCCCACCTTGAGCGATACCTCGGATTGATTATGCGAGTAACGTCGACTGTTGTTGGGTCGAATCTGGATGTCGAAATGTCGAGGCAGGAGAAGGGGTCATTGCTAACCGCCGACGCCACTCTCGCTGGGAGGGCGGCCGCCTCCCGCTGCTTTCTCTCCCGATCCCGCAATGGGCAACCGAACGCGCGCGATCTACCCCACTCTCTTTGGAAGCAGGTGAAACACATGCCGCCACTCCTCCAAAGCGACCGAATATCAATCAACCCGTTGGCCAATCCGGACGTCGCTAAATGAGCGTAGAAATGGCAGCAGCGAGCCGGAAACTGAAGAGAAGATAGCGAGACTGATAATAGAGCGGTATCGAATCCTTCCGACAAATGGATTCGATTTATATCGATCTATCGCGTGACCCGTTTAACGGACGAGATTTATTTCTTGGATCGACTTCCGGAACGTCCGTTTATGAAACCTTACGCAAAGGCAGTATAGAGAATCAGGGCGAACGTTTTCAGTGGAAAAAAAAGCAAACGTATTACACATTGAAATTGATGTCACAAACACAGCTCGTTCGGCGCTATTTCTACAAAGCATGTAATTTAAATACCGCATGGCGAAGTGAACAAAATCAGCATACGTTATTACAGCGAAACCGTAAGTCAATTTCTGTAATAACTTAATATTTTGCGAGTGAGGACAATTTTCAGGCCCGATGCTATGGTCGCTATAACTTATATAAAATAAAGTGGAGACCGTATAACTTACAATTTATTTCAGCGACGGATTCTCACAAGGTAAAAACCTTATTAAGTAATTTACAGGAAAGCGAAGTTCAACATCCCAGTCTTGAATTCCAAATAAAAAAAACTCAATTTTCCGTCAAATCGAAAAATCGCCGGGTCCTCTCAAAATTGAATCTGCTTTACAAAGGCTTAAATAAAGTGATGTAATCAAATTCTTCTCTCTTTCTCCCTTCGTAGAAAGTACTATTTTTTCTAAATTCAATATGACGAAGGGAAATGCGGGGCTGTGCACACAAAGGGACTGAGCTTGGGGGGTTAAACTTAAGAGAGGGTGAGAAGAAGGTCATACAGAGAGGGGAAGAGATGGAGAAGGAAATAGAGGAAAAGAGAGATGGAGAGAGAGAGATGGAGAGAGAGATATATGGAGAGAGAGATATGGAGAGAGAGAGAGAAAGAGATGAAGAGAGAGATGGAGAAAGAGAGATGGAGGCGGAGAGTGATGGAGACGGAGAGAGAGATGGAAATGGAGAGAGAGATGGAGATGGAGAAAGAGAGATGGAGAAGAGAGAGATAGAGAGAGGGATGGAGAGAGAGAGGGATGGAGAGAGGGATGGAGAGAGAGAGAGAGAGGGATGGTGAGAGGGATGGAGAGAGAGGGATGGAGAGAGAGGGATGGTGAGAGGGATGGAGAGAGAGGGATGGAGAGAGAGGGATGGAGAGAGAGGGATGGAGAGAGAGGGATGGAGAGAGAGGGATGGAGAGAGAGGGATGGAGAGAGAGGGATGGAGAGAGAGGGGTGGAGAGAGAGGAGAGGCAGGAAGAGACAGAGAGGGAGAGACAGAGTAGACGAGGAAAAAGACATACAAAAAGAGAAAAATAGGGAAAAGGAAGGACAAAGTGGATGGAAGATTCCGAAAGGCGGTGGTAATGCAATTTACTCTCCACCTCTGCTGGAAAAATAAACTCTCTTACGTAATTGGAATCTAGCGCATTAGCATTAGCGCAGCGTCCAGAGAATGCCATTCTTTTTATTGATCCTATGGTGGGGGTGAGGCAAAGAGAAAGAGGGAAATGGAGAGAAAGAGGTCAAACGGGGATATCGAAAGGGAGTGGGAGGTATCGGGTGGTCCTCCCCATAAATGAGATTGGGGACAGAGAGAGAGAGAGGAAAGAGATTTGGGAGATTGCTGAGAAGGGAGAATTGATAGTAGGAGGAGGTTATAAAAGCTGAATGAGAGGAAGGAAGGGAGTGAAAAATGGGCAGAATCGGGTGAGGTGGAGGTTGGGAAAGAGATCCGTAAGAGAAGTGATAGGGAGAAGAGGGAGAAATAGGTGAGAGAGGAAGAGAGAATGGGAGAGGAGGTTCAGAACAGCGACTACCAAAAGGGGGAAGGGAGAAGACAAGGGTAAAAGAGATAGAGGATGGAGAGGAGAGTAATGGAAAAGAGAAGACTGGTGGAATAGGGAATGGGTAATCGGTTGTGAGTTGGGAGTTTACATCGATGCGGAGATGGCCAAGGGAGGTGGATGGGGCGGGAGTTGTTTCAGGCCACTTGCAAACACTCATTCCAGTTTGGTAAACATACCGAAGAGTCAGTGTCTGGCAACTGCCAGCTGATAAATTACGTCATCATGACTGGACAGGTTTATGAGCGTTTAATTAAAAAAAAACTAAATTATGCCGCAGTCATGTTTTTATCTCGAAACTTTCCAGCGGAGAAAATCTTGTTTACCATCAAAGGAAAATTACTCGGCAAATATTGCAGAAGTCGTTTTTACAACACGCCGAATCTTCTGACGGCTACCGCTTTCATAAGTCGCAATTCACCTCGGGTACAATAATTCAAGCATAAACGCTTATATGGTTCGATTAGCAAATGGAAAAAAAAGAATTGGCGTAAGAGTTTCTAGCTCTCTCAACCTAAAACGACAGCTGATAAAATTTCATGGAAAACAAAAACGAAGAAAACCTTTAAAAGGCGAGATACCCCGAAATTAGCGGAATTACACGGCGGCAGAAATGGAAATTGCGAACGAATGAACGGCCGTCTGACATGCACGAGTTATATCTGCGCTAGGGCTAGGCTTTTCGCGTTTATTTTTTTTCTACTTCTATCGGGCATTTTATCGCAAGCCGTCCATTTACAGGCAAAAAAATTAGCGCCATCCGTCTCTTTTATCTCGGACCGCTCGCATTTTAACGGGACAAAACTCCAGACTAAAACTCCTCTTCGAATGTTTTTTCGCAGAGACGACCGAAGCTGCCAAATTTAGACCGACTAGATTTTTTTCGCGGACATTACATTAATCACGATGAAATCATTCGGGAGGATTGACGCGCGAAAATTATATATGCATATATATATATATATATATATATATATATATATATATATATATATATATATATATATTAAATTTTGATGGCTGGGCAACGTAGCACTTCGAGAGCGTCCTCTTCTCTGTTAAAAAGAGAATGAAATCGTGAAAAGTTTTCTTTGATGTCGTCTCGCAAAAAGATTTCTTTTTTCTACGAAGATCCACAAACGCTCCAGTCATTTCACTTTCCGTATCTAATCGGTCTCGTTTGACAACTGTTCTGTTCCTTTTCGTACTTCCATATATCTCTGTCAATTGGTCCGTTGGCGAGGAGGTGGAAGGGGTGATGGATGGAAAGAAAGAGGGAGGTAGAGACAGATAAAGATGGAATGAATAAGAAGAAAGAAGGAATGAATAAAAAAGGAGGGGGTGGTTGGAAATAGGAAAGAAACGTCCAACGCTGCAAAAAAGGAAGAAAGAGATTGAAAACTACAAAATGCACTCAAAGAGACTTCCACCGCATCGCCAATGACTGTGACGTAACGATTCACTCGTGAGTGCGTGCTTGAGTGCGTGTTTGCGGCGGTGCGAGAGGGCGTGTCTCTCCATCTACATAAAACGAAATGCGTCTGCCGTCGCCGTTAAATGAGGTTGAAGCGAAGCGCTCATCTGAGACCTAGCTTTTAAAAGTATCCGCATGGTGAGGGATCGTTTGCGTCTATCGCTTCCCTTAGGAGAAAGGCAGCGTGAAATGGATTAAGCCACGTGAGGGAGCGAGGGAGAGGAGGAAATGGAGTAAAGGACGAATGGAGGTGGGCGAGGAGAGGAGATAGAGAGAGCACAAGTGGTCGGAACGAGAAGAGGATTTTGGCCTGTGCCTCGGGGAAGATAGTGAGACAGACGAGGTAGATGCAAGTACATATATGAACAATTAATTAATCACCCGATGGACTAATTCTATAGAGAAATGCCGAACTCCTCTTATGGATAAAATGAAATTGAGGCAATCTGTATCTCCAATAGCCACAAAAAGGCTATGAAACCGTATGTGCATTTCGGCCACAAAGCAGCCGTCATCAGTGGTATTCACCGACAAATGTTTGTTCTTTTAGAATCTACTATCGGTGAATACCACTGTGGGCCAAATCGGCATGTGGTTTTCATATCATTTTAATGGCTATTGGAGATACCTAGAGAGTTAACCTCGCGATTGCGATCATCTGTCTATAACAGCGGTGGCCAAGCCTGCTTACCCTCCGAGCCGCATATGATAATCTCCCTTAGTTTGAGAGCCACAAGACGCATTCTGCGCACAAATATGTATGGACAGTAAACATAACTTGTATTTGATGCAATACAGAGAGACTGCATGCCCATTAAAAATCCCCAATAGGTCTTACTCGCACAGCATTATCGCATTCTGACATGATAAGCCTTGATACGCCCTTGACTGTAAATGATAAGAGCTGCACGTTAAGTTAAAAGAGCCGCGGTTTGGCCACCCCTGGTCTATACATTACTTGTATGCGGGGTTGGACTAAGGGGTATAAGTAAGTTGTGAAGAACACCGGACCAATCCCCCTCTCATCATAACATTAGCGGAGATTGGATCAAATCTTATTTAAAATCAAGTAATATGATGGAGAGAAAATTTTCTCATGGAAAAGAATGAGTAATTGAAAAAATAATATATGTTTTGGCAGACCGGCCCTTGGCCTTACCAATTGTGCAGGAAGGTTATACTTATGGCCAGTCCGCCCCTGCTCGTAGGTGAATATATGTCAGATACCAATTTATATCGCGGAACAGGCGGGAATCGTGATGAATTTTCTTCTATTTTTTATTTACCAATCATTTTACGGATCTATGAATAAATTAAAATATTTATACCAAAATTTAAGGACGGGGCGCTGGAGCTGTTTCTCGCCCGGTTTTCGTACTTACTCCTTTCCCGTCATTGATATGCAATCGTAAAAGGCCGTTAAGTGCTGCTAATGATATACTTAAATAAATAAATAAAGCGAAGAGGAGACGCGCGAGCGAGTTAAGGGGAAGTCGGAAAGGAAAGAGGGACAGAAGAGAATACCTTGGAAAAAACGACGTTCTCTTAAGTTAGATTGTTTGTCGACTCGTGTCCTCGGAAGGATGAGGACACGTCAAGTCGCTTAAGAATATATACCAGGCAGGAGATATTGTAACGGAGAGAAAGAGAGGGAGTGAAAGGTCTTTAAAAGAGGACTCGGAAGAGAGGGATGGAGTAAAGAGGAATTCTCCGGGGAGTGGCGCTTCGGCGGCTTCGCGCCGAGTTCAGTGAGAGGATGAGAGAGAGAGAGAGAGGGAAAGAGAGAGGATGAGAGAGAGAGGGAAAGAGAGAGGATGAGAGAGAGAGAGAGGGAAAGAGAGAGAGAGGGAAAGAGAGAGAGAGAGGGAAAAAGAGAGAGAGGGAAAGAGAGAGGGGGGGGAGAGAGGGAGAGAGAGGGAGGGGGAGAGAGAGGGGGGAGAGAGAGGGGGGGAGAGAGAGAGGGGGGGAGAGAGAGGGGGGGAGAGAGGGGGGGAGAGAGGGGGGGAGAGAGGGGGAGAGAGGGGGGGAGAGGGGGGGGGGAGAGGGGGGGAGAGAGGGAGGGAGAGAGGGGGGGGAGAGAGAGGGGGGAGAGAGGGGGGGGAGAGAGGGGGGGAGAGAGAGGGGGGGAGAGAGAGGGGGGGGAGAGAGAGGGGGGGAGAGAGAGGGGGGGAGAGAGAGGGGGGAGAGAGAGGGGGGAGAGAGAGGGGGGAGAGAGAGGGGGGGAGAGAGAGGGGGGAGAGAGAGGGGGGAGAGAGGGGGGGAGAGAGGGGGGGGAGAGAGAGGGGGAGAGAGAGGGGGAGAGAGAGGGGGAGAGAGAGGGGGAGAGAGAGGGGGGGAGAGAGGGGGGGAGAGAGAGGGGGAGAGAGAGGGGGAGAGAGAGGGGGAGAGAGAGGGGGAGAGAGAGGGGGAGAGAGAGGGGGAGAGAGAGGGGGAGAGAGAGGGGGAGAGAGAGGGGGAGAGAGAGGGGGAGAGAGAGGGGGAGAGAGAGGGGGAGAGAGAGGGGGAGAGAGAGGGGGAGAGAGAGGGGGAGAGAGAGGGGGAGAGAGAGGGGGAGAGAGAGGGGGAGAGAGAGGGGGAGAGAGGAAGGGAGGCGCTACATAAGCTTTAAGGGTGGAAGTCCCAGGGTGGTTGCGGGACGGATTAGAGACAGTTTGAAAGTAGAGAAGAAGAGGTCGGGGGAGTTGTTGGGAAAACAAGACGAGGTGAGCGGCGTTGTGTATAGGAGTTGAAGCGATGTTTAAGAAGGAGTCGGCGAAGGAATCATGCGCGAGACCGCAAAGGGGCCATCGAACTGCATCACGGAGAGAGGGAAGTTTTTGCTCGTTCTCACCTGAGACGAGGAGCTCACGCCGCAACCTCCTTCCTCCTGAGAGAAGAGGAAGAGGGAGGTAGGGAGGAAGGGCGCTTCTATCTTCTTACCTGGCTACAGGGACCGCAAAAGAAGCCTACCTTTTGAAGTGGCGACAGGGAAGGGTGAGAGTGCAGGTAGCGCGATTTTTAAGGAGGCAGGTAGCGCGAGTTTTAAGGAGGCAGTGGCGAGACTTAATAACGTCTGGATGCCCAAAACGTGACCCACTATATAGCGCGGCGTAAATTTCGGAATAAAATGTGAGACGGTGCGGCCAAGACTCCGCGTTAAAATGTAGAAGGCAACGCCATTAGGCTTTTGGTAGCGAATGAGTTATTTTAGAAAAAATCGAAAGAATATACTCCTGGGAAAAATTGTAGCATAAAAGCTTTTCAGGACCCAAGTAAAGGCCATGTAATCCGTTAGTCGCTAAAATGAAAAGGTATACAGTTATGAAATACCATGAGAATTATACTTATATGGCAAGCAGCTGTACTAAAGCTAATTCTTAAACCAACAGGTGAGATGGGAATTACAAAACTATGGCATGCAGGTTTGGATAAATGATTTTTTGTGCATAAGCAAGAAATTGAAGTGTATACGGCAACTCTTTGTACGGACTCCGGCCAAAAAATGCCTACGTTTCAATCTTCTAACACAAGAGACATGCGATAAATGTGCTGACTCGCTGTTAGAGCGCCACGGTTTGAAGCTAATGGTCCTTCGCCATAATGACACAGATAGCAAATATTTTAAAATAAATACACGATATATTTTGAAAGCGACAGTTTTCAAATTGATACAAATGATTTTCAAGAACAAGCAATTAAAAATGTACTTGCCTTAGGTATCTCCAATAGCAACAACAAGGTTAAAAAAAAACATGCGCATTTCGGAAACAAATCAGCCGTCTTCAGTGGTATCTAAATAGTTTCTAAAAGTTCTTTTAGAATCTATTTTCGATGAATTATCACTGAAGACGGCTGCTTTGTAGTCGAAATGCGCATATGGTTTTTTAACCTTGTTGTGGCTATTGGAGATACCTAAGGCAAGTATATTTTTAATTGCTTGTTCTTGAACTTTTTTCAGCCATAAGACGAAACTCAATTGTTCCCTGTTGAATAAATGATATTGCTTTTCGTGTGATGGTGGCACCTTTCGGCCAAAGTTCCCGGGTTGAAGTTGTAGGCAGAAGTAAAAGATATAATCGTTATCAACGAAATTAAAAAGACTGACTCATCGCCATTATGATAAAATTCGAAACACTTTTTTCTCCTCAAATTTCTTGGATTTAGTCTTTCGAAGAACACACAGGTTTTATGTCCGCGCGATAAGATTATCAACTCCTTACGGTTCAAAACTCTTTTATATCGAACACAATCGAAGAAGATGACGTTGTAAAGATGGCGATGACGTGCTCGCTCCGAAAGGGGAAGATAAAGTGGTGAGATAAAAATAGACGGGGGACATTCCAGTATCGCGCTTCATCCAATTCAAACTTCGGAAGGAGGAGAACAAACAAACGGACAAATATTTTGATAAAACCTTAAATGTAACCCCAATATTTTCCTTTCGAGCTAGGAGAAATAATACAATGCGAATGATTCAATTTTCAAACATCGGATAGGATACCCTCAAAGATGACAGTATTAGCTGTGTGTGTGCATAGGCTCCAAAGACCCATATTCATAAATATACAGATACGCACGTGTGCTATGCGTTGTGCATGTGTGTGTTTGATGTGCGTAAATATCGTATATATTGACGGATGTATTCATAGGCATTTAGATAAAATATTAGGTATTTTGGGAACTTGAAAAAGTAGATTCGTGGAAATGCAAATGTACACGCATGCGCATACATGCATAATCAAGAATCGGATAATGGCCATAGCATTGTGAAACAACTCTTTAGCCCAGCATCATGGCCGATCCGTAGCAAATATACCCGGTTGCGGACATGGGCGTCCCGGGCACCAATTAACCACCGTGCGGACATAAAAAACACCGCCTTGGCCAGCTTTTAAAGCCCGTACAAAACATAAAAATGACCACAACGAGCACCAAAAAAGCAGGAAGTTTGCGGTCGAACGGCACGCGTTATCCGTGTCCTAGGAAGCGTGCGAGCGAGTTCCAACGAGGCGGGTGATTTAAAAGGGGGCACGAGAGGAGAAAACAGAACACATAAGAGGAAGAGGGCAAAAAAGAACTTCCACGACCCTAAAAGAGAAACGCAATAGGAGAAGGATAGGGAGAAAGAGAGAGGGTCGGGGGAGAGGCATAAAAAACGCGGCACCCTTTTATGAAAGTCCCCGAGGCAGAAACTTGGGTGCGTTTCTAACCAAAGCACCCCATATATATTTCTTCGCGTTTTTTCCCTTCGCACTCCCACGAACCTCAACCCACTCTATACTTCAAAACTTCTTCCTACATTCGCGTTCTCAGAGAACGTCATCGGCTCGGAAAGGAACACGACTGCGGAAGACGGCGTTTTGGGGAAGAAAAAAAAGAAGCGCGACACGGCGATAGGCAAGAGGAAAGGATACCCCACCCCTCCTTTCCCTGTCCTCTGCCTTACAGGATCCGTTTCCGCGGTTATCGCCTTTCCTACGCCCACGCGCGCACGCTGACTCAAGCACGCAAGATCACTCTCTACCCCGCCTTTTGTTCCAGACTTTCGATTAAGTGGCACTTGGGAGGAGTGGCTTCTCTCCAAACCGCGGGATGACAAGAGCAATTATTCTACATTAGTTCCTTGCGCGCCTTCTCTTAACCCGTCAGCTCTCTCTCTCGGAGAGCATACGGAAAAAAAGTATATACAACGCGGCTGACTTAAAAGTTGACATCGGGCTTCTTTGGCGAGAACGCGATAATTAGCTTTGGGCTCTAAGGATTCCAGTAGAAGTAAAAAAACTCGTTCGTATAACACGCAGAATGGGCGCTTAGAAAACAATTTAAATTTTTACTAAAGAAATTCGAGTCGTATGCCTGAAAATAAATTCCAGAACAAGCAGTTAAGTATAAAAAATTGAAAAATGAAGTACTTGTCCAATTGTCATGACAGCTATTGGAGACATCCAATAACTATGGCAATTGGAAATACCTAAGTACTTAATTTTTCAATTTTTTATACTTAAATGCTTGTTCTGGAATTCAAATGACTAAATAAACTGCCAGAATATGTACTCACAAATAATAATGCACAAAGTAAATAAATTAAATTTATCGTTGAATTTTTAAATATTTGAATTGAGATAACCATTTGCTCTATATATTGCTTCAAATCTCTCCGCTGTTACAATAAAATCAACAAATTTGTGAACGAAACCAAACGATAAGGTTCAAATTCCAACCTGATTGATTGCTTCCCGAGGCAACGGACGATAACCAAAGAGAAGCGAGCCGGAAATATTTTTCCATGAAGCTAAATTAAGCGTGACTTCATTTTTACTCCATTAAATTACACACTACCGTTAAAACGACTACTGTCGCGTTACACCTTATAAAAAAGCTCGTTAGAAACATAGATTCATAAATCATCATGCCATTTTGACGAATGGATGAACTACAAAAAATATTGTCGACGCGGACACTAGTAAAAACAGTGTCTCTCCTTAAATCTCGAAAGAGATTCCCCTATTTTTATTAAACTAAACAATTGAAAGGACAAAAGATCGCTATGTGCGAGTTCATTGTTTTTAATGATACCTTCTGTCCTCCTGTAACTGTATCTGCTCAAGATCTCGTTCCATTTGTCACCTACTGACTACACAATCCATGACCATATCCAGAATGCTAATTCTCTTCCTTCAAGTAATGTATCCTAAAAAATATGTCTTCCATCGTCGCCGATTCATTTCACTTGACCAACGAAAACTAAGGAATTAAAAGGAGCGACACAGATTCGGAAGCCGCACAAACTCCATCTCTTAGTCTTACGTTTAAAAAAACTCCCCCGCGAGCAAAACGCGACAAAACACAATAGAAGCGAAGTGAGCTTTCCAACGAAGGGAAATCCCTACGGTTTGCATGTTTCAACTCGGGTAAGCCGACTTGTTCCTCAAGCTCCCTTACGTCAACACGCTACATTTTCATAACACCCACACATTTTTCGATACGCTAGAGAAACTTTCTGGGCGCTTTGGCCCAAAGGGATCTCAGAGGCATAAAAGATCTCCTCTCGGGCGAGAAGTTCGTCAAGAAGCGGCGGGGAAAACGAGAATTATTTATTTTTTGTTTAAAGAAATCTTCATTTCGCGAATAAACTTGGCAACGTCGACGGAACCACGCTGGAAAATATCCATTAATGCGGTTTTATTCCACGAAAAACTTTTCCTCGCTGCTAAACAATCCCGCTTCCCCTAGAATAAAACGGAACAGACACACGTACATACGTACTAAGAGGGGATTAAAAGCCGAGAGAGGTGAAGGGGGAAGTAGGTTTCGTCTCGCAGAAAAAAATAGGGGATATGTACGACATCAGGCAACAGCGCCTCTCAGATTTAGCTGCTAAAGGGGGGAGGAGAAGGAGCCGTTGGAAAAAACACGCGAGCCGGGAGGGAAGAGGGTTGACAAGTGGACTGAAAGGGGAGGAAAGGGAGAGAAGGTGCAAAGCGGGGGAGGGTGAGAAAGAGATGGGAATGAAACAAAATTACAAAAAGGGTGATTGACGCCAAGTGCCTAGAACAGAAAAGGGTCCCGATCGATCCTTTTTATCGATCATCTCGAACGAAGTAGGAATTAGCAATTTGGCGCGGTTCATCGAGTTTCGAGGCGTCTACAGCCGCATCGCGAATCCGCTGCCGTGATGATGTTGATGAGAAGTGGTCTGGAGGCAGGCAGACACTCTAAACCTCTTCCATGCGGCGGTCTGCGGGCGGAATGTGTAGCAGGGAGGTAAACGGCGAGAGGGAGTGTATTCGAGATGAGGGCGAGAGAGGGATGCAGATGAGATGAGGGCAGAGAAAAATGAGAGACAGGGTGGTAGAGAGGAAAGGGGAATGGAGCAAGGATAGGTAATAGAGTAGGATAGATACATAAGCGTCTTTATTTCGGCGAAATTGAGACTAGGCAGTCTCTTCTACCATCAATATAAATTACAAACAAGAAGAAAGTAACGAAAATAAAAATTACATTAAATAAAATTCAACACAAATACAATGCCAAGTGTGAATTATTGAAAATGAAAAGAGATGAGTAATTGTTTGCGGGGGAAAACTAAGGATAATTAAGTTACTGTAAGCTAGGAGTGGGGAGAGAACGAGGTAAACGAGGAAAACAATTAATTGTTATAAATAACGATTTTTTATAAATAACTTTTATATTACATAAAACATTTACTCCTTTGACCGTAGAATAGTGCAAAATCCAGAGTCGGCAGCTCAGTATAATCGTATTTTTAATATTCTATTGAAAAACCCTTCGAAGCAAAATCTCCGCTTGGATAAAAAAATGCTGTTTCTTCGTACATATATTGTTACAGGTAAGCTGACGCAGTGGATAAGATGGCCGGTTCAGAAATCGAGGTTCGTCGGATCAAACTACGAAAGGTGGCAAAACTTTTTCTAAGTAAATTAAGCTCGCTATTCAATGATAGGTCATAGGAAGGATGAAAACATTCCTATGTAAATACAGTAGGCGAGTTACTATAAAAGTTATCAATGAGAGTGGGGAGGGAAATGTTGAGAGGGAAGAGGGTGAAGGGGAGGAAAAAACAGCGAGTTTTTCAGAGTTAGAACAGGAAAAAGAGATGATGGGCGAAATGAGGGGAGAAGGAGGAGAAAAAAGGGCAAAGGAGGAAGTCGCGAATCACGCTGATATTTCCCGGTGAAGGGAATAGAATACTTGCGAGGGGGAGTTGAGTAGTAGTGAGAAAAATAGGGGAAGAATGGGGAGGGACCAGAGCCGCTGACCGGACGCGAGGGGAAAGGACCTCTTTCGATGCCTGGCCGTGGATTTCCGATCCAACTTTTTGCTTCGCCTTCTTGTTCGAATTTTGGCCAATGCGGTGTACGAGCCGAAGTTGTGCGGTCGATAACGAGAACGACTGTAACAGGACGACATCAGCTTTACTACATCGAAATCCGACGTTAGTTTGAGAAAAAATTTCCATCTTTCAAGAAACGCCGCCCAGAACAACCGAACCGTAGGGATAGCTTTTACTCCTCTCATTTTATTTTATATAGATTAGATTCACATGTTTAAAAAATTCACAGTAGGAGAGGGTCAGCATGAAAATCTAATTGGGGATCGAAACGCAGGCTTTCCGCAACTACTGAAAGATATTGCTAATCGAACAGCTCGTTAAGTCAAGAGTCGAGATTAAATTTATATATATTCGTATAAATAAGCAACATAAAACACTGTTCATCGATACGATAATCTTTAAACCAGTTTAACGGCATTGCGTCATAGGTATCTCCGCTTTCATAACTTATTTATGGACAAGAATTTATCCTCGTATCATGAACACTAACGCTCACCATTTCTCTTCAGAATGGCACAACGCCGAGTTTCAATAAAGTTTTTACGTCCCGCGGCAAATCCAACCCAAATTAGGATTTTTACTTCCGTTTACGCAACTGGCCAATTCGCCGCAGGAACGACTTTTATTTTTTTCGAAGCCGGAATTTCCGTTGCGAGGAAATAAGACAGTAGCAGCCGATCCGCAAGCCCCAACGCCCGATTCAGCGCCATTCCCACTTCGGAGCCTCTGCATCCAGCGGCGTGTCAGACGATGCCATCTCCGCATCTCGCGTCGCTCGCCGTTTCGCAATGTCCCCAACCTTCATTGGGTCGCCTCGTTCGGTAGAAATCAGTCGCATCCGCATAGAAAAAACGGACTACCAGGCGATCCCACACTTCCCCCTTTTCTCTCCTCCCCACAACCCACTCTCTTCCTCCCCTTTCTCCCCACACCTCTCATTCTCTTTTCCCGCATCAACCTCGTTTACCGTCACTTCCACATTCTCACCGCCCACTTGTTTGGATCTCTCTTTCTCGCGGTGGCTTTTCTCTCGATTGCTTCCCGTTCGTTCATTTTCAAGAGTATTTAATTCGTATCCGTATATTAAAATGTTTACGAAAAATTCCGCGATGCGCAAAAAGACAAACAATGGCCGCCCATCGAATGAGATAAATAGCATTCACGCTTTCCGAGCATCTTTATAGTCAACTAAACTCCAGGACAAGCAAAGTTTTCAGAAGTAAAACCTATGTACAAATCGTATTGAATCGATAATACACGTACTTACGCTATCGATATCTTCAAACACGATCCATATATTCATATTAACAATCGATATATACAAATACACTATCGATATATGCACATACGCACGCACATTATGCCATATATATTATATATGAATGTCAACAAGGTGTTGTGATGATGAAACCCAGTGAACACTCACCAATCAGACGAATTCAGGTTGGCGAGGCCCCGGGGATGTCGAAGCGACACACGTAAAAGAACACTCTCTCAGTAGCTGATGAAGGAATAATTCCGAAAGCTTCTACGTTTGTGATGTTTCTGTGTTTTAGTGTTCTTTTACGTGTGTCGCTTCGACATCCTCGGGGCCTCGCCAACCTGAAGTCGTCTGATTGGTGAGTGTTCACTGGGTTTCCTCATCCCAACACCTTGTTGACATCCATATATCCATTTTACCTTTACTTTTCCGTAAGCTGTTATATAAATAAATAAATAAATAAATAAATATATATATATATATATCATCATAGGTAGTATATATATATATATATATATATATATATATATATATAATGTATTTTTTTGAAATGCTACGAAGAGTAGGAGAGAAGCGAATGATTATACAGACTATTAGAAAGAGGAAGGCAAACTGGGTTGGACATTACCTGAGGAGAGAGAGTATGATTAAAGACGTGTTAGAAGGAAAACTAGATGGAAAAAGGGAAAGAGGTAGGAAAAGGTTTCAGCTGATACACGATTTAAAAGGGAAAGAGAGTTATCAAGATATGAGGAGGACAGCGAAAAATAGGAGTATATGGAGAACCAGGTTTAACCATGAATATTCACGGGCCTGTCTACGGACAGACTACCTATGATTTTATATATATATCATCATCATCATCATAGGTAGTCTGTCCGTAGACAGGTCTGTGATTATTCATGGTTAAACCTGGTTCTCCATATACTCCTATTTTCCGCTGTCCTCTTTATATCTTGATAACTCTCTTTCCCTTTCAGATCGTCTATCAGCTGAAACCTTTTCCTACCTCTTTCCCTTTTCCCATCTAGTTTTCCTTCTAACACGTCTTTAATCATACTCTCTCTCCTCAGGTAATGTCCAACCCAGTTAGCCTTCCTCTTTCTGATAGTCTGTATAATCATTCGCTTCTCTCCTATTCTTCGTAGCACTTCATCGTTTTTCATCCTATCTGTCCATTTTATCTTCAGCATTCTCCTCCAAGTCCACATCAAATACTTGGAAAGCTTTGAAATGAAATATATATATATATATATATATATATATATATATATATATATGTATGTATGTATGTATGTGTGTGTGTGTGTGTGTGTGTGTAACCGTCAACTTTCATATTACCACTTTCGACAAATCGGATACCTACACTGTTCCCGGTTTCGTGAATCTGTCTTTCAGACTCAAGTTAAGGGATCAATACTGACTTAATCCAACGCTATGTAGATTTGCAGCCTCTGTTTTCGCACGTATAAAAACAGAATGGATTTTATATCCACCTCTCTCTCTGAGGCACAACTGAATGTTTCATGGCCCTGCCCACCTAAGCCACTCTTAAGCTCCTCTCTCGGCACCCCGGCCCACCCACTCCATCTCTACAGCTCGAGGATCCCCGGGGCATTTCAGCAGAGTGGATTGCTTTCCCTATGGGAACTCGAGGAGGAAACAGCGAGAGAAAGGAGAAAGGTGAGAATGAGGGTAAGAGAGAACGAAGGAAAGAGAAAGGAAACGCACCAAGGGAAGGAGACAGGAAACGAAGGATCGACTCGACAAGGGACGTCAAACAAACAATACCCTCGCTTGTTGCCAAGGCGACCATTAAAGTCTCATAGCGTTAACCCTAAACTAGGAAGGTCAGAGCCTTCTTTGTGAGTACTCCAAGTCTCCGATATACTTCGGAGATGTGTTCCTGAAAATTGCGACGTATAACGAAACGACGTATAGCGAAACCCATTTTCCCATACACACGGTGATAAAAGTAGGAGTTACGTTCCTGGAGGACATTTTGTGAAACATTTGTAACATTTTCACCCCAAATAATACATGATAAACAGAACATAAGACACTATGTAAAACGGTAGCTAAACTAATTAAACAGAATTAATACATATAACACCATTCACCTAAGACGACTTGACGAGATAAAACTACTGAACAGCACCGCGACCACATGCAATGAACGGATACATTGTGCGATACCATATTGGGCGGCAAAATGAACTATGAAATGAAATGAAATTGCATAAGTAATTACAAACATGAAATTAAAAACTCTAATAAAGGAATTTAAAATTATAGTTTCATTTTATATACTGTAATTGAAATTTCTTGAATTTCGCTCTTGGATCGTTACAAACGACGTATATGCTAAGCGACACAGCTTATAACGAAACATGATCCTTAATTCATTGACGACGTATATTCGAAACGAAGTATAAGGTGGTGACGTATAGCTGGGAAATACTGAATATATCTTTATTTTCCCTCTCTCTCTCTCTCAAACTCAGTGCCGCGCTCACCTCATCCCTTGACACTCGGATTTCTTTACATCTCAAACGGTTGTAGAGGCCGTTAACCCCTCCATCGCGAGAGGAAGAGGTGGGCATCGGATAAGGAGAGGATGGTATGGGCGGAAAGAAAAGAGGTAAGAAAAGAGGTAAGAAAAAAGTAGCGAGAAAACAGGAGAAGGAATAATGAGACACGGGAAGTGGAGATGGAAGTCAAGAGAGCGGAGGGAGAGATGAGAAGAAATAAGAGAGATTAACGTAGGTAAAACCAGTATTGAGGGCAACGCAATGTGCGTCACTAATACGGGACCGTGTAGGCGAACTCTATTGCAAAGCAAGGAGTTAGATTTCTCATACGGTTTTTTCTCGCTGTTATAACTGAAACGCTTTCGGGTCTAATTAAGTTTTATCTTTCGTTCCAGAATTCGCAAAAAAGCCA
The DNA here is from genome assembly GCA_028673005.1 of Tanypteryx hageni. Classification (NCBI taxonomy): domain Eukaryota; kingdom Metazoa; phylum Arthropoda; class Insecta; order Odonata; family Petaluridae; genus Tanypteryx; species Tanypteryx hageni. The sequence continues at coordinate 200,494,073 of CM054113.1, read as the reverse complement.
AGTTTTCGTATCTAGTACAGTTTTTTTCAAACTGGATGCCATTGCGTGTTGAGTGTCGTACCTGATTATTAGAGATGTCTAAAAAGCTTTGCTATGTAAATAAATCAGCGATTTGGAAATGTTGGTAGGTCATTAGAGCGATAATATCATCTAATAAATTGCTTATGGCGTAGTACCAACAAATGAATGCATCCAAAAGTTTTGACAAACGTATATATATAAATATAAAACTTTGTTCTAAGGCGGGAATTACACGAAATTCTGTTTATCTTTGAAAGGGTGCCGCACGCTTCAGTATTTTGGAACCACTGCTCTAGTAACAACATTTTCAGGAGATAAATACAGGCTAGTAAATAAAGCAAAACTAATATATCCATAAAAAAGGCTCAAGTTCTAAGACTGTCTTAACTTGCTCTAAAAAGATGTCGCCGACATTTTTAAAGTCAATATAAAACAAATTTAACGAACCGCAACATGAATATATTAACGTTTACTGTCTTTATCAGGAGACTTTTCAATGAGACATGGGGTGTGATGCCGTCGAAAGCGAGTGGGTGATACGCTTTTGGGCCCAGTTAAGTGCCTTGAAGCACTCCTTTCATTGATCTGTTTCCCTTGGAGATATTCCGCCTACGACCTTGGGCTCGGCAAAAGATCAATTCTTTCTTTCTTTTTTTATCAAAGAGAGGGCATGAGAAGGCGCCATTGTCCGGAAGAGGGAAGCAGGATAAAAAGAAAATTCACAGAAGGGTACCGTCGAAATTATTTTTTATCTCGAATGGCCCTATCTCTCTTCGCCGAACTTTCACTTACATCCATGGAGACCTTTAATAAGTCGTCGCTCATTGGAGGTGAGGATCACCAGCCGTAAAGGAACCGGAAGTCTTTTGTAGGAGAAAAAGTCGTGTAAACGGATTTCCTCGTTTCTATGGAGACGTACGATAGACAAGAGGAACGGGAAAATCGATAAAAGGGTTGTTTCGAGAGTTTAGATAAGGGCCCGAGAAAAAGGCAGGCAGAGGAGCAATTGCTCGCATAAAAGGGTTTTCGTAAAAGTTTTCTGGAAGGGAACCAAAAACACGTATGATTTACGGCGGTATTTCATTAACCCTGAAATGTAAAAAGGCAGGCTGGGTTTCTTTCGAAGAAGGTGGGCAAAGGAAAAAAAGCAAGGTTGCCTGCAACAATGATCGTTGCGAGCGAAGAGGATCGCGTAATTTTTTGTGATATTAAGAATTCCGCAATTTTCTTATCCGCGAATTTTTCGCAAACGCTTCCGAGGGTTACCGGGCATCGTGGGAAATTCCAGGCTGGTTAACTGCTGTAGCAGACACGTCCAAGGTGTATAGTCATCTCTTTCTTATTTTATTTTTGAACGCTTCATTTTCCTAAAACTAGAAGACTTTTCCTAATATATGAATTTATAATAAAACCTGTTTGTTGCACCATTCAACTTATGTATCATCAATGTAAATTTTGCCACTTTTCCGTTAAGGCTCTACTTGGAAGAAGAGACTGCCTTGTCTCATCTCGCTCAAATATAGTCCATTTATAATGCTAATAATATCCTTTTAAAGCATGGATCTCAAAGGCAGTTGAAGAATGCTGCTAAGTATTACTTTTCTATTGTAAGTAGGTGAAAGGCAAGAGTTGACAGGACGATGCAATGACATAGGATTACAAAATAATATTAAAAGTTTAATATTAGTTTATATTCAGTCAATATATATTATTCTTCGTTTCAATAATGTGACATTCGGTCCGCCATATATACTTCGAAACTCCCCATTGGGCCTCCACGCAATCTGAGTTTGAGATTCCAGTCCTAGATCCTAGAGCCACTGTAGACATGCCCAAGTTTTTACGAGTAGGACGACGAGGATATTTGTCCCAGAGAGAGAGAATCCCTTGGAGTGAGGGTGGCTTCCTATTCTGGTCACGTCCCAAGTAGCCCTTGCGAAGCGGATTTTCCGCTGCCAGAAAAGCGCGAAAGTTTCCGATTTAGTTTTCTGCGAACTACGATAAATCCTCCGAGACTAACATCTTTTCCTTCTCCAGCTTTCCTTCGACAGTCCTTATTCCCTACCTTCTTTCATCTCCGTATCAGTCTTCGCGGTTTATCGAGCCGAACTAACTACGACGAAATAGGATTGGATGGACCGAAGTGTATCGAAGGTCGCGAACAAATCTTTTTTTCCACTTTCTTTCTTCGGGACCTCCAAAGAGGGCGTGGACTGGTCGACCGTAAAAAAGAGAGACGGTATTGACTTTCCGAAATTACCTCTTGCGCAGCGAAGGGCGAGAAAGGGTGACGTTCATTTTCAATCGATTGTCTCATGGATTCCTTCTTGAGAGAGTGGTGCTATTCCATGCATCTTTCTATCAAATAACCTTTACAATAAATTCTCGGCAACATAATCTCGTAGGTAAACCGGGCCAAATGAAGGTTTCCGGTATTGCATCAAATAAAGGATTATGTATGTTATAGCCTCATACATTTATGCAGAGTGTAAGACTTCCAGTTATCAGATAATTCAACTTATCCGACTTATATGGGCTTCGTCGAAACGTGGTTCACACGGCAGGAAAAGGTGCTTCCGATTGCTCGCGCCATTATTATCACGTTTGTGCGATCGAAGATTCTCTCTCTGCAGTTTTAATCTAATAATTCAATGTTAAGTGATTATGAAAGCTCCTATGCACTTATTATCGTCACTTTTATAAACACTGAGTTATGACTAAGGCACTCCAACTTTTCCCATCGCAATATGGTTTAAATTGACAACAATTATTTTACGTGAATATAGCATTATATAATTCAAATACACAATTTATTTTTGGAATAATAATTTTTCATTTTTTACATTGGTTCGTCTATGATCCAATTCTTTCATTATCCGAGGTAGCTCAAGTCCCAAGAATGTCGGATATGATTAATTTGACCTCGCCACGATATTAAAACGTCAATCTCGCGTTTATTCATGATTTATCTCATTCAGTATCACATCATAAAGGTTATTTCAATTGAAACCGTATTATAAAGAAGTTATACTTGCATTTACTTCTGGCGAGATTCTCGAAAATACCAAATAATCGCGAATTGTAACGTGACCTCAAAAAATCAAAGTAAAAGCCTAAATCAGTGGTCAGCAACCTTATGACCCGCGGGTCAATGAGTGACTCGCCATCACTATTTGGGTGACCCACATAGGAAAACCTGTTTTAAAGGATTTCTGTTTTGAAAATAAAAGAGTATTTCAATTAGTAAATACTCCAGATTTGATTTTTTCATCGAAATTTTTTGATCGACCCATCGCATTTTCCAAAAACCATTAATTGACACACCAACAAAAAAGATTGACGACCACTAGCGAATATCAACCTGTCTCATATGAAAAGAACGAGGCAGACACAATCGCGAGAAAATAAAAAAAACCTCGAAGCGATCCCAGGAAAAAGAGTAGGTAAATGGGATTTCTCCGTTCCGTGAACAGAACGAAACCCATTTTCCACGCTTCTCTATCTTCCTCTCCACCCTTCCCTCTTCCACACACACTGTTCGCGCTAGAGGCGATATATATCTCTTCCGATGGCCTTTCGACCTCACGCTTCCTCCTCGTTATGTTCCCTCAGCTCTTATATGAGCTCCCCGTCTCCGCAGGCAACCGACCACTTTCATGCGCCGGCGACCGGAAAAACCCCCGTGGAATGCGGCAGGACCGAATAACAGAAAGAAATAAAAACAAAAGAAAGATGAGTCGAGGTCGGGGCCTGAGGAGAGAGGGAGGATGTGGGTGTGAAAAACCTTAACGAGCAAGGCGAAGAGAAGGAAAATATCTCTTTTGCCTTGCGTCCGCTCGATGATAAAAAGCGTCCCTGAATAATGCTTCCGATATCTCGACTTAGTACTCTTTAATTCCAAATTAAAAACCGTCGCAGCATGGTTGTAACTTTTAATTTTTAGAAGAGCCATTAATAAATATGAGGCTCTTTTAATGTGACAGTCGTAAAGTAGGAGAAATTTATCCGCTGTTAAGCTAATAAAGAAATGACAGAAAAAACCTTGAAAATTTATTAAATGACTGAAACAGGGTTTTGAAGATCAAACGCAGAGAATCCCAAGTATCTTGTTTCGATAAATTCACTTCAGATTTGAAAAATTTCCGTTTACTTTTGAGTTTGGGAAGCTAAATTTATCGACGTAGACTCAAAATTGGGGCTAGATCGAAACCTTTCGCGGCGGAGAGTAATCTAAACACGAGAAATGAGAAACGATCGCGTGCCGACTCCACAAATTCCGTCCGATTCGAGAAGAAATATACTTCATAGCTCGAAAACGAACGAGGGGAAAAAACGTATTAGAGCGAGGTAAAATCCGAAAGAAATTGGAATCGGTTTCGTAGGGTGGAATATTCTGTGGACTTTCTGAGATATGAGACGCGCACGGATGAACGTTTCGAGTTTTCCATTCCCGAGAAAGCGGCAGGATGGAAATGGAAAGCAAGTTTCACCTTATATCTCATATTCCTCCTCCCCAATCCTCATCGCCGCCTTCATCCTTAAGTCACGAAGATGCAGTCTAACCGAGATCCCGAACGAGAAACTCGTTTCCGACATGACTACGCAGCAGCGCCACGCTTGGCCGATGGCTGGGATTGCTCTTGGCGCTGGACCGGAGTCCAAGGGGCTAGGGAAGCGTAACTAGCTACCTTAGGTATCGAGTTCCTTCCATTGCATCTGATGCATTTTTCTAATTTCCACCCAACGAGTTAGCGAAAATGTTTGCGTCAAGTGAAGTATATAAGTGGCACTAGATAGTGATAAAAACTCACAAAATTAAGTCTCGCCAGGTATTATCAAAACAGAACTTGATGTGACAGGATGAATTTTTAATACCGATTTGACCGATTCTTACCAGTATTATTCCGGTGTTTATTTACGTAGGATATGAAAAAAATTATATTTCCGCTTTCAATGACATATCACCAGGTTTTATGTACTTGAATGGCTCGACGGAAAAACGGAATATCTTCCGAATACTTCTAAGTGTTCTCAACAGATCAATCGGAGACCGAAATGGCCAAGTATGCGTGCGAACGGAGTGAACTCCCACGCCGCTTTCTCACTCGGCACAGGTGCACGGATGACCCCTGGAGGGCAAGGGCGGGCAACGGCTCACGAAGGAGTAGTAGAGGGGAGGGTGAAGGACGGGAGGAGAAACAAGAGCAAATATAAGGCACTACAAGGCACGTGCTTTCAAGCCAGTGTTTTTTGATCGCCGGAATCACATCAAGTGGGTTAAAAGCAAAAGAATTGAACTTAAAATTACTTATATATATATATATTATATATATATATATATATATATATATATATATATATATATATATATATATATATATATATATGTGTGTGTGTGTGTGTGTGTGTGTGTGTGTGTGCAATGATGTGAAATCAATGGCTAACTCTCATGGCACGCCGGCGAACAAAGAAAAAGACGCGTTATTATCAAGAGCGAAACTTCTGCTTACGGAAGTCAAAGGTGTCAGACCACGCGTGAAAATATCCCGTCTTCAAATTTCTTTTCTGTCCACGAAGATTATTGTGCATATAGGCGAAATAACCTTATAGCCGCTTATTTATGTTAGAAAATAAATCTAAAAGTCGATTGCTTCATATATCCAACGGTGGAGTTCGACATTTCGAGAAACGAACTCTCTGTCACGTACCAACGAGGAAGATTTAATCTATAACCTGAATCACTGAACAGAATTATCACTTGTATCTCGCGAGCCTCAACTGATATCTAAAGAAGAGTGTACGATTATCTTGGACGCGATATCAGCCTGAAGTCTCAGCTATTACGGAGAATTGTGCGCTAGGAAATTCCGACAAAACGCAATGCTATCATTAATGTGACCAATCAGTGCGGAAGAATTGATAAATTTAGCCGATAACCTCGTGTTGTCGGAAGTACAAATCTTTTTTCCATCCCTACCATTTATACGTTAGTAAACAAATCACGAGGTTTACACGTCGAATAAGACTCACCCACAAACGCGGTCAATTTGTAGAAATAGTAACTATCGAAACTTTAGCCTGAGGCCGTTACGATTTAAAGTGAACCTCTACTCATGTGAAAAAATCAATATGGCACTGATATTAAACATGATGTAGTAAATAAAACTGTATTTCAAAAAATGATTAGGCTGGACCAGGATCAAACCACACCCACAATCCTCGATCATTCAATTTCATTGGCAGTAGCGATTATTTCGCATTTTATAAGGCGACGCGTAAACCTCAAATAAATAAATCTCGAAAGCAAAATTTCCAAAGAGGTTGCCACATCGGTTTACGCAAAATTAACGCCAGCGGGAAAAAAGTTCGTTTATTTTTTGTATCGCGAAACGAAAGTGCCTTTCGGTAGAACACGGAGAGAGATGACAGGTTGTCGCGTGCGTCATTATAAACAAAGCGTACGCTTGCGGGTGTAACGTCAAGAGTGTCATCCGAGAAGCGGAGCGATGCGCACCAAAGCGCTCCCCCAAAAGAGAGCCGGTAGGGAGAACGGAGAAAGAGAAGGTGGAGAAAAAGAGAGTGGGAGAGAAAGAAGGGGGAGAGAAAGAAGGGGGAGATAAAGAAGGGGAGAAAGAAATAAGGGGGAGAGAAAGAGAAGGGGAAGAGAAAACGAAGGGAGAAAGAATGGGAGGGAAAGAAGGGGAGAGAGAAAGGAGGAGGGAAAGAAGGGGAGAGAGAAAGAAGGGGGAGAGAAAGAAGGGGGAGAGAAAGAAGAGGGAGAGAAATAAGGGGGAGAGAAATAAGGGGGAGAGAAATAAGGGGGAGAGAAATAAGGGGGAGAGAAATAAGGGGGAGAGAAATAAGGGGGAGAGAAATAAGGGGGAGAGAAATAAGGGGGAGAGAAATAAGGGGGAGAGAAATAAGGGGGAGAGAAATAAGGGGGAAAGAAATAAGGGGGAGAGAAATAAGGGGGAGAAAAATAAGGAGAGAAAAATAAGGAGAGAAAGAGAAGGGGAATAGAAAACGAAGGGAGAAAGAGAATGGGAGAGAAAGAGAATGGGAGAGAAAGATGGGGGAGAGAAAGAAGGGGGAGAGAAAGAAGGGGGGGAGAAAGAAGGGGGGGAGAAAGAAGGGGGAGAGAAAGAAGGGGGAGAGAAAGAAGGGGGAGAGAAAGAAGGGGGGGAGAAAGAAGGGGGAGAGAAAGAAGGGGGAGAGAAAGAAGGGGGAGAGAAAGAAGGGGGAGAAAAAGAATGGGGAGAGAAAGAAGGGGAGAGAAAAAGAATGGGGAGAGAAAGAAGGGGAGAGAAAAAGAATGGGGAGAGAAAGAAGGGGAGAGAAAAAGAATGGGGAGGGAAAGCGAATAGAGAAAAAGAATGGGGAGGGAAAGCGAATAGAGAAAGAATGGGGAGATAAAGACGAGGGGCAGAGAAAGAAAAATGGACAGAGAAATAAAAATGGAGAGAAAAAACGCGGGAGGGAGAGAGAAGAGAGAGAAAGCGAAGAGAGGGAGAAATTGAAGAGGGTAAAATCGAAGAGGGAGATAGAGAAGGGGAGGAGAGGGAGATAGAGAAGGGGAGGAGAAAGAGAAGGGGAGGAGAAAGAGAAGGGGAGGAGAAAGAGAAGGGGAGGAGAAAGAGAAGGGGAGGAGAAAGAGAAGGGGAGGAGAAAGAGAAGGGGAGGAGAAAGAGAAGGGGGGGAGAAAGAGGAGAGGAGAAAGGGTTGATGAAAAAGAAAGACGAGTAAAGAGAATGAGATTGAGATATTGTGGATAGAGGGATACTGGAGATATGCAGACTGAGCAACGTCGAATTAGGAGTAAATGAGATGAAAAATAGTGAAAGAGGAAAGAGTAAAGATAAAGCGGGAAGAGTGTGTGTGGAGAGATAGTGTTGAGGAGTAGGAGAGGATGTGGTGAAGTAGAGACCAGGAGATGAAGATAACGTGCGAGAGAAAGGAAAGATATAGAATGGGAGAGATTGGATGAGTGGTGATGAACCAGGCGATACGAAGAAGATCGAGGATAAGAATTGAGATTTTAATGAGGAAATGGAGAAGAAATAAAAGGGCGGCTATGACAGGTGACAAATGATGGAAAAAGACAAAGAAGGAAAAGAAGAAAGGATAAGGGGAAATGGTGGAGAGGCGGCGAATGAAAAGGGTTGCACTTGCAACACTGTGTCGCAACAATGGTGACCTATTTAGTCAAATGGACTAAAAGGGGTGTATAAAGGGAGGAGTAGGGGAAGAGGCTGAAAGCGGAGGCTTCATATAAATAGGATGGAAATGCTCCAAAGGTCAAACGTTACGACAAAAATTCCACCGTGAAAGCGTTTTTCTATAGGAATACACCGAAGCACGGAGATGCCTATATCAAGCTTAGGGTAAAAGCGATAATAAGTGGATTAGTCGACTTTTATCTGCTCATTCCAAATTCAAATGCGACTAAGCTTCCATGAACAATTCAACTTTTCCATGACCTTTCCAGTCTAGATAACAGACTATAAAATTCTACCTTAACAAACCGGACCGCTTTGAGCAATTGACCTCGTTTATAGCTACGAAATTTACAGTGACTAGAAAATTGATGTTTTCCTTTTTGTGACAAGCGTTATGAGTAAAGGTTCTCTGATGTTAAGGCTACTTTTTAACCTCTTTCATGAAAGGGAATCCTTTCACGTCTTTTAGATTAAACGCCGTTATCGCTTGAAACGGGAAGAAACGATTTCAGCAATATTTCATCGAAAGGATAATGGAAAAGAAAAGCCGATCCTCAGAGAGGAAACAAAAGTGGGGCGATTATCTAATTCCCGTTCGGTCGTTTACAAACGTGCAGTTCGTTAAGTGCGAAATGGAGGAGAAATTGAATTCGGGATGAAGGGACGAAGGAAGACGATACGAAGTGAGTGGAGTGCGGAAGAAAAACGAGCTGAAATCCATCTTACGAACGCTTGAGAAATACAACTGTGATAAAATACACACGTCGCATTGCGCCTACGGCCCTACGGTCAGTTTGCACATTTATTTTCGCTGACGATTGGAAACGCTAGATTGAGCAATTGAAGAAGAGATTAAACTGAACTGTGAATCAATTTAGACGATTGAGCCAATCCGGTAGTTTTAAATCGATTCTTAAAGATGAATAGTTATAATAAATAAATGGCCAAATCCATAAATTAGTGTAGCATACATCCATATAGGGAAATTCCTCATAACACGGGCCTTTTCCACAATATTGGGAAAAGGTCATTTTTTTGGGAGAAGGTGGGACAGAAGGTGCGTAGGAGTGACCTGCACACGGCAGCCGAAAAAGGAAGGGGGCGTCGCCGCGGAATGACCGTCTGCGTCCCAACCCACTGCCCTCGCTAGATAGATGACCTTTTCTGGCTTCTATCGTAAGGGCGTGCCGTGAGGTCACGGATCTGAATGCCAACAAGGGCGTGGAAGTCAGGACAAGGAAAACAGTCACAATTGCCTTCATTTCAGGTTTTGCCCCGTTTTTTTACGATACGTCGTTCGTTATTCTAGCTACCACACTTAAATATTTAGGATACTAAAACACATCGTCTGACCACTGTAGTTAAAGGGGAGCTCTCATCGTGCGAGTTTCTTCCTGTGTCCACTCGATGCCGCCTTGGATATAAATTTTGCTCCTCGAATCATGACACGACACATGTCGCACTAGTTAGAAAGTTCAAAACTCTACTAAGACAAAACTGCATTTCTGAAAAATATGACTGCCGGGAGCGGATGTCTGCCATGCGCGTAACTTGGTCGCGTTCATAACTTGTGTCAATTTCGTCAGCTACACGAGCGGCGCTGACTGGCTCGTTTATTTTATCACTTTAGAACTTTAATCTTCTTCAGGGCACGTAAGTCATTCCGCAGCAAAATATATTTATCGCCGTTCAACCAATATATTTTTTAACACTTGGACTTTAACTTACAACTTTCAAAACGACAAAGTACAACGTTAGCATGAGGAAGTGCAGCGACCTTATCAACAATAATAAATCGAAGTACATACCAATAAACACATATACACGGAAATATCTTAATAGATTCACGATGTTTCTGAATAATATTAGCATTAACATTTATTTAAACTACATGACGCTCTTTGCAACAGATAGTTCAGACAAAAACTGTGCCATTCGCAATTAAGACGAACTTTTAAAAATAAAACGGCTTGCCTTACTTTAATTATTTCTTCTCGCATTCAATGAAGTTGAGATCTTTGACGTAGCTAATCTCTCGAATCAGTTCACGTATCCTTTCGGTAATATAACTTCAAAGCTGCATCCATCCGTCTTACCGTGTAAATATTTACGGCATCTTTTCAGTCTCCCGGGAAGAGAATAAGATTTGAAAAAGAATCCGATGGAATATCGTCCAACTCGATTTTTCGTGACCCTTACGATATACCTATTGCACCGCCAGAACAGGAATTTAAATTTTTAGGAAGTCTAGAAGAGAAGAGCTCCTTGATAGCTATCGAGGGTCTGAAGCGGTCATGGCGAAGCTGAGAAGGCCGTGCGCAGTCACGCGCTCACGCTCTCTCTAGCTCTCCGTCTTCCCTCTTCTAAGGAGCGGCGTTAATAAATAAAAGACATACGAAAAGGATAATCCCGACGCAATCTCTCTCGTTTATTTTTTAAATTCATTATTTCAAGCAGCGTGTCTACGCTTAGTAACGTGAGTTTAAAGGAACAAAAAAAATCGAGTCATAAACTCCTAAGGAAGAATTACGTATGTTCAACGCCACATCCACTGTCGTCATTCAATGTTTGCGGGCCCATGTGTTTGCCCCATGATACGAGATAGACGACGGATGGTTCGAGCATGCAACATGACGTTATCGGGGAAAAATTACAAGCATATTTTATCTCGGTACGCGCATATACTACCATCGCAACCGTTACGATTAAATTTTATTTCGCAAAAGTTTTAAGTGGGGAGATGGAAGAATGCACTTCTAAAAAAAAGCTTACCGAGACTCCGCCGTACTTTGATAAGTTCCCACGATTCCGTACACTGCAGCAGAGGGGACGAAGTTCTAAATATGGTATCCATTCAAAGTTTCCGAGATTTTTTTCTTTTCTCTTATTATTTGTCTGAGAAATTAGGACGGTAATATAAAGCAGAACTTTCTCAGTCTTTTTTTCAAACGAGATAGGCGATAAGAAAAGAGAAACAGTTGAAAGTATTCTTGAAAAATATTTAACACTTCTGCGAAGATTTTCTCTTATGGTGTCTCCATGACAATACAACTCCACCGATTTTACATACGTGAGAAACCAGCCGATCACTGAAAACAATTCGTACAAAACGCGCAAAAATGATAGCGAATATTCAATGCCGTAGCTAGGGTGTGGCGAGACCATATTTGCCACAGACACCGTTTGCAAAAGGCATCATGCGTTCCAGCAAAAATCCCAAAAATTTATTTACCCATAAATAAGTATTAGTTTAGCACTCGTATATTACAGTTATTTCGATAAAAATGCTATTACTCTTTATTAAAACGCAGGAAAAATGATATCCTACATAACTAGGGTATTTCCTAAAAATTTGTCATAGGCTCCATATCTCCCAGTTATGTCTCTGTGAATATTTAATGCGATGTTTCCCAACGGCAACTTTAAATAACTTTTCAAAATGTGGTGGCACCCCTTTTCCCCATCTGTAGTAATCGTGTGTTTTTTATTTTTACACTTTAGGTAAGAAATAAAGTATTTATAATTATTTATCCTACTAGTCCTTTTTTACTATACATATACTAGTTCTAATAGATGATCACATGTATTTACATGATACATAATTCGCTGGACAGTTCAACCTGGGCTAACAAAAGAATTTTCGCGACATTCAGGAAACCTCACGGCACCCCGGTTGGGAAACACCGATTTAATCTTTAGCGAAAACTCTACCTTGGAAGACAACAATTCGGCTACTGTCAAACCCTGATTTAGCGCTCTTCTACATAGTGCCACACCCACAAACCGCCCATGAATCGCGAACAGAACTTTCATCTCATGATTACCGCCATCACTGCTTTAACGTCAATGCCATTGATGGACAGACGGTGGCGCTAAATCGGGGTTTGGCTGCATTTTTCTAAGTATTTCGTTGTTTTCGATACGCGGTCAACCGCACCATGCCTCCACACCTCTGGAGAGAGAGAGGGAGACAAAAACCGTGTCAAGAGGGCTCAGTTGGTTTGGTGACGCGTGTCAACTTCGCTCGGCAGCACGGAGGAGAGCGACGGCCGAAGGAAGCGGACTCCGCGACCGAGAAGGGCTTCATAGAGGAGGAAGGACGAGAGGCGCGTGCGACACGAGCGACTTTCACTCTCCAGACGTCTCCCCCCCCCTCCCTCCCCCCTCCAAACCCCTTCCCTCACCTTCGCTATAATCCCCGCTGGCCTAAAAAGCGCTTCTCACAGCTGATCGAAGTTGCGTGGACGTTAGCGTTTTTTTTATCATCCGCCGTATTCGGATCCGGCAGAATGCGTACCAATTGAGAATTAAGCGGTCTTTACGACCCTCTTGTCTCATTTCGCCCATAAGTCTAGGCAGGCGCGGTCTGCAGCCGGTTAAGAAGAGAGGGCGTATCGTTATGTCTGGACGTGGGTCGGCATATAATGCGGCTCGTTTTGTCGAGGGAGGCTCTCGATGCGAACCCAACTACGCCGCAGACGACGGACGAATTGAGTTTCAATCGCTCAAGTAGGCAGGAATGGAATGCGAATTGATACCATTATGTTCAGCGATGCCCGTTTCGGCGAGGAAGGGAGAGAAGTAGCTGTCCAGGCTGAACGTATCGATCAATCTTGGTGTATAAGAAAACAACTCGAAATGATTTCTATGGCAGATAAAAACGTGCTTGTTTCTATCTTATGAGTGGCTACATCCAGCAAGAGAGGAATACAGTGTTGGTGTGGGACAACGGCTTTCCACACCGATCATCATTTGCAGATAGCATGGGCAGCATATGCCGGCATTGATAGCTACGTAGATAAAGAGTGAAAATTATACAAAAGCATAATTAACCGAGAGTAAAAAAATAGCCATTCGCATTTCCAAATTTTGCATGGCTACGTAAAAGCTTAAAAATGGTCGTTATCGTCTTCCTTTGCAAATTATATGCATAAATAATTAAAATAGAATTATCGTGCTCGCATAGTGACCGGTATCTAATCGATTAATAAGACAGCACCTATAGGCTTTCACAACCGTTTAATTGCAATTGCAGAAACACAGTTTATCTACAGAAATTATGACGAGATTTCGTCTCAAACCTCTTGATCTTTAAATACGAAGGTTATCTCATAAAAAATCAAAACCATTCAACTCAAGCCCCCGCAATGATTTTTTCTCTGTAAACAAAAGTTTCAGGCAATTTTTTTGGCAAATAATGTCTATTTCCAGTACATGAGTTTTATTTCCTAATTTCCTCCAATAACCGATCCTAAAATATTTTAATAAAATCGAAACAATCAAAGCCGTAATTGCTAAACAATCCGAGGATGCCTTCACATGACGTTAGGCGCAATTGGACTACCTTAAATGACACCGAATGAAATGGATTTCGGAGGACAGCAACTCAAAATTCGAGCACCTACAGTGAAGCAGGCGTCTTGTCTGCCCACCGGTCAGAGTGATCGTGCGCCAACCCCTGCATCGAACAGCACGGCCATCTGACAGCAGCTGAGACGTAGTGTATTTTTTATTTATTCCGCGAAAGTTAACAAAACATAATCCGTGATGTGTTCGAATTTTTCAGCAGTCTCAACCTTACGTTATCGTCAAAGAAAATCGATATATTGATGTGTGATCTTCCAAGCGAAACAATTTACATAAAATAATAAGCACTCTTCGACTCGATTGTGTAAAAATATTTTACCAAATACACTCCCAGAAGTTGATTTGAAATAACCATCGCTCTAATCATCTTTGTCAATCCTAACGGTTAGACTGATTTTTTCCGCCTAGAATTCTTGTGATACGACGAATATGCGGTTCTGATAGAAATTGTAAGGCATTGAGTCACTTGAAGTGCCAACAGAGTGAACACTCCGACAGAAGTAAACAACCGATGCGTTGATGCGCTCTGAGAGAACGCGAAGGGAGCTAAGAATATCGGACACGCAACTCTTCAAGTGGGCAAAAAGTTTCTTATCCCGAGTGTCACACGTGCTCTGAGCTAATTCGACGTCCTATTGGCCCAGTCCGGGAATATGGAAGCCATTACGAGAAGATATGCGAGTTGAGGAGAGGATATCTGTGGAAGACAGACCTCAGAGTAACCCGCATTTCCTGTTCGTGGAAATTTGCGACAGTATTTAAAGACCTCTAAGGGGAGGCAACAGACGGCGCGAAACATATTAAAAGACCGACTCATTAAAATAAGGAATTGCCTGACAAGTGCGCTATACGAGAGCCTCCTTTCCCGGGACGGCATGACACAAATAAGAGAGCCAAGGTTTCTATTTTTTTGCCGAAACAGAAAACATTCCAAAAACTTGCTCGGGTATCGATTGCGGACCTCTATATTTGACGAGAAGTCACGCTCGAGAGCTGACAGTGACAGGATTCATCCAGACCTTAATTTAATCGAGTCACTTTAATTGCTGGAGTAATGGCTTAGCATTTTTTGTAAACGGAATGTATATAGCATGCGCCAAGAACGTGCTTCATATAAGCGTACACACGCATACGCACCTAAACACATGCATGTTCCTGTCCTGCGGAAAAATAAAATTTAAGGTAAAATAAACAAGCCGCATTCCATAAAATTTATAAGTTGATACATTATTACTAGTGAATTTAAATTGAAACCAGATAATATCTTTTAACGGTGTTTAAGGCTGTATAAATATAAAACATAAAGCGTCACTGTATTTACTGACCAGTTCATGATTTGCAGAATTAACGCCCGAGTGCATCGCCATTTCTGTCATCTGCAGCGCCGAAGCTCCATAAGCTTCAATCAAACTTGCATCGCGAAGATGCATATAAAAACAATTTGATAAAAATCTCTCGATGACTAACGTCATTAATTCTCATCCGTAAGGTGTCTCGCGATTGAAAAAATATCGCCGAATGTTTGTGCGTCACGGGTATTTGTTTTCCATCGCAAAATACTGGGCGCGGTGTTTATTTTCGGAGCATCTCCCAGAAAAGCATTTCGTTTATTGATTCAATTCACCGATCGGAGCCACACGCAGGACAAATGCACAGGTCCCAACAACAAAACACGGGATACAAACAGGAATATTTCCGCGGCAAGTGATTTATACCATGTGAAATTCCACGATTCTATTGGGGACTAATTGGAATTCTAATAATCGCCAAGCGATAAGCCATTTCCTGCGCAGATAAAAAATAATTCGAGAAAAAAAAATCGTCTCTTGGGCAATCGGTAAATCGAATTTGTCTATCAGAATTATTAGAAAATTGATAAGTGCGATTTCTGAGTCGAGAGATGATAACAGTATTCATCGAAAATTAATGATAGGTACTAGGGAGGGATAATCCAATTATTTGCAGATAACGTCGCAGATGCCAAAATGGTAATGGATAATAAAACTCATGGCTATAAAATAAACGATACAGTTAACTATCATAGCCATAAAACGTCTATAGGATCTAACTACATATAACATTTATTTGATACAAGTCATAATTTTTTAATCTGCATATTCAACCTTGAACAACTCTTGGTTGGTGTTAGCTTAAGTCTATTGCGCAATCAAAAACGATTGAGATGTATTATGCATTGCCGTTTTTAATGTTCCCATAAAAATAGCATCACGCACCAGTGAGGAAAAAGGCAAACGTCAGTGTCGAGATAGCAACCATAAAAAACGCTTAGAGAATTTCGCTACGGGAATTAATATTCTAAACAGCGATTTTTTAAAAGCTAACGTCGTCTGAGGCGCATCTGGAGCCGAATAAGTTGCAAGTCTTAACAGTGTGACCATGAGAAGTATATGGCTTTGGAAACTTGGAAGACAGAGTTATCATCGATTACATTAATTCGCATAGCGTACTGATCAAATTAGTTTCACATCAAAGATGAAGTGACTTATAAAGGACGCCAATGATGACGTTAATTGCATGTCCTGAGGATTTCACACACGGGATCGGAAGAGATATTATTGGGGATTAGTTAGATAAATTACAAATTATCAAAAATATCACTGGGCTCTCGATAACACATGAAATTTAAGAAATAACACGTATGTGCACGGATTTCCCGTGCTCTTTATTTTCGGGTGCGCATAAATTATAATGGAAATTGAACTAAAATGAGACAATAAGTAATGATTACACGGGAAGTATTATAATTTATGGGCAAAATGAAAACTTCGACTAATTTCAATATGATAGCGTAAACAGAAAAAATACCCTAGAAGCTCTTTCATTTAAAACAGTCGAATATCAGTTTTCGTTCTTAGAGTTCATTTTAGATAATTTTTTAAAAGTTACGCCAGTGAAAATCAAATTCATTAATGAGAGCCATTTCGTAAACTTATTATTTGAAAATCATTATATTAAGGAAAATTTAATGAAATAGTTTTTCTATACTGATGCATGATAGTAATATGAATTCGTCTCACTCGTGTTTCGGGGACAAGTCGAAGACATTTATCGAATAAATATATTTTTTTAATTCAACGAATAATAGGTTACGCGACGTTCTCTCAACCGCGCTATTTAAGTGCAGAACGTGGGAAGGAGTAATAACACGCAAGTGCACGGAGCGACAAAAAACAAATCCGCTCGCTTTAAAAAGTGGGGCAAGCCTTTTTATTTTCCGACAGACACGTCACTTGAGCTGCTTTCTTAGTCACATTGTGTGTGTAGCGTGTATTTTTCGGGACTCAGTGTCGCGACACCACGGCGCCTTTCGTGAGCACACCACCGTGATGGAAGTGCAGACTCCTCGCATATCCATCCCCTGAGAGTCACGGGTCTTCCCGCACCTTAGACGGCCAAGTGAATGGGAGGAGAGGGAAGACAGGAGGGGAGGGAGAGAAAGGGGAGGAAGAGGAAAACATGACAAAAAGGATGGAGTTTATAGGAAGAAAAACGCGAAAAAACGAAGAATGACAGGGAAAGAAGACATCGAAGGAGAAGCGAAAGAGCGGAAGAGGAAAGGAGAAATAAGAGAAGATGAGAATTAAGTTAAGAGGAAGAAAGGCGGGAAAAACGAATAACCAAGAATAACAAAAATTAAATGAGTAGGAAGACATAGGAGGAGAAGAGTGGAAGAGAAAAAAGGGCAAAGAGAAGAGGATGAAGTTAAGAGGAAGTAAAGCGTGAAACATCGAAGAGAATAACAGAATAACAGACAGATAGAGAGGATAAAGAATGACAAGATGGAAAAATAGAAAGAGGAATAGGTGAAAAATAGAAAAAGTACGAAAATACAAAGAGGAAGAGGACGATGAAGAAAATTGTAATGGGTGGAAAAAGAACTAGAAAAAGAGAGAAATGAAGACGAAAAGACAAAGAGAGGGAGAAGAGGAGGAAGGCAAAGATTTGGATGAAATCAAGAATGAGTTGTGGAAAGGGGATAAGGAAAACAAGATAGGAGTAGGAAGAGGAGGAGGGGTGGATGGAAAGGCGTCCTTTTGCACGAGAAGTGCAGACTCGCCGGAGCCACGGCGTCGCCGCTGGCGCCGAAGGGCAGCGGTGAGTCACCCGAAGAAGACGGGGGAATGAAAGGGGGAGGAGAATAGCAAAGGGGGGGAGGAGGGGTAGAGGAAGGATGGGGAGGGGGCGGAGAGGAAGGATGGGGAGGGGGCGGAGGGGAAGGAGGGGAATAGCAAAGGGGGAGAGGGAGGGGACCGAGGCCGCCGGCCAGCATCGATCCGGAGGGCCTCCCTCTAGTTCGCCACCACCCCACTTACACGGCGATCTTCTCTCTCCCTTCCCTCCCCAATCCAACACGGACCACGCCTCCGGCTCACGACCCCACGGCAACAGGGAACGAGGAGGAACAAAGAGAGTGCCTCCCCCACCTGCACCGCCCTATCATTAGGTCAGAGGTGATACGAAGATAGGGATATGGTGAAAGGGGGTGGGAGAAAAGAAGAGGTGCGAGGATGGAAAGAAGATAACAACGAATAGCCCTGTTCGCAAATTATAGGCTGAAGGATTCATTTCTCCGCAAATCGCACGAAAAAAACTCGGTTTACTAAGCACACAAACTTAAGAAGTGCACATTTTAAATTTAACACGGTGGCTTTAAGACGTATATTATGCGCTTTTCCTCGGAAATAAGGTTAAATTACTAATTTTCGTCCTAGTTGGTCGCAGTGAATGTGTGGAATATTTTTATGCATTTTAAATTATTCGCCGATTATACGATTTTTGAGTCTCTAATTTACAGATTTTTTAATAATCCAGCTCAAAGATAAGCCCAGGATAACTTAAAACTGAAAAATTAAATGATGTGCCACAAAATATTTATTTCACAAAGAATTTTATGCGTGTTTATGAATTAGGATTGAAATCTTTTCGACATTCAGAAACACTTCTGCTGTTGACCCAAGGAGCCTTTATTCTCCTTAAATAAGGCGTTGAAATTTAAGACATTTTGACAGACCGATAACTGCTAAGTGATGACATACTACACGTTTTCTAGCGAATTCCACGCCTCTACATTCGAAGATTTTGTCGTTCATTTCATAGAAAATTAACAAGTACAGTCCTGCGTTTTTAGAACGATGAAATCTATACGAAAAAATTGGAAATGATACATAAATTTAAACCTGCATATCATCAGTCAGTTTAATATTATTGGCAAAGAACAATTCACGACATGAAGTTAAATTAGTTTTAAATTCGATTAAAATCAAAACATTAAGTTCATGATAACTATTTTAAAATATCAATTTAAATTTTCAGGCAGAAAAATAAATTAATACAATATATTTTTTGCAACGAAACATTTGAAGCAGTCACCGTAATTATTCAAATAAAAGATTTAATTCTAGCGGAAAGGCTGCCTTTGTATTTTCTCATAATATTACCCTTACCAATGACGAATATTGCAGCAAAATACGTACAACATGATAACAAGATTTTAGTTTTGGCTATTTATGTTTAAGTTGCAACTAAAATTTTTAATGTAATTCATTTTGGCTCTCGTATCTTTCAATCGCGACTCTCGTTTCCTTATCTATTCTTTGATTTACAATTAGACTGAAGAAACGGTAAAAATTTAAAATTATAATTCTAGAAAGTAGTTTCGAAACATTTTATTTTCCGCAGAGGATTTCTGCTCTCAAAGGCAGGTGTGGGAACTTGAGATTTGCACACACCGACGCCACCGATTTTTCGATGAATCAATAGTGATACAAATTTGTATGGAGCGGTATGGAAATTTCTTCATAACTTGTTTCCCTCCATTAAGCAGGTGAAATCGAGGAGAAACTCGTATACTTCTACTGCCTTCTGCGAAACGCACATGAAAGCCGTTTTTATTATATTATCCAGATGGAGCCGAGGTATTTTTATCGGCGGTTAGGCTGGTCAAATTTAAATATCAACTCTTGGAAAATTTGTAAGGTGACGGCAATTAACAAACGCTGAGCTAGATACGTTGATCAAGGAAATGAGTACAGTCAAACCCCGATTTAGCGCCACCGTTTTTCCATCTCTGACATCGGGGCTAAAGCGGGTGTGGTGGTAAATCGAAGTATGTGCTTGCTCTGTGTAATCATAAGGTGGAAGTTTTGTTCACTACGATTAATGGACGGTATGCGGGGGTGGAGCTATAGGAGGGCGCTAAATCGGGTTTTGACTGTATAAGTACTAGCATAAGCCATAGCACTGTATTCATCGTGAAAATAATTTATTATTTTTAAAATGACTTGAGTATAATTTTAATAATTATCGCCCAATGAGCTTAACATGTGTAATTTGCAAGCAGACGGAGCAAATAATAGCGAATTATATTTAAAAATTCTGGCAGGTGAACAAATGGTTGCGGGAGAAACAGCACGTTTCTCGTAGTGGTTACTCGTGCGAAAGCCAGATGACCGCATTGGCTCAAGATATTTCCGAGGCACTGGATAGAGGAAAACAGATAGATGCTATCGTAGTGGATTTTTCCAAAGCCTTTGATAGGGTCAATCACCATTTGTTATTAAGAAAAATATCGGAAATGGGATTGAACAGAAGAGTGTTGCAGTGAATCCGGTCGTTTCTTACAAGGCGCACGCAAAGGTTGAGAATAGGCGACCAACTCTCCAAGGAAGCAGGCGTAAACTCAGGCGTTACGCAAGGAAGTGTGCTTGGACTCCTTTTCTTAATCTTCATCAACGACTGACCGAAAACCCTTAAATCTAACGTTAGATTATTTGCTGATGGCTGTCTCATATACAAATTAGTAGAAAACGAAGAAGACTGCGATGCGCTGCGAGCAGATTTAGGTGAGCTTGCAGATTGGACCACTAGAAATAAGATAGTAACTAACGCAGACAAAACAAAACTGTTACGTTTCTGTCGGAGAAAGAATAGAGTTGATTACAGTTATATATTAGATAGTCGGAGGTTGGAAGAAGATTATTCGTGCAAATACCTGGGAGTTACCTTCAGGAACGATTTGCAGTGGGGGTCTCTGATGGAGTTGTTGCGAAGGTTTATAGAGCTCTACGCCTTATGGGAGTGCTAGGGAAAAGCACCCCTAGTGCAAAAGAAGTGGCATACAGCTCATTAGTTAGGCCGATATTAGAATACGGATCCATGGTATGGAATCCTCACCATCTAGGGCAGGTGAAAAAGATAGAAATGTTACAGAGGATGCAGCACGTTTCGTTAAAGGAAATTTCAAAAGAGGCGAGAGCGTTACAAAAATGATAGATAACTTGGGATGGGAGTCGCTAGAACACAGAAGAGATATAGGTAGGTTGAGCGGAATATATAATGCTTACGTTAGGAAATAATTGTGGAGGGATATATCAATTAGAATGGAGAAACCGAAATATTATGTACGTAGGGATCACATATACAAAATAGAACCTCTATGGCAAAAGACAGACTGGGGCAAGTTTTCGTTTATGAATAGAGGGATCGAGAGATGGAACAGTTTACCTGCGGATATCTTTGAGCCTTTTCCTTCACAAGTGGGTGTCTTTCAGACAATGATTGAAAGAACAATTTTCTCATTTCTTACTATAGGCTACATATTTTCTGTCGTATGTGTTTCGGTATCTAACGACCAGATGGAGGATAAGTGGGGGAATGCTTGGCAGTGTGATCTACGGTGGGGACTTCGTGGGCCCCGTGACCGCTGCGGTAGCCGTGAAGGCCTGCCATGAACCCGCGAAAAACCTCCACTGGAAGTTAGTGTGCATAAAATGCCATGGTATTTCTCACGTCAATTTATAAAATTTATTATTTAAGTGATATATTGTTGCCACCTGGCTCTATGGCCAAACCGTAACATTGTGTAATAATAATAATATTAATTGAGTTCATTCAGTTTTATTCATTATTAAGTGCATGCAAGCTCTTTAACGAAATGAAAAAAATTGAATATGACCTTTCATCGGAACCAAGTAGTGAAGTTACATAAAATCCAACGTAATTTTATAGACTTAATCTGCGTGCATGAAGGATATAACTGCGTTAAAAACTCATTTCCTTACTCTATAGTGAAAAATAAAAACATACCGCACAACATTCAGGATCGTGACAACGCTTCATTGATTTATGTCAGTGACGACTAGCAGGTCAATCTACTCAATTTGGAATCATCTGAAGAAGCGCCGTGATACGGGTAATAAAATTTATAGCCGAATACAATGGGACTTCAAAGTAAAAGATTAATTACGAAAAATACTCCGACAACAAAGGCAGTTCTCTAAGTTAATCACGAAATACGGTATGGGAATCTGAACTTTAACAGGGCTACAATATTCGGTTTTTGTCTCTCTTCGGAGGAGAAGGAAATTATATCGTTCAACAACACTTGCTAGAATTACAAGAAAAACTTTAAGAGGTCGTAAATACGCAACATCCACGGACTCCATGCCCCGCACAGTTTATAAGATTCGTCCAGATGCGCCGATGGCAGTTACTGAGCATGCGCAGAGGAAGTTTTGGGAGCGCACTGGCTTCGAAAGATAAACAATCGGACTTTTTGGTCGTCCCTTTCGTAAAAGGGAACGGAGTTGGGCGGCAGTAGGAGTCTTTCGGAGGTGAAGATGGGGGAGGAAAAAAGAAAGGGAGGCGGGTAAAAGAAGAGAAAGGGAGGCGGGAAAAAGGAGAGAAAGGGGCTGGAAGGGAATAAGGAGCAGGCAGGCAGGTGTATTTGGCGGCTGGGAAGTTTAAAAAGAGACCGAGAGTTGAGGAGGGAGTTGAGAGCGCAGGAGGAGGTGCTTTCCATCTCTCTGCACGGATGCTGCGCAATGCCTTCTTGGCCGTTTGCGGGATGACGGATGGCGGCGAGGGAGTTCCTTTTAGCAAACCAGTTCACACCAGAGCGATATCTTCTCCCCCACTCCTCGTAAAATCTCCGAGACGAGTTCCGAACGAGACGAAACAATGGGAGAATATATATATAAAAGGAGAACAAAAAGAGGCTGGTGGAGATAATTGCGAGAATCTTAATCGGTGACCGTCTGGAATTCCAGTTCCAGAAACAGGACCAACGGGACCATTCAACGTCCACGCGGCCTTCCTCGCCGAAGTCGAATCGGTTAACGCACGGGACGAAAGGGAGAATGTTCGTCGGATCGCGAGACTAACAATCGCTCGTCTCTCCCGTTTTGCCATAAAATCGAGCGCTCGGCCATTTATCTGATGATGTAATGTTCTCAAGATGGTGTGCGTAAGGTCAGCTCCGTAGCAACGAGATCGCGAGTTCGATTTATCTCACGGTACCTATATCCTTGAATGCTGGAAAAAGGTTTCGAGTTATTATTCATAACCGCCCTGAGGATTGCGATAGCTTACGAAACCGGCCATGTTGTGGAAATTGTGAAACTTTTTATAAAAATTTGTGATTTTTGTAGAAATAAATTTATGCAGAATGGAGTCCCGCCAAGTATCGCCGCGTAATATCGTTTTTCTAAAGTTATAATCTGTCAAGAAGTAAATACGTGCGTTGACCATGGCACACGAGTGCGAGCAGTGAGCCTATTTTGTGTTGTACCGTCGAACAACACATGTAAGTAATTAGATTACAGAAAAAACGTTTCAACTGCAGCCAAGATCGATTTGTTAATATTGCGGTATAACTATTTCACGAGGTTTTCTTTAAAATCAACGGTTATATCTTTCAATCTCGGAGATGATAGAGAAGAACATTAATTGTTTATCTTTTCTTCGCTTCGCTTTTACGGTAACCGAGTTCGTTAAATACCATGTTTACTTTTGCAACGGAACACTGAAATGGATAATATTACGCCAATGTTTAACATAACCATTCCGATTACCCTGCAATAATAAACCGAAAACAGGGTTGGGAAAATGCTTAACGCATTGAAATTTATAAACTTTTGACTAGTGCATTATAAATACCGAAATTATTCCTTACATTTTTTACAGTTGCTGATATCAACTTACGAAGAATTTTTCCAAATCCTATCCGTTGAATTTCGTCGCTTAATGCCAGAATGGGTTTGCGTGAATCAAGTTGACGAAGCATATTGATTTTCGTTTATTTTTTGGGAATAAAAAGGTAATTCAATTGGTGCCAAATATGAAAAATTGGAACGATTAAGGAACGTCGATGGATCGATTCGACTTTTTTCCCCGCGTTACGAAATGATTTCCTTAATCGCGAGGTTTATTCACAAAACTGTGGTAATTGAATTAGTAGGAAGATATTTTTGCCATCTTTCATAGATTTTCTCTCATTCCTCGAACCCGATCTCCGTGTTATTTCCGTCACTTCTGTCAGAAAAAAGACTAGAGTCAAGAATATAAAATAACGCATCAACAAAACACCCCATTATTTAAATTCCATACACATTTGAGATTGAAAAAATAAATCGTATTTTCAACGGTATATCTAATTAACGTTGCAATAAATTACAAATACGCACGGCTCTCCGTGATTTTCATGATAAATAAAAGACACCAAATGAGATTCAGATACGCTAATACGAATACGGCAGTAAATGACTAATCGAGTGACAGCCATCACCTAGCGTAATTGATCTATGCCTTGAGAGATAGCTCACTTCATCTCAGGTTTGGCCTAGGGTAAGAGCGTGGATGAAAAGGGGGATAGGAGATAGTACGAAGAGATATAGGTGATTTACGCCCCTTATACGACCATGTAGCTGAAAACGTTCCGGTTTAATGAAGAGCAGAGAGCGTCGACGACAAGGTGACGATCTGTTTTACAGCGGCGTGGTTTTTCTCTCAGGATAGAGAGGCTTTCCCCTAGATGGCAGGTGGCGCCTAGGGTAAAGGTGTACGGCTAGGTAAAGGGTGACCCTGACGGAAAGAGAGGAGGGAGGAAAACGGCATTCTTTAGCTCTAAAAGAATATCTATGTCTAGATTAGAGTGACTAGACGTTCCGGTTTTCAACGGTATGTCCCGGTGTCCCAAAAGACCTCCTGGATACTGAATCTTCCTTTTTTAACATTCTTACTATTCTGTTTGGCTTCACGCTGCGAGACGTATTATTTCTCTAATTTCTATACAATGTGACCGTAATATATTTGTTTCTATTAATTTGATAATCAATTCTGTAATAATTTCGTGCACGTATTGTTTGAATTTGTAAAATTATTTGCTACCTTTTCAACAAAATGAAAACCAAGTTACGCGAAATTTGTTCGTAAGTCATATCATGGAAAATACTAAAAATCACATATTGTTCCGGTTTTTCTTAGAACACTATGTCCCGGTTTTGCTTCCTCAGAAGCTGGTTAGTCTAGTCTAAAGAGAGTTCTGACAACCTGAAAGAGCATTAATGAATATGCGACAAATGTACCGATGGTGATCGTTTTCATTAATTTTTATCGGGAGACGAGCCTAAAAACGAGATCTTAGGAAAGAAGTGGAGGAATTTAATTAAAGTGGATAGAGAATTTAATGGATAATAGGGAGTAGCGTTGGACTGCATCACTAAATTCTGACGTCTTCGATCGGATTCTATTACTGACCGAAACCTAAACAAACCTTACTCCCGCGAGCCAAAAAGCCGGATAAACATATAGTTCCGCGAAGTGGGCTAGAATCCGACAGGGAACGATTGTGCTTTTTTTCGATTATAGTTTCATCCGCTACAAAACACCGCGAACAATCGACAAATCGTCGCGCCCGATACGCGTCCGCGGAATGACAACAACCGCTATAGGTCCGGGACGACGACGTTTGTTTATATTTTCTCTAAACATCGCCCGCAACAGTTGATGCCGGTGAGAAACGAGTGCGTACGCGCGGAGGAAGGAAGGAAAAAGTCCCTTCCGACCGTCAATCGTTTAACCCGAAGGACTCCACGATCGAGACGATCGATCTCCGATAGCGCGAATCTCGAACGCGAGCTTTTCTTTCCCGGAGGCGTGCGTGTGCCGAGGCGAATGGGAGTGGGGTGGGTGCCTTTGTTGTGGTCGCGTGTCGTGACGGGGAAGGGGGCGTGTGCCACAGAAACTCGAAATAAAGAGAGGAAAAGGCGCGTGCTTTTTCGCACCCATCTCCTTCTTTCTACTTACTGGCACTCGTTCATTATCTCCTCCTGGGACCGGACCTGCACGGGAGCCAGCTTCTCCACGCTCTCGTCGTAGTTGCAGAAACACTTGGTTATCTTGTCATCAAAGGTGTTAACGAGATCCTCCAAAGACCCGGAGAACGTCTCCGTGAAGTTGTCCTCGGCCGTTGCCGTGGCGACGGCCGCCAAGGGGTTGTCGCCCAACTCGACCGAGTTGCCGATCTGCGGGGATGATGCCCTCACGGCGGCCGCGTTGTCCACCACGGCGGCCGTCGAGTTGACCACGCACGACGGGTCCGACTGGATGGTCGCGTTCGTGGCCCCCGTCACCGGCATCTGCTGCAGGACCCCGTTGGTCAAGGCCGCCTCCTTGTTGGAATTGCGGGCGTCTTGTGTGCTCTGGAAATCGCTGAACTCTACGCCCCATTCTTCGGATTCGAACTGCGCCAGAGGGGCCTCGAACTTGAGCTCGGCCATTTTACTGATTTCCCTCATCGTTCGCGAGGAACCTCCTTGCCCGCCTTCCCGCCCCCCGGCAGAGCGCTCCACCGCCGTCCTATGTAGGAGAATTATTATTTTTTATTCCGCCCACTCGCTTAGCAGCAGTGAGACAAAGAGTCGAGGGAAGAGAAAGAGAGAGACTCACACACGAGTCCTCGACACTCGCGACTCAACCCGTCACTGTGTTCTGCTCCGCTACTCCGCTACTCTCTCTCTCTCACTCCTCTTCCCCCCCTCTCTCGCGGCGCGTAGGGAAGGGAGGGGAGGGGAATCTCGCGCGGCGCGAGATTCTCGTGCCCTTTGCGCGTCGTCTGCTGCAGGGAAGGGAAGGAGGCCGACACCGATGCTGCTTCTGCTGCGGGACCGTGGTGGGTTGCAGCTATTGATCTCCCGTGCGGGCGGAATAGGGAGGTTATGGGGGAGGCGGAGGAGGACGGCGGCGGGGAAAAAAAGGGATGGGGTAGGACAGAGTGAGGTGTGGGAGGAGTGGGGATAGAGAAGAGAACATGGGAGGATGAAAAAGGAGTGTGGGGATGGAAAAAGGAATGGGGAAGGCAGATGCTAACTGGATGGCGTTGGGATGTGTACGCGGAGGTCCTGCTGTGCTTCTTCTCAAATTAATCTCCTTTTTTATGTAACGTCGCAGGAAAAGCGGAGCAAGCTTATGAAAAGACAATTACGCAAGATAATCCCTCAATCGCGCAAAGGTTAAATGTCGAGAAATTGAAGCGGTTATTTTAAAAAAAGGGCCTCACCATTGATAACGTTCGGGTATAGAGGGGATTTCAAGCGAGGGCTAATTCGCTAATTTTTCCAGTTGGTTTGGAAAAAATACTTGGGCGCTAGAAGTACCGAGAATTCAAGAGTTTCAAACGCCTCGTACCTCAAAATGGTTAGAGAGCTACCGATTATACTGATATAGTTTATTTATCACAAACGGGAATCCACGAAACAAGTTATATAATAGACTTAAGTAGTAATATAAATGAATAAATAGTACGTAAAATTAACAACACAAATTATTATGCAGGTAAATAGATTATCAAAATACAAATAAATAATGAAAATCAATTAGTACATTTTAGATGCTGGAGCAACATATAATGGGTACACATGGAAACCAAGCTATACATGTTTGGTGTGAAATTCGTCAATACTAACTTAAATTAGTTAACTCGCAAATGATCTCTATTGCTTTGGGGTCTCTAACTCAAATCACACGTCAAACAAAAAAATTCGAAATGTATGCCGTGCCGCATACCATTTTAATCGATAAGGACATTCTATGTGGCATAGTAAAAAAAACTCGTCAACTTCTACGGTGGTTACATACTTTGAAATTTTACTGTTTCGGATCTCGTTTTCGACCAGTGATTGTATTCTTATTCCCGATGTTCAAAACTGAAATTGTACGGGAGCCAAGCAGATATTTTGAAATACATGGATAGCCGCATATCACATTATTGAGCCAAAATATTTCGTTGACACTTGAACACAGAACTAAAAATAACAAATTTTTGATAACATGTTTAAACTGCCCTATGATTCCTGAATATTTTAATATTGTTCCTTATCACTTTCCTTGTCGTCATCTACCAACTACTCACGATACTATCAAAGTAATGATAGGGCCGCATATGTGCAACTGGCGGGCCTCGTGTTTAAGACCCCTCTTCCAACTTTTACAGCAGAATCATAGGAGAGGGCCGCATCAAATGAATTGGTGGACCGCATGCGGCCCACGCGTTTCATACCTCAGGCTTAAAACACTATTTTTTAGTAATGAAGTGAAAAACAACCAATTGTATTTAAAAGCATAATGGCTGAGCGAACGAGCAGGTTAAAGTTTTA
Organism: Tanypteryx hageni; assembly: GCA_028673005.1. Classification (NCBI taxonomy): domain Eukaryota; kingdom Metazoa; phylum Arthropoda; class Insecta; order Odonata; family Petaluridae; genus Tanypteryx; species Tanypteryx hageni. The sequence continues at coordinate 200,466,016 of CM054113.1, read as the reverse complement.
ACGGGCACATTTTATAAATCTGGCAAAGCTGTGCTGAATTTTCGATCGACCATTAAGCAAATAAGAATGCCCTTTATAAGTCCTTTTAGATACTTTTTTACAGATATTCCATCGATAGCGATATTTTCATCGCAGTTAGGATCACCAGTAAAGCCATGGCATTCTCTGCCGAGAATTCTCGCCGATCAAATCAGAATGCTTCAGTTAGATTCATCAAAACAACTATCGTTTGATCCTCAGGGCTGTTGGAAACAAATGCACTGATAAGGCTGTCTCTTTTTTTTCGGGTATAAAAGGATTTTATTGCAAAAATTAGTTAGATGATGTTAAATTATACCTCAACCTTAATTAACCAAAGTGAATCTTAAAAGCAAATATGGCGTTTTAAATAAAACATTAACAATTCATCGAGGTTTTCAGAATTCAATCTGAATGATGGGCTTACTTATGAAAGATAGGGTACAACTAATAATACAATGTAAACATTCACTTAAATTTCGTCAGGCATCGTTCATTTCACTATACAGTCAATTACAGTGAAAGATAAATTTTAATAATAATTTGTGCTACGACACTTTTCTGTCGCTTCCTTTTACGTTTAAAGCTGCTAATGAAAAGAGAATATTTAATGAATTACACTGATATCATCAGCATAGGGTTCGCTTGGCTGATTGTTCATGTACTATAAGGCAGTGTAACTCAATCTTTGTGGAGCCACGAACCCCATACGAAGTTCCACAATTTCTGCGGACCCCCTACCTATGAAAAGTTCATACATTTTTCATTCATTGTCTCGTTTTTTCACTTTCAAATGTCAATCACAGCTGTGCGAGAGATCAAACAAGTTATGTATATATAGATAAACATCATGTTCTACTCGACACACAGACTCCCGAGAAAAACATGTGGAACCCTGGGAGTCCATGGACCTCCAGTTGAGATACACTGTACATATTATGGGACAGGGTTAAAGGAACCATAGGGACACATACTGTATTACTACCCAAGATATTTCAGATTAAACTATTACTTACGATTGTGGATATACATTTGCCCCTCGACAAATAAAATTATCGTTAAATAACGATAGTGAAATTTTCAAGGAATAACGTATTTTTTGCAGCAATAGTTTTATTTTTATGCAATTTAAAGAAAAATATGGAAAAATTTCTCATCATTACCACAATCAAGGCATTTAAAAAATAATTATGCTTCTTTTGCATGAAAAATAAAACTCTAACATGCCGCCTTATTTTGAGTACAGGTATCCCCCGATTTACGCGAGAGTTGCGTTCCTGGAAATCGAAAATATTTTTCCCATTGAAAATAATGTAATAGGCGTTGTTTACGTTACTGAGCAGATATCTTCCACTCATAAACGTCATTAAATTTGATTTAATGAGCGTTTTAACCCCCCCCCCCCAAGCGTTTTCGACGTGATATGACGTCCTGTGCAGCGTCCACTTTTTACAATTCCTATTTTATTTATTTGTTAAGTTTCGGCCATTTATCACCGAGTTATCAAAGCTCCTTCGATCAGTGAACTTCCTATACAAATATATTCTCTTCACACAACTATGAATATTTTTGTACAAAAAAGTGCGCAATGAGGAGAATAAGAAAAGAGATTCTACTGCCGTAGGAACTACCGGAGAACCCTGCTCTGTCGTACGATATAATGAATGGTATCAATACAGGGACGACAAAGGAAAATAGTAGACGGGCAAGAATATATGAAATACTTAATAAATAATAAACTATTAAGAGTACATACTGTGAGCATAACGAATAGCATAAATGCAAATACGCGACGTGTATATTGATAAATGGCCGTAAGAATAAAATCGCGTTAAACCGAATATGCGACGCGTACCTAAATCGGCAAATAGTCGTAAAAATATCGCGTAAGAATAAAATCGCGTTAAACCGAATAAGCGACGCGTAAATCGGAAAATGGTCGTAAAAACAAAATCGCGTATATGCGAAAACGCGTAAATCGGGCACGCATAAATCGCGGGATACCTGTAATTACACTCTTTAGAAACATTTTTTGAACAAGAAAACTATCCAATTTTGGGAAAAATAAACATGTCAGGAAATATATGCACAGGAAAGAAAATGAAACCAAATACAATAAAATTGACTGGCAATAAGAAAAATTAAAACATCAAAAGCAAATTCATTTTTAAAGTACAATATATTTATCTGAATACAAAAATCAAAACCATAAATTCAAAACAAAAAAGTACAATAGAAAAACTATTACTATCTATACAAATATAGAAAAATAATACGTAAATGTTAAAATTCAGATTTGAAAATAAATCTAAAACCAAATAAAAAAATCCAAATTACAAAATCTAAAAGCCAATATTTTACTTTTAGAAAGATCAAACAAATTAAATACTATCATGTAAGATACTAACTCGTCTTACTAGTTCGAAGAAAGTATCATATGCTTAAAAATAGACATGATATCTTTGAACTTAGATAATAATGCATCCTATTAATCAACTAAGACAAATCTACACATTTCATTGTCCACCTCCAAAAATAAAATTTTAACTGGAAGACTATCTCAAATCAGGCAACAACCATATTAAAACACAGTACTACACTTTCATTTAAAAATATGCGCACTAAGTTCATTTCTACCAATGTCTTGTCTAACTGACACTAATTGGAAGTTACACAAGACGGAAATCAATAACAAAATATTGACTGCAACTAAAATATGAAACTTCCTCAAATGTTTTCATAAAAATCCAGGTGCATACATGCTCCCCTTTTCCATACAAAACATGAGAAATATCTCATTTCTGTGATAATCACCAGCTTTCTCTTTTTTCTCGAGAGAAAACCTTACATCCCCTCCAAAATTAAACAAGGCAGGTGCACATCAAAGGGGAAACTGGAACAAGCAAGGGGCTTGTTTAGGGTGTGGTGTGATAGGTCGAAAAATTACTACAAGGTGAAATTATTCATCTATAAACCAGAGTGAGGAGAGAAGAGGAGCAATGTTGAAACTTAGAGCAGAAGTGCCTTGTTTTGGGTATTGATCAGAGGAACTCATGATATGTTTCATTCATATGTTTTTATTGTCCCAAATAACATACACATTGTCTGAAGTAATTCAATGATGAGGATGAATTCTCTATTTGTATTATAATATGAATAGGCAGTCAATTATCATAAGGTAGACGAGGTTTGTGAGAGGCAATTTAGAAACATGGTATCTTGTCCAACAATTAAAGAGAAGACAAGTAGGTATGTATTTCTTTTTAATCATATCACAACGATGTTCAACACTCTGTTCACTTAAATGCACCATTATTTGTTGACAACAAGAAAGTCAATTAATGAGATCTTAAAAATGTTGAGCATTATAATCACATTTACTATATCATTCAAACTACATAACAAAAACTGTAAAAATATAGGTCTACAAACAAAACCTTTCAACAAACTCTAACAGCTTGAGCATGAAGATTATAACTGTCCAACAACCATGGCATCCACCTCTGAGCCAGCAGGTAGATAAGTTTTCTCTTCAGTCCTTGGAGGAAGAATCAAAAGTCCGTTGGCAGATGCTAAACTGAGCAGCCTGCTGCTTATTTGGTTCCCTGGAATAAATGAATGGTTTAGTAACTGTGACAATGACCTTATTGAGAAACAAGATGTGAACACCTTGTGTTACATTGCTGCTGTTTTCTTCTGTGTAACAGACATTTTTTCAATCATGCACCAATCTTCCAATTAGCTTCAGCTACATCTAGATGCCAGCCACTATTAATCAATATGCTAGCAGCTCCTTATTTTCTTTAATTGCACTTGAACATATACATTTTCCAACTTTTTACATCAAATGCAATAATTTCTAGGTTATTAGACATTTGCAGAATATACCGTGAAACACTTTGCAGTCATTTAAAGGACTAAAGATAAATACAAAAACTACAGACCAAATTTACATCAGAATTAACTTAAATTTATTGATTAAACATAAGCTAGCATCTTACTTATTATTTGGCTAGCAAAGAGAAGAATGGTATTTAAAATTAATTTCTATTTTGTGATAATGAGAATTCATAAGATAATTACAATAAAACTAAAATGCAAAGGCAATGTTAAAATATAAATAATAAAGTAGCATCAATCTATATATTAACAGCCTCAAATTAAAGCATAAGAAGCTTTGACTGCTCAAAGAATGCATTAAGCTTTCCTGTTCCAAGAGCCTAAAAGTGCTCAGAATGAAATTTAACTTCTGGTGCATGGTGCCTGGAAATTCTCATATACTTTTTCAATGAGTACTGTTATCAATTTTGGTTTTCAGTTCTTTACTTCGTCAAACCTCCTTATATAAAGTGTACAGATTAAATTCCTAACATAAGTACCGTATTTTTCAATAGATAATGTGCACCTAATGTATAAAGCACACCTCAATATTTTCACTGTTCATTAAAATGTATACTTAATGCATAGTTGAGAATTTTTTGCTTGGTATGATTTAACTCCCAAAAAACATTAAATAACTAGAGAAATTGTTTAATTTGTTTATTGTTTAATCTAATTATTAGTTTTAGATATTTCTGCCTAAAGAGTCCTTTAGTGAATTGCTATGTTTAAAACTTTACTGTGTTTGAATACCGAAGCATTTCATGACTCCATCTGTATATGGGAAAATGTAGCCTTTTACATTTTAAACTTTTAATTAAAATCAGGCTAAAACTCGAGACTTAAGTAAATACTACCCAAATAAGAAACGTTCTTTTCCAACAGTTTCTTCTTTATTATGCTTTAAGACTATAGTAAATTGTTTTTGAAATTGAAAATTTTATATAATTTAAGTTATGAAAATCCGATTTCAAATAATTGCGTACATCAAGGCTTTGAAAGAAAATGAGATGAATTATCATGAATTACCGTATTTATCCAAATCCAAGACTTCCCCGAATCTAAGACGACCCTCCCTTTTAGCAGACTGTCAAAACAGAAAAAAGATTTTATGACACAATTTCTCACTGTAGGTATACTAGCTCATTCATCAATTGAAATGGTTTGTTTCAAATGTTTTCTGAAATAAAAACAATTTAAAAAATATATTTTTAAAATTAGGACTTTATTAATTGAATTTCGGATCGTAAGTTTGCAACGAAAAATACAATTATTTTAAACGTTTCATTTGTTTAAAAAATCATCGATTAAACGCTTTACCATACTTCCTAGGTTCTTTGACAAATCGTCGCGGTCATTTCGTCGCGCATCAATTCGCCGTGTTTAGTTCGTCGCGCGTGACTAAATCGCACGACAAATTCATCGCACGTTAACTCATCTCTCGACAAATTCATCATGGTCTCACCTTCCAATTTGTCTTGCAGCGGAATTGTCACTCGATGAATTTGTCTAGCAATGAATTGACGCGCGATGAGTTTGTCTAGCGATGTATTGACGCGCGACGAGTTTATCGTGAGACGAATTGATGCGCGATCAATTGACGCTGAAATTTGGAAAAACCTCGTCTTAAATTCGGGTAAATACGGTTGTTGTCAAGATGGCGCAAGTGTCACAAAACTAGGGGTATATAAACTTCTATTCACCTTTAAGAATTTCATTTTTACTTTCTCCATATGTAGTATTGGGTAAAGTATTGTTTTCATGAAAAAAATCGTTTTAGAGATTTCAACGGAAATACACGTTTTGAGGTCTCCTGAACACGTTTTGACCATTTTCTCGATGATGTCTGTGTGTATGTGACAGCTTTTTTGTGGGCGCTCTAACTCAAAAACTATTAATCAGATCAATGCGAAATTTTATACTTAACATTTTTATAAAATGTCACAAGAACTGATTAGTTTTTGGTAAAAATCGGTCAACCGGAGGTGGGTGTTTACTCTTGTCACTTATCCATTATTCTGAGATATTTGCTTTATATTTGATATATTTAAAAACATACTTGAATAAAAGTTCTAAGAAATTTAGGCTATATCCAATATCAGAAGGCAATGGTTTGAGTTTATTTCTATCCTTTGTAAAGTAAAATTTTCTTGCAGTTTCTTAATATATTTTTTATTATGTAACCTACTAGGAATTTTTAGAAATATTACAAGTATGGAGAAAGCCATGTGGTGGCCACATCAGATTTTTTTCTAAAGTATATCTACTGCGCATGACCATTTTTGCCAGATTAAGAAATTTTTTGCATAGATAACGCACACGTTATCTATTGAAAAAATACAGTATTTTGGTTGTCCAAATACAGAAAGTCCTAATTATTCAGTGTGGATGAGAGTTCTAAGAGTCACAAAGAACAATGAAACAAAAAACAACATGGCTGACTAAACTATTGACTCACATGTAATATATGGAAGATGTTCTGACTATGAAAATGTTTCTATAATTTAATATTGAACATTTAACCTATTGTTTTCAGAATAATATTTTACAAAATTCATTAAGTTACCCCCAACAAAACATCCAATATGAATGTTGTGTTGGGAGGAATAAATAGAACTTCATCTTAAACCTTAATCTGCTAGATTTTAATACCTGTGTGTAGAGTCCCGCAAAGGATTTTTAAAAAATATTCTGAAAAAATCTCATATATCATGAACTATAATAGGTGATAAAATGTACAATTAAAAAGCATTTTACAGTAAAATATTGTAGAATTACATGTTATTGTTTTATAGAGGAAAGAAACCAAAAAACGTATTGGCATTCACAGTTGTCATAAACAAAAGATGCATATACAACAATATTTACTTTTTTGGCAGCTGACACAACCTCAGTGTAAAGAGTCCTCTCACGAGGCTCTGTTTTCATCTTCTCCTTGAGATATGAGAGAGGGACTGAGGGCAGAGCACTAATACTTTAGAGAAATAAGCTTTCTCAAATGTCACTTTAGGTTTGAGGCCTCACCTCCCGACACTTTGATTTTTTGCATTGACCTGCCATGAACTCATGCTTATGGGGTGTTCTCTTCCCAAACTGCCAATTCCAGGTCAAATACAGTGGGTCTCTGAACTAAGTGGAACATATATGCTATGTTAGGCAACAATCGAATACAGTTGATGGAACATATATGGTCCATTTGGCATTTAAGGGCTAAACTCGAGGTTGACTGGATGACCAGGGCATTATGGAGGAGTAATAGTGCTTTCTTTAGGTCATGACTTTCACAATGGCACTTAACAGTTTGGCAAAAGTTGTGAACAAACCACTATTGGAAAACATCTTTTACAGCTTTTACACCTGATTTGTCTTGCTGTAGTACTTCAGGGCACTTGAATTTTTTTAATGCTAACCCAACAAGAGTTATAGTTTAAGTCTCCTATCATGTTTCCGACAAGCAAGAGAATCAGGTTGTCTTTAGAGTACAATTGTTTTATGGTAAGGCAGTTTAACTTTTCTGAGGTAATATTTTTAAAAATTGCACATATAATTTATTTTCAAATGATAAATTAATGAAATCACAAACAAGAGGCCAAAGAATGCTGAGGAATAATTGTATTAAATGACACCTCCATCTAATACCCTCAGTTGATCTCCATGGCTGGTATAGACAAGGAGTTTCCAACCTTTTCAATGTGACAAGCATCAAGTTATTTTCTACAGTATCAAGTGAGCATACTGTATTTTTAAAAATTAGGAATAATTAAAAATAAAAACAAACCAATAACCAATTTTTTAAATAATGTTTGAACTCATATAGAAAGAATACAGCTTAGTTAATTCTTGGGACTTAAAAGCATAATTTTAAGTATTGTTGAAAACCACTGTTAGTATGCACAAGATTACAGTGGTGCTTGTGAGCACCAGGTTGGGAAACCCCAATCTAGGAAAGGAATGGTGTGCTTCTGATGGTTGATTTGGTTATGGTTAGGCAAATGTTTTAAATTACAGTTATGAGTCCAGCAATAGAGAAATACTTAATGAACCTAAGTTTCACAAAATGGTTTTATTGAAGGTGACATTACTGAGTGGAAGAGAATCTAGAATTATGATTAATTATGACTGGATACTACTGATGTGGTATAAAAAATATCAGCTAAATATTTTACCAAATTATGTATGATATTTTTCAAATTATCTTCAGATATTACATGAGCAATGGTATATTCCTTGTGAAAAATATTCAAATCTGAAGATATGGGGTATTTAAATTGGGATAGGATAAGGCCAATACAAGAGAAAGAACTTTATCAACATATTTACTCTCTACTCTTTATAACAAACTTTTTATGGGAGAAATATTCTAATAAAAATACTACTCACGGTGCATGTATTTAGATTTGATTAAATACATAACACTAAGTGCATCCCACAAGATGTCATCAATTGCAACAAATATTATGTAAATTATCAATGAAAGAAGATGGCAATATACAGGTAGATTGCCCATTAATATTTATGGAATATTATTCAAAAATGGGACTTGAGAGGTCTTTTACCCTAATTTAAAAAACTCAAATAAATAATAAATACTTCAAAATTGTAAATTTCATGTTAATGAAGTCTACCACATACTGTGAAGACTGGTAGACAACTGTCAATATGCATCATTTGTCTTAATCTTGTTTGTGCAAGAATATCATTCAAACCTTATAATAAGCATTAAAAACTATCATGATAAAAAATCTACTTGTTTCCTATGGTGTTTTTTAAAATTGAAAAAAAAAACTACAGTACAGTCATGAAGTTTTGAATACACAAAGTTTCGAAATCTCAAAGTTAAACCAATTTAATATAATTTGGATATTTATTTCATCACAAAAGCTTTTTCTATCTGATACATCATGGTTCATTATCAGCAGTATTCCATAAGTGCATTGGTGTACAAACATGCAGTTTGGTAGAATTTGGTACACTGTACATCTTATGTTTCCTATATTTCCTATATTTGCAAAGGTTTTTTATGTCAAATGTTGATTACCAATCCATTAATATAGCTTATATTAACTGTAAATTATGCTGCATTAGTTATTTAGAGGTTATTTTAGTCTTTTAAAGTTGTTTTATGAACTTGTTTATGACTGTTCGTAGATGATGACCGGATACGAAAGTTACGAGTTTCAAATGGTCTGACCATCCTATTAGTTTGATCAATCGTGACCCCTCTGTACTCAAATAGCAAAATATTTGTTTTGATGACAGCTATAAGGGCACATTGCATTGGATTGTATGGAAAAATGAGAAATATTTTGTGAATTTACACGCATGACCACTGATAGTAAGGTTTAACTGAACAAAGTATATATATAAATATGGAATTAAGATGGTTTACTTAAAATGTAATTGTAAGTTTTATATTAAATTCACCCTGATGAAGTCTATGTCACTCTTTCTCGATTGAGATCTCTTGATGGGATAGAGATCTAATTAGAGAGCAACAAAGTCATGCGAGATAATATCTATAACCAAAGTGCTTTGGCAGAAATAAAGAGACTTCGAGCTTCACCAAAGTTCAATGTAAATATTGTAAATAATATAACCTAAGTAAATGTAAATAAAATTAAGTTAATGCACATGAACACATTATCTATATAAAAGTTATTTATAAAAATTAATTTTTATATAATCATTTGTTGCCATTTCAAAAGGGACTCCAATATGAGAGAATCCATGATACCATTGAATAAATACACTAGGTAACTAGCAGCCTATTTTACAGTAATTGGCTAAAATGAAGTAAATACCTTCTATTCTAACTACAAGCAAGGTTAAAAGTATCTAATATTAACCTGCTAAGAAACAACTTATAGAAAAGTTTTCTAATATATAAGAAAAAAATGTATTAGGAATATCTGAATGGAGAATGTTTTTAATGGTTTGAAGACATGCAATGAAAAAGTTTAATAAATATTCACAGATTGCGTCAATAATTTTTAGGATTATGCAACTTAGTGAAAGGAAAAAAATTAGTTTTAGTTAAATTAATAAATGCTATTTTTCTGAACCTTATAATCCTTTCTAATGTACATACCTGAACATATTTTTGATTTTAACCTTCGGGGTTGCGAGCATTTTTAAATTTTTTTTTATTGAAGAAATTTTATGCTTCATTGCTAATGGAATTTATTTTAAGCCAGGGGTTTAAGCGTCTAACTGTTATTTTATCATTACTCAAGCTCTTAAAATATAAAAAGTGAATGCAATGCATGAATGAATTATACTTGAACTTGATTCTTTATAATTTATGTTATTTTTTTCTAGATTTAATCCAAAAGAAGGTAACATTCACTATAGTTTTTTACATGGTTAATTCAATATACAAACCTGTACTTCTTGCAATTGGGATGGATATTCCAGGTTTCCAGCTGAGCAGTACTCTATGAAACTCAGGTCTAGGATCAAGTTTGATGTCTTTTTCAATCTACAAATAAAATAGGCAAAATAATAAGAGAAAAATAAAAACTTTTTTAGGATAACTGGCCACAAGCTGAGTATTTTTCAAGCAGTAACACACAGACACATAGAAGAGTACACAGGAAGACGAATAATAAGCCAAATGTGCAGGATATGCAATGCTTGACGAATTTGCTTAGATGGTTACCTATAATGCAAGTAACATTTAAGTAGCTAGATCAAGTTGGAATAGCACAAGTAAGGTTTTACTAGTATTATTTGCAAGACTGAAACATTAAGTGAAAGCAATTTATGCTAGAATGCGAAGCAATAGCTTAACAAACACCACAGAAGCAGACAGTTAACTCCAGTTTTTGATAGTTTATTTAACTTCAAAAATCCTACACTCGACTTTGATATAGGGTATCCACTCCATTTATGAAGAAGCAACCTGCAACATGAATGAAAAACCATGTAAAATTGCCCATTGCTAAATGCTGTTTGTCTGCAATTTTTAATTCCACACACTTTGATAAAATGTCAGAGTTTATGAACAATAGTGTTATAGTAAACCCCTATACAATGCAGATTTGATTACACACTTGAAATAATGGGATACTTCTTTTCTCAACAAGCACAAAATTTAATTATATGCATTCCTGAATTAGACATACACTGTAGCGGATTTGAATAAGGCCACAGTAAGCAATGACCTAAGTGCAGCAAGATTTCGGGGCAGCAATAAAAACGGGATTTCAGGGCAGGAATTAAAAAATTAATATTATGCAGACTTTTGATGAATTGAACTTTCATGAACCACAGACAGATGGATGGAATACATGAGCAATTCTTTTAAGAAAAATATGCCAAAAAGGGAAAGGAAAAATAATTTGGCCAAGGGGTAGGAAATTTCCAAATGTGCCACTGGGCATGTACCAAGTTTTATGCATATGGGTGACATGAGAATGTTCACAGCCTAAACAAGCATGATTTTTTTCTACTAGGTATTAAATTTGTGCAACATGGTTTTACTCAACGCAGCCTTTTCCATGAATGTTATGCAATGGACTATATTTGTTAGACGTAAATATTGTGTGCACAAAACTGGAAATTTTGTGGTGGTTAGCGATTATTTTTTAAGTGCATCAAAGTTATTAGCAACGAAGAAATTAATTGCAATGCCATAACTATGTATCCATAGACTCTGATCTTGACCACTGCAGACAAACAGCATTTCATTGTACATGCAGTTGATATGTTTTCAGCAATTATTCTGTGAAAGCGTTCATTCAAAAGAAGAATGATGGAAAAGTGACTAGGATAATACATCATGTTGATAATTTGGATTAACGATAGTTATGGTGATATTATGAAAGGAGTTAGAATGGTGGCAGGAGTGCTGCAAAACAAAGAATGCCACATAAGCTGAAAGCAAGTCTTTGCAATACTGCATCAAAGTTTGAAGAGAAAACAAGCTGTACAAGGAGAAGATATACTGGGGTAGACAGAGCAATGTTTTAGAAGGATTGGAAATTGTTAAGCTAGGGTAATGTGAAGTATGAAAGGATTAAAAATGACTAGAATATAAAGTTGAATTTTTTGAGATAATATCTGGGTGGCACTAAATAAATCAGAATCCACTAAAAAATAATTCAGATGTAGGCATAAAATGAATTCATACATAAAATACAAAAATAATGCAGGTCTGAGATAATTATTATTGACATGAAGGAAATTTGGTCTGGAAGGAATGATAGAATAAAGTGATAAGTAAGTGATCATCACATATCTAAGGACAGATGCTAGAAAGAAGGGCACTATTTATCCAATTTGTTTTAAGTAATTACCTGAATTATAATATACTGCAGATGCCAAAATGAAGTCAGAAAAATTCAATTTTGTATGGGATAAATTACATGACAATTATCTTGCCATTTTCGAACATGAAAAATTACTGCGCAAGTAAAAATTTTACTGTATACAATTAATATCTTCAGTCATGCATGACTCATACTTGAGGTGTGTTCTGTGAACAATGATGCCTGAATTATCTGGAACGGCTAATCCCTTTCAATACATGAAACAGTATAGTCATGCAAACTTCAATGTTTACATTGCACTTTCATCAATAAGATACTGCATATAACATACTTTCATCTTTCATTCTGTTATAGTGATTTGGAAAAGGGTGGCCAAATATGGAGTTACACATGACACACACATACATAGATACATACATACATACATGGTAACTGTACAGAAAATATCCTCTCCATGATTTTTACATCTTGCTTAAGGAAGAGGAATATACCAGAGTCATGGAACCATGTAAGCATCATACTTTTACACAAGAAATGTTGCAAGGAAGATTTTAATAATTATCGGCCAATCAGTCGGCTCTCGGCCGTCTACGAAATATTTACAAAGATTCTCACTATGCACCTTCAAAAGCATCTTGATTTTGCCAGAGAACAAGCTGGATTTCGCAGTGGATATAATATGATGGACCACATTCAAGTTGTCAGAGAGATAATTAGTCAGACTAATGAATACGAGTTGCCCCTCTGTGTGTGCTTCATCGACTACGAGAAAGCATTTGACTCTATTCGAACTTTGTCGGTGCTAAATGCACTGAAGAAACATGGAGTAGAAGAAACATACATTACCTACTTTAATCAAGAATATCTATAAAAACGTGACATCATCTGTCCAACTGCATGAAAAAACAAGTGCTTTTAAGACCAAAAAGGGAGTGAGGCAAGGAGATACCATGTCTCCTAAATTATTCACAGCAGCTCTAGAGGAAGTATTCAAAATGCTATACTGGGAAGAAAAGGGTATAAAGGTAAATGGAGAATATCTGAGTCACTTGCGATTCACTGATGACATCTTACTGTTCGCGCAGGAAGCCCAAAAAAGCTTCGTAGAAGAACTGAGGAACTGGAGCAAACAAGCAGACAAGCTGGACTGAAAGTGAATCTTAATAAAACAAAGGTCATGTTCAACTCCTCCACAAATTCTGAGAAGATATCGATCAATGGAGCAGAACTCGAAAAAGTACCAAATTACATTTACTTGGGTCAATTCATTATTACCGATGGATCACTTCTTTGAGAAATCAACCAGAGAGTGAAGATGGCATAAAGTGATTTTGGCAGGAATGCAAGTATCTTTAAATCAATGTGTTCTGCCTGTTTTGACCTATGGATGCGAAACATGGACCATGAATGCAAGAATAGTCCAGTACCTGCAAACAACACAGAGGAGCCTGGAGAGAGGTATGCTTGGGATCACCCAAAGAGACAGCAAAAGGAATGAATGGGTACAAAAGAAGACGGGAATATTTGATGTAATTAAAAGAGTAAAGGCACAGTAGATTTGAAACACGTACTTTTCAGCATTGGATATGCATTCAATTTATTAGAAATTAAAATATCATCTTGCACTTAAGTTTAAGTACTATCAGTAAAGGGTATTTATACGTGTGATGTGTGTGGCGCATTCTAACAGCCTAATTAATACGACTGCCAAATTCACGCAGGGCACATTTAGATACACAAGTCTTGAAGCAATAATTTATGTTTTAGATCAGACACATCAAACTTGAAGAGGCGTCTGGACCACATTTAACGATGCATGTTATAAAAGGGTGATGGATGTTATAGAAGGGTCACAGTTGTTTAATACGGGCCAGAGCTGGAACAACAGACTTGGGCTAGAAGATTGGTCACCTGTTTTGCAATTAAAAACAATAATTTGGAAAATGCGTTACATTGTAATTCGGTAACTATGAAAAAAATATCATCTTATTTTCAATAAAATAAAACATATGAAATCTCACATAATTCACTCAAAACAAAAATTAGCTATCGGGCCACAGTAAGTCATAGAAAGGGCGGCATGCAGCCCGCAAGTTTGACATGCCTGTTCTAGATCATCCCTATTTATTTTACGAATTAATTTTATATAAAACATTAAATTAAACTGTTATTGCACCATAATATTATCTAAAAATGTTGCCAGATATGGACTTAATCACAGTTGGAAATGATGCATGATGTGGCTCTTTTTAACTGTCTTGGTGAACCAAAATACTTTTTTCCTAAAAATCTTCTAAAAAACCAGATTGCATCTTACACCCCAGTGCATCTTATATGCTGAAAAATACGGTAATATAAAAATACAAATTTATATTATAATTTCATAATATCATGCTTTTCTTATGGGAGGTAGAAATGAAACTAAGGGGTTGGAAAAAGACACTGATTACTCCCCAGCAGCTGATTCTAGATCCACAAAATTGCCATGTCTAGCACTCATTTAGACCATTCTACCTTAAAAATATGGCTTTGCCAAGTTGCAGAATTCCCGAGATAGTTCCCGAACAGACAGATGGATGGACAGACAAACTAAATACATAAAGCATTTTTTATAAAAGTGCTAAAAATCATAATTGACATTAATATTTATAATTTTCTTCAAGAGAATATTCATTTTGCCAAAGAATAAATATTGCAATTTTATTTTTAAAGCAGTTATGATGACAGATGTCAACATATTGGTAAGTATAAAAAAGCTACACTTTCCTTAAATAAGTGAATCAAACAAGATTATATTCCACTAACACTGAATTCAATCAATGCAATCAGTTACAGGTAGTTCCCACTTAACACAAGAGATATGTTCCCAAAAAGTGTCGTGTTAAGCGAATTCATGCTATGCAAATACATAAATCCAATAAGAAACCAAATAAAATGTGGGAGATATGTGTTCGAGTGAGAGATCGTCATATCGCAGTGGATATATAAATTTTTATTTATAGATAAATATACTTAGAATATTCATTAATTTATAATTTGCATCTGCAAATTCGAAACAAAACTTCTCATAGTACTTTTTGCAACTTGAACCGCGAAAGTGACGAAAAACACAAAGTAGAATTTATGAAAGTTGATTTTCCCTCCGAGGGGGCAGCAGTGTCTGAAGTAGAATTCACAAAAGATGAGCTCTGCCTGTGAGTCATACCTGGAAACTATCAAATCTAAAAAGTTTTCATTGCCTTAGTGGTGGCTATTTGATATTTGTCATGATCAAGATATGCCTTATGTTTTGATACTGTTTTTGGTTTTACATCTACAACTACGAGAGTGCTTTTTTTGCAAAAGGCATTACAATCAGAATTTGTCTTCCAAAGCTTATTTTGCACGTTTTTGTCTAGTGGTCCCTCATTTGTGTACAGTTTCTCTTTTTCATCTTTCATTCTTTCGTGATAAATGTCACAAAAAATGGCTAAGCAAAGTTTTACTTCGACTTTAGACTGCAAATTATATATTATCTAGTATGTTACAATAAATATAGATTAATATACACGTTGCCTTAATGGCAACATTTTTTATTTTAGTTTTACATAATGGATTGTGTTGCAACTTGTGTAAAACAGGGAATTCTTCATGTAAAGTGAACAGGTTCCCCAAATGGTAAATCGTGCTAAAGCGAATTTCATGTTGAGCGAACTTGTGTTAAGTGGGAACTACCTGTTTTGATGATTTAGCAAATACTACAACTTTTAACTTGGAGCCAGCTTCTTATTTCATTCTTTTTGTCACCAAGGACATTATGAGGGTTTGTTAGAATAAATGTTATTGCACAGCATAATGGATTTATAGTGAATGATGTCATACATGTCATGAGAATGTAGGGAAATTTCTCATGTTATCTCCAGGTAAGAATATCCTGTGTATTTCCTAATCATCAAATCAGCTACTCATTACTGACAAGGAAAGGCTACGACCTTCGGGTCACAGATTTTCATGAAATCCAACAAAGCAATTCTACATCAAAAATAAGAAAACCCATGTCTTGGGGTTTTGTGAATGGGCCCTTGGGTTCGAGAAATTAGCATAAAAAATATGCAAAAACATTGTATGCAACTTAATAGGTTTCATTGTCAATTTGTTGTTAAGAAATGGGATGGTTGATCCTATGGCGTAGGCATGGGCTCGATTCCAAATGTTTTTGTCTTTTTTTTCAAATTACCCAAGCGTTATTTGAAAAGTAATATTCTCTGGTAAAAATATGCTGTATAATTTTTATTTTGAGGTATTGATCACAGAAACATAATAATGGGCAGTTTAAATTCTTAATTAATGACTCCACAGTTAACTTTCGTGTTTTTTCCACGTTAACGTATGCAAAATATTCAAGGAAAATCACAATACTCATTATTTTCACTTCTGATCACTGTCCACCAAGGCAAGACTAATATTATCAATAATATATAATTAATATAACAATAATATACAGGGTGTCCCACGACTTAAAGTCATAACTTCAGGAGATGATTCTAGAGGTCATTTTGAGTGAAAAATGTTATATCAACATATGTCCGATTCCCAATGTTTACTGAATTATGGGCATTTGATTTGTAGCACACTTGAAGGTGTATGTTATCGAGAAAAAAATCGTATTTGAAAACAGATTGTATTACATTGTAGAGTACATTAAACAAATTAAAAGGTGATTTAATTGTACAGTTTAGGTAATTTAATGCTATATTAATTGTTCAAAATGTCCACCATTTTCTTGAATGCACAGTCTGGTCATTTGAGTATGGAAGGTGTGACCTTACTTAGAACAACAGCATTGTTAATGTGACTTGCAGCATCTAAAATCCACTGAATTAGTTCATCTCTTGTGTTTACTTTCCATTCATACACAATCGTTTTTATGTGACCCCATACATGGTAATCTACTGGAGTCAGATTGGGTGAACGCCGCCGCCAATTTTGCGTACTGCCGTGGCCAATCCATCGGTCAGGATACTGATCATTCAGCCACTACATAACTTTCCTACTGGAATGTGGAGGTGCTCCGCCATGCTGGTAGTATATTTGCACTCGTTTTCGCAGAGGAACATCTTCTAATAAAATCGAGAGTTTAATTTGAAAAAATTCAGCATAAATGTCTCCATGTCTCCAGTCAGGCATTGCAGGAAGATGTATGGTCCAACTAACTGATTCGGTGAACTCTAATAAACACACATCGAGTTGGGATTCTTCGTTCAGGAAATCGCTGCCGATATTCTTGAACAGCAGCATTGGCATTTCCATAGCAAAATCCACACACAAAGTGAATATCTGTGTACTCTTTATTCAAAAACATAAATGGCATGTTTACTTCTGACACGTCTGACTTGCACTGATTACTAGCCCATGCACTGTTTGTGCACTAGCTTACATTAAGACGTCTGTGTGCGCTCATTACAATGTAATACAATCTATTTTCAAATACAATTTTTTCCTCAATAACTTCAAGTGTACTACAAATCAAATGCCCATAATTCAGTAACCATTTGGAATCGGACACATGTTGATATAACATTTTTCACTCAAAATGACCTCTAGAATTATCTCCTGAAGTTATGACTTAAAGTCATGGGACACCCTGTATAATTATAGATGACCATTCTTGCATGACGGCATTGTTTCATTGATTGCAATATTCAAAATACCTATTATTATATGTTTCTGCATTCATTACCTCAAAATAAAAATTATACAGCGTATTTTTACCAGAGAATATTACTTTTCAAATAATGCTTGGAAAATTTGAATGAAATTTGAAAAAAAAAAAAACGAAAACATTTGGGATCGTATCGTTGGGTATTCAAAAAAACCCTGAGGGTCTCCTAATTTTCGATGTAGAACGGTTATGGAGTTATGGCTGCTCGAATCTTAAAATGGCTATGGCATTTTGAATGGTAAACAAAAATAATAAAAAATACATACTGTTCAAGTGTTTATTCATGAAAACACAATTCATGTTACAGTACGTTCTCAAAAATACCACCTTCGACCTCAATGCACTTTGCATCTCGTGTGTGAATCGCATGTGTTGCTCATCTAAGTTCATCATGAATGTCCTTTATGAGATTTCCTTTTAATATTCAAGCAGCCATAGCTCCATAACCATTCGGAATTGGGCCCATGTTTATATGAACTTTTTTACTCCAAATGACTGCTGCCATCAGCTCCCGCAGCTATGACATTTCCTCCTGAATCACACCGTATAGTGAGCATATGCCTAAACATGCATTTTCATGCTAAAAAATTGAATTTGTCTTAAATGCTGCTATAAACAGCAAATAAAAATTGTACAATTATTCCACCAACTCATTTTTTTATATTTTTCCATAGCAATTTTAGTCTTTAAAATAAATTACACACCACACAATGAATTGGTTTTGTCACTTGTTAAATTTGAGTGCTTGGTTCAGCATTTCTTGAGAACAATATAATGCGAGTGAGAGAGAATAACTCATCTGACATCATTGCACAAACAAGCCCATTCAAAGATATTTACAATGCTACCCGTTATCGGCCGATACTTGGTTTGACAATGTTACTATCTGGTTTGATCGCCATACAACTGGAAGAGAGGATTTTTCATATCCTTTAAGAGCCCTTGAATTTTCTCTCTGATAGACTAGCATTGGCTTCAACTTAAAATCTCCTTCCGCATAAGCTCCTAAAAGAAGATTAAACCTATCTTTCGCTGCCTTAAATCCTGTTGCAGACTTTTCCTCACGGGAAATGAAAGGTCTTTTGGGCATTCTTTTTAAAAGAGAGCAGTCTCATTGACGCTGAAGCCTTGACTTAGTAAATATCCTCCTTCTATAATAGCTTGCCAAGTTTTAAGATACGCTTCTGCTGCCTCAAAATCAGCACTAGCTCCCTCGCCAGTTAATTTCAGGTTTTTTAAATTAGCTCTTTTTATAAACTGTTCTAACCATCCAGAACTTGCCTTAAAACATTCAGTGGATGTAGATTCACCCTGTTTATTTTTAAGTCTTCAAAGAGGGTTCTGGATTTTTCTTGAATTATCAATATGCTTAATGGAACACATTGTTGTGTTCGGTCTTCAATCCAAACAGTTAACAAGGCTTCCATTTTCTCCATCACCAAACTACACAAATGCTGCAATTTAGTAGCTGATAATGGAGCTACATCGGGACTGCACAATTTAATTTTGTCTTTATTTTTCCTTATAGTTCACACAGTCAATTCATTCAACCCCATTGAATTAGCAATATCAATCACATGATCACCTTGCTCAAGGCACTTAAGTATTGCAAGTTTCACATCTAAATTGATACTTTCCTCTTAGCAGCCAAAGGATGATGGTCTCTTCATAGGACATAATAAGGGTTAAATTATGTACTTTTAAATAGGAATCATCAATAATTTTACAAATTCACAGAGCACACACAATGTGATTGACTGCATAAATTACTTTTAAATTAAAATTACAAATAACTTTAAAAATTCCCAGAGCACACACGTAAATCATTTACCACTGTGTAACACACAGCAAAACACTGATATGGGAGAAGAGGGTAGACCCTCAAGTCTCCGGGGCATTCCCTGCGCCGAGTGTGGGAGACAGCTTAATCAGTTTTGCCAAACTCTTGAGTGACCAATTCTTACTCGCAGCCCCATCTGAGTCTCTGGAAGGGACTTGAAGCAATTGGCTCCCCTGATGTTATTTGCTAGAGTAGGCTAAAGCTGGCACCGGGTTTCTCTCTCTTCCCTTGTCCTGGCTGAAGTGGATATATCCTATCTCTGAGAGAATGTAGCAAATGTCGGATATGTGTGAATTTTAGGGTACAACCAACAACCAGCTTTTGGAATGAATTCGAAATTTGGAGTTAAAAATTTTTTTTTCCTGTTACTAACATGCAAATTTCACAAAAATTGCTTGGGAAATATGTGGGAACATCCAGCATTTCTATTTAACCTTTTAAGGAATCAAAATAAAAATTATTCCTTTAGTTCCAATCTGATGGAGACATCTCAAGATTATGGTATTTGTTTTACACAAAAACAGCAGGAAAAACATGGGAAAAATTGAAAATTCATTAAAATATACTCTCAAGAATATGAAGCAAATTGTGTCAGGTGTAACTATATGTAATTCCTTCATCTCATAAATATATATACGAATTTTTGTCTAGTTCCGAGGTTGGTGCAATGAAAATTTTCACTAAGCCCCTTTTTGCTTGTTAAGGTTTAGCATAAATTTAAAGAACTTAAAAGTTTCATGAGAATAAATATTTCATTAAAATATTTTAATAGGTGCATGCGACTGTTATAATTCATTTTGGCATTCAAAAGTTGGTAAATTGTATGAATAAATATGATATAGGACAAAAAATTGCAATACATATAAATTTTCGGAAATAAAACAGCGCAAATGCAAAAATTATTACCGCGTTAAATGAAAAAGTTCCCCGATTTGATAGCCGTGTAAAAGCAAAAGTGTGTTACACGAAAGCTTGCTAAATGAGGGATGCTTGTAATGTTAAAATAGGTTGATCAACTTTTATTAACACGTTTAACGCTGCCGTAAATTTTCAAGTTTTTACCGGTGGCTGACATTTTTTAATTATTTTTAAAAATTTTAATAAGTGACGCACATTTTCAAACTCAGCCTTATAGTATCGATATCGCCTTCAAAACACGTAAAAAATTAGTAACAAGAAAATTTATTGGGCAATAAATTCATAATTTATAACAAAAATAACAAAATAACTGGTCTGTAGTTTTATAGACAAATTATTAACTAAAATAAAATAAGAAAAAATAATTAACTTAACTCTCAAATTTTTAATGAAGAGTATTGGACACAACACCCACAACGAATAAAAGTACAAAATTGATGCACACAAAGCAAATAAAAATATATGAATTGTGCTTAAAACTGGTTGCAAAATACACACACACAAAAAAATGCTGAAAAATAAAAACGGCGAATTCAAATTCAAAATGGCAGCGATCCAGATGAAGGTCAAGTGCTAACTGATGACTGGAGAGGAAAAGGGAATGTCTTATGCTGGCTTTCCCCTTAATATCCCGTTAGGAAAGGCAAGGGACTCTGGCATCAATTGATGTCCGCCACCACCCGACTGCACCCCGCAGGGCATCAATTGATGCCTACCATGTCCAACGTGTTAAAGAATGTAAATTAATTCAAGCATATATATTTTGCAACAATAACAAATGAAGAACAACAATAAACCAATGGCACATCTAAATGGAATAAATAATACATATTTTGCATTACATCCGTTTCCTAAATGACAAAATCTTAACATCTCTTCGAATACCATATCAGACTAGTGTGCATTCACCAATTTTCACCCCTTCCCTCTCTTCCCAACAGGATGTGCATGCATTTACCTAACCCATCTCTGAGTATTAGGGAAGTACAGAACTTTTATAGTAAATAGATTCATTACTTTTCATACATATGGATAGATAATTGTATACAGTGGAATCCCCATTTTACGTTTGCCTGAGGGACAAGTATTTTGAACCTTAAATTGAGTAATACCTGAAATGGGGATAGTCTAAAATTGAAAGATTAAACAGCAGTTTATTAATATCAAATTATTATTAATTGAAACAAATATTAAGAGTACAGATTAATTGAAAGGTAAGCTTCCTGTCAAGTTACAGGCTTTTTATATGGAATAAACAAGTATGGAAAGGTGTACTGCGTGCCGGAGTACACAGTTTCCAAATGCTTTCTTTGAGATCAACAAATTTTAGTAAAATTCCCAATACCAAATTTCATCAAAATACATCCTGCAGTTCCAGAGATGAAACACATTGTAAGCTATATGTAGTTCTTCATGTAAAGTGGTCATAATTATTGTCAGATTTTAACCAAAATTGGAATCCGTCTACAAATTTTAGTAAAACTTCCCAATACCAAATTTCATCAAAATACATCCAGAGATTTCAGAGTTGAAAAAGAGGCACATTGTAAAATACATGTAGGTCTTCATGTAAAGTGGTCGTTATTGCAGTCTGATTTTAACCAAATTTGGAATCGGTGAACCAATTTTAGTAAAACTTTCCAATACCAAATTTCATCAAAATACATCCTGTGGTTCCCAACTTGAAACAGAAGTACAGTGTAAGCTACATGAAGGTCTTCATTTAAAGTGGTCGTTATTGTAATCCGATTTTAACCAAAATTGGAATCAGGCAACATATTTTAGTAAAACTCCCCAATACCAAATTTCATTAAAATATCTCCTGAGGTTCCCGAGTTGTAAAATTTTTAATTAATATTTTTTGAATGAACAAAAGAACATCAAAAATTGTAAAATTACGTAAACATGCTAATTTCCCTTTCTTTAAATTTATTGTAAACCTTACGTTTTACAGGAAAAGTTATTTGAAAAAAATGTGTATTTAATTATTTTATTGAACTTTTGTTCGCTCAGATGAGTATTTAACGAGATGCTTGCAAAATACGTTGTAAAATACATGTAGTCTTCATATAAAGTGGTCTGATTTTAACCAAAATTGGAATTGGTCAACAAATTTTAGCAAAACTCCCAAATACCAAATTTCATTGAAATACCTCCAGCAGTTCCCGAGTTTAAACATGCGGATGGATGGATGGAAATGACCTCCCCTACATGACTTCACTTCGTGCAAAGAACGCATAAAAATGGAAATTTCAGATACATGTTGTAGATTCCAGTTGGCAAATCTGAAAAAGAAGAATGAGCCACGAGCGCTTTGGAACCGAAGTGTTAAAAAAAATCCATGTTCACGTAATAACGTCACCTCAACTTTTGTAACGTACATAACAGATGACTTAAGGACTAAAGGTGGATTGAGAAAACACGGCACGACACAATATTAATTATTTGAGTTCATTTAATGTAACAATGCTGTTATGTGTTGCGTCATTGATAGTGTGAATTATTGCATAACAAATCCACTAAATAATATATTTTTGTGTTGCATAATGTAAAGGCACCTTAAATCAAGGTGATGTCTGTCTAGGGACGAGAATTTTGTCCCTTAAATGCGAGCAATTCACAAAATCGAGAAACACTAAATCGGGTAATATAATACATTATTTATATGGAGCTTTGGTTGGCGCCCCAAAAAAACAACCTTAAATGCAGGAAAACCTTAAATGGAGAGACCTTAAATCGGGATTCCACTGTAATTAAAATAAAGAACAAGAAAGGAGAATGACAAGATGTAAAGAACATTAAAAAATTATCTAGAAATAAAATGGGCCAAGAGAGAACAGTCCTTTTCCAAGTAACTCAGGTGGAAACCCTAGCCATCCTCTTAGAAGCAGAAAGAATAAAAGATGATTGCTTAGCATATATGACTGGAGTTAAATTATTTTTGTTACTTACTACACTTTATTCACAATTAGACAGAGGAGTATTGAGCATACATAGGCATAAAATATGTAGAAACTTCAATTACGATTTCACTAAATTTTAAGGTTTTTTAAAAATTGTTAGCAATAAGAACAAAAAAACTTTATTCCTGTGATTTGCCAATAAACCACAATCATTAATTTGAAAAATAATTCCAAAGAGATGTTTTAGCTACTCATATGCACACTTATATGAATCAATACAAACTTAGCATCATATACTAGTTTTTATAACGAAGAAATAGTTTTATGCTCAAGGTGAGGTACACATCCTTGATTTTTAAATGGTGTGCATACAACTGAGTTCATATGCACAGGTTTAGTGAGGCTTATGCTTGCATCATAAGTATTTATCAGAAGGGATACACATTTACTTTCATTGTGGTTATAAATTTAAGTTGTTTATCAGATCCTAAATTATTTATTTATTTAAGTTTAAAAAGTAACAAAAATATTATTTTGTCTGCATAAAAACTAACATCACATTAATTTTATCATTTCATAAATGTAAGACTAACATTATGAACTAATGATAACAGCATTAAAGGTAAAATTTAGCATATATAATTTTCAGAATGCAATAAGAATTCACATTACAGAAGTTCTGCTACCATTTTGGCAGGAATCATTTTTAAAACTGAGTAATACAAAACCCTTATATTTACATAAATACCATTTTCAAACTTTTATTATGCAGTGCAATAAGAATTCTTCTACTTACCAAGGCACGAATAACTGTGCACATAGGAGATGGGTGGCCTGCCATTTTGCGAAGAGCAGGAAGAACGAAAAGATTGCAAGTTACCATGGCAGAAACAGGATTGCCAGGTAGACCAAAAACAAGTTTCTTTTTTCCTTCATGCTCACACGTTGCAAACGTGGTAGGTTTCCTATCAATTAAAGAAAAGTATCATCAAATAATGATTTCATATACATAGGAAAGATCATTTCATCTAATAGTTTTTCAGTGATCAGCGACAATCAAAGAGAAAGACAATTTATGTCCATTAGCCACAGAAATTTAGCCAGAGAGAAACCAGATTAATAGTTGCTCAGCTGAATTGTTATTAGTAAATAATATTAATATTTGTTCTTTAAAAATTAATTAAACGATTAAATTCAATTGCTCAGCAGAGTAAATTGATGGATTAACTTGTAACAAATGTTCCATCACGATAAATTTTTGCAAAGGTTTCTAGCCAAGTGTTGGCCTAGGCTACTTTAAATCCAAAATAGGCAGAGATTAGAAAGATATGTGGTATTCTAAGAAATGTGACAATGGATAAGACAGTACAGATAAGTATAATAAGGAAATTTAGGAATAGAAATGATAAAATTCTGCTTGCTTTCTCCGTAATTGTAGATAATAATGCTGAAGGGTGAAATAAGAATCACAAAGAGTTAAGGAAGATGCATTTATGGGATTGCATCTATAAAAGTCATAACAGAGTAGAGCTTGATGAGCATACAAGAAATATAAATATAGTTCTAAATTAAGATATCTGAAAAGTGATCACTTAAAATCTTGACACATGTTGTAGAAATTTTAGATAGGATTATTAAAAAAGATGTGCAAGTATGTGTGAGGCCTTTTGGATGTAGATATGACAAATAAAAGAGGAAATAAGTTTGACAGAGAAAAAAATAGTGCTTCAGAATTGAATATTGCTGGATAAGGAAGATATTTAATCAATAGCTTTAAAAAAAGACACAAGAAATGTTTTGGGATTTTGAGACTGGAGAGAATAAATTCATCCAGATTATTACAGGAATCTATGGAAGAGATGAAGATGGAAGAGGTCAAGAAATCAGATCTGCTAAATGGGGAATGTTTCAAGAAGATGAAGGATTTTGGAAGGAGGAACTAAAGACCTACCGGAAGGTAGAATACTGTTGATTGAATCTGTCCAGAGTACTGTGAACAACAAGATTTAAAAATGTAATTCACTTGTTTTATATAAACACAAAATAAATGTCAATTTTCACTCTTATTATACATATTACACATACGGCAAGAGCATGAATTAAATTGGAATTTCCAAATTAAGCTCTAAGAACAAAAGGGAATCAAATTTTTAAAGCAATAACAAATGTAAATCTGCCATGCCTATTGAATAAAAACAATAAAATATTCACCCAGGTTTCATCATAACTCGTCCAAAGTGAATTTTAGCTCCGAGATCAGCCTGTAAAACATCTTTCAAATAATCACGATCTCCCATTGAAACACCACCAGTACTAACAACCACATCTGCTGAAGACAATGCTGAACGTAGATAAGGAAGCAAGACTTCAGGGCTGCAAAGAAAAGGAATTAAGTATATAAAAAAACCTCCTGTTTTCTAAGAAAATTAGTAAATTATGAATTAAAATTTGTATTCACAACTAACATATTGATATTTTGAACCCATACCCCTAAAACATGGCTTTTAATGATTCAAATGTATTGACTGAATCAATGTTAACAATAAAGCATGCAAGGGAACTGCTGTAAACCTTATTTCTTAGTGTTCTTTAGCATTATTTTCCAAACTTTTTGTCTCACAACCCTGTAGAAGGGAAGGCAACATGGAGAAAAAATGTTCTGACTTGAGTTTTTGTTAACTTAAAATAAAAAGCAATATATACTAAAAGATTGGCATTTATACAGGGTGTCCCACAAAATGTGTGCCTAATTTCTGGTGGTGATTCCTTGGTTTATTCTGTACGAAAATGTCTATATCAACATGGGTCGAAATCTCAACCATTACAGAACTAAGAGCACTTGAAGTTAGAGCACCGATTTTTGTTTTCTGAAAAACTTACATAATGTGCATCGCACAAACACATTATTTACACCTCCAGACGTGGATTACAGAGACGCATCTTCCTGTATAAGAAAATGTGGTTACAAACAATAATGCTGGAGGAATGCTGGATCAAAGTCTGGCCTCAAAAACACTAGTTTCCGTTACGCCGATTTTTGCGAAAAGCTAATGGCACCTTTACACAGAATGCCTACACCAACCAAACAAATTTCACAGGCTGCCGATTTCCCATTCTCGAGTTGCAAAAATGTCCACAACTGCGTCCAAGCGGAGCAGCCTGAGGTCAGCAAGGAACAGGGAGGCATACTGTACAATGCTGTACTTACTGGTGCTGCTCTGCGGGAACAGGTATAACTACAGTATCCTTGCTGTCCTCAGGCTGCTCCACTTGGATGTGGTTGTGGACATGATTATAAGTGCATTGTAGATTACGCTACAATAGAAGTCAGCGTCATAAGACGGTAGCTGCGTTAACTACATTTGTGTCATCGGACAGATGCCACATGAACTACACTTGGCAGTGGCTTTAAATGGTCCCAGGAAATGTGGGTTAAGTGCAAATATGCATGCCTTCTCTGTCATGCTAGGAGGAAGTGTTCTGCCATCTACCGATTTTTTTTAACTTGGAGATCACTCTCTGAGAAGCAGTGTACACATTCATAGAAGAGAAATTTTGCTGATGTTTTGGCACAGTTTACAAGTAATGAAATCCCTAACGGTACTTTTGGCATGAGCTTCTATTTGGTGAGTTTAGAGTGTTGGTGTATTTTGCCTTAGTGAGTGAGTGCTATTTTACATCTATATTTACATAAAATAATTTTCTTGGGTGATTTTTTTTCATGATGTGACTTCGTTACTTATGCAGTTGTTTGTAGAGATAATTTTATGGACAAGAAAGCTTCAAAAAAATTAATAGGAGAAATTTCATATGGGTGCTAAAATATCCTAAGGTTACATAATGTAGGTAACTTATATCCCAGTTTATTGGCTAAAGGGGTAAGATAGGCACCCCCCCCCACTACAGGACAGTGGTTTACAATATGGCAAATTTATCCACACAATCACAACTAAATTGCAATTAACAACTTAAAATATGCACTCAAAAGATCCCGAAAGATAAGGAAAAATTTGATGAGGAAATATGCCATCATATACAATGGGAATAGCGAACGAAATACATGATGCAAAATTAAAATATCACTTTCAAATTGTTAATTTTTCAACAATCAATTTCATGACTTCTATATCATATAACTCTGTTTTCGATAAAACATCCAAATTTCACCCCTTAATTAAATCACATAAAAATGTCCCACCTGGTGAGCAATTTGTGTCCACTTGAAGGCTAAACATGAAAGGAAAATGTGTTTTTTTTCCAAATATTTCGATAAAAACTTGGGATTGTCTTAAAATTGCGTACAAAGTTTTAAATGCTACACAGAACACCCCGATACTCATTCTATGTCCACAAAAATGCATTTATTTATACATACACTATATATTAATTTAATTTATTAATACAATACAGTTATTCATATTCTTGAAGTTCACAATGCTCAAATGAGTGGCTTTCCACCTCGTAGGTACTGGTGGAAGGGGAGTGTTGATGAACCTATGTCAGAACTTGTAATCGGTTATGTAGGAAATTCTACATATACAGCATTGAAAATGGCTACACTAAGATTGTTGGCATTTTACACCTGTCTTGTTACAATTTAGACATATTTGTTACTTTTTGATTGGTGCGCTAGCAGCAGATGACAAATACACCTGCAGTTTGAAGAGTATAACCTCTATGGGAGCATGCAACTGGTACAAACAAACAAAAGTTTTAATGAGAAGTGAGAGCTAGTCATTATTTTTAGTAGTTTTAAATAAGTTACCCCAAATCTTAGGACTGAAATGACAGATCATGTAAAGAAGAAAGGCACCTCTGTAAAAGGAATCACGAGATAAGAAATTTTGATAGAAATTTTAAGGTAACAGTGGTGCATTAAGCTGAATAAACTAATCATTGTGAGGCCAGGAGGAAAGATAATGTGAAGGAAGCAAATGTGCGAAGATGGAAGCAAGTAAAACAGAAACTTGAAGGCACTAACTCAACATGAAAACCCAAACTAGGTCGATTTTATGAATTAGAAGAAGAGATTGTAAAACTTGTGCATACTCAAAGAATGGATGGAAAACCAGTGTTGCGGGAAGTCATTAAACTGAAAGCTCATGAATTATCATGATCACTAAGCATCCCATGCCAAGAATTCAAGCCTAGTAATGGTTGGTGTGTACGGGTGATGCATCGTATTGAGTTTTGCCTGGGAAGAATTTTTCTTTGCCTATGTTTACCTTATGACTACACCGACCAACTTATTGCTTCCCAGAAGCAGGTAATTGCATTGTGGAAAATTCATAATTACCTTCTGATACAAATGGGTAATGCAGATGAGACACCTCTTTATTTCGACAAGCCATCCAATTACACAGTTAAGAAAAAGGCACTAAAACATCATTACAAAAACTTTGGAGAATGAAAAAATGTGCATCACCACCATATGTTATTTTAACAATTTAGGAAAGTGTACAGTGTATCACAAATAGGAGCGTTTTGTGTGATGGAGTATTTGAAACTATACGATATAATTTGACCGAACACACACCATAAAGCAGCAAAACACCATGACCCGATTGTATCTTTGTCTATTAAAAATTTTTTCTCCCCCCTTAGTTGGTTTATCAATTAACATATTACATAATTTTAATGATTAATACTGCAAAACGATATATTAGAAATGATTCCATGGAAATATTCAATTTATATTTAGTGATTTATTTTCTAAACAGTTTTAATCAACCAAACAATCGAAAATTACTTAAAACATACCGCACTTGAGTTCAGTAGTTGTAATATTTACGTTTATGTTCTTTTCTTCGCCGTAGATAATCCATTTCCTTCCACTTACAAAATCTGTCATGCTCGCATAGGGATTAAATGTATTTTGTAATTATAGCAGATCTTATTTACTTCAGTAGCCAATAAGATTAATTACATTGACAACAATTAGGTAGCTATGCATGAATTTTTTAAAGTTCAAAGCGAATTACGACTTTCTTGTTCAATTTTCTTGATAATGGCTACTCCTAAGATAAAAATGTATAGGAAAAGAAATACTCTACGTAAATAGTTCTACAAGACTATTTTAAAATTATTTTAACTTGACCAAACATTTACCAGATATAACAGAAAGTTCATTTTTCGACACTTGTAAAGTGGTACCCGTGATTGGCTTACATAATTTATTTTTGTGATTTTCTTATTTTCTTTGATTGTAAGTCCTTAATTCAAATTTCATAAAAATCCATTACGTAGAAGCCGAGAATGAACATGCAGGCGGACGGAAACACAGATGCTAATAGGCGCTTATGCTGGAAGCAAAACTCACCTAAAAATTGGTTACAAAATTTTTCCAGAATAGAACTTGTTTATACTTTCTCTATATGTAGTATAGGGGAAAGTTTTGCTTTCATGAAAAAAATCGATTTTGAGATTTCAATGGAAATACACGTTTTGAGGTCCCCTGAACAAGTTTTGACCATTTTCTCGATGATGTTTGTGTGACAGACTTTTTGTGGTTGCTCTAACTCCAAAATTATTAATCAGGTCAATGCAAAATTTTATGTGCTTAATTGTTGGAGCTTCATGGATATATCCAATATCAGAAGATTACAATATGAATTTATTCCTAAATTTTTCTCGCAGTTCCTTAAAATATTTATTATCATTTAACCTATTTAGAATTTTTAGAAATATTACAGGTACGTAGAAAGTCATGTGGTGGCCACATCAGAATTTATGTTGTGGTTATCTTAAATTCAAAGCCGTCTTTCTTTAGAGTTAATATGGTAATAGGTGAGCGAAGCGAGCTGTCAAATGGGGTTAGCCTCTATAAGGGGCCAGGGCAGAGCCCCGAGTACATATTTCTAAAGTTTCAATTCAAAGATGAAAAGAAATAACTGCATAGAATACTATGCCTACAAAATCTGAAATAAACATAAAACATGAATTTCAAAAGATGAAAAAGTCACCTGTCTTGAGCAATGCCAGCATCCAGTATGGGAAATCCATTTTTGTTGCCAATTAGTGCCATGAGGGAAGTCTTATTGCTGTCACGAATACAACCTGGATGAAGGGGCCCAGCCCAAGGCTCCTGCAGTTCATTTCCTGTTGAAAGTATGGCGACTACAGGAAGCCTGTTAATACAAATATGAGGAAATTGAAATATTTATGTAAAAATCTAATAGCAAAAATGGTGACCTACATGATGCAAATAAACCAAAGGATATAAACTAAAAGATTTTAAAAACATTTATTTATAATTTCTTGGTGTTTAATAAATCATACATGAATTTAGCACCTTATGATGCAATAGTAATCATGAAATCAATTGATATAGTTTTAAAATAAAAAAAAAAAAGTGGAATCACTGAGTTTGAATTTACTCCTAAATGATAGATGTTAGATGAAGAGCAAATATGCAAAACAAGTTAAAGTAAACTTTTGGAAAAACAGAAAAAACAGCTGATGGAAAAAGTTACTAGGTTACACTTACAATATTGTTTTAATGAATACATACTAACTGTGTAGGTTTTTATGAAAAATTTCAAACTTCCATTTTCAACCTAACCAGTATTATTGTAATTTAAATTTTGGATATAACTTATTTTGCATTAACTCTTGGATATAACTTGTTTGAAGTGATTTAATATTACATATATAATATTATATATACATATGATTCCCCGCCTCAGTTACTCTATCGCCGAAGAAGGGCATAGGCCAGATAAGCTTGCGTGTTTTTTGTGTTCGTGTGTTTAACGTGTCTCTTCGACGCCCCCAGCAGCCTGCCAACTTAGTCTCCGACTTGGTAAGTGTCCGCTGGGCTTCCTTCAACACCTTGTTGCCACCCTCATCACTACCTTTTCATTTCCTTAAGTTAATATATATATATATATATATATATATATATATATATATATATATATATATATATATATATATATATATATATATATATAATATTTTCAAATAGTTTTTCGTGAAAACTTATTACGTCACTTTCTGTAATTAAAGAAAGCTGGTACACTGACTTCTTGTTTACAGTACCATGATTGCAGGAAATGTTTTTTCATAGTAATCACTGTATTGAGATTTCTTTCTTTTCTCGCGATCTGTTTTTTTCTTCTTGCACTTTCTTGTACCTACGTTAGCTTCACTCACAGTCATTCAAGTTTCACTAGAACATTGTATCACATGTGAATCCACCTTTAATGACCTAACAAGAAACGTTAATACCGAAAACTGATGAAAATAAACAACACGTGATAGAAGCATGCATACCCAGAAATTTACTTTGGGGGGGTCTGAGACCAAAAACCAATTTCCAGCAATTGATTAAATAAAAGTCATATTCAAATAATTTAAACTTTTATAACGTTTTTAGTTCTCATAATTCAACACAGCAAGTGGCAGTGTAGCAAGAGGCAAGGTAGCAAGTTTTTAGCGTGGTTATCGCAGATTCCACAAATGTGGGTGGACCCCCCTCCTCGGTATGTCCTTGGGAGCACGCATATGTAGTGGGTCATAGTGCATAACCCCACCACTCATAGATGTTTCGGATTTAATTCAGTTTGCATCAAACACGAATCTGGATATAACTTGTTTTGAAAAAATATCTTTTCGTTGGCATGTCCAACCTGGGATATGACTTATTTTGAACCAAATACTGCAGCACTTTACAAAGGCCTACATCAATAATTGATTGCCATGTTTAGTTCAAATGGCATTAAAAATGGATTTAACTTGTTTTGCATATTTGCTCGTCATATATTTTTTGCACACCTGTGGATCTTTTGAAAATGTAAATAGCCAATATAATACTGTTCTTTTGTAACAAGTACAGTAAAACCTCTACCTTACGAACCCCTTTATAGCGAAGACCTCCGAATAACGAACAATTGACGGGGTCCCGCCAAACTTGTATACAAAATCCCTAATTATAACCTCTTTACTACGAACTTCCGTACAACGAAAACTTCTGAACAACGAAAGAAAAAGACGTCACTTCCGTTTATATTTACCTCTTTAGAACGAAATTTTGTTCGCTAAACATTTTTTTACGTACGGAAAACGATTGAAAACAGTCGCCAACGCGTCAATTAGCATTAAGCTTACAACAAGCCAATCATAGCACGTTTTCTATCATGATGACGTATTCCTGTGTTTCCGGCATTCTCGCGCCAGTGACAATCTTGTCCGAGAGTTGTAGTGATGCCGCTATGCATGTTGATGTATTTTAAATAGATCTTTTTAAAAAGTTTTGTATTTGAAATCATTCCTGATTAAATTAATCCCCTAATCCATTTAAAGGGAATTTTAACGAAAGATTGTAGCAATGAGGTATGTATCGTGGTGAGGTGGTTCCTATACACTTTTTTGTGATAGTTAATTTATTCGTCAGAGACGGAGCTGAAGTGTTGTTAAGAAGGTTAGTGAAAAATATTGATTGGAGTCTTAATTTGGAGTGCCAACGACAGTTAGTGCTTTTTTATGAGGAAAATGCTGCTTTCATTCATTTCGTTTTGAAATATTTGCAACCCGCGCCGTGGTGGTCAAATACTAGTTTATTAAAAGGTGTTAAGAAGTGGCGTTGCTGTCAATATTTTTTATAAACTTAGCAACTCAACAGATGCTTTAGGATAGGCTCAGCGAGTATCATGCATTGCAACCTCGAAAAAAGTCGCATAATAAAAAATTGCAGAGGATGTTTTCGTGCAGATCCTGCCAATCAATGCTAGAAAAAATAACATTGCATTTCCGAGTTATTTGGTGCTTGCCACTGTCAAACATTGCAAAATGAGATGAATGAAAGTGGCCCTTTTTCCCATAAGAAAGCATTGTGTCGTCGGAGCTTCAAATCAATATGGCCGATTATTAAACATTGAGGGCGCGTTTTGAATATCATCCACTTATGTGATACTTTTTCCTGAAAAGATGTAATGGGCATAATTTAGTAGAGTTACTCCGTTTCTGAGCATATGCCTTCATTTGGATAGCCCCGTTGCTCCCGTATAATCTAACAGGCAATGTGCCCCTGAAGTTATGCAACACCCAATAACCTCCGATCAACGAATTTCCGAATAACGAATAGACGAAAAATTGGGTCCCTTGATATTCGTTAATGAGAGGTTTTACTGTAATATGTATCTATATAATCTATAATAATAAAAACTGGCATTTGTCTATATGGACAGCATTTCTCGAAAACCAAGAAACTTAAGAGACTTAAAACTTGGTACACTTACTAAAGAGATTTTGAGAATTTGCACCTTGGAGCAAGGACTTTGATTTCTTGGGGTGGGGAGGGAGGGGGGTGCCATACAAATCGTACCCTACAGCATTTCTCGAAAACCAAGAAACTTAGAGGCTTAAAACTTGGTACACATACTAAGGAGACCTTGAGGATGTGCCCCTTGGAGCCAGAACTTTGATTTCTTGGGAAGGTGCATGACTACAAATCATTCCCTGACTAGAGGTACGTGTTAATTTTTTGTAAAATTACAAACTTATTTTGAATATTTTTAGCAAACTATCAAATTTGAATCTATATTTAATTTGTCCATACCATTTAAGGTGGAATATTGGTAACTTATCTTGAGAGTACCTTGAGTTTGAATGAAAATATTAGCGAGTCAATGAGCATGAAAAATTCAAAACTGTAAACCTGGGGCAAGGGCCAGATAATTAGGTACATAGTTTGAAAATAATGGTTACACCACGGCCTCAACTTACGTGGGTAATTCGTTCTTAAAATAAACTGCCTAAGTCAAATTTGCGTAATTCAAGACTTATTTTTCCATAAGAGTTATGCAATAAAAGGGCAATGCATTCCTTATGGATCCCAAAGAAGCATTTGCTAAGCTTAGAAAATACAGTTTAATAGTTAACAAACATGTTGTATGCTTGTAAGACACCCAGAAATGTAATGTTTAACCCTTTGAGTGCCATGCCGATTTTAGTGGGTATGCCCAAAAGTTCCATGGATATTTCAGCAATTTTGCATCAATCTCTAAGAAAATCACATACATGCTATTTATTCATATTCTTGCCAGATTCTTTCAGTAATTGCAGAAATGATATATAAAACATTACATTCTATAAAATTATACATTTATAACATTTATTAAAAAAATTAAAAAATATTCTGCTACGATTTTACATTTTTTAAAAATTTCACAAACAACTTCTAAAATCTCGAAATTTTTCCTCTCTAAATAACCTTCTTCATCACTTAATGAGTTTATATAACAAACCAATTCATCATCCTCAATTCTAACAGTGAAATTATCTTTGCTTGTAGAAGCCATCTTGAAAGAATAAAGTAATATTTCGTGAAATTGAAAAAATCATAACTCAACAAATAATCAACGTGAACCAAAGAGAATGGAAGATACGTGAACTACATAGTCTCCGATTCTGATTGATAGCATCATCTCTTGCCATCTGTCATTTGCATGTGGAACTATTATGAGTTTACGCTTACTCAGCATGGTCAACGATTTATCGTTGTTGGTACTTCTCGCTTAGGAAGCAAATTATGATATATCCTCGCATGGCACTCAAATGGTTAAAGAAGAATGAACAAATATAATGAAAAAACGATGTATTTTCCACAGGCTTTAATAATCCACTATGACCCGTTCGATGTGATACATCAGTGCTGCTCAACCTTTTTGTACATGCGAGCTACTTTTTTTAGTAGAGCGACCTCGCGATCTACCCACATAGGGGAAAAAATACAAAATTAGAATCTGATTTTAACGTTTATTAAACATAACAATAGGTACAAAGTAAGTATCAAAATATAAACAAATCAATAGGAACAAAATAAATATCAAAATTACAAACAAATTTTATAATAGAATTCGAACAAAGTAAATATCAAAATGTGAACATGTATAACGAAACAGAAAAAAAAATTAAAAAATATAAATATTAATTAGATTTTTGACATTGTGTCAACTTAGCAATTTTTTCAAAATCGGGATTATAAGAGGAAACGGATAATCTTAAACATTGATCAAGGTGTTCATCGGTTCAAGAATTTCTGATTTTATGATATTCATATCTGAAAATGCTGATTCTGCCAAAAACGTAGAACCAAAGCAAGACATCATTTTATGTGCCGTATTTGTCACAATTGGATATTTATCTTTGGTGTACTTCCAAATGCATTCTTTCGATTTCAGATATAAATCATTTTGGACTTTATTTATTTCCATCTCCATATCCATCTGATTCACGTAAAATATTGTCGAGATCTGATTTGAAATTTCTGTCGTTTTTTAATAAACCTTTGAAAAAAAAATGTTTTCAATCTTTTTAAAATCTTCAAATCTTTTCTGAATTTCGCGTTCAACACTTTCAATTTCCACAATAAATTTTTTTGGATTGTAGGTAGTCACGTCAGGATTTCTCTCAAAAAATTTAATAATGCTCGGAAAATGCCTGTATTCATGATCTTTCAAATTCGACTTCAATATTACTGACAGCTACTGAAAAGCTCTTATTGAACTTATCATGTCTGATAAATTTCTATCTTTACCATGCAGTTCAAGGTTTAGATCACTCAGTTTCACACTAAAGTCTGCCAAGAAAGATAAATTGATTAACCACTCTTTGTTTGTTAATTGTGGATAACAATCTCCTTTTTCAGCGAGGAAGTTTTTAATGTCATCCAGTAATTCCAGTAATATCACTAGAAATCGACTTCTACTGAGCCAGCGAACGTGTGTAGCAGAAGTTCCTTATCACCATCTTCACTTTGTAACCTAAACAGGTGTCTCTGGAGGGCACTGCCTCGGATAGAATTTACTGTTTTAAGAGCATTGCCCATAACATCGTTTATATTGAGTCTATTGGAGCACAAAACCTGCTGATGAATAATACTATATCTGGATATTTATCATCATTTCGGCACAAGGAAACAAAACCATTAGGGCTACCAGTCATTGAAGGAGCTCCATCAGTCGTAATGGAAACCAATTTAAAAATAAGGAGTGCGGTTTCCTTCACAAAATTATCAAAAGCTGTAAATATATTTTCTCCTCTCATTCATACATGCATTGGTATTACTTTAAGAAGTTCGTCTTTAGTTGTGCAATCTTTGAATACCATCCGAATAAATATCATTAATTGTGCAGTGTCAATCACATTGGTTGATTCATTGAATTGTAAGGAAAAGGCAACACATGTATTTATGTCCTCTTGTAGTTGATGACTTACATCTGCACTTAGATTTTCATTTCTTCTCATGATGTCATTCTCAAAAGTTGTAAATCTTTAATTGAATCAGTGATATCTTTTTTATTTTTAAAATCGGAAAAAAGTGCTTCTGCAGCTGTCAAAAACGATTCTTTAATCAAATCGCCATCACCAAATGCCTTTTTCTTCTTAGCTAATAAATGGCACACTCTGAAGGATGCAATGGTTACTGCAACTGGTTTATTCATGGCTTTCACAAACATATTTTGCTGCAAAGAAATACCATTTTTCAAATCTTTGATTTTTGCCTTGCATACTTCATTATTTCTTGGATATTCTGTGTCATATTTGGCATGCATTGTTAGGAAATGTCTCTCCACATTTCCTTTCTTCGGAATGGCCACCGATGAGTTGCATATTAAACAGCAACATTTATTCTTAATTATAGTAAAAAAATAATCATGTTCCCATTCATTGTGATAATGATACGTTTTACTTTTCTTTTCAACACTCATGATTAGGCCTGGAAATTAAATAATTTTTAAGATTAAATAATTTTTTAAATAAATAAATAATTTTTAAGATTATCAGTTTCTTACATATGAAACATGCAACATATAAATCAGTTATCTTAGGTTGGGTTCGTTTGTAACTGTCAATATCTCGACTCGACAATAACACGTTGTTTTGTTACATACATTCTAAATATCCTTAGATTTCTCCGTCAGCTTCGCTTGGTTACACATTAAACACAGTCCTCATTTATCATCACAGATCGGTTTTTTGTTAACTGCGGTTATGTCAGGACCAGTCAGCTGTCGAGTAAATTAAAAAATGATACAGACACCTGTTGTCAGGAAGGAAAACTAAAATTTTTACCAGTCAGCAAAGTAGATATCTGTCTGTTTTGCGATTAAAACACGACAGATATAATTTTTTCAGTTCGCCTGGCTGGGATCAACTAAAATAATGATTCTAGGTGCAGCATTTTTCCATTTTAGACAATTTATCGAGTTCCCCATCAGTTGCAAACGATGCAACCCCTGCATACGCATGCACCCCAGCATACGCTCGCACCCCGGCATACGCTCACACCCCGGCATACGCTCACACCCCGGCATACACAAGTACTCCGGCATACGCGAGTACTCCGGCTTTGCACGTACGTACAGAGTTCCTTCTTTTATAGCAACAGACATTAGCCCGGAGGAGGACACTACTAGCAAGACCCTAGACCCAATTACCGCTCGCGAGTGCAGTGCCCTCTACTCGAACTTCACTGCAAACTAAAGGTGATTCCCGATCCGACAACCTCGTGACGAGGAGCGAGCCGAGAGAGAGATAGACGGAGAGTGGGGAAGAACGAGAAAGGACGGAGAGGCAAACGCACCTGCGAGAGATTACCCAGCAAGTCGAATTCTTTTCATATTATTGTGATTATTTGTGATTCCTCAAGTGGACATTTCTATTAAGTATTGTACTATATTTTTGCTTTGTATTATGTCACTGCAATATAATTGTTAGTATATTTCGTGTTATTTAGCCAGTGTATTGTATTTGATTTGTTGTTGGCAGCAGCAGTGTCACCAGAGGGTTATTGTATCGTTTAACTATTTTCAAGTACTTTAAGGATTACG
The DNA here is from genome assembly GCA_028673005.1 of Tanypteryx hageni. Lineage (NCBI taxonomy): Eukaryota > Metazoa > Arthropoda > Insecta > Odonata > Petaluridae > Tanypteryx > Tanypteryx hageni. Next base: position 200,427,653 of record CM054113.1, on the reverse strand, counting down.
AGAGATTAATGTAAAATGAGACAGTTTCGTCTCATAGGTACACATAATTGAGGGAAAAAGAAAGATCTACCAAAAAACACGTTGCGATCGACTGGTAGATTGGGATCAACTGATTGAGCACCTGTGGTGCATCATCTTCAGGTAAAGAAATGAGGCTATGGAGACCGTATATACAATCAATAAGAGGGTGAAGAGTAGGGAAAATAGAAGGGGAAGGGAAAAGGTTGGGAAGGGGGTTAAGAGAGGAATGGGAAGAAGGGGCTTCGAAGTATCGGTAGTCGTAAGAGGGGAAAGGGTTAGGTTAAGTGGGAGGTGTCAATGGAAGATGCTGGTGAGGGTTTGTAGACAGAGAGGAAAGGTGGGAGATGGAAAGTAATAAAGAATGAGTGGGAAAAACTTGCTCATTTAGAATAGAGCGCTCTTTCTGGGAAGGACACAGTATAATTTCCAATTGTTCTAGAGCGTCCAACCTCAAGCCTTTACTTATCACATGTAAAACTTCCACAGAAAAGGAGCTCCTGTGGTTTTCCTACAAAAGATGTGTGGCAAAGTGCGAGCAACTGTCCTTCAGTCTGAATGAAATTAGAAGTAGAAGGCAAGTTTGGAGTGTACAATATCTAGTGTGATTTCTGTGGCGGCTCCTATATTGGAAAAACAGGCAGAAATTTTAAAATAAAAGTGAGTGAACATAAATGGTCATTCAGACTGAAGAATAGTTGTTTGCACTTTGCCTCACATCTTTTGGATTTCAATTTTGAAAGTCTTTTAAGCTTGGCATTGTTTGTATGGAATTTATGGCTAATCAACCTCTTGGATTATTATAGCTATTACACCTTCCACACCAGACAAATGCGCACACACACAAGAGAGGAGGGAAACCTGGTGCTGGCATTAGCCTACTCTTGACAAAGAGCACCAAGGGGACCAACTGCTTAATGACCCTTCTGAAGGATGAAGCAATGACTTCTCAAATCAGAAAAGTAGAGGATGGGACAATCCTAGTTTGAAAAACTCAACATCTGCCAGATTCAAATCTGGAACTGCTACATGGAAGGCCAATGCTCTAACCACTTCCCCAATGTCACCCTGTATAAGCTCAACTTTGTTCTTTAAAATTGTTCTTACAGTTGATTCACTAAGCCCTAATGCATGGCAAACGTAGACATGGTCTTCACCAGATTCAGATCTTTTAGCCCCTTAATGTATTTGCCAGAGCTAACTCAAGTGGACGCTATGTTTCAAAAATTATTTGCAAGAGTTAACTCGGACAACACAATTATATTGTCTATTTCATTATATGCCTGAGTTTCTAGTACTTCTTGACGTCAACAGGTGGCAATTATCTACTGTTTTAGCTACCAGCATGTGGAGAAATTTGGAATTATATGCTCAAGTCCTTAGTCACATGAAAGCAAGTTTTTCTAGTGAAAGCCATGTTTTTGTTTTATGCATAAATTATTTATATTATATATATATATATATATACATATATATATATATATATATATATATATATATATATATATATAATTTATATTTATTAATTCATATGTACCCTTCTTTTAGCTGCCACAATGGAGGATGAAAATGACAGTGATTGGGGAAATATTGCAAAAGACGTTGCTTTGGCAGAATGTCGAGTATGGTGCAATATAGATGCAACCAGACAACTTCCACCTTCTCCCCCTAGATTCTTGTTCCATGGGGCTTCTTCATTGAATGCCAATATAGACCCTAATGCCAACATTTTGCAATTTTAAATATTTTTTTTAAAGTATGTTATTGAATATGATAGTGACTGAAACAAATTGTTATGCAGATCAATGTCTTGCAGCAGGACCAAGTACCGTATTAGCTCGAAATATAATGCGACCCCGAATATAGTGCAACCCCAAGTATTTTGAAAGGAATTTTAGAAAAAGACGAAAAAACATTTAATTTTCTCTATTTTACACATTTAAATTATCTGTAAACTCATGAATTGTGTATTAAAGGGGGGTGAAATGTCACAACCGCGGGGGTGAGGGTAGCATTCGCGTGGAGAAAAACCCTTCACTCTCTCCTGAGGTTAGCTTGGGTTAGCTCCACGCGGTCAAGTTCTTGTACCAACTTCTGTCCTTATACTTTTTACTTTTATATTTTTGTTATCGTTATTTTTCATCGCTGTTTTGATTATTTTGTTTTTGAGTCTTTATTATATAGTTTTTGTTATTTCGTTATTGTTATTTCGTTTTTGTTATTTCGTTTTTGCTATACCTTTTTCGTTAATTCGTTTTTGTTATACCTTTTTCGTTAATTCGTTTTCGTTATTTCGTTTTCATTGCTTAGTTTTGTTAAACTCGTTTACTGCCAACATGGATACCCCTCCATCAACCTCCAAGCTAGGGAATAAGAGAGTCATTTACAGCCAGGCATGGGAGATACTTCACAACGTGATCAAGTTCATGAAGAAGGAAGCTTCTGAAGGAATTAGTATTCCTCTTCATAAGATATATGACCGAGTAGAAGCAGCCACCGGCGTTTCAATTCGCACCCTACAGCGTATCTCGAAGGAAGGAGAAGAGATTGCTCAAGGCTGCAGAGCCTCCTTTTCGTCTCCCCGAAAACAAAAACCGCAGCTATCTCCGAAATCAACGGTGGACGAATTTGATGTCCAGGTGATCCGAAGAATAGTGCATCAGTTCCATACACAGGAAAGAAAACACCCGACTCTTGGTGCTATGCTACCGGCGATCAAAGCGAACACAGGCTTCAAAGGGAAAGTCGGTTCACTTAGAATCCTTCTTAAAAACATTGGATTCAGGTAAGTGTATTGACGACATTAATTATTACTGTAGAAATTTTGTAATAACAACATCTCACAATAAAATTATATCATCCCAGGTGGAGGAAAACTGCTTCCAATAAGCGCATTTTATGCGAACGGAGTGATATTCGTTTGAAGCGAATCGCATATTTAAGAGCAATAAGGAGATATAGAGAGGAAGGATGGTCAATTGTTTATACTGACGAAAGTTATATTCATTCCACGCACTCTGTTCCATATCAATGGTCGAGCGGGGATGACACGGGATTAAAAGTTCCTGTATCTAAGGGTCAGCGACTCATTATTATTCATGCAGGTATGAGTTATTTATTATATTAATGTACATGTGAAAGTAATTATATGATTTCCATTGACTACAGATAGGATATACGTTCATTTTTTTAAGGTGGAGAAGTTGGATTTGTGCCGCATTCACTTCTAATTTTTAAATCGGGTCTGAAAACAGGAGATTACCATGGAGACATGAATAGTGCAAACTATGAAAAATGGGTGAAAAACCAGTTACTCCCCAATTTACCCCAGAACTCCGTCCTTGTGATGGACAATGCGTCCTACCACAACGTGGAGCTTGACCGCCCGCCGTGCAGCAGTTCCAGGAAAGATGTAATGAAGGCATGGCTGGATACAAGGGGAATGCAGTACTCAACGGCTGAAACTAAACTCGAGTTGTACGATAAAATTAAGAAAATTAAGCCAGCTCATAAAATTTTTGCTGTGGATATAATATTAGCCGAGTATGGACATTCGACGCTTAGGCTGCCTCCGTATCATCCTGAATTCAAACCAATCGAAAATATTTGGGGTATATTAAAGAATTGGGTAGGATCAAGAAACACAAGTTTTAAACTAAATGAGGTGAAGATATTAGTGGAAGAAAAATGTGCAGATATCGGGAAAGCAGAGTGGCAGAATGTATGCGAATGTGTAAAAAAAACTGAAGCTGAATATATAAAAAACGAGATGACAATGGATGATATTGTGAATGAGGTTATCATAACTTCGGATTCAGAATCCGGAGATACAGGTTCATCTGAATAAAATATTATTGATGAAAATGTATCGATGTGAATGTGTATAATAAAACCTTTCTTTGAAATATTTACTTTTCTTTTGGAAATCCTTTCCTCTATCGTAGCTGACTTTCCATTAAATTGCGGGTATCATACGATATGAATAAGAGCAAAACTGTATTACCACAACCTATTGTTGATAAACGACCGGATATTACTTAGTATTACTTTCTTAGGTTGGCTACACTGGCAGGCAGCAACACCATTCAGCTCACTTTCCCCTTAAGCTTCCCACTCCCTGACCATTCCCCTCCATGTCATGTGACAGTTCGCGCATCTCACCGCCGTAAGCTTTTAAGACCACTATACAATGTAGTATCGTGACATGAACGCCCAATTCACTTACAATGTAGCAATTATAAACAGACGCGCTGAAACACACGTCATGAAACGCGCCAATAGTTTTTTTAAAGCTACAAGTACTCGAATATAGTGCGAATGCGACTTTTAAAGGTACATATCTAGGAAAAAACATTGCACTATATTTGGGTCAATACGGTATAAAGTGAGCAAAATAAGAGTCAAGATGAAAATTTGCCGAATTTAATGTATTTATTATGGATAAATATGATATAATCAATGTTATAAGGCAATAATTGGTGTAAATCTCTTATAAATTTATTTAATTAAAACAAAAAATTTTAATAAACAAATTGGAAATTGTAAAAGTTTTCTTGAGGATACCAATTTTGTATTTCTGTACAAAAAATTTATGAAAAATATGAGTTAATTAACCTATTGGGATGAAAGTCAGTATAAAAAATATTCATTCTTACCTGTAAACAAGGACACATGTAGCACCAACTGTAGCTAGTAGACCTAATTCTGAGGCACCAAGAACAGTGCCTTTCATAAGTACTCTTTCGCCCAGGGCAATATCACTACCAATTGGCCTGCAGAGAAGAAATTTATAGTCAATAACTATAATTTTATTTTATTTTTGTTGCTATATCCATAAATATATCACCATAAAGAAGGATATTTTAGGAAAGTAAATTTTGGAAGTAGAAGTTTAAAAAAAATTTAAAATCTTATCTATTGGTTGCTCACCTTTATGTTTATCTATACTTTTTTCAAAAATAATGCTTGATATCAAGTCAATTATGGAAGCAATTCATTTAATGCAAAAGGCACATTATTATGACAAATTTGCAAGTGGCAAATAGTAATAACAAACTAATTAAAGCATGATTACCATAAAGTTTTTCCCATTATGACATTAAGATGTTTTTCACAGGCAGGATAGATAACCCAAGGTTTTCTCCTATCTTTGATGATGCCACTAATCCTATAACAGTTTTATATTAAAAGTGAAATGTAAGAGATAGGAAAAATTTAATTAAAAATTATAATTTCTCATTCAATAAACTTGTATTTATAATTAGTAGGTGTTTATTTTGACAAAAATATATTTTATGGTGATAAAATTAGAAAACTTATGGTCATACATTAAAAAAATATTAATAATGAGAATACTTATTCAGACACATTTCTTAATGAAAAAATATTTCTTGTACTGTGCAAATGTTTATTTTAAATTTAATTTAAAACTGCAGTAAAAGTAAATATTTCCTTATATTTTTGAATTTACGATCTGGGGATTCATAGGGTTTGCAAAATTATCCTATACACCAGAATATCAAAATTTTATACATTGATATTTTCCAATATCAAAATTGTATATTATGATATTTTCTAATCATAAATCCATAACATGGAACATATTACACCCTACAATACAGTGTAGTTTTGCTTTAGAGGAAATGCCTTTAGTAATTGAATTTGACTCAGCTTTTTCAACCTTCTCACATATGTCAAAAATAACAATGTATTAGTTGACATAAACAAGACCAGGCATCTCAAAACTTTTCTGTATGGCTGACTACATTCACACTTCAGAGTTATTTTGGTGGCTAACATCAGAAGTTATTTGACAGATTCTGTTGTATCACAAGTTTAAAAATTATAGCTAAACAACAAGTGTTAAAATTTCACAAGTACTGGTTTAATGGCCATCATTTAATTAAGAAATATGAAATTGTTTGTTTTAAATTTCACAAACTGCTTTTTGATATTTCTTTTCAGGCTCCATAAAATGTTCTCCTGGACCAAAAGGTCCTAATTTTATGTCCTAGATTTCCACCCTTAACCACAGTAAAGAAGCTGCTATTAAAAAACCAAGGGTTCTCGGTTGTAATGTGCAGGAAGATCTAAACATTCCTTAATTTTTCAAGAATAGTTTTCTAGGAAACCTTCTTCCTTTGAAAGGGGGAGATACAAATTTACCTTTTGACTTTCTTTCCATTGAAAAGCTGCAGGATACAAAATGAAGCTCAGGATATGAAGATATTGTTCATCTTAGGATATATGTCACATCACTGACTATATATCATATTCATGTACTTCAGAACATAAAAGATAATGAAAAATCATGACTCATGCTGAATATTTGTTTCACAGACATTTTCATTGAAATGACAATGTGTAGGATTACCTGCATGCAATCAGTGAATCTACTCCACTTTTTCTCCCAAAAACACCTCACTTGGAAGATAAAATACACAAAATAAATTGAAAACATCTTTTTAATTCACCATGAGATTAGGCCATCAATGAGATTATCAGCCTGCCTGTTAAACTTGAATGTATTACTGTAAATACCTGCATATAATGTGCACCCTCGAATAACGCGCAGGGGGGGTTTTCAGCCTCGTAATCTATGATTCTTCTATATACCCGCGTATAGCATGAACAGATTTTTTTTGGCGTTACCGTTCCAGAATAAAGTAGATGGTGTAACGCGGTCTAAAGCAATGATCGAATTATTGGTATTATGTATTGGTAACATAACGAAAGTGCAAAATGAAATTTTTTAATAACGTTCCAAAAGAACGTCAGCTAATGCAATCATTACATACTCTGTTTACTTACAAGGTGATATTAGGATATACACAATAATCCAATTATATTAATTTCATAGTATGGCATATGACATTGTTTGAGCTAATAAATTGAAGGGATGACGATAATCCTATGTCGAAGTTTTTTACATACGTTTTAGTCACACCTGAGGTGGACGGGTTTGCCCAACCTTCGGTTTTAACCTTATTAGAACACTCTGGAGTATGTAAAAGCGATAGCAAATAACCATAATTAACTACAGACTTGAAGAATCAAGAAAAACCACGTATGAATGATGAGAGAAAAGTAAGGAACGATAACTTGATTTAGTTCTACAAGAAGCATCAACTCCCAGCGTACTCAAAGGCATCAGCTGCCATTGATTCTAATTGTAAGTAGTACCAGTACCTCACCGCCAGGCCGGGCGCCAGTGTAGGGTGAGGTCATGCATAAGATGATGATTCTGATAACAACATCGAAGAAGAATGGTCCAGTGATGAAGAATTTCTTGGCTTTTAAAATGAATAAATACTGAATTCATTCTTTTCATATCTAATTAATGTATGTTTATAGAGTTAGTTAATAAATTTTAACTATTATCTATCTTACTTTTCGTAAAAATCACCAATAAAATTATGATGATACCCAGGCAGTAATTAATGTGCCGAAATTGTGGAAATATAGGGTCAAATGAAAATGGGAAGATTAGGTACCCTCCCATACACACGCATCCTAATTTTTAACTCAAATATTTAAAAAAAAGTGCGCATTATACGCAGGAATTTACGGTAATGCAGTAAATAAAAATTTTCAACATTCCACCACATTGCAGAGCTTCATTATACAGGATTGGTGTTTCCTTCAATATGAATAGATATACATTTCTAAAGGCATACAATTGTGTTGATTTTATTTTTTGAATTACAAATTTTTGGTATGCAAAAGCATGGCAATTTCATCCAGATTATTAACATGAAAATGCTATTACTTTTACATGTTGTTTTATTATCCTATTATTAAAAATACATAAAAATTGCACATTTGAAAAAAGTAAATAGTTAACCATTAAAAATAGATCATTTACTAATATTTTTTTTACCAGATTATAGAAACCCAAGAGACATACCATAGTAATAATGTGAAATGTCTCACCTAACATCCTGACCCGTAGCAGGTGCCCAAAGTATGTCAACTTCTAGTTCTACACGGCCTCCATCCGCTTCACGTATCAAGCAGGTGTCTTCCACCTGGACCACACTGTCAGACCCGGGGGGAAGGGGTGCACCTGTATTGATTCTCATGCACTCCCCTGGCATTAGGAACCTATCTCCTCTGTCACCCAAGCCAGGCTGCCAAAGAATGTATACACTAAATTATTTGTGAGCATTTAAGTTTTGCTTTAACTATAAAAAGTTACTTCATTTAGGGTTTTAACTCGGGGGTTAATTCTCATCAAACTATTTAGTCTGGCTGCTCAAACCCTCAAAAGACATGGAGGAATTCAGAAAACAAGTTGTGATAAGCTACCTTTTCCTGAGAGGTTAAGCTGCTAAAGAGATAAATTTCACTTTCTCAAAATTTAACTAGGAAATAAAGACCAGAAGCCTTATTTCTTAAAAGCATTTCATCTAGAAGAATTTCATATTTATAAGTATGATGGAAACCAATTAACACAAAAATGGGTAAGATGACATGAAATCTAGGTTTGATTCATTCCTGTGCCAAAAATATTCAGTATACAATTATTTGTTTAGTAAGAGAATGATAGCAAAAAAATAGCATTGAATATGAAAATTACTTTTGTTTTAATAAATATAAACCAATGCAAATTTTTTCATATAACATGAAATATAATGTGAATGACTTGGAACAATTTGTTGATCAAAAAATTAAATTTAATGGAGTGTGGAAAACTTCAGATAATTTTGCGACAAAGCAAGGACTAGTAGTATTATAATGAATTATGCAAATAAAACTTAAGTATGTAACTTCTTTGCAATAAATTGTCATTATCATACTTTGCACACTAAGTACTCACCAGTGATATTCATTACATATTTGCTTACTTAAGTATTTACATACTATACATTTTAAAATTGAAAACTTAAGCTTCAAAACTTTTGACACAAAATGCTTGAGTTGTTTCCCCACATTTTGTGTTAACTGAGCTCCACTATATTATAATCACAACTTGCAAGTAAGCATCAAAAAACACTTTAAGGACTATTACTGAAAAACAAAAATTTACATTGCACAAAATTTATTCATTCCCAGGATAGTCAGTGAATTAAAAATTACCTTAAGTACTATTCAAGCTTTCAACTAAAAATACCAAATGTTTTGCAAAAAATTGGTTGTGAAGCGTGATATTGTATGTAAATTATAAAAAAATGATGATGGAGTAGCACAAATGTGTTTGAGAGGCTGAAGCACAACATGCACCTCACAAGCATAACGGTTAATATTGTAGCCATGAAGGTAAACCTCATATGAATAAAACCAAATTCATAAATAATGCACACTAAGTTAATATCAACGATATGACAGTCATGTGCATACATACAAATTTATTTTATAAGTGACCTATTATAAACTATTGCAGCTTGGCCTTCAACCTAGCTTCAATGAATTAGGAAAAATACACGAAAGATGAGAGTAAGATTTTGAGATTCTACCAAACCTAATATCCAATTGTTTCAGCAACATTTCTTTTAAAATAGTTTGAACAATTTTGTCTAATAGAGCATCTTAGTAAGGAAGCCTATTGTCTGGGGCAAGACCACAAGCAATCTCCCATTGTTAAACAGATACAAAATTAATTATTTAATTAATTTAATATTAATAATAGAATTAATGTTTATTATCATATGTTCAGAAATTAAATTAAATACATTATTCTAAATATTTATAACAAAATATTGATGCCCAATTCGCTCGTTGGTATCCCTTCCCTTTGACACCAGAGGCACCACTTGCCCCTCCTTCGCTATGGTACTGGTCTTATATTATTTAATGTTTACATCATCACACAGACATTAAATATTTATTAGCTTTATTTAATCATTTAAAATTATTTTATGTATTTTAATATCTCCAGTTTTTATTCTTTATAGATAGTATTTACATGATAATACAGGAATCCCTCACTTAGTGCAAGGGGTAGATTCTGAGAGGTCTTTGCACTAACCAAATTTGCGCTAAACAAACAGTTTATAACATAGTATTTAACCCAGTTGATTTCTACTAGTCAGAAATTTTGCTATTTAACTCACAGCTTATATAATGATATGGCATTTTACATAGCAGTGTAAAACCCAGAAAATGAAGTTTTTGATGATTATTTAAAAATATTCATTCATTAGGAACATAAAGGCCCAAAAAATAATTTTTTATGATGGAAAATGAAAATCGATTTTCTAATAATATTTGATGTGCAGCAGGCCATAAAAAATTGAGATACAAAATGTTTCCAATATGTATTAGATAAAATATCAATCTATATATAAATATATTTCTCTTATTACATCTGCAACAACTTCATTTATGACTGACTGTAATGCTATTTTTAACAAACTTTCCGAGTAGGTAGAAGATAGAAATTTGGTAGGAATGTTTGTCTCTTATAGTAAAAGCCATTTACGAAACCAAATCCCAAAAAAAGACCCAGGTTCGACTCCAGTAGATAATTTCTATTTTCCATAAGATAACACGTAAAAATCAATTTTTGGACTAGGCTTTTACTCTTTTGAAAATTAAAATTAGAAAGACTTAACCCGCGATCTTAGACCATGAAATGTTTTAAAGAAAAGTAAATTACGTTTCTTATTCTTATCATCACATTTTGCCTATTATACAAAATTGCTATGTTTAAATCATATTATTGGAAACATTTAGCTTTTTAGCGACATGTTGCCTTGCCGATCATGTCATTTTTAAACCTTGAGATTGTACTGTCATCTTATTCCTTATGCTATATGCATTAGGAATGCATGCTTTGAATGCTTTAATACGAGAGAGAGGAGAGGGGAAAAAAGAGAGACAGAGAGGGAGGGAGAGATATATCGATAATGTTCCTTATTAGGGTGAGACTGAGACTAAGTCGTCTATTTTTTCAGAGGAGAGAGAGGGAGAGATAGTGAGGAAGAGAGAGATAATGGGAGAGAGAGGGAGGGAGACAGAAGAAGAGAGAGGAGAGACAGATAATGTTCTTTATTACGGCGAGATTGAGTCTAGGAAGTCTATTTTTCCATAGAAGGAGAGAGGGAGGGAGAATGGGAGGAGGATGGAAGAGAAGAAGAGAGAAAAGGAGGAAGAATGGGAAGTGCATTAAATTTAATACTTAATTCACGCATACCCATCATATTTGACGGGCAATTACGCTAGTTCATTATATTACCTCAACATACTCAAAAATATCCATGATTATGAAAGCTTAACCATCACATTTCTTTACATCAACATAAAAGCCGGCAAAGCCAAACAGTAGAAGAATGAAACTGCTATACAAAGTTCATGTATCAATTAGGATCTCAAATAAAAGCATGTAGTGCTTTCTGTATGCAAAAATAAGGATTAAATGATTTCATAAGTGTTGACAAATCGACATTTGCCATTAGAGAGGTAGCCAAAGTGTCGAGAAATTGACAGTTGCCGCTTCAAGTAGGGATTGGTTCATTGTAGTGCATGGTTCCCTAATTTTTTTAAATTAAATAAAGTGTTTAAATACACAAGAATATTATTGAAAATAATGTTAGTTTATCAATATTTACATAATATTTATCATTATTGCTAATGATTAAGTTAAAACACTTTTCCTCTATATACTGCTAAATATTTATTTGGCATGAGAACTGAACTGACATCAGGTCCCTGGCATGGAGTAACAACCCCTAAACCTGTAAGTTTATAATTTTTATTGTCTTTTGCCTTTTCCTGCCTTTCCTCCCCTTTTTTATTGTGTGTCTCTAATTTTGAATTGTACTGTTAAGGAGTTAATTCTATTTAACATCAATTTTGCCGTAGTCTCCATCTTTACTTATTTATCAATCACAAGTTATTTAAAACATACTTCACCACAGTTAAGTAGTTATAATATGATGTTTTTTCCTTATCGAAAGTAAATTGAACGTATTTATACTTTGCCTTAATTGCTATAGCAACATAAACAAAGCAAAACTCAACTATAGTAACAGATCCGTATAGATAGTTCATAAGGGTTATTTTGGAATCCGTCTAAAAGGCAAATGGATGAACGAAGTGAAAACACAAGAAATTTTTTTCAAGTGCTAACAAAAACTGACAAGGTCTGTTATTAGGTTCCAGCGGCAACAAAAAGTAACATAAGTACCAACAGCAAAATAACAAATGAATACATATTACGATAGTAAAAATTCAGTCGTGAGCCTAACCCAAACCAAAACAAAAAGTTAACCCAACCATACACATCCTAAAAGTAACGTTAACAAGTGTAAAATTTCCAGTGCTCACATCAATGCAAAGGACTAGAATCATGGAAAACCAATGTAAAACATAGTAAAAGTGAAGTGGAATATAAAAAAAGAAAATAAATGTATAAATAACAACAAATTTGCCTTTAATTAATATATAAAACATAACCAAGTATCATTTGATCAGGGAAATGAAGATAAGTAAAAAAAGTTGGGGCCATAAAAACAGAAAGTAGCCTTTTAGGTAGTTTATTATTTAATTTTTTCAAAAAATAAAAATTTATATACTGAGATGCCAATTGCACTAAATAAACATGTGCTAAATGAGGCATACTTGTATAGAACTTATGTTATAATCATACATCATTGATCGTATGTTAAATTTTCTTCGACTTTTATCTGATCACACTGACTTTCATGCTTCTATAAGCACAGCTAGAGCAAAGATAATCAACATGATAAAATGCACAACTCTAAATATATCTTTGCTGGATGCAAGATGGATTTTTATTGCTCTACTTATTCCAAAACTGATCTGAATATACAAATCCTCATTATAATCCATAACCTTATACATTATTCTGCAGAGAATTTTGTCTTCTTGCCCCTTTTCTTTTTTGATGAATACTTATTTATCTTTAAAATGAGTGTCCCTCTGAATTTCTTTTAGGCACCATTTTTGGAAGCATATCCTTCGTGAGCTAAATATTTCAAATTAATAATGATATGTATAATGCTGGGATCTGCACTGTAGTTGTTACTACTCTATGAAAATTTAACTTTGGAATTTTAAATAATTGCAACAGCATATCTTCAGTGTACTCGCAATTCTTTTAAGAAATCCTAATGACTGCAAAATAGTACATCTATGTCTGAAATAGATAACACTATGAGCTTATATTAAATGATGATAACTTAAAATGTCTTAATAAAATTATAAGTTGTTGGGCATGCCAATGCTTAAACTATTTGATAATTTGTGTAGCAAAATTATGAAATGAGAACAGCAAGTTGGTTTTATGTGAGTTACATGGAGCAGAAATTTTGTAGCACACACTGTCAATGATAACTTATTTAAATACTGAAAGAGTATAGAGTCACTTCTTGATTTATGCATAATCATTAATAGGTTTTCGGTTTAATGCTACCGAGCAATATACCACGTCTCATTTAGGACTCTTTAGTTCTTACTTTAATGCTGTTAGCAACAAAGCACATGGCATGCAATCGGTGGATGTAGGTGAATGCGCTGCATAGAGATAGGCTCATACCTAGTCAAATTGAATCGAAGGGCGACAACCAGAAAAATATTGTAACCACAGATTTATATGAATCTTAAACTATAAAATCCAATAACAAATTTAAAAAAAGAACTAAAGATAAAAGCATGAAATAAGACCTTAAAGTATGAAATCTAATAAGATAACCTAAGACTGAAAAAATGTGAAATAAAATTACCAGAATCGGATAAAACTAAATGAAACAATAAATCTTAAAAATATACATGAAGAAAAAGAAACAAATTGTAACTTTACTATAGTAGAGGTGCACAGACCCAGATGCATATATAGGTCAATGTACAAGAGGTTACTCCTCAATTCCAGACATACCACCACCACTTGCTTCTTTGCTAACATGTAGCAATTTTGTACTGTAACTTCACTCTCTGCTTGATCAATATGAGTTTAAAAACGCGAAATAAAAATAATTTTTGGTACTATTTGACAAATATTTTACATGAATCAACATCTATAATACCTAATTATCTATCAGCTCAGAGTTCAACCCTGTGCATTGGCTTGGCCCTTGCACAAAATCCCCCATTATCCATTATTTCTTATAGGAAACTGGTTCTTAATTTACGAGGCGCTTTTCATGAATGCATCTGCTGCATAAATCAAGAAATGACTGTATATAAGTAGAATAAAAATATTCCATGAATAAACACATACCAATTATCCACAACAGGGTCACAAGCAGTGGCATAACAAGGAGCAGAAGGGCTCACAGCAAAATACTATTGGTGGTCCCTCTCCCCCTACCCTCTTAACCAACAAATACATATGCTAATTTAAAATGAAACCCATTGTAAAGCCTATGAGTTGCACTTAATAATCAATTATCAGGAACATGCTGAAAAGGTTAGGCTTTTAAAATTACTTTGTCCAAAAATAGTGATTAACTGGAGTCATTCAGAAATTAGGATGAAAATAGAGAAATGATTAAAAATCTTAATTTTTCTAAATTCAGAAAAATTCGAGGGCCCTTGGGACCATGGCATTTGGCCACTCATGCCATCCTATTGTTACGCCACTGGTTACAAACCTTAAACATAGTTGTTTGATAAGGTATTCGTGGTGAAATTCTTTCCTTTTCAAGTATTTTAAATGAAATGCAAAGTGAGATAAATATATTGATAATAAAATTTGGGAGAAATCTTTTTACATAAGTGCATAGACATATCATATTATCTTATACCTGGCTACAGGGCTGGCTCAAGGTATTTTGGCACCCTAGGCAAGAGGTCCAAATGGTGCCCTTCGGAAAAAAACACTTCAGTGAAATTCACAGAAAATATTACACTTAGATTCTGATTGTAACAATAAATTAAATTTAAATTTTTTGTGTACTTTCAAATATTAAAGAAAATAAAAAACATATACAGTAGAACTCTGATAATCTGAACTAATTGGAACCAAGGGTTCCTGAGAATAAAAAATTTGGATAATTGGAAAAAAGAAAAAGCAACTGTTAGTTTAAAAAATAAACATTTGTTTTCAAGGTACAATAAAGCACAATTGTTTATCTTTAATATTAATAGGGGCAGTTTTTGTGTGAAAATTTTCCGCTACTGGTCAGTAAGCCTTATACAATGCATATTCCACGCACCCAACTTTTTAGTCAAAATATTTTGGGAAAACATTGTGTGAATTATTTGAGTAAATATGGTATTATTATGCAAATAACAACTTGCCATATAATATGCCAAAAAATCCAAGATAACTGCTGAAAAGCAGATATGTAAGAAAACAACTGAGGAAGAATGCATGCACGAAAACCGAGAAATACGTCAAAAAACCGCCAAACAAATTTCTCTACAATGCCTTTTGAACCATTACCAGGACATAAAAGCTACCCTAATCTCCCCAAAAGAAGGAAAAGGCCATTAAAAATAGAATTTATAACCTTCAGACACGTGTTCTACTTAGAGGGGTGATGTGGGTGGGGCACATTGTTTGTATGGAATTTCTCACTAATCAACCTCTTATATTATTATAGCCATTACTCTTTCCACACCAAACACAAAAGGGAAGAGAGAAACCCAATGCCAGCATTAACCTGCTCTTTACAAAAGGCACCAAGAGGGCCAACTGCTTAACGTCTCTTCCGAAGGACGAAGCGCTGACTTGCACAGTCTCCTCAAATCACACAATTAGGAGACGGGACAATCCCAGGTTGAAAAATCTGACCTCCACCAGATTCAAATCTGGGACCACTGCGTGGAAGGCCAACGCTCTAACCACTCCGCCATTGCCACCCCAGGGGCACATTGTGTTGGTATTTATCCAAAGGAGATAATTCAAGTGATGTTTGGAGTGTGTTTAAGACAGAGGGGATTCAAATGCTGGAGAATTGAAAGAAAGTGTTTTTCAAGGCAGCGGATAAAACCAAAGGTCACAGTCAAGGGTCATAAATGCGTATTTGAATACCCAAATGCCACAGCATAAGGTTTAACAACATGCAACAATTTAAAATTTGATTTGGATAATCTGAGTTCTACTGCATTATAATGTAAAAGAGGAGCTCCTAATCATATGGTGCCCTAGGCAGTAGCATAGCAAGGGATGGGCGAATGGGGTGACAGTCCTAAGCGCTGAAGCCTAAGAGATGCCAAACATGCAAAAGAAACATTTAAAGTAGATATTTAATTCAAGGGTAAGGGGGTGCCATTGTACCGTTTCGCCATGGGCACCAAATTTCCTTGCTACCCGCCCTGGCCCTAGACAATTACCTAAGTTGCCAATACAGTAGGGCCGGCCCTGCCTGACTACAACTACGAAATTCAAAGAAAAATTTTGAAAATCAAGAGGGAACCTATGTTACTGTCATTCTGTCTTTACAAATTTCATGAGCATATAAAAAGTAGCCTATTCAAATTAATTACCCAACTGCTGTTATTCTCCAGAGTCCAGCGAGAATCAATTGTTATATTTTAAAAGTCTTAAAATTTTACCTGAGTTGCTTTTATATTTGATAACAACTATAATTTTAAAAAATTACCAGCTGTATCTTTAACTTATATTTTTCTAGTAAGATGAGGTGCATTTTGATATTTTTCAATTTGAAGAGAAAACTACAAGAATATCACATTTCTATCTTTTGTGGAATTTAATGCTTACAGCAAGTTTAATTTTTTTAAACAATATGAAAAACTGCACTGGAACTTCTTACTCATTCTATTTATTTGAATGGATAAAATAAGAAAAAGTTTACATGAATAAGCTGCCTGTCTCAAGAGTATATGAAAATTTGGTATGCCTTGTATATATTTTACACTGCCGGTCTAATTTATCTTGGGCAATCGGCATCAATAATGTTTCTATTACCTGATTCATATCTGCTTCTAGAGCTTAAGTAATGAGATCTAGTTAGGTATGTTTGGTATCTGGCAACTTTCATCTTTTTGATAACTGATTCTGTACACATATTTGGTAACTTCAAATGCTACCTTTATTTACCACTTACTTATATTTTTTGTACCAACTAGTTCAATTGCATCATTTTCTCACTTAATTAATATACATTTTACCAATTTGAAAATATTTGCCAACAAAACACCAGCTTTAATTTTACAGGTTTTACAAAACTGAAAAATATGCTCTATCTAAGAGAATAATCACATAAATAGCAGAAATTAAAGAATTTCTTAATGGCTGTTAATTTTTGTCTTAAGATTAACATTCTCAAGTATTAATTTGAAACACTTCTAAGATAGATGACATTTCATCAAATTAATTCCAAGTACATAGTAACATGATAATAATGTAATAATAACTGCAATGATATCATCACAACTTTGTAGCAAAAATGGAGTAATTTCTTTACGACATATAAAGATTTCCCTCTCTTTATACGAATTTGCTATTATGCGACAAACTTATTGCTATTGGAATTTCTTTTTATGCATCTTCGATTCACTCTAACGTGGTTACGCAGACAGTGCAATACAAATGCAAGAAAGTTCTGTTAAAATGCAAGAAAGTTCTCCGCTACACCACAAGGCGACCATTAAATCTCTCATTCTTTTATGCTGTGTATATTAGTACTACAGTAAAAGAGATGAGAATGGAGAGGATATTGTAGAGTAGAGATGAGGATTTTTAGTGATACTTTTTGAGCACATATGAGAAGTTTTGTCTCCTTGCCCGCAGAACTTGGGTTGGGCCAAGACAACCTCCAGCACTTCAAACCTCTACTATTATATCACCCACAACAGCCACCACTTATGCTCATCTGCTTCCTTTTATAATTTAGTGTTAATTGTTTTGTTTGTATTTAGCACATAAGAAGTCATTATGGAGTGAAAGAAGAGCATCTTGGAGGGGAGTTAGGATTGCTTGTGGATAGGGTTGCCAGGTGCCTGGTTTTTAACTGGACTGTCCAGTATTTGGGCAGTCTGTCGGGGAAAAAGTTAAAGGTAATACTGGGCATAAATGTATATTTTCTTGCGCACTTTGCCTATTCAATGCTTGTGTCCGGTATTTTTGGAGAAGCCACCTGGCAACCCTACTTTTGGAACGTATCCCTATCTTTTACATGTAAATATGGGTTCTATTTATGCGAATTCGCTCTATGCTTCAATTTCCTGGAACGCAACCCCCGCATAAAGAGAGGGAAACCTGTATTATTATAAAAGCCAGATTAAGTCGGTTAATAAACTTGAAGGACACACCTTCTGCCCAGCAATGGAATCCCCTATTACCAATCTCCTCCCGGCACCATCAGAAGAGAGAACAGCATAGCCATCTTTGATAGATGCAGGAAAAGGTGGAAGAGGATCCTTAGCGTATATATCCTCTGCTAGAACTCGATCAACAGCTTCCCTGCATAATGAAGGGAAAGGGGATGGACAAAAACCTTGTAGAACGAACTGAAATACAGTAGATGCTACTTAATGTGATCAAACTGATCAAGTGATAAAATTAAATGACATAACAATACCAGAGTTTTCCTTAACCCTTTGTACTGTTATTACATACTGCAGTGATAACTGGTCAGCTCATGCATTGGTGCATTTTAAGCCCTTCCCCTTTGACAAGTGAATAGAAACTAGGTTGTCTTGGGCAATATAGACTTACCTTAAGTATAAGCAAGTCTCTCAGCAATGTGTGGTGACATAAACAATAACATGGGAAAGTCGGTGATGTCAGATGTGTTCCAACACTTGTGCAAAGGGTTGAACTAGATTTGGTTTTGGAAGTCTGCATTTGACTACAATAACTGGCTAATTACAATAATGTTATAAAATATTATATAAATAAGTAACCAGAATTCAGCTATATTTCCCACATCTATTGCTTGACTTTAATAAAATTAACTTGGTACATAGTAACATCGGTATATTACTTCTTAACATAGTCACTGAATTTGTTCAGGCAATCGTTCTAGTGCAATGCAAGATTTTCTATGCTTTTGTAATAGAAGGCTATGTCCTGCAATGTGGACCAGTGTGTGATGGCTGCAAAAACATCACTGCCACACATTAAATGTTGTCCACTGAGTTGCTTTTTAGAAATCAAAATAACAATATGCATAGCGGATGTGTTTTACAATTTGTTGCTTTGGCTAATCTAATTTGAACTGGCAGGAACAAAATTCTGGTTACTTATTGATCCCACCTTGTACAGGTAATATAAAGTTCAAAATTACTCAAGAAATAATAAATGTTATGATGAAAAATTTCCTTGACTATCATCAAAATTTATCCATTTTATTTGACAAAATTAGCCATTTTAAAGTTTTGATTATTGAAATATTCCTCTAACAATTGCAGCAATTTACCTATCACACAACCTTGGTGGAACCCGAGCTAGGTTTGATGGTTAAAAAATAATGTTGCTATGTTGCCGAGGGGGTGATTAAATTCAGCTCATTCTCCAGAAGACTATACCTATTAACCATTACAATCCGATAATACACAATTACATTTAACATGTTGCAACTTTTATCGAATTCATAATTTTAAAAATAAATCTGGAACTTGTACAAATCAATAATGATATTTGTACATGTTGATACTACTATAATTCTCTCTGTACAGTCAATAAAAAATTATTTGGAAATATTAAATGTGAGGCCATGATACAAAAAAATAAATTAGAATAACCCCAGTCAAGAAACTTTTGAAATTAAGTTCCAACCATGAGCCTGCAAGCAGAAGGAATGGTTATGTGCCTATCTATTACACAATATCAGAATACCAAAATCAAGAGAGAAGACGACAAGAAATCACCAAATATGTTTATTTGGGACACCAAGAAATTATCAACAGATGGATTACTTTTTGAGAAATAAACTCAAGGAAGAAGATGGGATGGGAGAACTCATAAGAAATGCATGTATCTTCAAATCAAAATTTGTAATTTCCTCAAAAGGGAATTAGATGATAAATGCTGTCTAATATACCTAATGGGCATGAAACAGACTTTGAATCCTAGAATGAAGTGCCTGAAAAGAATGCAAAGAATATAGGAGGGAGTCAAGAGCTTACCAGAAGAGACCATAAAAGGAAATACTGGATATGCAAGTAAATTGGAATCTTTGATGAATGAATCCTCTGCACCCATAAGTTGTCATTGCTATTGCTTGCTATAGCTTATATGTAAAGTGTAACTCAAAACATATCAATCTAATTAACTTTTCCATTTTTTTATGCCAACTGGTGATGTTAATACAGCATATTTTTGTCACAACTGTCCCTAATGCAGGAGTCGGAAACCTTTCAAAGTAAAAGAGCCATTTTTTATGCCAGCTGGTGATGTTAATACAGTATATTTTTGTCACAACTGCCCCCTAATGCAGGTGTCTGCAACCTTTCAAAGTAAAAGAGCCATTTTTTATGCCAGCTGGTGATGTTAATACAGTATATTTTTGTCACAACTGTCCCCTAATGCAGGTGTCTGCAACCTTTCAAAGTAAAAGAGCCATTTTTTTCTCATTCCAAAATACTTGGGAGCCACAGAGTGACCTGTACAACCTTTTTTTTTAGGAATTCAATTGACTGCAATAGGGATGTTTCATGACTGATGAAGGTTAGGGAGCTCAGTTAACTTCTAAAGAGTCAGAAGTATTTACTCAAGGAGCCATACATGGCTCCGGATCCTCAGTTTGCCAAACCCTGCCCTAAGGAACATGGGTGCACACTCACGTCAGCTCAGCAAATGGAATGGGATATTACAATACATCACGTTTTTCAGTAGGAGAAAAAAATACATGCTCACTCATACATGGAGTGACTGCATGGGGAGATAAAAGTGATTATGCCACAACCTACAAGAAAGAATGCACAGTGCAGTTTGTTCCGACAAATATATCAGAAGAAAACAGACAGTATACATAAGTGACACATCTAGAAGCAAACTAAGGACTGGTTTAAATTGCTTTAGGAAATACCAGCATTGATAGATTATCTTTTCATTCAAAAGGCAAAGAGAATGTAAGTGATGAATAAAATCTTGAGTTTCATTATTGATAAAGCATCACTACTTCAAATATGAATTTTAGTGAAGGTGATGATATTAATGTTATTTGGTTACATATCTCAGAATTTTAAAGATAAATTATAAAGCCAAAAATGCTGAATGTAGGAGGATACAAGAAGCATATGAGGTTCTTAGGTCTTTGGTGGTTTACAAGCAAAGTGAAGTATATATTCAGGAGTAAGGATGCACACTATAAATGGCAGATTAGCCAAGACGCATATACTAATCATGATTGGAAAAATGATCACCCTTACCTAAAATCAACCACTTCAGTCCCAAGAATTTCTGCATGTTTCAAGACCACTTCTTGGGCTTGTGCAACACTCTGAAGCGGATATGGAGATATCCTAGCACGTCGAGCTACTTTGCCATCATCCACCTGAAAATAATTATATCATAAGCATTACGAGGCACAAGGAAATTTGTCTTTATTAACTGATATCTCTCTTACACTGCAAGTTTATTTAAATGATGCCAACATAAATCTGTAACTCAAGAGAAATTGAGAGCAGTAACAAAAAAAACATGGTATTTTTTCAAATTTTATTGCAGTTATAAACAAAGTAAAAATTCAAGTTCACAGTATTTATATTTTGATGTTCATTACAATCATGGTGACTGAAATGAACTAACATTGCTCTTTTCATGAGTTGAATGCTTATGGCAGTGATGCTCTTCACGATGTCTTCCACATGTATGGCCGCTGCTGGTTCGCACCACTTCATCATGACCAAGTGACTGTAGCTCAGCATGAATCTTTTCAATATTTTTCGATTCTTCCCTTAGTAAGTCAACTGCATGAGGGATCACGGCCACCACACTTTCAAGGCATTCTTGCGAACCTTTCTTACTGCCTGGGAGATTCATTATCAATGTCCTACCCCTGATTCCACATACACCTCTAGAAAAATATAAAGCAAAAATAAAATCTCTAAAAGCTGGTCCAAACAGGAAAAATGAGGTGGTCAACATTGAAAGTGTTCTCCTAGCCTCAAGGAAGTGGGCCAGTTATATAAAATGTCAATCTATTTTTCTGTAAGTTTATTCATCAGAATATTCTTTATGTAACATCACCATAACTTATAGTACTACAATGATAACTCCCAATGAACAACTGGCTAATGTTGCTTTAACTTGCAACAACAAGTTAGGATGCTTTCTCATTATCCTTGCATACAATCCATGTAAAGTACATTCTTCATTAATACATCTTAAAAACAAGGCACAGTGAATACATAACTTCATGAAATAAAAGAATAAATGCAATGAACGATTTTTGTCTTCAAGTTTTAAGCATCAGTGCTTTTCCTCTAAAAAAAATGATATCTCATGAAAGAAACATGATGATAACAACAACCCAATGTCTGTACTCTATGAAAAGTTCTTATTGAATCAAAATCTTTTAAAATTTTTAACTATAATAGTTATTTTATTTGCAATATTCAACAAAGCACTAAAATGAACCTATATAACTTGAAACATCAAAAAGTTAAGCTAATTAAAATTAAAATAGTTAAAACATAGTTTTTCTCAGCAAATTGTAACAAAATAGTTATAAAAAACCAGAAAATTACTGCTGTAAGGAAATTTTAATTTTATAATTATAGTGTTGTTAATGTAACAATGAAAGCTAAAACTGAAAAAGGCAACTAACCTTGAGAGCATGGCAAATGGAGTTTTTTGCATACTATAATTAAACATAGCCATTGACAAACCATTTGCCTCTTTATGGATGACTTTTCGCGTAGCTTCTGGGGTAACATCTCTAGAAGCAAATCCAGTACCTCCTGTTGTTACTATTACATCCAATCTATGATTGTCACTCCAGTCAATAAGGATACTCTAAAGATGAAGCATTTCATTAGATTCGTCAAATTCATGAATAAGTTAACTTAAATAAACAAAGCCAATGAACAACAAAATGCTGCAAACTAGCCTTCTTACCCCTATGGCTTTCTCTTCATCAGGAACACAATACCTTAAGACCACTTTCCCGTTTAACAACCGTGACTGATTTATGAAGAATTCTAGGTTGTCACCACTGTGATCTAAGGCCTTTTTGGAATAACAACTGTCACTCACTGAAATAACGTGAGGAAATACTATTTCTAAACGGTAATAGTTTAAAAATTTGTTGTATGATAAAGTTTAAATTTGTTTGCAGTTTTCAAGAAACTTGAAAGAAAAACGGAATTATCCAACAATCTCGCTTATACTCACCTGTTAGAACGCCGAATCTAAACAACGAATCCATTGCAAGATTCTTAAGCGAGCAATTAATACCTCATAAAAGGCACAATATACTCTCGAAGGACGATTATTTTAACATTATACCGTGAATTTACTAATTAACTACTAACAAATTTTATGGATACGAGCGACGAACGCTTACGTAATAACTATTTCATGCAACAGAATACTGTCTTTTGCATCATGGCACTAGCTGAACTTCTTATCAGTATCTTGACCTTTTGCTATCTTGAACTGCATTTTCTCCCGCTCTTGTTGTTGTGCTATATGTACATAATATATGATTCCACAGGTAAATACGCAAGAAGCCACAAAAGTTATCTTAGGAAGGTGTGTCATGGCAAATACCCCTTCAATTCTAACATAGAAAAGTTTAGATGAAAATAAAAATGTATACTTCTTTCATAAAATGAAGAGAAATGCATTAAAAATGAAGGTATTCAGTAATCCGTATTCTTAATAGAAATAAACGTTAGAATCGAGATGCCGGCTACTATTTGCAATCGGCATGACCATAATTGTAAGGACCACCGGTTGGACGACTAAGTAATAGAAACCACCGCATCGATGTGGCTCCATCAATTGACTGCTGAAAGCGCTTGAAGTCAAAATTTTTTGCCGCCTAAGTGGAACTACGTAGTGGTGAGCGCGGAAAACAATCGCGCCAAAGGATTTATCATATTTTAAATGTAAAATTGCAGAAATTCTCATTCATCATCCATCATAGAAACTAAGAAACATCATTAAGCATCTATGTTAGTGCTATCTGTAATTTCTTTATATAATGAATGATATTTCACTATATCACAATATATTTCTTACAGCAATTTCTACGTTTTGTTTTCACGAGTATGCAACGCATGAGAGGTTAACCTGTTTTTGATGGGCTTTATTAATGATAAAAACCAATGGAAGGTAATGTTAATTATATCAAATTTTGCACCTTTTGATCAAGAACAATTTCACATTATTTTTATCAAGTCGAGTGTGAACTGTACTTATAATACAGAAATAATGCATTGTAGTGAATGAAATATTTATTGACTGAATTTGCCGTAGTTAATATTTGTATATCGAATAATAATAGTGAGTGACAAGTGTATATGATTTAATAAATATACCATCGTACATTATGCATTCCTATAAAAGCTATAATAGTTGCATATAAATTAATGCTTTGAGAGAGAGATTAAAAAGTGGAATGCTAAAATAGCAGTGTAAAATTAATATAATTTATAACTATTATTTATAAATATTGTTTATTTCATTATATTATTTTGTTAAATACGTTAATCTAAGTCGTGAGGATTTGTGGGGGTTAGGTATTGCATTTTTTTCCAGAAGTTATCGCAGAGAATCATGGGAATTATTGCTACTGTATGTTAATTATCGCAGGGAATCATGGGAATCGTCTTTTTTAAACCGAGGATAATTATATAGCTAGTTTTTCATCAAATTGTCAATTTCATTGTTTAAATTAGTATGTGTAATCGAACAGTGTGAATTATCGTTCAAACTATATTTTTTATCAATAACTTGCCAGCATGATGAACTAAAACTTACTTGGCAATATCAATAGGTACTTGAAATACTGCCTTCATTGTTCGCTAAGCACAGGTATCAGGAATATTAATTATTATTATTAACATTAATAATTATTAATATGAATTAATGTTAATTTATTATTATTTTATTGATGCTGTCGCTTCTGAAACTGACACCACGTTTCTAGTAAAATTATCTTATTAATATACCTAATGAAATTTCTTTTTCTAGTCTTGTGATGGTTATGATAGTAAAGATAATTGAAGGAAAATAACTAAGCAACGTTAAATTGTGTTCATACTATAGCTATACATCTGCTCAAAATCCCTCTTTGTAGAGTGGCTTGGGACCAGTTCTTTCCGTAGAAAAGGATTTTCTTTAAAACCGGTGTTCGGTAAGTACCCATAGAATTATAGTGAAAATATGAATAACATTGGAAAGTAACGATTGTTTAATTAGGTTGATAGATTATTTAAAAAAATATAGTACATAAAATAATATAACATCATTTCACAAACATTTGTTGTGTAATTGATTGAAGGCACGTAAGTTAAGTGTTGAAACGAGTGGCAGTCAGCTGAGTCGTGGGAATTCATATGATGTCCCAGTAGCTGAGCGCTACGCTTCTAGACGAAGAATCGTTAAATTATTATTCTGCAATGAAACTTTACTTTTATAAATGTCATGACATAAAGATTCCGAAATGACTGTACATTTCTACGTAACTGAGAGGCGTAGCCAAGACTATAGAGACCAATTTTGGAACTATAGGGAGTCAAATTCCAATTTTACCTTTTAGTGTTTCATTCCGAAAAACCGACATTTCCGGTAAAACTACTAGGCAAAAACGGGAATTTGATGCACTTAACTTTTAAAATGTGAGAAATATTAGAGATAATTAAGTAGTCTTTTTCCATTTAGAACTTTTTGTAGAAATGAATTTCGCAAATTAATAATAATAATCCGTCTTTATTGAGGGTAATATTTAGACAATAATGTCCATTCTTACATATAACCCTAATGTTAAAAGCACAAACATCTATGCCCTAGGTGGGATTCGAACCCGCGACCTTAGTATCCGTTGGCAGAAACTCTAACCACCCGTCTACCAAGCGAAACTAAATGTTCATATAAATATTTATTAACCAAGAGACTCAACAGTGTGTAGGTATAGGAATCGTCAATGATACGAGTACAAGGTGCTGACATCAATATTTTACAATTTGTACCTATAGTATAAGTACAGTAATTATTCTTTATTTAAATCAACTAGCCCGTAAAATAAGACGGGCATGCGTGTAACTAACTTAAAAAAGCAATTTTATATAGCCCTGCACCGTTTTCAATGTTTTTCTTATGGGTTTTAAAAATTAGACATTGGGGTCAAAAACACCCCTTAAATGTAACATTTTCTGGGATTTCGGATTTTCTCTATAGGTTATACCCAATGACCTATCATCATGCCAAATTTAAACTCTGTAGTACTTCTATAAGTACCTTAGGGTTTATATTATATATATATATATATATATATATATATTAACTAAAGGAAAAGAAAAGGTAGTGATGAGGGTGGCAACATATATATATATATATATATATATATATATATATATATATATATATATATATATATATAACAACCTACGGAAAAGGAAAGGTAAAATAGATATATGGATGTCAACAAGGTGTTGGGATGAGGAAACCCAGTGAGCACTCACCAATCAGACGACTTCAGGTTGGCGAGGCCCCGGGGATGTCGAAGCGACACACGTAAAATAACACAAAAACACAGAAACATCACAAACGTAAAGCCTTCGGAACCACTCCTTCTTCAGCTACAGAGAGAGAACTGTTTGTGATGTTTCTGTGTTTTTGTGTTATTTTACGTGTGTCGCTTCGACATCCCCGGGGCCTCGCCAACCTGAAGTCGTCTGATTGGTGAGTGCTCACTGGGTTTCCTCATCCCAACACCTTGTTGACATCCATATATATATATATATATATATATATATATATATATATATATATATATATATATATGTGTGTATATATATATATATCACGTAATATAAGAAACTGTTTGTGTGTGTGTCTGTGGCAGTCGTAAATAAATAAATATAAATGTAGGAGCTTCAAAATTTGGCAGCTTCAGGTTGATTATGAGAGTTGCAGTGCCAAATGTCGTTTTTTAAAAAGATATCTCAGCAACCGATCGACCGATTTTGATGAATTCTCTACCAATATAAATGTTGTGATGAGACACATTTTCGAGACTAAAATGGATAAAATCTGTCTACGGGGTCAAGGATCGTAATGTAAGGCCGATCCAAATTTCACGATTTCGAGGGGTGCTCATGGAGCGGCCGGTCCAAATTTCGGCGATGTCCATTCATCCGTACGCACATATTTGGGAAGGACTGGCAGAACCAATTTCAACCAAATTTTGTAGGTATATAGAATATTTACATAAATACATGACCAAAATGACGTATTTGAACCTGATCGACCTAGCAGGAGTGCCACAATTGCAAAATAAACTTTTCGGTCGTTATGCTTTTGGAAGGAATTGGCCATACCGATTTCGATCAATTTTGGTACATAAAATCTTCACATAAATTCATGGGAAAATAACATATTTGGACCGAATCGACCAAGCAGGGGTGCCACAATTGCAAAATAAATCTTTTCGGTAATTATGCTTTTGGAAGGAATTGGCTGAACCAAATTTAACTAAATTTGCTGCCTAGAATTTTCACAAATTTGTGATCAAAATGGCATATTTTGATCCGATTAACTAAGTAGGGGTGCAATAATTGCAGTTAATATTTTTAGTAATTATGAATTTGGATGGAATTGGCCAAACTGATTTCAACGAAATTTTGTTTGAAGGAGTTTTGCAACATAAAAATACAAAATCAAGATTTTTAGGAAAGATATATAAAGCATGGCTGCCACAATAAAAATAATAAAAAAATTCTTTTTACAAGTGTTTCTGTTGAACTGTCCGCATCAATTTTAACCAAGTTATAATATTTATTATTAGCGTAAGTACCAGGGCTTTGCCCCGGGTTTAGAGTTTACAATTTTTCATGCACATATCACTCGGTAATATTTTCATCCAAACTCAAGGTACTCTCAAGGTAAATGACCAATATTCCCCTTTAATTGGTATGAACAAATTAATTATAGACTCAAATTTGATACCTCCCTCCCCCCCCCAAGAAATCCAAGTTCTGACACCTAGGTGCATATCCTCAGCGTCTCTTTAGTATGTATACCAAGTTTTAAGTCTCTATCTTTCTTGGTTCAACATTGATATTGGTGGAGGATTCATCAAAATCGGTCAATTGGTTGCTGAAATATTTTCAGAGTGTTTTTCGTCAAATTCGCCGTAGTATAATCGTACATTAATGTATTTGCATTGAAATCAGAAAATTATTTTTTCTTATATTGTGGTAGCCCTTCTTTTTAGATCCGTTTTAAACATGTTCATTTCGTTTTGACATTCTATACGCGCCCTACAAACGAAACTTCTTATTGAAATCGCTTTAGCCAATACTTTCGAAATTCATAGTTACAGAAACATTGTAACCTTTATATTGTGGTAGCCCTGTTTAGTCGACCCGGTTAAAATATAATACTTGGGTTATTTATATATATGAAGATTATATGTGCCATAATGGGTTAAAATCCATGCGGACAGCTCTCTAAAAATACGTGAAAATTAAATATTATTTTACCTTTAATTGTGGTAGCCCTGCTTTTAAGCTTCGATTTAAAAATCTTGATATCATTATGGTATTTTGTAAAAATCGTATATATAAAATTTAGTTAATATCCGTTTAGCCAATTCCTTCCAAATCCATAGTAACTGAAAGAGTTTAATTTGTAATTGTGGCACCCCTGTTTAGTTGATCCGGTCCAAATATGCTATTATGGTTTTACATATTTATATATATATATATATATATATATATATATATATATATATATACATAATAAATATTATAATTTGGTTAATATTGATGCTGACAGTTCAACACAAACACTTGTAAAAATAATTTTTAATTTTATTATGGCAGCCCTGCTTTCTATATCGATCCTAAAAATCTTAATTTTTTTATTTTGCAGAATTCCTTCATATAAAATTTCGTTGAAAACGGTTCGGCCAATTCCTTTCAAATTCATAATTAGCGAAAAGATTAACTTTGCAATTGTGGCACCCCTACGTAGTTATTCGGGTCGAAATATATCATTTTGGTCATGAATTTATGTGAAAATTCTAGGTACCAAATTTGTTTGAATTCGGTTTTGCCAATTCCTACCAAAAGTATAATTACCAAAAAGATTTATTTTGCAATTGTGGCACTCCTACTCAGTCGATCCGGTCCAAATATGTCATTTGGTCTTGAATTTATGTGAAAATTTAATATACCAAATTTGGTTGAAATCAGTTTAGCCAATTCCTTCCAAAAGAATAATTACAGAAAATTTTATTTTGCAATTGTGGCACCCCTGCTTGGCCGATTCGGTCCAAATATGCCGTTTTGGTCATGTTTTTATGTGAAGATTTTATATATCTACCAAATTTGGTTGAAATCGGTTCAGCCAGTTCTTCCCTGATATATGCGTACAGACAGACGGACATCGCCGAAATTTGGACCGACCGACCGTCGAAATCGTGAAATTTGGATCGGCCCTTACGATCCTTGTCTCTGTAGGCCGAGTTTATCCATTTTAGGCTCAAAAATGTCTCATCAAAACATTTATATTGGTGGAGAAATCATTAAAATCGGTCAATTGGTTGTTGAGATAACTTCAAAAAACCGGCATTTGGACCAACAGTGGCACCCTCGGGCCCCTGTTGGCCGATTTTAATTATTTATGACAGTAGAACTCTCAGAATCAACCTGAAGCTGCTGCCAAATTTTGTAGCTTCTACGCTTATTTTCTGAAGAGTTATGACTGCCACAGACACACTTTTATTATCATATTATAGATGTACACATATGAAACCATACTAGCAAATTTGGACCGGATCAACTAAACGGCCACAATTACAAATTCAAGTCTTTCAGTACATGTGGATTTGGAAGGAATTGACCGGACGGATGTCAACTAAATTTTATATATAAAATTTTTACAAAATACCATAATAGAATCAAGATTTTTAAAGCAGAGCTTAAGAGCAAGGCTACCACAATTAAAGGTAAAATAATATTTAATTTACACGTATCTAGAGAGCTGTTCGCATGGCTTTTAATACATTATCTAATATATAAAAGGCAAAAATCGAAAACCTTCTAACAAAAATATCCCCGGAAAAAACCAATCGATTTTAATCAATCTTTTTTTAGGCGACAGGGCAGGCCCCAAAGTAGGTTTCAACTCCCTCCACTCTCGCGCAGCACAGCCCTGGTGAGAAATCCGTTTCTGTCTGTCTGTAACTATGTTCCCTTATAACTCGAGAATGGCTGAACCGATTTGCACCATTCTTTCACTGACTTGTTCAGCATTACAACGAACAGGTTTACATAAAAATACAATATACGGCGTGTTTAAGGCAAATAACGTTGTTACCTATAGTGTAAATACGTTTCACGTGCAAAAAACATGAATATACAGTCTGATCGAAAGTTATGACATTTTTTCAATAATCCTTTTATGGAACAAAATACTTCTCTGTAGGTAATTTTTAGAAGTAACGCTTTGCATGTTGAGCGCGCGGGAGGTGCGAGGGTATATAAGTTTGTGCTATCCCGAATCGCACCAGGGCAACGCCGAGTCACACAGCTAGTGGTATATATAATCTTTATATAAATAACTGGGTCGACTAAACAGGGCTACCACAATATAGAGGTTAGAATTTTTCTGTAACTATGAATTTTGAAAGTATTGGCTCAAGCGATTTCAATAAGAAATTTCGTTTGTAGGGCGCGTATAGAATGACAAAACGAAATGAGCATGTTTAAAACGTGCTTAAATAAAACCTTTTTTCAAGATTAGGGCGTAAAAAAATAACAGAGCTTAAGGTAGTAACATGGAATTGAAACACCGTCGATTGACGGATGAGAAAATTGAAAATATTTATCATAATGATGACGCAGAATGCGGGAGAATGTAAGTTGAATGGTTTGGTCTTGAATGGGGAAAATATGAAATGGAAACTCACGAGGAAAACAACTGAGATGGAAATCGAAGACAGAGAACCTAAACAGGTCATGTAACAAAGAAATGGGTTAGAATGTATTCATGAAACGGAAGGAAGCAGACATACGGACCAGAAGGTTTTTTGCGAACAAATAAAATAACTCGATCAAGCAACCGAAGATAATCATTTGGTAAATGTTGTGCGTGAGTAATAATAATAAAAATAATTTTCTTTCAATTTTTATTAAATTTCAACCAAATATGATGAGTTAATATTTTGTGAACAAAAATCAACACGAAATAAATGAAATTAAAGTATAGACAAATTCAATGTAGACCATAGACATTCAATAAAAAATAAAGAAACTTTGCCAAATATAGAGTCCCGCAAAGACTTGACTGTAAGTGCTCCATTTTAAAAACTTTATCGTGAGTTGCAACTATCACGCAATAACAAGATGGAAAAGTGTACTCCATAAATGGAATGCACGGAGATTTCAAATGCGTTCTTAATGGGAAATGCGTATGAAACGGTATCGAAAGATTGGGCGATTCTCGACTTTTTATCCCCGGAACTGTAGTCTCGAGGACTATCTTGTAGTAAATGTTGATCCCTATCCAAATAATTGATAGTAGCTCAATAACTTTGGCTAAGATTAATAAAGGTAAAGTACTCCTTTATCCAAATAATTTATACTTTCTCCATATACGTAGTATAGGGGAAAGTATTGTATTCATGAAAAAAATCGACTTCGAGATTTCAACGGAACTATACGTTTTGAGGTCCCCTGAACACGTTTTAACCATTTTTTCGATGATGTCTGTGTGTGTGATAGCTTTTTGTGGGTGCTTAACTAAAAACTATTAATCAGGTCAACGCGAAATTTTATATTTAACATTTATATAAAAGTCAGAAGAACTGATTAGCTTTTGGTAAAAATCGATCAACCGGAAGTGAGTGTTTACTCTTGTCACTCATCCGTTATTTTGAAATATTTGATAAATATAAAAATGTATCAGAATAAACTTTTTAGGAAATTTGAGTTTATACAACCTTTGTTTGACACATTTTTCCATATAATGCATTTATTAAGAGATATCTTATATTTTTAGCTGCCACCACCTCGCCAACTACCGATTATTGTTAACAATTGACGCTTAGTTACCTCTTAGTAACGCTCCTTTTTTATTTCTAAATTGTTGGAGCTTTGTGACTATATCCAATATCAAAAGGCTATGCTTTGAGTATATTTATGTTCTTTGTCAAGTCGAAAATTTTCTCGGTTTCTTAAAATATTATTATTTAACCTATTTTGAATTTTTAAAAATATTACAGATATGGAGAAAGTCATCTGGTGGCCACATCAGATTTTTTAAATCTATACCTCACAGATCATATAAGATAATGGGAGAGAAATAAATAGATTTTTAATTGTTGTTTGCTGAGAGAACCGTCTTAGCGATCGATCTAAGCAAAATATGCGATGTTTTGCTCAGGATTTTCTTGAATTTTTATCTCCGAAACCATAACTCGTAATTACGTGGCCTCTCGGATGAAAGTTTGATATTTCATTGTTGCTTGACGGATGCCATTTAACGAGATACAAGTATAAGTTTATTAAAGTAATTATGTAAAGTGGAAGTTCTAATTGACGGATTCAGTTGAAAATCACAAATTGGCGATAAATTTTAATAAAGATCACTCATACGTAATTAAATTAAAATCCGTCCAGCGGTTTAGGAGATGAAAGTTACGACGGGCGGACGGACCAGACGTGCCTATAAGGCGTTCCGCTATTACCGCTTCGCTGCTAAAGAACGCCTAATAATTGGAATAGAGGACACTACAATATTCACAGAAAGAAAAACCACATACACTGCAATACAAAGAAAAACACAAAATCTGCATCTTCAACCAACCAACAACAAAACTTCAACACTGCATCATACAAGAATCATGGATCCGATTTTCCTGGTTTTAATCTGGCAAGGCAAGACAACTATAGCAATGATAATCTCACCAAACTCGACTGCAAGTGCTCAGCCATCACAACAGCACTGCTATGAACTGTCGCTCCCACATATAGTATCATTGTAAGTTACCATATCATCTATCAATATAATCTCTATTAATAAAAGCCTTACTCTGTGCCTAACGCTGACGTCATCAATGGCACTTTTAACGCATTTTTAATAAACATCTCGATAAGGTGGAAGGTTGAAATTTCGCAGGAATGTTTGATTCAGGTATAAAAAATAAACGACGAAAAAAATACGAAAAAAGACCAGGGTTCGACTCCAGAGGGGCGATTTCCATTTCCCGTAAGATAATAAGTAAATGCGACTTTTTAAAGTACAGGCTTTTATTCTTTTTGAAATTTAAATTAGAAAAAATTGACGTACAATCTTCAAATTTCAACTGTGTTTTAGGAAAATTAATGAAGTTTCTTATTCTATTCAACCTTTTTCGCCTGCCGTTCGAAATCTCTCATATTACACATTTACGTCACATATTTTGGTAAAATATCGGCTTTTAAACGGGAAGTTGCCTTGCCGACCACGCCATTGTTAATTGTTGTCTCGACCCGCATACGTGTAATATATGCGAGTGCATAGATTGACTTAAATTATCGTAGGTTTTTCGAGAAATTACGTGATACTTTTTGAACTAGGATTTACTTTGGATTCTTATCTAAATGACTATATAGATGTAGAGTAAGAGAGAAGAGGATGTGGGGTGGGAGACAGGAAGTAAGGAATATAGAATGGAAGGTACATAGAGAGTAAGGAAGGTATAGAATTAGAAAAGGACGGGAGGAAAGAGATAAAGAGGGAGACGGAGAAAAAGAGGGAGAGCTATGGATTGTGACAGGAGGGAATGAGAAAGGAGGAGATGGGAGAAAAGAGGCAGAGAGAGGGAGGGAGAGAGAGAGAGAGAGAGAGAGAGAGAGGAAGGGAGGGAGGGAGAGAGAGAGAGAGGAAGGGAGAGAGAGAGAGAGAGAAGGAGAGAGGAAGGGAGGGAGACAGAGAGAAGGAGAAAGGAAGGGTGGGAGAGAGAGAGGGAGGGAATATTATTATTTATCCGTCTTATGACGGGCAATACACTAAGTAGTATTAATATAATATCAAAATATTTTCATATCATAACTACAAGATTGCATATAGAAATACATTACATTACAAAATTTCATATGGAATCACTATCTCATTATACGTATCATATCATTACATACATGATATTAATATTATCCGTAACATTATCACACCAGTAGCAACCATTTCATATAGTTACCATTAGTATTGTATTAAATTATTTAACTGAACAGGGCGATACAATGTGCTGTGTCTTTTAGTATCTAATCCTTCAGTTTTATTTTTAGTTCACCTAGTTTGGTTAATTAGTAATCCCAGGTGGTAAATTATTCATGAACTTTGGTACTATATATTCTAATTTTCTTTTCCCATTGTTGTTATGGTATTACATTTGTTGGAATAGTATAAGTTCCAGTTTTCTTTAAATATATTTCTTGCATAGACATTTTTGTTTTTATATTTATTATTAAAGTAAAAATTTGTAATTATTAAGTATGGCATTAATGATTTAAGAGGAGATACTTGAAGGTTTCTGTAACTCTCCCAGATGTCATTTGGAGAGCCATAGCCAACAATTTTTTACTTTCTCATATACGTAGTATATTGAGCAAGTATTGTTATCTTGAAAAAATTCGACTTCGAGATTTTGATGGAAATACACGTTTTAGGTGTCCCTGAGTCCATAAAAGTGGTTTTCGCCATTCTGTATGTCGGTATATTCTTAATTTAGCATTTAAATTATAAATATGGGTATCAAATTTAAATTTATCGTCGATAGTAAGTTCTAAATATTTTTCTTTTGTTTTATGGGTTATTGTATGTAATAATCATATTATATTATATTATATTATATTATATTATATTATATTATATTATATTATATTATATTATATTATATTATATTATATTATATTATATTATATTATATTATATTATATTATATTATATTATATTATATTATATTATATTATATTATATTATATTATATTATATACGTTAGTACAAAGCTCAAGCAAATAAGAAAAACGAGAAGAGAAAGACAGACTTGGGACCTAGAAAAACTGAAGGAAAAGCAGGATGTAGTCAGCATGAAGTTGAAAGATCGCCTAAGAAATGTGGAAAACAAATCAAAGACCGTGGATATAGAATGGGAAGAAATTAAAACCACTATTAAGGAAACCTTGGATAAAGAGATTAGAAAACAAGAGAAGAAAATCAGAAAACCATGGATCACTAAGGAAATACTGGAGAAAATGAATGAGAGACGAAAATGGAAAACCGTTAACAGTGAAGAAGGTACAGCCAACTATAGACGTATAAACAATGAGTTGAGAAGGATAACAGATAAAGCTAGAGAAAATTGGATAAAAGATAAATGTGATGAAATACGACAAATGGAGAAGTTAGGATGGCACGATATGATGTACGTTAGGGCACTGGAATTAGAAGATAAGAAGTCTAATGAAATTCGTGATAAAGGAATTATGAATACGGATGGGAAGATAGTCTCAGAAACAAAGGATGTAGCACAGGTATGGGAGAATACATTAAGGAATTATACAGAAAGCAGGCAGGATCGGCAAAAAAGGAACTGGAAGACGAGGAAAACATTGAAGAACAAAAGAAAGCCACAAGCAGCGATGGAATACCAGCTGAGGTACTTAAAGTCATGGGATCAGAAGGACTAAAAGCGATCACGAAAATAATTAATAAGATTTACCACACGGGAGAGCGGCCTCGGGATTTCTTAGAAGTAACAATGATCCCTCTAAAGAAGAAACCAAAAGAAATGCAGTGTAACGACTACAGAACGATAAGCCTTCGGTCACACACTTCGAAGATCATCACGAGGATTCTTAATAAAAGACTGGAGAAAAAGGCAGAAGAAATGCGAGGGGAAGATCAATTCGGTTTCAGAAAAGCACGAGTAACTAGAGATACTATAGGGGTAGTTAGAATCATATCAGAAAGGGCAATAGAATACAGTCAAGATATCTGCGCATGTTTCGTAGACTGGCAGAAGGCCTTTGATAGAGTAAATTGGGTAAAGTTGATGAAGATATTAAAGGATATAGGTGTAGACTGGAAAGACAGGAGACTGATTAGGAATCTATATGAGAATCAAGTTGTAAAGGTCAGGTTTGAGAATGTGGACACCTGCGGAATAAATATCGGTAGAGGAGTAAGACAAGGCTGCTGCCTATCGCCAACCCTATTCAATATATATGGAGAAAGTCTAATGCAAGAAGCTTTAGAAGGCACAGGGGATTTCAAAATTGGAGGAAGGATTATAAGAACAGTAATATACGCTGATGATCAAGTACTTCTAGCAAAGAAAGGAAGAGGAGCTACAAAAAATGATAAATAGACTAGTAATAACAGGTAGAAAATACGTTATGGAAATTAATACAGAAAAATCCAAGATCGTTCAAATATCGGGCAAAGAAGAGAATCTGAACATAAGTATTGAAGGAAAGCCTTTAGAACAAGTTTCAGGATATAAATACCTTGGAAGTATCATAACACGAGAGGCAAAATGTACGGATGAGATCAAAACTAGAATAGGAAAAGCAAAAGCGGCTTTCAGAAAAAAGAAACACCTACTTACGGGGAATATAAAGGAAGATATCCGCAAGAATTTCATAAAATGCTATGTATGGAGTACGGGGCAGAAACATGGGCGCTGAGGAAAAACGACATAAAATACTTGGAAAGCTTAGAAAGATGAATTTGGATGAGAATGCTTAAGACAAAATGGACAGATAGGATGAAAAACGATGAAGTTCTACGATTTGTCGGATAGAAGCGAATGATTTTACAGAATATTAGAACCTAATATCATAGAACCTAACTGCGTTGGACATTACCTGAGGAGAGAGAGTATGATTAAAGTCGCGTTAGAAGGAAAACTAGATGGAAAAAGGTAAGAAAAGGTTTCAGCTGATAGACGATTTGAAAGGGAAAGAGAGTTATCAAGATATGAAGAGGACATCGGATAATAGGAGTATATAGAGAACCAGATTTAACCATGAATAATCACGGACCTGTCTACGGACTGACTACCTATGATTATATATATATATATATATATATATATATATATATATATATATATATATATATATATAAGAGTTCTCTCTCTGTAGCTGATGAAGGAGTAGTTACGAAAGCTTCTACGTTTGTGATGTTTCTGTGTTTTAGTGTTCTTTTACGTGTGTCGCTTCGACATCCCCGGGGCCTCGCCAACCTGAAGTCGTCTGATTGGTGAGTGTTCACTGGGTTTCCTCATCCCAACACCTTGTTGACATCCATATATAATATCTATTAAACTTTAAACCCGTCTCTTTATTTTATCCACTGCTTATTTGCTTGTTTACTTTGAAGAATTATCATTTTATCAACCTCATATCTTTTATTTAAATTTAAAATTAATGATGAATTAGATAAAAATTGGAGTATTTGAATCATAGAACCTATTATAACCGGAATTGATGAGTTTTATGCATTGTATGCCCCACAGGTTTTGTTTAAATAAATCAAGGCGCTATATTTCTTAGCTTCTTTATTTTAAGTTAGTTATTTTTATCGTTTCTACCGTTAATTTTGACTGGTATATAAAGGCATCGCAGCATGGATCGTAATTTAGAACGTTTTTCCTAATATAAAGAGAAAGCAGTTCAGCGTAAACTGAGCGATAGAGAGAGATTTGTCAATCTTTAGAATTAGATAACTAAAAATAGAAATGTAACTCATTTTGTTAAGTATCCGAAAAGTAAGAATAGATTCGCCAAAACCTTTTTACATTGGCTAATTAAATCGAAAAGATTTCAGAAAAATCATCCTCTAGTTAATTAACTTGTATCGGTCAATAGTGCGTTGATACGGATCAAATCCATTTTAAATAAATACGTGACTACTTCTACCTTCAGATCTATAAATCCCTTCTCCTTTCCTGCTACTCTCCAGAGAATATTTATGGTAACCCACATTGCAGTATTTAATAGTTTTCTCGTGAATTCTGAACAGCTCGGATCGGGTAGGATGTTAATGGGAGCTTCCGAGGTAACAACGCCAAAGGCCGTAAATTTTCACGACTCGGACGACCTACCGGGTAAGGGGTAAAGAAAAAGAACCAATCGAAGTTTGCTAGATAAATTTCGTAGGTCTTTTTTAGCGAGCGAAGTTAATCTAATTTCTCGGAGAATTTACAGTGAGGGAAAGAGAGTATGAGACTGTTGGGAAAATATAATTAAAGCGCTATCCTCGAGTATTGCCACGCTATCAATGAGATTGCAAAACCTAAGCACTACAAAAGTCAATGAGGCGATAAAACGAAGTCGAAAAACAAAAATACCAAGATTATTAACTGAAAATTTAATGCCTTAAAGCGTAACAACCAAAGACAAGAGATGGAAAAAATGTTCAAAGTTAAGAAATTTTAGACTCGTATTTTACTAGATGGAAAAAGTTCTTTTTGCGTAAGATATTTATCTAATTATTTTTCGTTTTTAGCCGGGGAAAATTGTTGCAAAATTAAACATTTGGTAAAAATGATGCATTTACTAGGTATTCCAGAGCACTGACAAATTAATCTTTTACTAATGGATTGTGAAAAATGTTTTAATGCGACAAATACTTTCTTCAGCTCATAATATAGCGAATATAAAAATATAATATTTAATGCAAATTGCACTCTTTACATTTATAAAGCAACTGTTTGTTAATTCTAGAGGCGATAATATTTTTACGACGTTAAAGTAAACATAGTTAGATGTATCTCGTTAAATGTCACTTTTGATGTCCTATTCCTCGATGAAGAATTTCCTTTTCGTGTAATTTAGATATTTATGTCACGTTGTAATGAATTTCTACATTTAAGATGTAGGATCAAAAAACTTTACTTTTTTGCTAACGGCTTAAAAACTGATCCTTCGTCTGCATCCTTTTAGTCCTCTTCATAGCCAATATATTCTCGAGAAACTAAATAAAAATCTTATTGATTAACGAGGCGAAG
This sequence comes from Tanypteryx hageni, assembly GCA_028673005.1. Classification (NCBI taxonomy): domain Eukaryota; kingdom Metazoa; phylum Arthropoda; class Insecta; order Odonata; family Petaluridae; genus Tanypteryx; species Tanypteryx hageni. Next base: position 200,388,591 of record CM054113.1, on the reverse strand, counting down.
AAATTACTAGCGATCATTCTTTTGGCTTCAGTAACCTCGTCTACAATTCGAGACACTACCATTTTCTTATTGACCGTTGGTCTCTTTTACTTATTTTTTTATAAGGCTCCCGACTGAGTTGGCACTGCAAGAAGGGCCTTGACACGGGGCTAAAGGACTCCTTTCCCCCTCCGCCCTTGCGCCCGTCCCCTCTAGCCCCTATTTCGCCCCATTTGCCCAACGACCGCTATAAATAATGGACGGTGACCTCCACTCCCACTTCCTCCTCCTACTGTTCCCTCCATTCTCTCGTATTTCTCCTCTTCCACATCTTCCGTCGCTTGGCCACCCAATTCCACTGTTTTTTTTTTACTCCCCATCCTTTTTTCTCCCCTTCCTTTCCATACCCAAAACGCCGTTATTTCTTTCCCTCTTCTTATTTGCACTTCAAATTGATATTTATAGTCGCATCGGAAGGAAGGAAGAACTACCGCACGTTTCATTAAGCCCGCGAAACTACGAGTGCTTCTGTTTTCTTTGCGAATGGGAGGAGTTTTGTGGGGAAGGGAGAGTCGGCGGTGTTGGGACGGGAGTGGGTGAATAGGCGAGGATGGAAGGGCAGCCGGGCGGAATGACGGACAAATCGGATTAGTTCGAAAGGATCCACGTTTGATGGGTTCAAAGGGATAAGTATCGGATTAAAAAATTATCGTTCGATGTATTAATTTATGTACTTTGGGGTAAGCGAAACATGTAATTCGAGTGGTCTTTTATGTGGCAGGGATATAGACAAAGGAAGGGCCAAGATATTACCACCGTAGACTATAATTTGAGGAATTTGTAGTTTTTGTGTGTGTGTGCGCTCGTGTGTCTATATATGCGCGAGGAAAATGCATGTAAAAGCATGTGTGTTTGAGGATTTTGATGTAAGTAGGTATATGTAATAAAGAATTCGTGGTTTTATGGCGCCAATTGCGGTTTTAGTCGGATAAAAACTGCAACTTTTACGCTTCCGATCCCAAGTTAAATTTTAACTCAGAAAGAGCATGACGTGTTTCATTTCGCAAATTTAATGCTAATTTCCTTGGACGATGAAGATTTCAAGATCATTGGTAATGTTAAATGATAGTGATAATTGATTTGTCATGAAATTTTGCTATGACGATAACCATTCCACATCTGTGGAGGTGTACGCATATTAATGTAAAATATGCATATTTACTGTTTCCAAAATCATCGCGTGCTTCTGTGTCAAATCATGGCCACATAAGGCTTTAGCTTTCGCATACCGTGGTCGTGTTTCGGCTCGCCGCATTATCGCTCTAATGAGATTTTATAAGGACGTCTATGCGGATTAAACGATAATGAATATTATCGGCTTACATGTTTATAAAACAAATTCTGTTGGTAACTTCTCACAAATTCATAGAATGTATGGAATTGTGAATGTTCTCTATCATTAGAAAGCAATGGAAACTTCGATGCACAACTATCAGATTTACCATAAGTGAAGTTAATGGAATAGTTGAAGTAATGTTGCGTATACTAATAAGGAAAACTAAATAGAGATCCATTGAAATTTATACATATGTACATATGTCGTAATATCGCATAGTTACAGTGCAGGTTCTAAAATGGCTCATCTCAAATTGTGTGAGGTCTATATGCGTCACGACGAGCCAGCTTTTCATTATCTTTGAAATAAAAATATACTACCGTAGCGCCTGCGCATGATTAAAATCTGAAAGCACATCTGGATCTTAGAATTTAATTTTATCGTATGGCTTGTTTTATGTGGAAAATCCTTAAAAAATATGCCATTCAAATTTTTACACGCCTCCCTCAGCGATATACAATTCTGAATGTAGGTATAATAATAAAAAGGTTAGCGTAATATATGATTGTTAATATCGCACTCTCTCAACGGGATCGAGGCATAAAAAGAGTACGGGGAAAAAGCAGGAGCAAAAAAAATCTCCCCGGCGGGGAATCGAACCCCGGTCTCCCGCGTGACAGGCGGGGATACTAACCACTATACTACCGAGGACTGGTATGTACAATTGCACCAAATTACTAATTCTCAGCTTATTCTAAGTAAATGTTCAGTGGTAAACTGTAGCTCCTATAGCCATTAGTCAGCGGTTCCTAAACTGGGGGTCACGAAAGATTCTCAAGGGGGTCTCGAAGACGAAGTAGTGTACATGTTCAAGTTTCATTCTTATATTTTCGTTAATGTTAATTTCATTTTGTTATGATATTAATAAAAATCCTGATCTTATCTAAATATTCCACTCACAGGTCGGCTGCCATAATAGGGGGTCGCAATAAGATCGCCTGCTATAATAGGGGGTCGCGACTAAATCAGCTACCGTAAAAGGGAGTCGCAGATACATAAAGTTTGGAAACCACTGACATAATTCATTTCTTAACCTTTTTATGACTGTAGAAACTACTTATTTTATCTAAGGATCCCTTTAATTAGGCTAGTTCAATAATTCTGTTTTGAATGAACAACAATTAGCTATTGTCAAATCCTTATCCTCGCTGTTTATATATAAAGTCTGAAACATAACATCCTTTGTTTTCTGCCATTATTACTCGCGTTTAATAAAAATGGCAAAAATACACAAAAGTGAAAAACATACGAATAATTATGATTGTGCATAATCTACCTTATCCTATAAATCAGCGCCACAAGTGGTTCCAGACGACCCCTCGAGAGGTACTAATAAAAATGATTTATGTATGCCTCTGCGGAAATCTATGTCAGAAACAAAATTGAATTACGTATGTGTTAAAGGTAATTTAATTAGATGGCGAAAGGGAGCATGGGAACCAAGAAGTTCATAAAATTGCCCAAGGAGACATATGAAATGAAAGTTTGAATTGTTATAAATATAGTAACAACTACCGATCGAATTTTTCCTGGTTAAATACGATATTATTTTCGTAACCTGGTGGAGGATTTTTCAAACTGATTTTCGCGGACACTTAAGAGTTCCGCGAAAGCTTGATGGTCTAGGTAAAAGAATGAATCGGCTTACCATTTTTCTTACATTCTTAAAGCACCGCCTCTAGGTTAGGATTCCGAAATTTTAAGTGTGTATCTCCCGTGGTCTCAAAATCTGAAAACCCCTGACGGCGTGATATTTTTCTATTATGTGGAAGTAGGTCTCTCTTCTCGCCAGTCACCGTCTCATCATTTCATTTTGTGGCAACATGAATATATAGGTATAGTATATTTTTTCAGCTTTTTCGATAATCATAAGGCTGGAGAAAAAGGCAGAAGAAATGCGAGGGGAAGATCAATCCGGTTTCAGAAAAGGACGAGGAACTAGAGATGCTATAGGAGTAGTTAGAATCATATCAGAAAGGGCAATAGAATACAGTCAAGATATCTGCGCATGTTTCGTAGACTGGCAGAAGGCCTTTGATAGAGTAAATTGGGTAAAGTTGATGAAGATATTAAAGGATATAGGTGTAGACTGGAAAGACAGGAGACTGATTAGGAATCTATATGAGAATCAAGTTGTAAAGGTCAGGTTTGAGAATGTGGACACCTGCGGAATAAATATCGGTAGAGGAGTAAGACAAGGCTGCTGCCTATCGCCAACCCTATTCAATATATATGGAGAAAGTCTAATGCAAGAAGCTTTAGAAGGCACAGGGGATTTCAAAATTGGAGGAAGGATTATAAGAACAGTAAAATACGCAGATGATCAAGTACTTCTAGCAAGAAAGGAAGAGGAACTCCAGAAAATGATAAATAGACTAGTGATAACAGGTAGAAAATACGGTATGGAAATAAATACAGAATCCAAGGTCATTCGAATATCGGGTAAAGAAGAGAATCTGAACATAACTATTGGGGGAAAGTCATTAGAACAAGTTTCAGGATATAAATACCTTGGAAGTATCATAACACGAGAGGCAAAATGTACGGATGAGATCAAAACTAGAATAGGAAAAGCAAAAGCGGCTTTCAGGAGAAAGAAACAACTACTTACAGGGAATATAAGGGAAGATATCCGCAAGAAGTTGATAAAATGCATTGTATGGGGCAGAAACATGGACGCTAAGGAAAAATGACATCAAATACTTGGAAAGCTTTGAAATGTGGACTTGGAGAATAGGAGAGAAGCGAATGATTATACAGACTATCAGAAAGAGGAAGGCTAACTGGGTTGGACATTACCTGATGAGAGAGAGTATGATTAAAGACGTGTTAGAAGGAAAACTAGATGGGAAAAGGGAAAGAGGTAGGAAAAGGTTTCAGCTGATAGACGATTTGAAAGGGAAAGAGAGTTATCAAGATATGAAGAGGACAGCGGAAAATAGAAGTATATGGAGAACCAGGTTTAACCAAGAATAATCACGGACCTGTCTACGGACAGACTACCTATGATGATGCTGATTTGGACTACGATTAACTTTTTAGGTCTTCCATACAGTGTAAAATTTCATAGTTGAGAAAACACGAATGACTAGACTAGAGCGTGTCGGTGCTTGCATACAGCAAGCGCTTAAAACAATCACCATACACCAAGATCTAAACTCGTAAATAAACCAACGCGATCTCCAAGGCAACAGAACTTCAGCCACATGGAGATTAGATTAGATAATAAATTCCATGAGTTCTCGCAGAATATTGATAATATTCCGCGAAATTAAGGCAACTATCCGTAATTTCCAAATTTTCTGGCAATCGGCTCGTGTCCATGTTTTCGTATTTCACGTTTCGTGACTCAGATTGCCCTGCATGAGCAGTAAGAATAATCATCATTAAAACAATACCCTATACACTAAAATAATGGAAAAATGATAATATTTTATGTTAAGATCATCATCCGTGCCTTTAGCACGTATTTAGATTTAAAAAATCACGAAATATGTATGGTACTATTATATTTAACAATTGAAAATAGTTTAAATTTATCGAAAAACTACGAAACCCAGCATTAAAATACTTTTCACGTTTTCGTAAATTCGTGTGTTAGTATAAACGTCATCATAAGTTTACATCGTAGTTTAAAATCAATGGCATAATAATATAGTCCTAGAAATTAATGGAATATTTTGTGTGTTAGGTTTAAGACGTCACCATATGTTCACATCGCTGGTTGAGATTAGTGATGCACCGGGTCCTAAAAATGCCGGGTATCGGGTACCCGGGAATCAAAGAAAACTTACCCGGCCGGGTATGTTGTTTATTTTCTAACGCGAAACCGGAGAACTCCATGACTTGAACACCGGCGGCATAAATCTACTTGGTGCAAGGAAGTCGCAACCCGTAGACTGAGTGCAAGTTGGCCTATCAGCTGTTTAGCAAGGCGAAATTTTTAACTTACTTGACTAAGGCCTATCAATACATGATTTCACATTTTAACAACGATATTCTAAAAGTTGCGGTTGCTCGGGTTGAGTTTAAATTTTAGAAAGAAGGCATAACTTGGGATATGCCTTCTTTCTAAAATTTTAACTCAACCCAAGTAAGCAACTTTTAGATCGTATATTCACCCAAACCGGGTTGGTTTGTTAAATGTTATTCCATTATTGCAATTTAAGTATTAAAGTTGAAATTTAATTGTTAATAATGACTTCACCTTCATTTTTTTCTTTATTTAAGATTTCATTAAGTTTATAAAATCGTACAAGCTGGTACTGTAACCGGTCGTTAAGTGTGTATAACTATGCATTTTATGTAAAATGATTTTACATGATTCAGTTTAACTTTTGTTAAGAGTAATAAGTTTGTTTTTTAAAGGTTTATTATAATTAAAATATAGTTTCTTTGAATGTTTTTTGTCAACTAAAAAATAACGTTAAAATAATTTCTACTCAATTTGTTTTTATTGGTATCCTTTTTTCTCATGAGGGACCTAGTACCGGCACCATATCCGGATCCGGGTAATTGCCGGGTACTGAAAATATGGCCGGCTATGCCGGGTACCGAGTAATTGCCGGGCACCCGGTGCATCACTAGTTGACATTAACGATATTATGTCATCTAGTCCATTAATTCCCATTAAAAGCGTTAAATAAATACTCTTGAAATATGGAAAATCAATTCCCATTGAAAGGCATTGGAGTCGTTGCAGTTAATATTTTTCATTGTTGAAAACTGAAAAACTTTTCATAATCTTATGATTAAAATCAAATTTTTACGCATATTCAGCATGGATTTGAATTTTGTCTTCAAGAAAGATAAACTTCATTCTTTTACAACTGATGTTGATTACATTTTGTGAAATACAGCTGATATTTTCCTTTACATCCATCGAAGAGTTGGTAACATAGTAAAAAGAACCGTCCGAATTAATATAAAAAATTTATTAGCGAAAAATCATATCTAGGTGATGGTCTTTCTCATTAAGTTACCGCTGCTGACTTTTCCTTTTCTTAATCAGCTTTTAAATCAAAGTGGGCGTAATTTGCCTGAGTGTTGACATGTCTATATTGCTTGTTTTGTCTCGTAACTACTATCAATCATTAATGGAATATACTCCTGCATACGATTTTTTTATGAAAACTTAGGAGAATATTACGACGCCGTAAAACTGAAAAAAAACTTAACCTTTCAACTCGGATCGAGTTTGATCAATTTTTAATTTTGGAAAATTGCGTTAACAATTGAAATTGCTATTATTTACAAATGAAATCTCCAACGCAATCCTTTTCCAAGGTTCATATTTTATTGCCGAAGGTTCAATCCAGTGTTATAATATCTTCCTCCTATTGGATTGTTCTCTTTATAAAATGTGTTCTTATGCGACTATCATATTAGTTGAGCTTGCGAGTGTTGTATATTTGAATTTATTTTATGAATTATATTTTTGGCTATTTTAAGCATGATTATGAAATGAAATTTCTTCATTTGTACCATGAAATAAGTAATTGAAAATGATTAATATACTTCCGCTCAATTTTACTGAATAAAGTTACCTACAGCGAAAATATAGTTATCTCGAAACATTTCCCGAATCTCCCTTTCTAGGCTAGTGACAACAAATATTTCCACGTCCAAAATTACAGATCGATGGAAAAATAACTCTAGTCGAGCCGTTACTATATATTTCCTGAGATAATTTTTAAATTTAAAAGCAAGGTATTGGAAGACTATATTTTAGGCTACATATTTCTAAGGATACTTTATTACAATGGTTTCAAACTCAAATTATACGAGGGCCAAATAGATAATTTAGTATTAGATGGTAAGCTGCATGTCATAACGATGGGACTAAATGTTTTAATTAAAAATAAATTATCATACATTTACTTATTATTATTAAACATTCACATTTGTTTCATATCTCTTTGTTACTTGTTGGTTACGTAGTGCACCTAATTACAGAAGAATCAAAGTATTGAGAGGGCTGCACTTTTTTAACTAGCCGGCCGCATGTAGCCTGGTAGCCACGTGTTTGAGACTCCTCCTTTATCACCTGCCAAAGAACATTTTAGGAACGGAAAAAATCTGCTACCCTCCTACAAAAAAATTAATAACCCAAATCATGGCGTATTATCCTATTTTCCCACCCATGTTTTTGCCCCTATTCCACAAAGTTGGCGCATTCTTTGACCCTTTCTAGGATATAAAAAGGATATAAAACCTCCTCCCATTCTTGCTTTTCTCTTCTCCCTCTCTTCCATACCTTCACTATGTTTATCGTTCCCGCTCCTAAGAGTGGGAAAAAGGGACTCTCTAACACCCGTCGGGACCTCTCCCCTTCTTATCACGATCGTACGCAGGTTTAAGGATAAAAGGGAGGAGAGAGACACACCATACCTAATTCGATTCTGATTCCATTGTCGGCGGAGGGAATCGTATTGGACTTCATCAGGAGGTGGGTGTCGCATGCGAATGCTGCTTTCGTTGTTTTCGTGGACTCCGATAGTGTTTTTTTCTCGACCGCCGTCCACGGAGGAGGGAGAGAGTGCGTGCCATAGAGAGGCTAGATGAGGGGGGGGGGTAAAAGGGAGGGCAACGACAGGGTGAAGTGATAAGGAGAAGGAAGAAGAGGCAGGGCGTCAACTCCATTGCGGGTGTAGGCGGTGGTGAGGGATGGGAAGAAACTACTGCGCAAGCGCAGCTCAGCGCCTCCGTATCCTGCATTTACATCCGATTAGATCCTTTGTGAGCCTCCCGCAATTCGGTTTGCGAATTCGCCAACGCCCCTGTCTCCTCTTCTCTTTTCTCTCTTTTTCCTTTCCCACCCTACCTCTGCTCCTCGCGAAGCAACATTTACCAACCTCTCTTCCCTTCCCAAATTCCCCGATCCCCTCCCATCTTCCGCCGCACGGGAAACAAATGCCTGCCTGGTCGCGTAACGTCCATCATCAGCTTAAAATATGGCGACCGTGGGCGGAAAGGGAGAGAAAGAGAGGAGACGGTGCAGTTTGGTGGAGGAGGGAGGAATTCTTAAAAAAAGGAAAAAAGGGGAGGAGGGGATAAGGCGTATGGGGTGTTCTTTCTTTCTCTCTTTCCCTTCTCTCGTGCAAAGGAGGAGGATGAGGGCCGCTCCAAGCGCCTTCTTTTGTCACTTTGTGCACCGCGGATGCCGAAATTTCACGAATGGGTGGTGCGGAGGGAACGGCGCCAAGACGCCTCGTTCCGAGACCCCTCCTTCTGCACCTTCCCTTCCTTTCTCTCATATTCCCTTTTCTCTCTTTCCCTCTTTCCGCACCCTCCCTTTCCCATCCTTCTTCCGCATCCTCCGCCCACATCGTCTTCTCCCCTCCACGACGCCTCTTCGTCCCTCCCACTCCCCCCCTCCAACCCATACCAACCCACCGCTGCCACCTCCTCATACCCCCTCTGCAGGATGGGAATTCCTTTGTCTCTCTTTCTCTCTCCCTCTCGCGGCCGCTTCTTGATGACATCCGTGCGCGACTTTCAATCCCAGGCGTTTGATGTGCGCTTGTGTCTGCGTTCAGTGCTGCCATCTGCCGTCGAGACACGGAAAGGAGATTCGAATCTTTAGCATTTCAAATAATCTTGAGAGAAAGAGTGAGAGATGCTTTTCGTCGAGCGCACGGGGGAATAAAAAAAAGATGGAGAAGCGGTAGGGCCATTATGAAAGAAACGGGGACGATGCGTGTATGTGTATATATATATATATATATATATATATATATATATATATATATATATATATATATATATAAAATATGAAAATAACGTCGCGAGAGGGACGCAGACAATAAGCGAGTCCCAAAAGGGAGAGAGAGTATTGGTTACCATTAATCTCGAGCGATACCGGTGACCCGAGCCTTTAAACCGGAGCCAACCGATCTGTTCCGAAAGCAGTCGGAAACCCTCACGGAGACAAAAGTAAATCACTTATAAAAAAACAACCTGGAATGATTTGACGGAAAATCTCGGGAGACTTGTTTATCTCTTGGATGACGCGGAGCGAAGGGAGAGTCGAGGGCATTAGAGAGGTTGAGAGGTTTGGGTCACAGAAGAACGGGCAAAAAAGAGAAGGAAAAGGGAAAGAGTGCAAGAGGGGAAAGAGGAGGGAGAGAAGAAATGATCGGGGTAAAGGAGAGAAAAAGTAAAAAGAAAGTGGGAGATGAAAAGATAGACTTTGAGAGAGAGAGAGAGAGAGGTCGGAAAAAGAAGATTGATGGGAAAAAGGGAAAGGAAGAGGCAGAAAGTGGGTGGGAAAAAGAGGTGAAAGAATGGATGGGAAAGAGAACGGCATGGAATACCTTTGACAGATAAAGGGTGCGGATAGAGAAGGAATTAAAGGATAATAGAATGAAGGAAATATATACACTGTGAAAGAGAGATAAGTTTTAGCTTGAAGAAAGGTGCGAACGGCAGGGAGAATTGCTCGGAAGAGTGATTTTTGAATGGAAATTTGAAGTAAAAGAAAAAAGGTGACGTAAAAAGATGGGAGGCAAAAGCATCTGAGGAGAGAAATTTACCTCATGGAAGAGGAAGAGATAGGATGAGCAATAAAAGCAGAATATGAAGGGATGGTGGAGAGTAAATCATTGTGATAAAAGTGCATATTTAAATTAGAGAGAGAATGCAGACGTGGAGAGGAAGAGTTAAGAGAGAAAGGAAGAGGGGAGCGAGGGAGAAAGCGAGAGATGATTCGGAAGAAGAGAAAATGGAATGGGAGGCGAGAGAAATTGGGGAGAAATTCTAGGGAGTAAGAGGGAGAAAGGAGGATATGGAGAAACGGAGAGGAAGATAGGCGAGAGAGAGGAGAGATATGACGGAGCGAAGGAGAAAGAGAGGAGAGAGAGGGGAGATAGATGGCAAGTGAAGGAGTGGTAAGAGAGAGAGAGAGATGGAGAGAGAGAAAAAGGATTAAGGAGCCAAGAAGATACGAGGGATAGAACGATAGAATGGGAGAGGAGAGGCATAGGGAGCAGCCAAACGCGGGAGGCGACGCCTTGTAGCTGAAGGAAACAAGGGAATGTGAGGATAGGGAGTCGGAAAGGGTTTGGGTATGGTCAGGGAGGAGAGGGAGGTAGAATGTTGGAAGGGGTGAGTGCAAAGAAGGAGGAAGAATAGGAGGTGGCATCGTGTTGGGGGCCGTGTCTCGAGAGGAAGACAGAAGCTCATGGGAGAGAGAAGGGAAGTGGGAGTTTCGTAGGGAAAAATGGGGCTCGGAAGACGTTTTAGGAGGGGGTCTGGTGGGTGGGGGGAATGTGGGGTGGCCAGGAGGGCTGGATCGGACGAGTGCTTAAATCAGAGAACCGAGGAGAATAACGCTCCTCGGAAAAGTTCGGTCCCGAGGCCATTCTGCTCCTCCTCCCCGGCCTAACTCCTCTCGTACATATTCTGCCGCTTCCCCCATCCCTTCTATCGTTTCTTCCTCCTCCTCAGTGCCATGCAATGGGCGCCTTTGGGCTCTTTCCCCTTTTTCTCTCCCCTCTCATGCATCCCTCTCCCCGTACTACATCCTGATTTATCCTCCACCGCTAACTCGCCGAGAGGAGTTATGGCCTATGCCGTCGGCGCCATAAAAAACATAATCCTACAGTATTTTATTCCATCTTTCCCCTGGAAAATTTCCCCCCCATTTTTCCCTACCATTGCCTCCCTTCCCTCTTTCTCCCTAACCCCCTCCTCTCCCCCGACTACCACCCTCTACTCGCTCTCTTTTTCTCACCCTCGGACTTATACTGAGCTGGGTATTTTAGTCGAGCGGGTGAAATATTCGTCAAACACCCTTTTGATATCATTATTGGCTCTTTGGGTAATCTTAAAACGATCGCGTGGGTGTAAGATCAGCGCTTCCAATTAATTTCTTGCACGGAGAGAGTTGGCAAAGAGATGAAACTTGCGACAAACCGTGATGTAGAGCGGGAGACTAATTCGAAACCTTAATCATCGAAACTGAGTGGTGCTTTCAAAAAAAGGGAGTGTTTTGGACTTGATTACATGATTTTGCGTGATCTCATTTTTGTATTATTATAGCCTGTTCCATATTCCGCATTACTGTAGGTAGCTTTTAAAATAGATTAATTTTTTATTATACATTAGAGTCTCGATAATCCGAGGTAAACGGGACCGGGGTCAACTCAAATTATAAGAAATGATAAAAAAATTAAGTTGTAAAAATGAAAAATAAGTTTTTAGACACATTTATCATTAAAAACAATTACAAAACAAAATTTAATCGTCCTTGGAAAGTAATAAATAATAATAAAATATACGCATAGTAACTAAATGGTGAAAGAAACCATCGAGAGTTTTTTTTACCATATATATATATATGGTATATATATATATATATATATATATATATATATATATATATATGGATGTCAACAAGGTGTTGGGATGAGGAAACCCAGTGAGCACTCACCAATCAGACGACTTCAGGTTGGCGAGGCCCCGGGGATGTCGAAGCGACACACGTAAAATAACACAAAAACACAGAAACACCACAAACGTAAAGCTTTCGGAACTCTCTCAGCAGTTCTCTCTCTGTAGCTGAAGAAGGAGTAGTTCCGAAAGCTTTACGTTTGTGATGTTTCTGTGTTTTTGTGTTATTTTACGTGTGTCGCTTCGACATCCCCGGGGCCTCGCCAACCTGAAGTCGTCTGATTGGTGAGTGCTCACTGGGTTTCCTCATCCCAACACCTTGTTGACATCCATATATTCATTTTACCTTTCCTTTTCCGTAAGTTGTTATATATATATATATATATATATATATATATATATATATATATATATATATATATCTTTTTTTCGCCGCGATGTCTCTGAGAACACGACCTCGGATTAAGTGGAGCTCGGATTGTATAGACTATACTGTAATTTTATTATTAATCTCGTAACTATCTGAAACGAGAGTGATCCAGAATTTAAAACTTATTATACTGGACTTTTTATACAAAGAAGTTACGTTTTTTTAATTATAAAAGTGGATTTTATAATAAAATATGATCGTCTCCTTTTGGAGGAATATTCACAGAATTCGGTGGTGCAAACGATGTCAATGAATATTTTGAACCAGAGATCTCTTTTATGATCTAAGTCAGGAGTGGGCAACCTTTTCTGCATGATGGGCCGCATTGTTGGCATTGAATCCTTCGGTGGACCGCATTGGAAATTGCCATTCCTTCGACGGGCTGGATTAAAGTTAAATCTGAAGTTATCTATAGATTATTAGGCATCATATGAGTGAAAAAAGTTAAATATAGGTTTTTAGGGTTAGCATTTCAATATTAAAAATCACGATGGAATTAAATCTTCGAAAGGCCTTTGAGAAAAGATAAAAATAACACCAAAAAGAACTTATTTGGAATGAGAAATATTTTATAAGGGATCCCGATTTAAAACTAAATATTTTAACAGATTTTGCTAGATAAAAACAATATTTGGTGGGTAAATAAAAAAAGTTTTGAAAACTATGAAAGACAGGCGTTGGGCCGCAACCGGTTCGCTATCCGCAGGTTGGGCACTCCCGATCTAAGTCATCAAAGCAAAAGTGCATCGCAAGGTTATCGCTGAGAATTTATTCCTCAAAGTAAGAATCGTCAAGGGTTTTCGTGCATAAAAGTAGTTCGATATAAAGATTTTTCATTTTAGCTGTTAAGGCAAGAATAAGGTTCTAGTTCCAATGGAGAGTAAGATAATCAGTCTTTATAGGTGACTAAATGTAATCATTTATTGATCATAAGTTGCCTATTTATATTTTTATGATGTGGAATTCGTAAAGACTATTACTACTTCAACTTTAAACTAGAAAGTATAAAGCGGAAATGGTTTCAATAAAGCTATACAACATCTTATTGTATATGTACAACATATTAGCCCCAAAAATTTTCAATAAAGCACTTATGCATTTGATAGCAGAATGGCTTTACATAATGCAAGAGCAACTCATGATATTCAAATTGGAAATAGTCTGAAATTTTGAGCATGAATTTTGTTAGAAAATATAATTTTTGTAAACTTCTGGAATTATTAAAAAAAAAAACAAAAAATGGTTGCGAGCAAGTTAGATAAAAATATAAGCGAGAAATCACAAAATTTATTTTTCAAGTGTTATCTTTTTATTTCTCTTTGTTTTCTTAGCTAAGAGAAAGCTAGTGGTTCTTAAAACAACTACTCTGAACCGGATGCTACAAAAGATAAATAGGACAATACCTACGATTGAAGTTATCCGGAAGTTATTTATAAATAAAGTAGTGAACAACCACTTTAACTGATTATTTATATTAAGCGTTATAGTGCACTTATGAGATATGTATTCGATATTCCCCTTCGTTTACTGGCATACCTCAAGTAAGTACATAAAAGTGAAAATTAAAAGAAGGCTGAAAACGACAAGCAATTGAAATCATTAAATTGAGGATTAAGTGATGTTTATTTGGTTGCATATATGATAGTTAAAACATATTAGTACAAAAGTTGCGAAAAATTCTTGTGCTGAAACTTAAGGATTCATATTTAAAGATGGTGAAGGCTCCACACATTTTTTTGTTTTTGAATTTAATACTCCTCTGCGCTTTTTGGAGGTAAACATAAAATCAATTGCTACTATAAATACTGTTCTCTTAAAATCGAAAATTAATTAGACTAAAAATTCAAAGCAAATATTAATGCTTTCAAAACGGAATTACCCCAAACGCTTTAGAATTATTTTTCCAGCTAAGAACGAAAAGTGATAATAGTAATATTATGCATATACAGTCCTTCATAATGTATTAACAGAAAAAATAGCTAAGGAATTGATCGAAATACAATTGTAAAATACAACAATTTATTCTGAAACTGGCTTTGGTCATGAAAAAAGTTTCAAGAATAATTATCTAGTCTTTGTATTTAGGTGGAAGGGCACGCCTTTTTATTTTCTCCATATGTAGTATAAGGGAAAGTATTGTTTTCATGAAAAAATCGATTTCGAGATTTCAACGGAAATACACGTTTTGAGGTCTCCTGAACACGTTTTGACCATTTTCTCGATGATGACTCTGTGTGTGTGTATGTGATAGAAATTTTGTGGGTGCTCTCTAACTCAGAAATTATTAATCAGATCCATGCGAAATTTTATATTTTACATTTTTGTTAAAATTACAAGAGTTGATTAGTTTTTGGTAAAAACGGTCAACCGTTTACTCTTGTCATTTATTAGTATTTTTTAATATATTTCCTTTAAAATTTGATTAATGTAAAAGGTAATGGAACGAATGTTGTAGGAAATGTAATTTTCTACAACCTTTGTTTGAAACATTTCCCTATATAATGCATTGTTTAAGAGATATTTTTAAAATTATATTTTTTAGCTGCCACCACGCCACCTACCGGCGAATATTGTATACACTTGACGGTTAGTTACGCCTTACAATTAGTAAAGCTCCTTTTTATTTTATTAATTGTTGGAGCTTCGTGGCCATATCCAAGATCAGAAGGCTACGGTTTGAGTTTATTTCTGTTCTTTGTAAAGTCTTGGAATTTTTCTCGCAGTTCCTTAAAATATTTATTATCATTTGACCTATTTGGAATTTTTACTTTCTCCATACGTAGTATAGAGGAAAGTATTGTTTTCATGAAAAAATCGATTTCGAGATTTCAACGGAAATATACGTTTTGAGGTCCCCTGAACACGTTTTGACCATTTTCTCGATGCCTGTGTGTGTGTGATAGCTTTTTGTGTGTGCTCTAACTCAGTGATTCTCAACCGAAAGTTAATCGCGGACCGGTGTTTTAACCGAAATTCGGTCGCGGACCGGTGTAATATCTGAATATTCCGTAAAGGACCAGTAAAATCAATTTAACCACCAAATATTTGACAATTTTGCACTTCGACAACTGAAAACATTCCTCTCATTAATCAGTGCTGCCCACTATAGAACCTTTATAAGAAAAATGGAATGTCGCGGCCCGGCCAATACTTAACCGCGGACCGCGGTTGAGAAACACTGCTCTAACTCAAAAACAATTAATCAGGTCAACGCGAAATTTTAAATTAAACATTTTCGTAAAAGTCAGAAGAACTGATTAGTTTTTGGTAAAAATCGGTGAACCGGAAGTGGGTGTTTACTCTTGTCATCCTTTTTTTTTAATATTTGCTTTAATATTTGATGTATGTAAAAATATAGTGAAATAAAAGTTGTAGGAAATTTTATTTTCTACAACCATTGTTGTAACATTTTCCCATATAATGCATTGTTTAAGAGATATCTTATATTTTAGCTGCCACAACCACGCCACTTACCGACTATTGTTAACAATTGACGCAATCCTTCGGCGGGCCGCATTGGAAGTTGCCAATTCTTCGGCGGGGGGGCCGGATTATAGTGTAAATTGAAAGCTGCCTATATATTCTGAGGTTTCATATAAGTGAAAATCAATGTTAGTTGAAGTGTATATGGTTAAAATTACAATAGTAAAAGTTTTATTATCAAAATTTTCATAATTATGTGTGAAATTGTGCGTTACATTTTTCGGATTGTTTTTTCACCATAGATTCGCGGGGTGCACAAAACCCCTTCGCGGGCCGCGTCCTGTCCGCGGGCCGTATGGTTGGGCACCACTGCCTTAGAGCGTACTCCTCGTTTTGCAAATCCATTTCCATCGCAGTTTTTATGGTAACATCGAATTAAGGCGCATACGGAAATGTAACAAATTTCACTTCACATTAAGCTATCACTCATTATGAAGTACTCGTAATGCTGTTCAATTTATATATAAGTAATAATAATACTGATGGTTCTCTGGCCACGTTAAATTTCCACTTTACAGACAAACCTCGATTTAGAGCCGCCGTTTGTCCATCACTGGCATTGGAGTTAAATCGGAGATGGCGGTAAATCGAGATATATATTTACTCTATATCAGGGTTTCCCAAACTATCTTAAG
The DNA here is from genome assembly GCA_028673005.1 of Tanypteryx hageni. Classification (NCBI taxonomy): domain Eukaryota; kingdom Metazoa; phylum Arthropoda; class Insecta; order Odonata; family Petaluridae; genus Tanypteryx; species Tanypteryx hageni. The sequence goes on along the minus strand of CM054113.1, from coordinate 200,372,276 downwards.
TCACGGAACCCTTGGACTCCTATTATTATTATTTAATGGCACCTCGTGAAGCTTTAGCGGAACCCAAGGGTTCCGCGGAACAGAGTTTGGGAAACCCTGCTCTATATAATCATAATATTTAAGTTATGTTCACAACAATTCATGGGTGGTATGCTGCGTTGGCACTATATAGCGGTTGCTAAATCGGTGTCTGACTGTACACTGATTTAGAATGGAAATATGTCCCTTACAGTTAATGGTTATGTAGACATTTCATAACATATCTTTCAGAAATGAAAAGAATGCATTAGTTCGCGGCATCAGTGGGCCATGGAAGTGTTCTCTTAAGTTAGGATGTAATAATGTATGGAAAAAACTGTTTCGAATTCCTTCGGAAAAATAAGAACAGTGGATTAGAAAAGTTAAATGCGCGTCGAATTTAAAGCGCGAATTCTTGCGTACTAATGGGATCATATTAATATAGAATTGAAAATTATTGCAGTGGCGTAGGGACAATGGTTCCGATGGTTCGGTCGAACCAGGACCCGGAACGCAAGGAACCCCAAGTACCCGTGCGACAAGCCCTCGACCCGCACATTAATCTTAATTGAAAGCTCAGGCGGTTAGTTTTACGCTTGGCAGTGCGAGAGGGGTGTAACTGGCTAGCAAAGGTCGAAATTCCTGCAATATAAGTTTTAAGGACCCATATGTCCGAAAAAATGTTGTTCCTAGTGTGCACGTGTATCACGCTGCCTTGCGTCTTTTTCCGGCGATTTTCGCAATTCGCTTGTCTTTACATCTTAAGATCCGACCCGTCTTGCTCCCCGAGTTTATTCCTCCTAAACCTCACTTTCTTTCGGCCTGTTGTCGAAACAGCATCGTTCTGTCTTTCGTCTCTGTGCTTATTTCGTGTGATTTAGAAGAACTCTTACTTTTTGTTTGCGAAATTGAAAATGTCTTCTCCGCCCATCGTTAGGAAACAGCACAGCGCTCTGAATTAAAAAAGTAAGACATTTTTATATATTGTTATTATTAGCTAATTACAGTACAAAGGAGTGTCACATGAAATCCGCTTTCAATTCTTGCGTCAATTTTATATAATTTTACCTACTTGGGAACTTTTTTTTTCATTGATTGCTTGAACAAATTTATATTATGTTTTAGCGGGGGGCTCACACATTTTCCGGCACGGCTTCGGTTTTAGCTTAAAATTAATGTTTTTAATAATCGAATTATAGATTGGCCTTGAGAGAATCAATAATCTGCTTTTGTGATGACTGTCGACTGGCGTGCATAAACAATAACACGACTGAAAATTTATTCTAATTTGCAACTTAAAAATTGAATAATCATGTCCATTAAATGAACAAACATAAACGTGGAGCACCTAAGCGGAAGAAGAAGAAGTTGTACGCCAGTAATGCAAAAAATCCAAAAATTACAGCATTTATTAATTCTTCAGTTTCCTCTGCCAAAAAATCTAACGGCAATATTTCTACTCAATATCATAATAGTATTATTTGTACTGATTTTTAAATGAAACTTAGTCATCCTCTGTCAACTCAAGTGTCCATAGTGAACCTGATATTGGGAATATTTCTGAAAATAAAATAATAGATAAATTGCAGGTAGTAGAACAGGACTGCGTAAATGAAATCATTAATGTTAATAACGCAACAACTTTAGTCTCTGAATATCCCTCAGATAAATGTAATTTCAGTGGAACACTTTCCTCTGCAGATAATTTGAAATAGCCGAAAGCCAAAAAGGAACAAATTTGCCATGGGATAAAAGAAAAGGGGATAATCCTATATAAATTAAGGGGGCAAGAATACGATGGTGCTGCCACAATGAGTATTTAAAAAATACAACCTCGTGCTATATACGTCAATTGTGCACCGCACATCCTTAATCTTGTAATAAATGATTGCATAAAATCGCTTCCAAAATTCTGTAATTTTTACAGTCTACTTGAGAGGGTGTACGTGTTCTTTGGGAATAGCACTGTCATGAGAGATGCAAATTGCTGTCTGCAGAAGGAACAATCGTAACCACACTTAAGAGGCACAAGGTGGTCCAAAAGAAACGATGCCTTTATTGCACTAAGGTTTAGGTTTACAGATGTTTTGAAAGTTCTAACCATGATTATTTTAAAAACAACCAAATCTGAAGAAAAGTCTAAAGCAACAGCTCTCTGTAAAAGGCTCGAGTGTTTTAAAGTTGTGATAATTATTGTAATGCAAAGCAAAATTCTCGCAACAATTAATACCGTCTCTAAACTTCTCCGATCTAAAAAACAGGACCTCAAAAAAAACTACTGCTTTGTTAAAAGATACGTAGGATGACTTAAAATTATATCGGAATGGTTTTAAATCTTTGGTTCAAACTGCTACAGATACAGCCAATAGTTGGGGCATCAAATCCGAGTTTCAGAAAAAGAAAACTTCGCGAAGCGCATATTTTGACGAGCTTTCAAATGGCAGCAGATTGAATGAGACTAAAATTATTTAAAATCAATGTTTTCTATAAGTCGCTTGACATAATTCTTATTCAACTAAATGAACGTTATCTAGGACATCGCAGTTTTGTAAATCTGTTAAGATGTTTGCTGCCCCAACAAATGCTCTCATACACCGATGATGAACTATTTGAAGCTGCAAGTAATTTAGCAGAAGCCTACCCTGATGATCTCACACTAGATTCAGGCCCTCAAATTGTATCTTTTAGATCCAGCTTTAAAACGCAAATTAGCCAATTTGATTCTGTATATGATTTAGCATTTATGTTAATTGTAGAAAACAATGTATTAGCTTCTATATTTCCAGACAGCCTGTTTACTATTTCTTACGCTCCCTGTTACTGTGGTTACATCAGAACGCTCATTTTCTAAGTTGAAATTGAAAAAAAATTATTTAAGGTGTTCAATGGGGCAGAAGCGCCTCAGTGGAATCGCAATGATTTCTAATTGAACAAGCCCGTGCTATTAAATTTGACCCTTCTGCAATTGTAACCGAATTTGCGGAAAGTTAAGCTCGCAAGAAGAATTTTGCTAAGTAGCAAGTTAATACTGTGTTATGTGATAGATGCTATTTACATATGGGCTACAGACTATTTGTCTTGCAGTATAAAATATTTTGTTATTTACAGCTTCATAATCGTGCAACCTGATTTCAGTTATATTTGTTCTCTGAAATAATATTATTTACAATTAAAAGCATAAAATTGTGATAAATTGCAATATATTTTATTTATGAAACACCGAAGTATTAATAGATTGATGTACTAATTGAAATTATTTCCTATAAAAAAGAAGATTATATAGGATTAGAGTGGGACCCCGTAAAGAATTCTCGAACCAGGGCCCGGATTCACCTTGCTACGCCACTGAATGATTGCTAAAGATTTGTTAGAGAAAATCTGTGAGCAGAAGGAGAGAAGTGCATGGTAAGGGATTCAGTGAAATTACGCCGAACACAAATAGAATAATTTCGATTTTCTTTAGCTTGGACGGTGGTTCATTCCACTCGTTTATCTCCATCCAATATCCCTTATTCACCTTTTCACAGCCATCGTATTTCATCAAATTTTCCATGGTCTCTGTTTCCATCCTTATATGAAGTGAATAACTTCCTTTAGAATTCACTTCTATCTCAAAATCTGTTCCAATAATTTCTTTCATTTCTTTTTATCGCTTTCGTTAAATTTAATCTCTTCTTCGGCTATATTAGTTTCCCATGTATTCGTTTCATTCTTATCCAATCTTATTTTTCTGTATTTTATGCCCAAATATTACAACTACTTATTGTCTTTGTGGTTTGTCATGTTTATGAAATACCTGTGTAAGTAGTCAAGTTTGGTAAACAGTAGTATGGAAATCGTTACTAATTCCGAGAGATGTTATTAATAAATTACAATAATAAAGAACGAGTTACACGCGAGTTAAACATAATAGAGAGATAAATGTGATTACATGTACGAGAAACATGGGCGTCGGACGAATAGAAGAGATTTTACTGTTAATCTACGTGCTTTATGAGAACAGATATGTGAATTTTAATAATGTTGGAAAAAATGAATGGTGAAGGAAATTGAGAAGGGGAGTTAACGTTTAAGGAGCGAACAAGCGGTAAAAGCCCTGGAATAATCCTGCATGACTAGTAGTGTATTGGTTTTGGGTGTTCTTTCGGTACGCCTCCTGAGGGATTGAAGAGAAAGATTATCGTAATGATACCTGCAAACGTTGGTTGAGGCCAATTTAAACTGGTCATTCCATGTTTTAAAAATAACTTTTTACTTCTATCTAAAAATTAAGCTGGGAGGTTCTGCTACTTTATTACATACTTGGCAAATTTCTGTCTGTTTAATAACGTGTTTATTCATTATACTAGCTCAGTTTTACAACGCTAGGTGTGAAGCTAAAATCTTTCCTTTACGGTTGAAGGTACCACATACCTTTATTACGAAAAATACCTTAAATACTGTTATTACCTAATCCTTTTATTAATTCTTTAATATTTGAAGGAAAATTACATTTTTATGTATCGGTAATTAAATGTCATGTTGATTTGAAAACATTATATTGTCATATTTTTTATTTCATCTTATTGTCACTTTCGGCATAGATAAAACGATGTTTCTCGGTTTGCCTTATTATTATATTAACATAAATATTGAAAAAGCTCTTTAAATGCTTTAGACTTGATTTGTAAGTGCGCTTAAGGAATTTTCTCAGAAGATTATCAAGGTTAATAATAGTAAAACATAATTAGTTTCAGTATTATTACAATTAATAGTGAAGCTTTACACCAGGAAATTTTCAATAGAACCCTTATACGTATTTAACTTTTCCCCGGAACGCTCACCAGTCTCCGTCTCTTACGGAGCTTTATCATGTCTTTAGGGAATCTTACGGTTCCGCGGAACAGAGTTTGATAACTCTTGTACATATTACACTAACCATCCCTTCCCCCATTAAGTGTTTCCGTGAAACTCGAACAGTGATGAACATAATAACATCAGCAATAAAACTTTAAAGATCTTAACTATCAAATTATTACATAAGAACTATAAATTATAGTTTTTTCCAATTTTGAAATAAACCTTAAACATTGCTGCGAAAGATTACCGAAAAAGAAACTAATTAACTGGATGCTTTTTATTTTGAATAATACTTATTTAACCTCATCTTTAAATTTAAATACAGGAAAATAGTCTACATTAATTGGAGATATAAACTTATTTTCATTATTGTGATGAATTTGAAATTAGTCTGATTTATTCTCATATCAATTTTTTCAAATGCTGAATTTTAGAACTAAAACCAACATATATATATATATATATATATATATATATATATATACTATAGGCGTATAAACAATGAGTTGAGAAGGGTAACAGATAAAGCTAGAGAAAATTGGATGAAAGGAAAATGTGATGAAATAGAACAAATGGAGAAGTTAGGACGGTACGATATGATGTACGCTAGGGCATTGGAATTAGAAGATAAGAAGTCTAATGGAATTTGTGGTAAAGGAATTATGAATACGGATGGGAAGATAGTCTCAGAAACAAAGGATGTAGCACAGGTATGGGAAGAATACATTAAGGAATTATACGGCAAACAGGCAGGAGCGGCAAAAATAGAACTGGAAAATGAGGAAAACATTGAAGAAGACAACTTAGGACCAAGTATTATGGAGAGCGAAGTAGAAAAAGCGATAGTGGAACTAAAGAAGGGAAAAGCCACGGGCAGCGATGGAATACCGGCTGAGATACTTAAAGTCATAGGATCAGAAGGGCTAAAAGCGATCACGAAATTAATTAATAAGATTTACGACACGGGAGAGGGGCCTCAGGATTTCCTAGAAGTAACAATGATCCCTCTAAAGAAGAAGCCAAAGGTAATGCAGTGTAAAGATTACAGAACTATAAGCCTTCTGTCACACACATCGAAGATCATCACGAGGATTCTTAATAAAAGGCTGGAGAAAAAGGCAGAAGAAATAATAGGGGAAGATCAATTCTGTTTCAGAAAAGAACGAGGAACTAGAGATGCTATAGGAGTAGTTAGAATCATATCAGAAAGGGCAATAGAATACAGTCAAGATATCTGCGCATGTTTCGTAGACTGGCAGAAGGCCTTTGATAGAGTGAATTGGGTAAAGTTGATGAAGATATTAAAGGATATAGGTGTAGACTGGAAAGACAGGAGACTGATTAGGAATCTATATGAGAATCAAGTTGTAAAGGTCAGGTTTGAGAATGTGGACACCTGCGGAATAAATATCGGTAGAGGAGTAAGACAAGGCTGCTGCCTATCGCCAACCCTATTCAATATATATGGAGAAAGTCTAATGCAAGAAGCTTTAGAAGGCACAGGGGATTTCAAAATTGGAGGAAGGATTATAAGAACAGTAAAATACGCAGATGATCAAGTACTTCTAGCAAGAAAGGAAGAGGAACTACAAAAAATGATTAATAGACTAGTGATAACAGGTAGAAAATACGGTATGGAAATAAATACAGAAAAATCCAAGGTCATTCGAATATCGGGTAAAGAAGAGAATCTGAACATAACTATTGGGGGAAAGCCATTAGAACAAGTTTCAGAATATAAATACCTTGGAAGTATCATAACACGAGAGGCAAAATGTACGGATGAGATCAAAACTAGAATAGGAAAAGCAAAAGCGGCTTTCAGGAGAAAGAAACAACTACTTACAGGGAATATAAGGGAAGATATCCGCAAGAAGTTGATAAAATGCTACGTATGGAGTATAGCATTGTATGGGGCAGAAACATGGACGCTAAGGAAAAATGACATCAAATACTTGGAAAGCTTTGAAATGTGGACTTGGAGGAGAATGTTGAAGATAAAATGGACAGATAGGATGAAAAACGATGAAGTGCTACAAAGAATAGGAGAGAAGCGAATGATTATACAGACTATCAGAAAGAGGAAGGCTAACTGGGTTGGACATTACATGAGGAGAGAGAGTATGATTAAAGATGTGTTAGAAGGAAAACTAGATGGGAAAAGGGAAAGAGGTAGGAAAAGGTATCAGCTAATAGACGATTTGAAAGGGAAAGAGAGTTATCAAGATATGAAGAGGACAGCGGAAAATAGGAGTATATGGAGAACCAGGTTTAACCATGAATAATCACGGACCTGTCTACGGACAGACTACCTATGATGATGATATATATATATATCTAAAAATTAAAATGTTTTTTATGGATAACAGTTAACTTACGTATCTAAATCAACGCGAAGTACATCTAAAAAAGTATTTAAATGAGTACGTACCTGCAAAATTATATCCCCGGTTATATAGTTGTAATTTGTAATATATTCGTAGATACGTACGTGAATGTTAAAACGGGTTCTTTAGGTTTTTCTGTCCTTCGCTACCTCCGATTCTTGCTACATCTCTTTTCCAGTCAGCTGAATCATTTGCTCTTCCTCTTTTGCCATCGTGTTTTCTTTCAATCACATCTTTGACCCTGGAGTGTCTTTTCAGATAATGCCAGATCCAGTTCGCCTTTCTATTATTATTTGTATTGTCAACCTCTTCTCTGCCATTCTTCTAAATCATAGGTCTCAAACTCACATAGATGCGCGAGCCGTATTAGGGCACGGTACCTAATCCGCGGGCCTTATTCCACGTTTCAGACTTTCCCAGTCCTCACACCGTTTCAAATTCTCTGGACATCCACTCTTCCCATCCACTAGGGGAGAAGTTTGCCCCTATCCTTCGATGAGCGCTTAAACCCAATAATTACAAAAATATTAGATTCGGCGTCATGGGTTAGGTTCTTTGGACGCGTAAGAAACACGCTGGCAGCAGAAAGAAAATTCTTCTGTAACCTAACTGCGCGGGGAGTCATACATAGGAATGGGCAATAAAAGGTGGATATTATGAAAGCGCTGATTTAATGCACTTCTTAAATTATCTAGATTATTGACAAGGATTAGCATAAAATATTTCATTAGAAATGCATTTGAGCTTGGGCCATATCATAGAATACATTAATTTACTTCGTGGGCCACATTAGGCCCGCAGAACGCGTGTTTTGGAACTCTGTTTTACATGCACACTCAGTTTTATTCTATCGGCCCATTTTATTTTCAGAATTCTTTTCCACGTCCACATTTCGAAGCTTTTCAAGTGCTGTTCAGGGTGGCTTATCAGCCTCAATTAGTTCTATGAAGCAAAAATGAAATCAAAGTAAACTTTTAAATATAAGTTTAGAAATATTAACTCATTATTCAAAGTACAAAATACAACCACATCAATAAATATTTCCAATCATACATTTAAAATTTTACTTTGATTTTTTCATTTTTGATTCATCATAAACAATTGAGACTTATGCACTACCTTGCGAATTATTTATTATTTTCCGCTACACACAATAAACAGACTTTTAATATAATTCTATCCGCATCTTCATAAGGTCTTGTGTTTGTTAGAAGGAGATTCTTTCTTCTTCTGAAGCTGACTTCAACTTTATAAATTCTAATTCTTATTTTGTTTGTGCACTTTGCTCTTCTCCAGGCATTTATACCTCTCAGTCTGTTCCAATAACTTCAAATATACTTGTATTTTCTTCTTTTTCCTCTTCTAGGTTGTATATTTTAATGTAAAAGTGCATTATAAATTAGGAACTAGATTGAAAATTTAGAGCACTTATTTTTTTATACACAGCACAAGGTTTACTTTTCTCCTTATTATTACTTATATCTGTTATATTTTCGATTTGTCTCCAATGATATGTTATTTGCTATAACAACGCGTAACCATAATTTACCATATAATTCAAATTTTTAAATTGATCTATACATTAATGATTATTACTTATCGACTTTTTTAATTTTACGATAGATACGATTTGTTTATAACTTTTTATGAACTTCTACTATCTATAATAATATAACTACTTGTGCCTCGCTCACTCACTGAGACAAAACTCTAAGTTAATTCTAGAAGGGCTAGAAATCTGAAACTTGGCATGTAGGTAGGTCGAGTGACACAACCGACGAGAAAAATCGAAAATTACAAAAAGTTAATATTTAATGGGTCTTTTTAACCCCAATCTTTCATTTCAACTCCCCATAAGAAAAGCATGAGATTCAGTGCGAGGCATTCTAAAAATGCATTTTTAAATTACTTAAAATTGGGATACGAATTCGGGAAAAGAACAGTTGTCTATCTGAAAGAACGGAGTTCTTAATTTTGAAGGCAGAATTCAAATACATACCAAATTAGCGTAAATATTTACTTTTAATCGAAAAAAGTGTAAATTTTTCCTCTTTTCAACAATGGAAATCTTTATATACTATGAAAACGACCTCAATGCTTTTAAAGGGATCTGATATTATACGTTACGATTGCAGTGATTTAATGAAAATTAAAGCCGCCATAACGAACTTACATATCTCGAATCTCAACGGAAAGTAAAAATTATTCGAGTATTAGAAAACTCATGTTATGGAAATATATTTTTAAATATTTGTATATATACAGTGAAACTTCTATAACTCTAGTCTCAAGGGAAAGCAAACATTATTAGAGTTATATAAAATCGAGTTACGGAAATATATTTTTTCATTTTTCTTGCACTTTTAATGGAATTTATTACCTAATACATATAGGCCCCACGTGACTGAAGTGCTGTTGCCCTGGAGATCGCATTGGTTTATTTAAGAGTTAAGATCTTGGTATATGGGGATTTTTTAGCGCTTGCAGTATATATATATATATATATATATATATATATATATATATATATATATATATTGTCGGTGCTTGCATACTTGCATATATATATCATCCCTTTTCAAAAATTAGCGAAAAAATATCTTGCAATTTCGGGATTCGAACCTCATATCCTCAACTTCATAGCCAAACGCGCTAACCATACACGAAATCATTTTTAGTAACTAATGCTGGGTTTGGTGGAAGCCAGTCATCACCGGCTTTCCTCAATCAGCTTTCCAGCATTGGTACTAAGCTGTCAGTAGTGATTTTATTCATTACTTAAGTTTTGCCCATCGGCAAGTTATAGGCACCATGGCAGGCTGTGAAGCCGCACTCGGTCCTAAGTCATCTGCATTTCATAATAGAAGGGAGGAGAGAAACCCGGTGCCGGCATTAGCCTACTCTAGCGAAATACACCAGGGGAGGCAACTGCTTAATGTCCCTTCCGAAGGACTGAGTGTTGATTTGTGCGGTCTCCTCAATATTTCTCGTAGTCTCGTTTTCTCATCCTCGTCGCCTAATAGCAACGCACAAATAGAGGACCGGAATCGTAAGGTGAGGCAAACACTCAAACCACACCACCGGATCCCTCTTAACTTTTAGTAACTCCGATGAGTCATCTATTTATAGTTGTAGCTTAGTGGAATATTTTCTTATTTTCTTGCTAGCTTCCTTTTAATATGAAATTAAAATATAAACGAATTCAGCATCCGATAGTATGAGTGTAAAAGAATGAATTAAAAAAAATTATCTAAGACATACGTTATTCAATGCAAAACACACATAAGCTAACAATAATATTTAATTCCCTTTTCCATTATATAAAGACAACATATTATCTGCCATCTGTTGGTGTGGTTGAGAACTGATTTGGTTTTGGCAACTAATAGTTGTTAATTCTCATAGATTTGGTTATTTATTCAGAATACTCCTTATTAAGACCTACGAAATATTATTCAGTGAACTTTGAAGGTGCTTATTAAAAGACTATTTTATTAAATATTTTCGTATCAATGATACTTGATGCTATAATTGTATTTAGAAATATTGTTTTTATGTTTGCCACTCTTCATTAGCTATCCATTTGTATTTCTAAACAGATTTGAATATTTCTTCAGGATACTTCTTAATGAGTCCTACGAAATATATCAGTGATCTAGGAATATTCAATGAACTGTTGAGGCAATTATCTAAAGATTATTATAAGGGTTGAACTGTTCTATTGAAGTCCAAATGGGGTGGGATCTGCCTTTGCCTCAAATATAAATAGCTATTTATGATTTCATAAAATAAATTCAAATATTTTTTCTTTTTAGCTAATGTTTACCTATAAAGACACGCATCTTTCCCGGAAAATGTCTACAAAATTCTTAAAATATTCATCAATTCAAATCTCTGTATCTGACTTCATTAACATAATTATTTATTTAACGTAAAGTCATTATCTATATAAAAGTTATTGATAAAAATTCATTTTTATATTATTATGTACTTGTTTTTATATGAAGTACATACATATTGAGTTAAGCTTATGTTTAGGTAATAGATAGGGAATTGATTTTAAGGTGAAAGGGTTGTATAAGTCAAAATCGCTTTTCATTTAGAATGTAATAGTTCTTGGTAGTAATTTAACAGACGATTATCGATCCTAATCGCTAGAAGAATTAACGATTATTATTTTGGATTCGAGCAGTTGGTTTAAGCTTAATGTATCTTATTTATAAAATTTGTATTTTGAATACGCTGTGCTATTTACACTATGCCTTATATATTTAAGTCATAGAATAATTAATTCCGATGAACATTTGAGTGTTTTTTCTCTATATTTCTAGGATGAATTCATCCACGTTGCGTAATTTTTATCCAAATCTTAATTACACAAACAGCACTATTGTAGTATAGATAAAAGCCGAGTGTTGATGGTTATCTTCTTTTATATTTATCTTAGTCCATTTTTGAGAAAGAACAATTATAAATCAAACTAATTACGGAGTGAGAGGACAAATCAAAGAAAAATTCACTTTTGCATTATAAGTTTTCCCAGCCACATATCTATTTATTCAAACTTCACAAGAAGTACATTTAGGTGTATGAATACATAGTTATTATTGTTATTATTCATGTTGCACAGATAAATAATGGCATTTTGTAATATAGCGCTTTTCCTCCTGAGACACGGTGAAAGGATAATTTGTTGGGCTTTTGGGTGATAGATAGGGAGAGAGCGGAGAGAATGAGTGAGGGAGATCAGGAGGAATTGGGGAGGGGGTAAAGGAGTTTGGGAGAGGAAATTAGAGGAGTGGGAAACGCAGAACGATTAACAACGCAAGGTTAACGTAGAGAGAGAAAAAGAGATAGAGGGAAATTGGATTATAACCAGGAATTTATTGAGGAGTCTTTGTTTCACGACACACTTAGGTACGAAGGAATCATATATTATATATCTCTTGTTATCTGTCCATTCAAGTATTACTCTCTGTTAAATTTGCTTCTTTAAAAATCTTATATATATACATCATAGATAATATAATATCATCCAAACTATTTCACTTTCTGACTTACTTTGAAGGGAGAAACTGCATTTGTATTGTTTGTTCTTTCTTCGATTAAAATCTTTCTTAGCGACCAATATGCATTGAATGCTCAAAAAAACTTAATTTTAAAACTCCCTGGCGATAAAAACCTTACCTAATGTTCCTTCTCGAGAAAGTGCGTTTTTGTTAAAAACCGTACAACTGGAAAATTTAGAAATCAATTAAACGATATTAAAGGACCAACAAAAATAAATTCTGGCAAATACGATAAAAAAAGACTCTCAGAAGAAATATGTTTTGCACATTTAGAAAACTGGTTATAAGCGATTGGCCATTGTTCTGCATTGGTTTAGATTTGAACTCATCGAGCTCACGGGAGCTGTGTAAACAGACATCGGCTGCTGAGAAAAACAATGCGAAATTACCCGAAGGATTTTTTTCTTTTGATTTTGATCAGAACTTTGTTATTAAGGTCGATGGAACTTACAAGGTGATAAAAATTTTAGGAAACGAATGGTGAGGTGATCATTAACGCATAAGCACATTACTTCAGCACATCGATAATCAGTTTCTCAAGGGATGTTACTCAGTTCCTGAGGAACCGCTGATAGGTTCCAGGAAGCAGAGAGGTTTACCCTCCTCCCACGACTCCCATTTAATTCTTCCCTTTATGCAAGAGAGGAAACAGAAAGCTTTTCGTAAAAACATATCTTGGCACTCTTTTTTCACAATGTCCTCGTTATGTCTATAACTTCCATATTTGCTGTAAACTATTGCACTTAAATTAGGACTACCCTATGTTTCCAGCTCACGTAATTTACATATACAATAGATCCCGTTATTCACACGGTTTTGTTTTTTTTTTAATAATTTTGCCGGCACTTCAAAAAACTAGAAGCATCGCTTGGTTTACCTTGCGAACGATATAACCATCTCATATTTTTCCTCGAACGAGTTCGATGAGAAAACAATAGGCAATTACGATATCTATTATTTATATATATTTATATGTTATAATATTTTCATATTTTCAGTTGCGTCTATTTTGTATTTCGATGTCTGCGATCGTGGTGTAGGTCGATGGTGGCGATCAATCGATGTCGATAACGTCATTTTGCGAGCGAATCGATCGAGCCACGCTCGAAGAGGAATTTCTTCGACGGATACACAAAATGGTTACCGATCGACACACACGCGGATACTGGGTAACGTCATTCACTATTCCCAGAAACTATACACACGCGGAGCGGGGCCCACGATATTTCAGCGTCTCTTCCCGTTTTGATTGCTTTCATGCGGCCGATTGTAAGTGTCCTTAAACCACATCTGTCCAGCACGATTTGTTAAAGAGAGCGAGGGGGATGTAGAAATATCGCTCGATATACACCGCACGTATCTCGCGTCAGCGCACAAAGCACTCAAGCCCCATGCCTTTGTAAGCGATCCTATGTTGTTGCACGGAAGTCCGAGTCCGAGCGATTTAACGTCTCTTCCCGCGGGTGCAGGATGGAGGAAACGGCGGCGTCTTACAAGAGGGATAGAGTGTGAAAAGGGGGTGATTCGACACTTGAAAACTCGATGCTTCGTTGAGAGAGATAAGAGAGATCTTAGTCGTCCCCTTAATTGCCTACTCTCCGATCCCTCGATTTCGACGCAGGCGATTCTCTTCGCAGGAATCGGGGCACATTGTCCGCCTCAGATTACCTCCGACCGGTCGTTAGACTGATTATGCCGCGTGGCCGTCGATAGGCCTGTCGCTACCTTCTCCTCCCCGGCGTCAGAACATCGGTGGCGAGTTGCCTGACGTCGACATCAGGTCTCCTCTGCCTCCGCTACTACCGTCTCCCACTGTCGTCGGTCCGGCCGCGTCGTGGGGCGGGGGAGGAGAGGCCGAGGAGGGAACCGGCGGCGCCAATCCACCTCCGCCGCCCCCGTTGAGGAGCGCCGCGGCTGCCGCCGCCGCCACCGCCCCCCTCCTCACCGCGTCGCTCAGTAGCTTGGCGCTGTGTTCCTGCGCTTTCGCCCTGAGACACGCGATGCTGTTGTTACGGAATTCTTCTGGATCTGCGGTGGGGCTCGGGGGGGCTCTGGGGGGAACGGGAAGCGGGGGGACGGCGTTCGAGGCGGGCGCCGATGCCGGGAGGGCGGCCAGGTCCTTAAGAGATGACGAAGAAGAGGAAGACGAGGAAGAAGGGGATGGGGAAGGCGAGGAGGAGGCGGCCGAGGATCGCATGGGAGCTCCGGGATACGCCATCCCCGGAAACTGGGGATGGTGGGCCTGCTGAAAGTGGTGGTGGTGTTGGTGGTGCTGGAGTAAGAGGTCTTGGTGCTGCTTCATGGCGGCCGACGCCGAGAGGGCACCAGGAGATTGGGCGGGATGAGGGTGCTGGTGGGGGCTGTGGTGGTGATGCGGTCGGTGGGATGGAGGAGGAACGAGGTGAGACTGGAGGTGGGCCATGTGTGGGTGCTGCAGGGGAGGCCTGGGGGGAGGCGGGGAGGAGTGTCCGTGCATGCCATCGGACACAGCCGGTGAAGGGTCCTTCTCCGGCCTCGAGTTTGCGTTCCTCTCCCCGCCGTCTCCGCCACCCCCTCCTCCGTTCCCGCCTCCTCCACTTCCGCCTCCACCCCCTCCTCCATTTCCTCCGCTTCCTCCGCAGTCTCCTCCGTTGCTGCAATGGCTCTTCGGCGAACACGTCGAGTCCTTGTCGCTTTCGTCTGCTTCTTTCAGTTGTTGCGCGGCCTCCAGGGATTTCCGGTGCATACCTAAGGGATATAAAATTGAAATTTTCGAGCTGAAATTAAATTCCTTGCGGAAAAAATTGCTTGGGTCAAAATATCTAGCTTATCGGTGGTCTTCGCGTTTCCAGAGCTTTAAATGCTACAAGTGAGTCTAATGACACTAGTGAAAACAATGCACGTAGACTGCCTAAAAATTTTATCGTAGCGAAAATATGCTTGGATGTGCGCTTTGGTAAAAAATTAGGGGTTTTTAGTGTTCATATGGAACCAAAGTTCGACTTTTTACAAAGATCCCTCGCACATAGACCTCGCTTTTGACAATGTATTTTACAAAAAAAGCAAAATGGCAGCTCGTGTTAACTTGCGTTTCCTTATATTTGAACGCATTTCAAATTAACAAAGCGTACCAGCAAGTTAGGTGCGAGTTTTAGATGAGAAAATTACGTTAAATTCAGTCTTAATATTAAAGTAGATACAGTTTATGTTACTTAAAATTTAAACTTAAACATATCATAAGAAATTGCTAATTTGCCTGTATCGCATTGTAATTAGAGCTATAATTGTGATTTGTTTTTTACGGTATTATATATTACTGCTCCTCAATTTCCAATGATTTGTTAAATCGATAAATTCAACGCTCGTGACAGCGCTGTTAGTTAATTTATTCTTAGCAAATGGTCTGTGCGAAATAATCATCGAGCCTAATTGTGGGCGCATATTACGTTAGTTGTTTGCTCCGGAATATAGGGCGAAATTCATAATTTCCTATTTTTTATTTCAGCGAGGTAATTGCAGCTAACACAAGTTAGAAAATATATCGCTGTTTTAGCAATATATGAAAAATATATGAGATTAAAATTTATAATTTCCCTCAAGAGCCCGTCTACTTTTTCGGCCTGGTGAACGGAGTCATTGTTTCGATTATTATTATTGCCATTGCTAAGTACTCATCTGTTTCCTGAATTTTGTTCTTTTGACTAGAGGATGGTGTTTTGTGCATAGGATATCACGATATAATTAGAATCTTCGTAAGGTTTTACCATCTATCTTTCAAATAATTGCTCGAACGATAGCGATGCAGAGTAGCTGTTACTCTTTCAAAAGGTCACCTCCCTGCCAAAAGTATTCGGCAAAATACCTATTCATGTCACCAAAATTAAGATTTACAACTCAAAATATCTAATGCATGCCTTTATTGCTTCCTTCGTAACATTTATTATCTTCTCATCTATGATATTTTATTACATTTCCTGCAATTTTAACTTATTGCTCCCTCTCTAATTCTATATCTATTGTTATTCCTCTTCACTCATTTACTTCATCATCTTCCGCCTCTCTCCTCTTCTCACTAATCTCCCATTCCCTCCCTCAATCTCTACAATACGGCCCCCCCTCCGTTCCCCCGGCCGACCGTGGCTATACTCACGCATAGCGCGCCACCATGCGCCAGCGGTTCTTGTTGTTGTTCTCTCAGAGTGTTTTCCTACCTAGCAGCCATGGGGCGACACACTCGTTGTCCTTGGCGCTCTTCAAGATGGTCTCTGGCAGAGGTAGTGAGTGGCGCACCATGGCGCCATAAAGCCCGTACTCAGCCATTATGGTGCTCCTGCCCCAGCATTTCTCCGTTTTCCGCCATTTGGCACGCCGGTTCTGGAACCAAACCTGAGGAAAGAGGCAATTGAGAATCAATTTAATGAAAGGAATAAATGACACTTTAGATGGATGAAAGGCAATCATACAGTGGCTGTTAAAATTTAGAGGAAGAAATGCACGTTTTAGCTACATTACCGTTATATGTTATTTACTCCTATTTCACATCATAATCTTTACGTGACTGTGCAATGTTTGGAGCAAAGCGCTGTAATATGTGTATGCAAAGAAATTGAGGGAAGAGAGATACACCGACTGTAGTTCTCAACTTACTTTGACATTGCCGCGAAATATATCATCCTTATTATGGATAATCTGTCCTTAGACAGGTCCGTGATTATTCTTGGCTAAACCTGGTTTTCCACATACTCCTATTTTCAGCAATCTTCTTTACGTCTTGATAGCTCTCTTTCCCTTTCAAGTTGTCTATAAGCTAAAACCTTTTCTAACTCTTTCTATTTTTCCTTCCAGTTTATCTTCTAACACGTCTTTAATCATGCTCTCTTTCCTAAGGTAATGTCATATCCAGTTCGCCTTTCTCTTTCTTATAGTCTGTATAATCATTCGCTTCTCTCCTATTCTTCTTAGTAAATCCTCGTTTTTTATCCTATCAGTCCATTTTATCTTCAGCATTTTTCTCCATGCTCACATTATGAGGCTTTACGAGTATTTAATATAATTTTTCCTTAACGTCCATGTTTCTACCCCATACAAAGCTGTACTTCATGCATATAATTTTATCTACTTCTTGCAGTTATCCTCCTTTATATGTCTCGTTAGTAGGAGTTTCTTTCTTCTGAACGCAGATTTTGCTTTCACTATTTCATTATTATTTATTATTATTATTTCATCGTTACATTTTGCTTCTCTCGTTATGATACTTCCAAGGTATATATTTTCTAAAACTGGTTCTAATAGCTTTTCACCAATTCCTTTGTTCAAGTTTTCTTCTTTACCCGATATTCGTATGACCATTGATATTTACTTTCTCTATACGTAGTATAGTTTTATATAGTATAGTATATAGCATAGTTTTCTTGAAAAAAATCGATTTCGAGATTTCAACGGAAATACACGTTTTGAGGTCCCCTGAACACGTTTTGACCATTTTCTCGATGATGTCTGTGTGTGTGTGTATGTGACAGATTTTTTGTGGGTGCTCTAATTCAAAAACTATTAATCTGGTCAATGCGAAATTTTATATTTAACATTTATATGAAAATCGCAAGAACTGATTAGTTTTTAGTAAAAATCGGTCAAGCGGAAGTGGGTGTTTAATCTTGTCATTTATCCGTTATTTTGAGATATTTGCTTTAATATTTAATATATATTTAAAAACATACTGGAATAAAAGTTGTAGGAAATTTAATTTTCTACAACTTTTGTTTGAAAAATTTTCCCCTATAATGCATTGTGTAAGACAGGGCTCGACAAATTCTCTAAAAATCTAGGCGCCACCTCCAAAATCTAGGAGCCAGCGCAGACATTACATGATTTTATAGATTTTTTTATCATCGTCAGAAATATAAATGTTTAATAATTCAGACACGAATCTGCTACAATAATTAATCCAGGCACATTTATTTCTGTCACATTATGTAGCAGAACATAATAAAATGAGACTTATACATCTGAAAAAGTGTAATGATATTCTGAAAACGTACTTAGTTAAGAACAAGAATACAAATTTGCAATTATTTTTAGGAACTTGAATGCTTCTGATAGATATACAGGTAACTCTCGCTCAACGAATGTTCGTTGAAAGAATGTTCGCTTTAACGAATGAATTGAATTTTATAGCTTTACTTTTCAGCGATAATTATGTTCATTTTAACGAATTAAATAACATGTATCCAACTCTGATCGAAGAAACTCGGATGTTTACGAAAGCTCTTGGGGTCACAAAGACCATCTTGTTTACCCATGAATTCTTCGTGTGTCTACTTTACCACGCATTTTTCCTATCGCCTGCATTTCTTGAGAGGCTTAATATGACGTCAGCGAACGTACTGTGCTGTTTGTTACTCAAAATATCCACTTAGACTTGAAGGACTTCTTGTATATCGATAAGGAGGAAGTGCACCACGCTGTGTTTTCCACAGCCATTCTATGCTTCAGTCTGTGATTTGGATTGACTATATTCGGTCGCATTCGTTTTATCGCGGTTTATACATAATCGTTACGAGGATGTGTTTTCAAGCCATTGCCGTGCCCACATTTATCGTACTTGCTCGTAATTTTCTCAAAACTGTTCAATATTTGTTAATTATTTTCCTGGAGATGCTCAAACCACGAGGGATTTTAAATTCTTTATTGACGGTGTTGTGAGGTTCTGTTTTTCATTAAAAAGTAGAATTTTCTCGTATCATAAAATAGATGGCACTGTGCATACTTCTATGTTCTAATGTTGTTGCTTCGGTTTTACAGTTAATCCAATATTGTACTTGCTTTGACAGACATTTTAATAGCTAAGAATTATAAATTCAAAAAAATCTTTTGTCTGGAACGCATCTGTAGTTTTAACTGGGAAGTCAACGGAAAAATCACGATCGTCCAACGAATTTCCGTTTTACAAACGCTTTTCAGGAACGCATGTCGTTTTCCATGTCGTTTGAACGAGAGTTGCCTGTATTATATTTTGCTGCTCCTGCTGCTGAGCCCGATAATAATATATGACTACAGCACGTGACTACAGTATACCCATAACCTAACTACAGCAAGAATATGCGATATCTAGGCACCAGCATAAAAAAAATCTTAGACGCCATGGCGACCTGGCGTCCGGAATTTGTCGAACCTTGGTTTAAGAGATATCTTAAAAAATAATTTTTTAGCTGCCACAACCACACCACCTACCGGCGACTATTGTAAACGTTTTACGCTTAGTTACGTCATAGTAACGCTTCTTTTTATTTTCTTAATTGTTGGAGCATCCTGACTATATCCAGTATCAGAAGGGTACGGTTTGAGTTTTTTCAGTTCTTTGTAAAATATTTAAAATTTTCTCGCAGTTCCTTAAAATATTCATTATCATTTAACCTATTTGGAATTTTTAGAAATATTACAGGTATGGAGAAAGTCATATGGTGGCAACATCAGATTTTTCTGTATTTATTTCCATCCCGTATCTTCTGCCTGTTATTACCAGTCTATTTATCATTTTCAGCAATTCCTTTTTCTTTCTTGCTAAAAGTACTTGATCATCCACTTATTTTACTGTTCCTATAATCCTTCTTCCAATCTTCAAATCTCCTGTGCCTTCTAGCGCTTCTTGCAATTTCTCCATATTTATTGAATATGATTCGCAGTAGGCAACCACTTGTTCTTACTCCTCTACCGATATTTACTCCGCTGGTGTCAGTATTCATTACAACTTGATTCACTTATAGATTCCTGATCAGTCTCCTGTCTTTTCAATCTAATCATGTATCCTTTAATATCCTCACTAGCATTACCCAATGTAGTCTATCATAGGCCAGTCAACGAAACATACACAGCAATCTTGTCTGTACTCTATTACCCTTTCTGGTATGATTCTCATTACACCGATAGCATCTCTAGTTCCTCGTCCTTTTTTGAAGTCGAATTGATCTTTCCCTTGCGGTTCTTCGGCTTTTTCCTCTAGCCTTTTACTAAGAATCCTCGTGATGATCTTCGAAGTGTATAGCAGTAGGCCTATCGTTCTGTAGTCTTTACACTGCATTGCCTTTGGCTTCTTCTTTAGTGGGATCATTGATACTTCTAAGAAATCCTGAGCCACTCTTCCGAGTCGTAAATCCTATAAATTAATTTCGTAATCACCTTTAGTGCTTCCGATCCTATGACTTTTTAGTGCCTCTGCTGGTATTTCATCGCTGTCTGTAGCTTTTTCTTTCTTCAGCTTCTGTATTGCTTTTTATACTTCGCTTTCCATAATACTTGGTCCCAAGTTGTCTTCATTAATCTGGTCCTCTTCTTTCAGGTCTATTTATTCCGATCTTGCCTGCTTGTTATAGTTATAGTTCCTTAATGTACTCTTCCCATACCTTTCTACATTTTTTGGTTCTGTAACAATCTTCCCTTCTGTATTCATAATTCCTTTACCAAGGATTACATTAGGCTTTTTATCTTCTAATTCCAGTACCCTAGCGTATATCATATCGTACCACCTTAACTTCTCCATCTGTTGTATTACATCACATCTTTCCTTTATCCAGTTCACTTTACCTTTTCTGTTATACTTCTCAACTCGTTTATACGTCTATAGTTAGTTCTATCTTCACTGTTAACGTTTTTCTACTTTCTCCTCATTCATTTTCTCGCCCATTTCCTTAGTGATCCATGGTTTTTTGATTTTTTCTTTTGTTACCAATCACTTTATGCAAGGTATCTTTGATGCTGACTTGAATTTCCTTCCATTCTTTATCCAGGGTATTCTGTTTGTTTTCCAAGTTTCTAAGACAATCTTCCAACTTTATGCTGAATGTATTTTACCTTTTCTCCACTTTGTCAAGGTCCCAATCCTATCTAGGTTTTCTTATAAGTTTTAGATTTGTAGTTATATGAACTATTAGAAGGCTGTGGTCCGAATCAAAGTATTTTTATGCTGTTCCTGAGTTTTTGTTTTATTAGGATTTAGTCTATTTTTATCTCATTCTATTTTCTGGGCTCGCATGTATACAGTCTTCGTTTATAATTTTTGAACCACCTATTAGTCACTACTAGGTCGTTATTAATGCTGGATTCTACTAGTTTTTCTCCTCCTCGGTTTCTTTTCCCAAGTCCGTATTGACCGACAAATATATATGAACTATCATATAAATGACATTTAAGCATAATATATATACAACTTTAAGATTTTGTTATTATGTTGGAAAAGGATCTCATCCATTGCCAGTTAATTATAACTGATGGAGACTATTTTTTAATCGACAGCATGTGATTCTCTCAATTACTCCATATGTTACTTAGTTCATTTCAAATTTGTTCATTGCCTTTTATAGGTTACAAGGATGTAATTACTATTTCTGTACGTATAAAATTCTTATGTCCCATGCTAATAATTTTGGTAGTGCACGTGTATCCTTTTCTCGAGGATTTATACATGAAATCTAAGCTTTTTAATGTGATCCATCATTTTTGTGGTCATCTTACCAGTTTAATTTGGAGGGAAAAATTCTAAAAACACTTCAGTTCCAATGGAACTAAATGTTTAGATCACCTACGCTACATTTGTTGGTTTTCAGTCCGTTCACTGGAATTCGATACGATAACCTCATAATAAAAATAAATCCACTGTAATGTTTTATCTCCCTTGCCGCTAATTTTTCTAAAACATAGTCTGAAGCTATAGGCAATTTTAATGCAAAGCGTAAATTATTTCATTTAGGCTCTTTAGTTGAGAAGATGTCAAGTCAAGTAGACCCGTGTGCTTTGCACAGTTCCAACAAATCAAGTGCCGTACACTGCATGACCAAACGTTTTAAATTCATCGTTAAGAGGCGACGACGGGATTCGTCGGGAAATTTTCAACGATGGACAAACATTTTTTCGTCTTTCGTCGTCTTAATGGAGTGGTCAAAAGAGAATTGCGCACTGTCACGCTTTCCGGGTCTTACAAGGTTAATTTCGGACAGCTCGGGTCGTTTTTAATAGAAGGAGTGGTTGCTCGGTGGGAGGGATAAGGTGCAGGATGGGCAGGAATGCGAGGGGCAAGAGGTATAGATCGTGAGAGAGAGTGGGAGGGGTGGAGGAGGTTTGAGAGAGGAGGAGGAATCAGGGTGTGAGTCGGGACGTGACCACGCACATATATGAGAAGACCTCTCAAAGATTGGAATGAGGCGGTGACGCCGAGGGGATAAGTAGATGGGGTGAGGAGGAGTAAAGATTTTCGGGTGGGAGGATTGAGAGAGGAAGGTGCTGTTGGGGGAAAGAGGAAGGACAGATAATGAGAGTAGGAGGAGAAAATTACGGGGTCCATGAGCAAGTGGTTGACTGGGACTGAATATCGATTCATCGACCTCCCCCCAGAGAATCCCGGAAATCGACCAATATATGGAAAGTCTTTTCGGGTTTGATAAATAGTTTAAACGGTGGAGAGGAATACGGAATATATATTACTATTACTTTCTAAGAAAATTGTGAAAAATTTTATATTTTGATAAGGCTATGATAGTAATAATTCGATTCCACTCATGAATATTAATTTAAAATGTATAGAGATAAATTTAAATTTGTAAAATTTTACTCATTATATGCAGAAAAAATTTATTGTATTACATATAGAATAATTAATAATAATACGTCTTAAGGAAAATGCAGTGTTAAATACCACCATCGTGCGATAAATACTTTTCTTTGAAATTCCAGAGCTATTTTCTTTTTAAAAAATGTTAATATTTTCAGAATTTTATTCATTTTAACGAATATAATTAAAATGTGGGCTCGTTTGTCTTTGTTGGCGGAAAGCATTTCTCTCTAAAAAGTAATTTTCCGTATTTAATTATGCATTAACATCGCCGATGACTCATGAACATTATTCGCGATATTATTGCAATAAACATTCGAGTAGACTTTCTAAAGCCATGAGTCATTTTTTTAAATCACGCAAGAAGAAGAGGAACAGGGATGGAAGAACATTTAATGGGTCACGTAATGGTTCAAATCGGAAGTTACTTGAGAGAGTGCGAAGAATCCTATTTATAAAAACTCAGTAATTCATAATATTTTAGCGCCATAAAAAGTTTTCCAGCTACAGTTTTTGCCAAAATAAATGAAATTATCTGCATAACGTTTTTCACGGTTTGCTTTCGTGGTGGCATCGCGAGCAACATAAAATGCTCTCACGAACCTGACTTGGTCCGCAGGCCGTAGTTTGCCCACCCTTGGATTACGATGATAAATTAATGGCGCTCTTAACTTTAAATGGCCCTTGCGTAACGCAGAATAATTATTCACAGCGCGTTTGACGTCGAAAACGGATGACGGAAATTTACATCCGGCTTTGACACTGAATCGCATAATCAAATCATAAGACGACTATACGGCGGCAAAATGAAAAGTTTCGAGCGTCGTGAATTTCAACAAGTGTCATTGATCATAGTCGCCCTAATTTGATAAAGAACGGGACGAGTTCGGGAGCCTAGGATAGATGGAAGAGAGGAAGATGGCAGTCGCATGAGTCATATCGGCCGAGTTTGATGTGCGTTATGTCCCGTCGGGTCGGAATATATGACGGGTGGGAAAAGGCAATGAGTGGGTAGAGGGTTGGTTTAGGAGGAGGGGGGAAGGGACCGGGATTCCGGGTGTAGTCATCGCACCCTTGCATCCCTCCTTCCCTCTGGGAATATGGAAGCGTGTCCGTGAATGCGATGCGTGCCAATCGATGGATTATAACGACGTCAAATTGGTCGCATTCTTCCCTTCCGAGTATCGCATGGCATGCGGCAGACGCCCCTAGAAGTGGTGGTTTATAATCCGTAGGAGGATCCTACTCCCTCATGGCTTTTTTCTCCCATTTATGGACGGATGGATTCGAAGAGGGTGTGCGGTGGTGGTTTTAACCCGCTCGCTGTGTTCCTGTGGCACGCTGATCCGTTTCTCCCCGTCTCTTTCGCGCCGTCCGCGTTTTCTCACCCTTTGGGGTCACGTGGCCTCATTAAATAAAATATCTTTTTGGGACTCATTTCCAAAGCCTTTGAGAGAGAGAGAGGGGGTGTGAGAGTTTTCGAGAGATATAATGACGAATTTTCAAAAGTGCTCATCCCTCGTCGGCGTTTTCAAGGAGTTACATCTTTGAGTTATCAGATGTGCCCGTGACCTTAGTAGGGTGAGACCAAATGCTAATGCGTTGAGCTTATTCCCTGTCCTGGCAAGGTAATTTTGCTCTAATTCGCATTATTGAAAGCATTTGTTCGAGTGATTTTTTGAGATTCTGGTGATATAATATAGCAACATCGAAAAATGTTTCTTGGAATACATTTCTGAGTTTAAAATTACTGCATGAAGGGATAGTTAAAATGAGATTCAATAGACTAAATTATAAGGCTCTGTTGAGTTTTTTTAATTATTCATATCAATATAGTAAAGTTTTTTGTCGCATAAGTTATTTTGGAAGTTTAAGATGGATCATTTTATCTTGAATGGGTCGACAGTATGACACATTTCTTTTTCTGTTCCTAATCGTATGTTATCTACCTTTTTTTGGAAACCATAAGTTTTCATAAAATTATGAAATAATTTTTCTTAACTATCTCGAATGCTGTTATAATGTCTTCTACTGCAAATCGTTTGTAATATTTTAACAATATTAGCAATGAACATCAAGGAATCCGAATTATAGTCTGTAATTTCACTAATGCATGGTTATAAATTGACAGCTTGATTTTCACTCCCAACAATTATTATTTGTAAAAATAGCTTTCAAAACTGCCATTTAATAATAAACATTTGGGAGAAGGGTATAGATTCGCAGCATCATCATCAGGGTTACCCTTGATATTGGCATTCATATTGTACACACAAAAATCCCTAATCACAAATAATTAACGCTTCAAATTTCGACTGATCAGAGATCGAGTCACATTTTACAGGCGAATTTTATATCCTAACTAAAAACATGACATCTTCCTTGTCTACCAGTTTTCCGTGTATCACACCCATTAAAAACTACGACGATCTAGATAAAATATCTGTGGTGAAAAAACACTCCCTTTTACATGGAAGGCTTCCCATACAGTTTTTCTTTTTACGCGGGGGGGGGGGGGGGGGGATGGCCTTGGTGCTTCGGAAATCCAATTCCCTTCCCCCCATATGTCTGCGGGTGCGCATTATGGCGACCGCCCGCTGGCACATACCCCTCCCTCCCTGACGCCGCCTTCGCCGTCGTCAAACGCGCACGAAAGAGAGTGAGGGATAGGGGGAGGCGAGAGATGGCGTTCATGGGACCGTTGGCTCAGCGGGTGTCTCATGCGAGAAACGAGACTCTCGTGGCACCCACGTCGCACGGTTCCTTAACGACGCCGACTAACGAGTGTAGCATCGTGCAGAGCCCGTGGGCGATGCCTACGCGGCACGCGCTTTTCCTTTCCCTTCTCTGGCGGCCTTCCCCTTCGTCCTTTATTCCATACCGTCCCCCGGAAGATGGAACACGGATTGACCCGCGGCGGTCAGATCGGGCCGGTCGGCCACGCGACTCCTCCTGCGGAGCCATTGTGTCGACTTGGGCTGTGTCCGTAGCGAGGGTGTGCCTTGAGGGAGGATTATGGCCGGGGTGTCACCGGGGGGTCTTGTATTCGAACCCCACCCCAATCCGGACATCATCAAAGGGGGAAGAGACGGAAATGTTGCTCTATTAGATAAAGGGGACTAAATCAATCTCCCTTATGTGTGGCAGTTTTTGGAAGTTGCTCTTGATACACTCTATTTGATTTTGAAGTCGAAGTGGATGATATCAATCGTTGACTACCACAACGCAGTAATAACTGATAAAAAACTTTTTTGGGTTATACAAATTATATTAAATCTTAGCATACTTAAAGTGTTGCGATTAAAGAATGTCATTCTCTAAACACAAGGAATTAGTTAGATAGATAATTTTCATTATCCATGCAGTCACTAACTTACGGCCACTTGTAGCTATCATAAGCAGATCTAACGTATACTTAAAAAACACCCAATTTCTTTGTTTCATTTAGGAATCTGGAAAAAATAATGAATGACTATAAAAGCATTTCTAACAAAAATATAAAAGACGAAAATCGATGAATATAGATTTTTTTATTTAGGGCACTGGTTCTCAAACACAAACACGAAATAAACATTGATTTTAGTGTCGAGGCGTTCTTCGAGAAAGAAAAGACAAGAACTCTTTTGGTTCAAGGGAAACCAATAACTGATAATTGAAATGTTAAATTGCTTCAAAGTAACGGAAAATGTAGAGAGAACGGAAAACAACCACAAAAAAAATCAATGTGTGCAGCCAACACGAAAAGGGGGACACGAAAAAGTTCGCGCAGTTTGCAAAAATAAAGAAAACAATCACGAGTAAATATGGCGCCGTGCATTCGAGAATTCGGAAGACGAGATGAGGAGGAGATGATGGGGGGAGGAAGGGAGAGGTTAACGGGAAGGCGTGAGTGGACAACAAAAGGAACGAGAAGCCGATATGTGTTAAGAAGAGGAGAAATCTTTACTCTACGATGTGCTCGACGGAGCGAATCAGAGACAGAGATAAAATGTACACTAGATCCGGGTTGAACAAATACGCTCTTGCACATCTTGTATAAACCAATGTATTCTCTATTCTCTCCTACTTAGTTGTTCAAACGATTCAGGGTAAGTGGAAGAGTAACCGCTTAGGCGAGGTTGTTTATAGGTTGCTTAGTAACTTGGTATGGCAAGAAAGCGAGAGAAGGGCGAATTCTCTGTCTCTATCTGCTTGGTAACGGTGTGTGTGTATATATATATATATATATATATATATATATATATATATATATATATATATATATATATATATATATATATAAGTGAGGGGATAAAGAAGGAGAAAAGAGAATATGAGGGAGCAGAGGTAGGGTGAAGGTGACTGGTGCGGGGCCAGGAAAAGGGGAGAAAGGGAAGGAATGAAGCGAGAGAGGCCTCAAGGAGCAAACACAAAAGGAAGCGAGTGCGGCGAAAGGGAGGTGCTGTTAGTTGCGGGTGCTGCCACTTGGGCGCCTAACCTCCGCTGCGATGGAAAAAAAGGACGCGCTCTCGATTCGCCATTGTTTTCCAACTCTGCTTCTCCGATACGCAGCCTTTTATTTCACCCCTTCGCCCCGTTATTGCCTCGAGAGAGAGAGAGAGAGAGAGAGAGAGAGAGAGAGAGAGAGGGAGGGAAAGAGCGGGAGGGAGGCAGAGGGTGAAAGGGAGGATGAGAGCTGTTCGGCGGAGAAGGAATCGAATTTCTAAGGAACGGGAGCCCTTCGACTAAACTCACGCTAATGGAAGACATTTGCCTCGAGACGGCTCCGCTCGAGAAGAAAGCAATCTAAATGGTTGAATGAATACAAGGTTCCTTCTTGGAGAGAATGAGTGATGGGAAGCATGGGAAAACAGACACCGCGGCGCTAATGTAATGGCAATTTGGCTTATTTTTATTTTTCCAGACGGAAGCAATTTTCACTTATATGTCGAGCCAAACAATCAAATAGAGGTCACCGGAAATAGGAAATGAATGGACATAATTTAGGGTTCTAAACTTTATACAATCCCGCGTAATCGATTAAAAAAATTAGCAGCATTTTTAATTCTATGTATATAATCCGAAAATACGAAAAAATGTCTATCTTAATTTTATATCACAACATTGTTGCTCTATATCTGCCACTATAAATAGGCGATTTCTCTTGAAAATTGATAAAAAAATACGTACTTTTAGTCCTGGAATATAAATCTTTAGGGTTTGACCATTATGATTTTGTATTACGTATTATGATAGAACAATAGAAAACA
The DNA here is from genome assembly GCA_028673005.1 of Tanypteryx hageni. Classification (NCBI taxonomy): domain Eukaryota; kingdom Metazoa; phylum Arthropoda; class Insecta; order Odonata; family Petaluridae; genus Tanypteryx; species Tanypteryx hageni. The sequence goes on along the minus strand of CM054113.1, from coordinate 200,344,135 downwards.
AGTGGTGACTGAGCGGAACTATACACTTCATAAAACCGACCGAAATGGTGAACATTGATCGACAACAGACTGATTGATTATATCTAATGAAAACAAGCACAAATTGTCCAGTCAGTCGATTATTAAAAATAAAATTCTTTATTGATCTGCAAGAAATGCTATTTTAAACTTGATTACAATTTTAAACATTTTTACTTTTGGCGAATTTGTTATTGTTCACCATAAGGAGTCATAAACCATAAATGGTTGGCCGTCGAACTTTGTATGCCTTATCCTCGAAAAATATCAAATCTACCTCGGTAAAAGGTTGTCATATATAAGTGAACAAGCAGATAGTTGTGAAGGTTGGTGGCTTTGTTGACTTATGGCTCAATTTTAATCAGTGTTGCAAACTCCTTCAGCCATAAAAAATTAACAATGATCCCAATACATTTCACCCACTAAGTGTACATCTTCATGGGAACTTATAACGACAGTGACTGAAAGTCAACTGTTGACTTTCAGTCACTGTCGTTATAAGTTCCCCTGAAGATGCACACTTAGTGTATGAAATGCATCGGGATCATTGTTAATTTTTTATGGCTGAAGGAATTTGCCACACTGATTATAACCAGATAGTTGTTTTAAAAGGTTCTCACGCATTTGAATCATCTCTTCTCCTGAAGCTCTCTCATTTTCCTCCTGCTCTTCATTCACCTTATGTAAGCCTCCTGACCGAAGAGATCTACGTCAGGGGTATTATAAATCCCTTACGGGTACCGTTCTTCCTCCTAATTGCTCGGACGCCTGCCCTGCGGGGAGGGAGGAGACGGTGGAGGAGGGCCTGCTGACCCCTCGGCGGGACAGTGATTAGGCCCGTGTCTTGTCTTTTCGGACGCGAGATTCTGACGTCCACCGGGAGGAACGGGGTGAGAGAGGGGGAAGAGGTCGGGCACATATAGTGAAGAGGAGAGGAGGGAAACCGGTGCTTCTATTGGGGAAGAATGGCAGACCGAGGGTTGGACGCGCATAATCACGCCTTAGGCTCAGTGAGAGAGATTAATACTTTATCTTTCAAGGATGGTGTCGCAAAAAACTAACGGGATGCGAATGTCATATCACAAATGTCGCTGGATGGATTCGCGAAATTGCAGTTTGGAGTGATATAAATTGTGTTCATCTTGCACGGAAGGTAAGAACAATAACCGGAATGAATTAAATCATCGCAAGGAATCGTGCAAAAATGTGATATTCAGGATATAAACATAATAACAGTGCTTTAAAGATGTTAGTTTTATGTTTATTGCACAGTATTCACCTTTGAATCTTGAAAAATACATTTTCTATTTCTTCATTGCCACCTATTAACAAAATCCTCTGACGATTTATTTGCACCAAGGAACATAAGACCGCAAAATGTTTGTTGAAAATATTATTTTAGCATGTAACCTTTGCTTTGTTTTCATCTAAGGACTTATTACTTACAAAACCCTTAGGCTCTTGTATTCGAGTTTCTCAAAAACAGAAAAATATTTCTTACATAATTTTAATTCATACTCAACTTTTATCGATTATATTGACACTTACATTTTGAGCAAAAACATTAATTTTTAAATCGTGCCTGGTTGATAAATTTCTGTTTCACCATGACCAATATTGTTTTATACTTAAACAGACGGCGCTTCATCTATTTTATCGACCGGTATAAACTTGGTTATGAGAAGAAATTCGTGCGAAGACAGAAACATGTTAGTACTGATTTCATGCAATAATACTTTATCATTAGGTCATTTCTTGTTTTCTTTTTACATTTTAAACCGAAAATGGATATGTTTATACGATTGCGTGGAAGAGTTTGAGTGGTGGAATTAGACTGATTATTATTTTAAAGCCAAATTTTTCTTCATCTGCACGCCATTTACAACTCAACGTATTGGTTTTGTTATGACATGTGGCTAAAGAGGGGCAAACAAGGCAAGCGTGATCCAATACATTAAGAAAGCGAGACGAGGCAAGAGGCTCGCGAGTAGGTTCCGTTCGCGTAAGCAGAGAGTGGAGTGGTAGGGAAAGAGAGATGGGGAAAAGGAGTGCAGAAGATGGAACAGCGAGCAAAACGGAAATGGCGAGAGGTTTGTTTCGGAACGGAGGTGAGGAGAAGTTACCCATTAAAGACTTCCAAAGGAAAAACACGGCTGCGGATTCGATAAGGCGTGTACATTATGCGGCCAAAAGGGGTGTCGTTGAGCGGGACGTGGACGCCGAGTGCTGTGGAAAGGGGATCTAGAAGAAGAAAGAAGGGTGGCGTGGATGAGAGGCCGGCGGCGCCTGCAGTGGTGTACGTTTTCGATCGTTTTCTTTGGTAGCAAGGGGTCGGAGAATTTTGGCGGCTTTTCCTTGCAAGAGTGGCGCTCATTTCTTTCCGATCGGAAAAGCTTTTGATTCAAGCGTGCTAGAGAGAGAGAGAGAGAGAGAGAGAGAGAGAGAGAGAGAGAGAGAGAGAGAGAGAGAGAGAGAGAGAGAGAGAGTTTTTTACAATCAAGGAGTGTGTAAATGGGTTTGAAAGACTTGCACTCGGAAATTCGTGATTGTTGAAAAATCCCATATCGGACGTTTAAATACTCGAGAATGAGATGGAGAGGGAAGGAGGGAGAGAGAAGGGGATATTTTCCGGGGCGAGAGAGAGAGAGAGAGAGAGAGAGTGTGTGTGTGTGAATGTGTATGTATGTGTGTGGAAAGGAAGGATTAATTTTTCGAGTCCTCTTTTTGTTCTCGCTTTTGCACTCGTTTCCAATGTTTTTATCCGAAAAATTTGGACGGCCGGCCGACATTTTTAATATGAGCCAGGGAAGAAAGGGGGAAAAAATAAACGACTCTTACCGGAGAATTTATTGTGATGCAAAATATAAGTGGAGAGATAAAAATGGGAATTTTCGCGCCCTTCCGTAATTAGTTTTGTAAAAATGGACGGGAGAAGAGGGATTTATAGCTATCTAATTCTTACGGGAAAGAGTTGTATAAATAGTTAGTAGAGTGAAGCTATATTTCTAGCAGTGCTTAATCAATACTATTCTAATAGGAACGAAGTTAGGTGATGATTAATTCGTTTAGAAAATGCCGAAGTATTTTAATTGAGTTTTATTTGGCGATTCATCTCCATTTCTTCACACTAAGCTACAATTAAAAATATGATTACATTTATAAACTAATGTATAGGAAAATTGATGGTTTTTTATGCGAAGATAATATTTTTTATAAATTATTTAAGATTATATTACTAAAGAGTTGATTATGACATCGCCTACTAATTATTTATTTTCGAAATTGTATTTGATGCGTATTTAAATACAGAGGTTAGATGCACGGAATATCTAACATTATCAAGAATATTTTGGTCATAATATTTTAGAAACGAATTCGATAATTTAAAAAAATATTCGTACTCTCTTTTATATCTCAGATCACCGGATTATTTGCATACTTGTTATGAGCTACATTCCTTCGCTCGTTAACATGGTTACGATTCAAAAGAATAACAAGAAAACGTTTCGAGTCCTTAGTTGCGTGAAGTAAAGAGGTAATTCTGAAATTAAAAGAAATAATACAACTGCTAAGATGCTCCAAGTTTCAAGTTTATTTTTAATAAGGCAATGAAGTAAAAAAATAAACAACAGCTACGGAAAAAAATGCGAATCCACATTGTGAAAACTTTTGTAGCCAACTTAGAAATTACCAATTAAAATAAAAACTCGGAAACTCTTTCACGGCTTAAATCTAGGGTCCTTAAGCTTTGTGTATTAGGAGCGGAGCCATTGTTTCGTGCGGATTGTTGGCGAGCGGCTAAGCCTGAGTTCCTCATTAACTGTGGTGGGGTCGAGGAGGATATGAAAGCGGATGTCGCCGAAAATGTTGTCGAGCGGCGGCAAAGAAAACCTCGGGTCTCATAAGTTCACCAATTTCGCCTCATTTGCATTGAAAAGGCCCCCACCCAAAAGAAGGGAACATTAATTAAACGTAACGATCCTTGCAAAACAAAGACAAGCTCAAACTAACTGGAAATTAAATTTATAATTAAGCTGGAAAATGCATGCAAAAATTCGCAGGCTCGGAGGGAAAACGCGCGGAGGGAATGAGGAAAAAGGAAGAGGAGAGAGATGGAGAGAGCGAGAGAGAGAGAGAAGGAGAGCGCTTGAAGAGACGGCTGAATCGCACTCCGGGAATTGCTAATGTAATTCCCAAGGGAGCAGCAGCACCAGGCAGTCCCTTTCGCCCAACCCACTCCTTCCCTGGAAGGATGCCAAGGATGCTTCCCTCCCCTATGCCCTTCCTTCCAACCTCTTTTTCCTCACTCCTCCTCCTCTTCCGTCTCCTCCTCCTCCTGAAAACGACTCTCTCCAATTACCGCTTAATTGCCTTTACTCTGCACAATTAGAGAGTCACAATAGTCTACGTCTACGTGTCCATCTCCCTGGTTCTTCTCCGCTATCCATCCCTTCTCTTTTTCTCTACAAATACACGCTTCACCCACACACTTCCGCAGGACCCGATTGTAAAAGAAAAAAGTAAACAAACTAACGTCGACCGGTTGGTTGCAAAATATTTTCATCCATCCGCCCGGATACAAAACGTTGTAGCGAAACCGCGCGAAATGTGTAATTAATTAATCAGAGATTTTATTTTTTTATTTTTGGGCGGCATTTCTGCGGGCGTTTTTCGACTGAATTGCTGGACAAAACTACTTGAATTAAATGAGTTGGTGAGGAGGATTAGTGTTTTGTTTTTGCCTTGCGCGGGCGGTCGTGGAATTGTGGAGTGGGTCGGATTGGCATAGGGTCGTACTGGAAGAGGGGAGTATTGACTGTAGGAGAAATTATAGCGTATGAATATATAGGTGACCAAATAAAAAAGGAAATAGATGAGGTAGGATAGCGGGAGAGAGGGAGAATTGCCGGAATCGGTTCGTTTCCGTATGATCACATATCCAAAGAGACGCAAGATTAATTGGAGAAAGGAAATCTCCTCGGTGGTATATTAAATGATCGTCAGATTTCATTCCAAATGGGAATGATTTTTTTCTGAAGATTTTCAGATGAATTTTATATGAATTGATTGTCGAAATAAACATGCACGGTGTCAAGATAAACCCAATGATTCTGGATGCCAGTTATATGATGTCATAGCATGTATTGCTGCATAATTTTCTCGAAAGATGGAGGATTAAACTGTCTTTTATTCTAGTTCGGCCATTTTGTACGATTTGAGGGTCACTTTGCAATGATGGCTTATATAAATGAGAATATAATTACAGTTTACATATTCTGAAAGAAGAAGAAGAAATATATAAAATTAACTAGTATCAGACGTGATATTATTATTAAAACGAAGCTCGCGATCATGCATAAAAGAAATCTTTCAGAAATACATTGTGCAGTCAGCTATAACTCATTTGCTTCAAAATGGAGTCAGCTTGAGTTATTTTACTATTCCATACAGTCGCTCCGCCTTTATCTCCAACTAGCTCAAAACCGAAAGACTTATCCTCGCCAGCGCGACCTGCTTCACGGAGGGGTAGGCGCCACGCACGCGGGGGTGGAGAGCGGAAGCACGATGGATAGGGATTAGAGGGGGGATGGTGAGAGAAAAATAAGAGCGCAACTGTAAGAGGGAAGGGAGAGGACGAAAAAGGAAGAAAGAGAGAGAGAGGGGAAACGTGTCGCCCGAATTAATTTCGGGTGCACTCGAGGCCGACGTTTCTAAGCGACAGTGGAAGCAGCAAAAGTGACGCGGGAAGCTTATTTCTCGGCGGAGCGGTCCTGGGGAAGAGTGGAAGATACGCCCGAAGCGGAAGAGTCGAACGGAGTGAGAGGAGGAAAAGGCACGGCGACGTTCCCGCCCATTCCTTTGAAACTTTTAGAAGCTTCGACTCCCTCGTCCGCACCCGCGTGGCCGTCCGCGCGGTTGGAGTTATAATTCCCTATCGTCTACTCTGAAGCACGGGCGTGGCTCGCAGCACGGGACGACGTAGAATGTGGGTACAGCCTCTTTATGGAACGGGGAGATGTCACGCATGGGTAATTAAGGGCGAGCTCTTGTTTCTCCCGTTGAGAGAGAAAGAGAAACGTCTTTCCTTCGCTTCCTCTAAGATTTCCTAATTGCCTCATTAAGCACGCCCTTGTCTCCCATGCGCTCCGTTGCTCCGTCTACATGTAACGGGGATTTTTCCATTTTATTCCTCCGGAGAAAGATCTTAATATGTATTTTCAACGTCTCTCCTTCCTCGGCTCTTTACGATTTCCTCTACACCGTTTTGTTAGATTAAATCTCTTACGATTACATTGGATGTGATCCTCAATGGGAAAGTATGGGAATTTTTATAACTCAGCCAGGCATGTTCTATCTCTTTTTAAATTATTCAGGTTTTTCCTCTTTCAAATCCATGAAATCAAACCAAAATTAGTTATACCATCAAAAAATGCTACTTAATATACTTACATAATGGAACTTTATAATGGTCTATTCCACCTTCTGTTATAAGATCTTAATAACTCAATGAAGTAGATGTAAAAATAGCCTTCAGTTGGAATCGGAACCAATTCATACGTTTAAAAGTATTTTGTCGATTCCTCGGAATCATTTCCTTCCGTTATCGATCCGAAATTTAATGGCCTCGATTTCCTTCCTTACAAAATTATCCCCATTGAGATCTTAAATTCCTTTAGTGAATATCGAATAAATTTTTAATGGCTCAGGTTTGAGCAAAAATTGGTTGCCAATGTCACTAGCCCGAGTGGAACGGTTGTCATTTTTAATACCTGTGAATGAAATTTCCGAGTTTTCATGCTCTTAGCAATTCTTATCTTTCTTGGTTTCGGCAGTAAAGACCTAAGCTACCGTGGTCCCTGACTACACCATCACTTTCCCAAATTCTCTCTTTCTTAATCTATCGTATTCTTTATTTTAATTTTCACTGTTCTTTCGTCACATTCTCTTTCTCTACTATCTAATACTAATATTCTCACTCTTCGCTTATTTATTCTCTGTATGAGCTCTGTCTCTTCTTTTTTTATTATGTTCTCTTGCTACTCCTTTCTCTCCTCTCTGTCTATCCTTCATTTCTTATTATGCTTCTCATATTTTTTCATATTCTCCTCGTCTCCCACCTTCTTGAGCTGCCTTCTCCCCGTTTCTCTCACTCGTTGTCTCTCTCCCCGTCCATATATTCCTCTCGTTCTCTACATCTCTCTCATTCTCTCTCCACCCCCATTATGGAAATGAAATTCCGCAAATTGGAGCGATTTCCTAGTGGGTCGGAAATGGAAGAGGAGAGAGAGGGAGTGGGTGGATCCGAAGAGGAAGGCGAGGAGCGGAGGTTCCTTGGCACCGGCGTAGAGGAAGAGACATCTTAATAGAGGGAACGATGAAGGCGAAGGAAGCTTTAGGTTGCTGGGGTGTGGGAAGCGTAGTAAGAGGTATGCCAAGCCAATGAAGGAAATGTTTGCACGGAGAGGATGAGGAAGGAAAGAACAGGCGGAGGCGGAAGAGGCTGCGGAAACGAAGTGGGTGGTTCTCCTAAGGATTAAGGCTAATGGCAGTATTACTCGAGAAATGCCATGTTTACATGTTAAACTGCCTCTTTAATTAGTTAAATAACTCGTCAATTATGAGGAGTTCATGGCCGGCGTTATAAACTTTGGAATGCCGATAAATTTCTGGACCGTATAACGAATTATATTGAAGACATTTCTGCGCCTAATCTTATGCTTCCCGCTTGACATACTGTTGTGAAGGGGGCCTAAAATCAAGGCGCATTTTGAGTTGCATGTCCACCGTTCCAAGGAAAGATATTCAGGACGACAGCAGATTTTAGCCTTTAATTTTTTACAAGACTTTTTGATAATAATGGATATCCTGCTTTCCACCATTCCTGAACCTAAGCGAGCGAGCACTTTAGTTACGCGGTTCATTTTCGCTTCAATCTCGAAAAAAATCTCGCGACCGAGCCTGAGGAAGTTAATCGAGAAATGTTTTTGAATCGAGGAAGGGTTGAGAACGTAATTAAGCTAAGGAGAGGAGCGGACATTTATTTCTGGAACTACTTCAGTGACCTCTTCGGACAATAAGAGAGATATTGTTTTACGTGTTTTTTCTCCGTTTTCCTCGCTGGCAGGAGGAAACAGGAATTGTTAATATTCGGAGTGGAGTTTTGTTAGAGAGATGAGAGCCATCAGCTTGTTTCCTCCATTACCTCCAGGAAGCAGAATCATTCAGAAAAAGCGATCAACCCTCTCTGGACGTGGAAAAGAAAGCGGCTGGACGGCTACACTCCACCCATTCTCTCATAGACAGCGCATTCGCTTTCTCTAACTCCCAAACTCAAACTGCATGGCAGCCAAATAGATAATTTTGAATTAGATGGCGGACCGCATGCGACCTAAACATTTTGTCAAAACTTGAAAGAGTATGACTCAAAATGATATATATATATATATATATATATATATATATATATATATATATATATATATATATGAGATATATATAAGATGAGATTATCATACAATTCCTAATTGTTAAATATTATTATGTATTCCACATCTCCATGTTACTCCAGTATTGTCTCCTCTACGATCTCTCTTCAATCTAAGTAGTGGCGTCACAGTAATGAGAAATTCGCACATTTTGTACAGGAAAATCATTGCTCTAAACTTTCTCACACTAACTAATTTCTGTCTTGCAGACGTATTACGTAGTCGTCCTGCAGGAAGCTACAACCGGAGCAACAAGGAGGACTGGCAGCTCACGCGACTTTGCCATTTGATTCAGTTATGAAGGCTGAGGGATAGAATTTGAGGAGAAATTTATTTACATTTACTTTAAGAGTGATAAAAGGCTTACTACTGGAGGATATAGTGTTAGCTTAATGGGGCATTAGTCAAATACCGAAGGTCTTTTGCCCTCTTTATGTTAGATCCCCTTCCATCTTTTCTATTCTTCCTTCTCTCTCTTTCTCTTTTGGTCGCCTCGTCCACGCGCTCGTCCGTCTTACATACGGCGTCTGACATCGCTTCCTAAGAGGCTGGTGATGAGTATCTTTACATTAAGAGGAAGTAGGGTGGGGAGGAGAGAAAAAAGGGGGTGAGGGCAAGGGGGGGGGGGGTTATGGGGAGTATGTAAAAAGAAAACCGTGGCAAGGTGAGATAAGAGAAGAAATAAGAAAGGAGAAGGGGTTGAGGATAGAAAGAGAGAGAGAGGAGATGAAGAGAAATAAGGTACGGGGAGGAAAGATAAGTAGGTTTTATGCGTGGGAGGGATGGATTAAAAGTGGTTGAAGAAGTGACGAGGATGGTTGCGTGAAGGAGTTTTGAGTGGGAGAGTGGACAGAAATGGCGCGTAATGAAGGAGATGGGTCAACACAAGAGGAGCGGAGATTAAAGTGTGTTCGGTACGAGAAAAAGCATTATTATAAACCTTGAGAGGTAGAAACTGAGATCGAAAAGATTTTTGAGCGAAGAATATATCTGAGACATTCAAAATAATCAGTTATTTAGCTTCAAGTGCACCTTTCCTCCCAAGTAATTACGGTAAAATCACTTCAAATGACGCGGTAAAGAAAATTGCGTCGTAATAAGTGCAGATTTTCTCCAAATAAATTAAGTAGATGTCGGTTTGCTATTTTTATTTCACGACGGATGATTAAGCAGTTCTCAACGATGCACACTGCAAAAAAGTGGACTAATGAATTCAGCGCCATAAAATTGATATTAAGATAAGCCAAACGAGTGATATGAATTTTTTGTATCAAGTTTTAGCTCGAAAATTGGTGCAAAAATAGACGCGTCAATGAAAAAGGTGAATTATAACGTTAATTTCGTGTAAAAGCCGCCGTGGTATTTCACGAGAAAATGACTTGCAGAGTGCTCTGTGCAATAAAAACAGCATAAAATTTGTTTGGAACGACGATGAGTACCACGTATGCAAAGGGAGTCGATTCAACGATGCCCCTGCATTTTTTTAACGAGTTAGTTTCCTCTAACTTGATGATTAATTTCGCTCAGTGTTTTGAGGGGCTAGTTACGAAGTGCAATGGAGTTGAAATAATATTTCAACCTCTCAGCGTCCGATGGTGAGAGGGCGCTAGTGGTGTTTTGAGAGCGAAAGAGCTGTTTGACACTGAATGGTGTTTGAGGAGGAAAGAAAGTTGACAGAGCGAGGGAACGAGAGAGAGAGAGAGAGAGAGAGAGAGAGAGAGAGAGAGAGAGAGAGAGAGAGAGAGAGAGATAGAGGGTGAAGCGTACGAGATCTCTGGAATAGAAGGAAGCACCTACGTGGCAAAGCCTCCACAAAACGCCACGGATGCTCCAACGCAGTTCTCGAAATTAATTTTACTTTCCTCATTAGTGAAGCAATTCCCTGTGTAGTTCTCGAATAATAATCGGACGGCGTTAAAAACATAGGGTAGTGTTTTAAACGCCCTCTTACAAGCAACGCTTTCCCAAAACGAGGAATAGGTGAGTGTGTGTGTTTAGAGAAGGTCTCGAAAGAGAGAGATATGAAAGAGGGAGTTAGTAGATGGAGGGAGTGGTGAGAGGAGGGGGTTGCGAAAGAGTAAAACGCGTCCTTCTGGAACGTGAGGCTGGAACAAAGAGAGGGGATGGATGAAGTACGGAACGCAGTCGTAGAGTTTGCACCCAGAGCAATAACTGGTGCCGGACTCTATCGCGGGCTCATCTCGGAACACGTGCCGTCTCCATGGCGACGCCCGGATGCCGCTGCCGCACAGTTTTGTTGAATTAACTCGGAGAGAGGGAGTCTCAGGTGCGTTTTGGATGGGGATTCCGCCGTAGGGAGGGCGAGAGAGAGAGAGAGAGAGACAAAAAAGGATGAGGATTAAAGAGAAAGAGGGAGAGATGGAGAGGGTTGGAAGGTAAGAGAAGGGAGAGCGCGCGGGGGGAATCTGGGAATTGTGGATGGGTTTGAAGCGGGGGTGGAGAAGGGGGGAAGGGAGGTAGCGAGGAAGTCGGGAAAGAAAGAGAGACAGAGAAGGGGAAAGAGGTGGATATGATTGGGTTTGCTTCCGTTGGGATGGGGAAGGTAGTCGAAGTAGGATGAAGGGAGGGAGGGGAATGGACGAGTGGGAGAGAGGTGAATAAAGAGTGTGAGAATGGGATACAGGAGTGTCGCTAGGTGGGTGGGAGTAGGTGGGGTGAGGGAGATAGAGAGGGGAGGGAAAGGCAGAGTGAGAGGAAGGCGCAGAATGGAGCATACACAGTGTTTGTGGCTTTGACAGTAATTGGAGTGCTTGTCGGGGAAATCGCAAGCGGGCTGGTATTGATTCGGCGGCGGCGACGGGAGCAGGAGCCGAGGCGGCGGCTGGGAGGTGGCTGTGGGACACGGGCGGGGGGGAAGAGGATGGAAGGGGAGGGAGAGAGGGTGCGAGAGCAATAGAAGGGGAGGGAGACGAAGGGAGGATAGGAAGACACAGGGAGAATAGGGAGAGAGAACAAGAGGATATAGTGACTGAACTGCGATGAGATGGTATTTTTAAAAATGAATGGGGTCTTTTATTGTTATAAATGGGATTTGAAAGAGGTAAGAGACGGATTGGCAACGTTCGGGAAGGAACTGGAACTAATAAAACATTTTTAATCAATGACTACAATTATGGTGGGCATCGATGTGATTTTGAAATGTTTTCAAACCTTACAATTGTCAGCCAGCTACGCTATAGGAATCTACTTTTCATAAACCTGCCTCTCATAAAGAATCGGTGGAATCAAGATTCATATTATATAATTCGAAAGCAGCGAAAAGACCAAGAGATTTTTAAAATCTCGAAGAAAGCAAAACGAAAAATGATAAACCGAGAGAGGTAGATATACGTATAATAGAATGAAAACGAAGAGAATAAAGCGGAAAAAGGCAGAGATGAAATCTATACTTATTTAGTTATAGGGATTACATGGAAGGTATGAGAAGGAGGGAGAGGAATGGAAGAGTAAGGCGGGAAGGAGGGGAGAGAGAGTTTTATTTTTCAAAGGCTGTTCGCTTGGAGGTGTTCATCGCACGGGAGCTTGCTCGTGGGAGGCAATCTGATCGCTTGTGTGCTCTTGGCCGTGCTCGGGAGGGAAGGACGGGAAGGGAAGCGGAAGGGGAAATCCTCGGTCACTTTTGCTAATTGAATCTAGCCATCGGGTGGCCCGAGCTCCTCCATCGTCCCCTCCCCCCCCATCGCCCCTTCTACACACACGCCAACCCCCGCGCCCACCTCCTCCTATCCAGCTACCTTTTTTTCATCCCCTTTTGACGCGGCGAACCAACACAGCCATATCCACCCACGGCTAAACGCCCCTTCTCTCTCTCTCTCTCTACTCCATCCTCTCCCTCCCTTCCACCGTCTCTTTCTCTCTCTCCCTCACCTCCTCTTTTAATCTCCTAGCACCTCCGTACCTGTCGTCGCCACGCCCCATCCCAAGCAGCCCCTCCTCCCACGCTACCTCCCCGTGCCTCTCCTCCGCGTCTCTCGGCCACCGTCTCCTCCCTCGTCGTCGCCGCCGCACGCACTCCCCCGCTGGCACCGCAAGGGACCTCCACGGAACCTTTTTTACGCACCCACACACACACTCTCTCTCTCCCTTTCACACCCTCTCCCATTCCGTCCACCATGCCAACACCAACACAGCGATAACTCACTCTTAACGGACCGTCGATCCAGGGTGGCCCGCTCTCTCTCTGCACCTTACCTTACCCGCTGTCCACCCACAGGACGCGTCCCTCTCTCCATCCTCCTCCTCCATTTCCACCCTCCGACGAACAAGCACGCACATTCGTTTGACATAATCAAATTTGGGTCCATTTCATTCGGCCCTCGTCCCTCTTTTCCTTCTCGCCGTCCGCTTCCCTCTCCTCTCCATTCGCTATCTTTCTCTCTTCCTTTCTTCTCCTCTCTTACGCTCCGCTCGTTACGCTCTTTTTTCTTCCTCTTTCCCAACCCAAACTATCATTTCTCCCTCGGAGAGCATTACATTCGCAGCGTGGGATGTCTTGAAATAATAAATGGAACTTGAATAACTGCATCCTCCCTAAAAGAAACGGCTGCTGAAAGTTTAGAAACCTTCAGATGCAGTTCGGATAAATTTATCGCTAAGTATTTTTATACCGAATATACTAGAGATTATAAGCGTTTATTTCAATTAATAAAAATAATAAACAAGTTAGTAAAGTGTGCAGTGTATCACAAATATGCGCGTTTCGTGCGATGGAGTATTTGAAATTAAAGGATATAATTTGAACGAACGGGCATCTAAAACAGTGGAAAATCATGACCCGATTATGCCTGTCTATTAAAAATTTCTTCCCTGCCCGAAGTTGGTGCATTCATAATTTTAGTAAATTACTAAATACTGCAGGACGATATATCAGAAATTATGCCAGGGAAATATTAAATTTACTTTTCCCTATATATTTTCTATTCAGTTGTAATTTATCAAACAATCGATAATATTTAAAACATACCTAACTTGGATTACTTACGACGAAGAAAAGAACGTAAACGTAAATATTTCAGATACTTAACTAATTTTTTTTCGCTTACAAAATACTGCATGGATACGCAAGTAAATTAAATGTATTTTCCTAATTATAGTAGATTTTTTACTTCACTTACTGCGAAGATAGTTTACGTTGACAACAATTACGTAGTACAAATGCAAGAATTTTTTCAAGTTAAAAGCGAATTAAGGCTTTGTTTGAACGGCTACTCCTACGATAAAAATGTACGTATTACTAATTTTTTACGTGATATGACGGAAAGTACGTTATTTGTTTCCAGTAAAGTGGCATCCCTGATTGAGTTGTGTTAACCATTTATGTCATTTTCTTATTGTCTTTAGCCATAAGTCCTTAATTTCAAATTTTATGAAAATCCCTTCTGTAGAAGCCGAGAACAAACATTCGTACGGACGGACGAATCGAAGCTAAGTTAGAGGAGCTTACGTTGGAGACGAAACTTATCTAAAAGTCGCCTAGATACCAGATATGGATGCATTGTACGGTCATACCCCGATTATCTGTTAGGTTAATTTCCCGGCCTTCGTTGGAAAGTGATGATCGTCGGAAGCCGGGGTATGACTGTACATACACTGCAGTTAATGTAGGTTGTCAGATTCCCCCGTCATATCGTACATAAATTGTAGCGCTGTCAGGAAGCGAGAAATCCAAACCCACTAATTTTCATTGCGATAGAAATAAATATCAGCGAATTATGCCAAAAAAGAATAATTAACTGGTAGATATTCGTACTGATGAGTGTTTTTGTGACTATAAGCCTCAGAAACCAGTGTTATTATTGATATAATTTATTTATTTTTAATTAAAATTTTAAAAAGACTAAAATTAGCTTTTTATACAACATTCAATTGGCTTCACTTGCTAAGATATGACCCATTTCCATTATTCCGCTCGGCTAGATGGCTGTTTGCTGTGCTTGGGATCGTGTCAAAAAAGCGTCGGATGAGCGAGTGAACGCGACGGAATGCGAGTAATTAATTCTATGAGGCGAACGTCGTATGATCAAATTGTTGGAAAGCGAAGTGTCGGAAACCGACGTATGACTACGTGATTCTACAAATGCATCCTGCAGTTAATCTCTTACCCGCCAGAGGCGCTGATGCTCCTCTTTATTGTTGTTGATACGATGTGGAGATCTGACAATTATGCATGTTTTTGACAATTATATAAATAAATTTGTCTCCCACCTAATTTATTTTCAGGAAGTTAGTTTAAATGGTGAAGCTTGGGGGATGGATATTTCGTAAAAGAGTATGCAAAATATTCTAGATTGATAACGAATGATGATGGATATATATATATATATATATATATATATATATATATATATATATATATATATATATATATATATATATATATATATATATCCTAATTCACGATATCGACTGCAGGGAAATAAAGGATTTCCGAGAATGAAAGACATAATAAAAAAAATTAAGCCATTACCCGTGGTATGGGAAAACACTGAACGAGGATGATGGTGTTTTGCGGCAGATTAAGAGAGGATACTGCACATCGGGGGAAGGGGAGTTCAACACCTAATGGGCCGGCGATACATCCCCTAATGACAAATTATGGAGAAGCAAGGGACCGAAGCGGTAGGGTGCTGAGGGGGACCCTCCGCAGGGCCGCTCGCCGGAGATTGCGGGAAAGGAGGGGTGAACCGAGATCGGAAGGAAACATTGCGAGAGGGGACAGGAGGGTGCTCTCCGGTGAGTGGGAACAAACACAGCAATAAACTCCTTATAAATTGATTCCGAGTATTATGAATTGGGGTCTTTTATGGGTCAATGAAATATATATATATGGATGTCAACAAGGTGTTGGGATGAGGAAACCCAGTGAGCACTCACCAATCAGACGACTTCAGGTTGGCGAGGCCCCGGGGATGTCGAAGCGACACACGTAAAATAACACAAAAATACAGAAACATCACAAACGTAAAGCTTTCGGAACTACTCCTTCTTCAGCTATATATATATATATATATATATATATATATATATACACATACATACATACATGGATATATGAGCCCGACATTATTAGCTTAAAGCTTGCAGATTAACCTTGGCATATATAAATATACATATGTACGCATACACCTACGTCTAATATAATATTGAAAATGGTTTTAAGGAAAATAACTTGAATTATTCAAACAGTAGATTTTATGATAATATTAAATGTAAATGTAACTGATAATTGAGTTACATTAAGAAAGGATTATCATCTTGAATTCAAAGGAGAAAAACAATAAACGCTAAAGTGTATACGTTATATTGTAATTTTTCTCGTCGACACGGTTTAACGCGAGCACCGTCAATACAACATTCAAGCTCGACTAACCGAATTGAATCAAGTAAATGGGATGGGTGAGGCGAGGGGAGGAGTGCGGGCGAAATGGAGGTAGAAAAAAGGATGGATTTTTGAAATAAGAGAGGGTAGGTCCTAACTCTTCCTCATTGAAAAACTAACCGACGAGGAAATCGGGAGGAGAAGGGAGAGATGGGCTCGCTCTTATTGGATTAAACGTCCGTGATTCTGGGGGTCGTCTTCCCGGTCTCTCTGTCTCCTCCCCACGCAGTCGCCCATTCCTCGCCCTATCCCTCGACTCTCCTTCATTCCACCGTCTTTAGCCCTTCGCCCATTCTCTATCTCTCCTTTCTCCGTTAAGGCTACTGCCTTCTGTCTCTCTCTTCAACTCTCCTTTTGTCATACGCTCTCTCTCTCTCTCTCCGCTGTCCTCCGTGCAATGTCATTCTCATAGGACGGTTTCCCAGTAAAGCAAGAGGAGCCGGTTTGCCCCTGTTCGCTGACCCTCCCATATACCACCAGCGTCTTCCTCGGCTTCTCTTCGCTTTTGATTCTCTTCGAATGCCCTACCACCCACAACGCTCCAATACTCTTTACGGATGGGACTGTAGAAGCAAAGAATGGCATTCATGATGTTACCGGAGTTTGGATGATTTCTGATTATATTCTCCTGGCTAGCAATTCAATCGGCTAGTTTACATTCAAGTGAAATAATTTAATTATTTTAATGATTTTAAGTGACTATTATTTGGACCATCTGTGTATAGGTCTGGCCTAAATGAAAATATAAATTTGAAATTTTAATTTCTTAGCTAAATAAACATAAGATTAATCCTCTAAAACCATAAAATTGCGACCGAAGTAATTTGCTTTTGTCATGAAAATTGGCTTAATTTTAGCCTACTTTCGAAATAGGCTTATAGTTTCGTCTGTCTGTCCGTATGTTTGTCCCTCCCATTAACTTTTGAATCAGTACACCGATTTTCATGACACTTGGTGGAAAGTTTTGTTGCGAATATTTACAGCCCCGGGTTCGATTCCAGGAACTATCTTTCCCATTTCATTTACATGGGAATTCTAAAATGCATCGTGCAGGGTAATTTTTTCTTGAATATTAAAATATCTTAGAATTGTAATATCGAAGAGAAATTTGTACTATTCGCTGGTGAAAGGAATGGAGATTCTAATTTTTATCGTAGAATTATTCTTATCGATCATATTTCTTCGAATTTCGCGAATGTACCGGCGTTTTTGCAGTTATTATCACTCATTACGAGAGTGTTGCCATTGTTGGACTCGGATTCGGTATAGTGTATATCAAATATTTTGTAACCGCTGTGTCTGCGTCTCTGCATCTCTGCGTCTCTGCATCTCTGCGTGCGAAGCCTCGAGTGACGTCACCTTCCGGCATGAACGCAAATAAACCGAGAACGGTCAGTTCGATTTCGACAATTCTTTCGCCTGAATACTCGGCGTGAACTCTTGCAGGTTTTAAGTAGGTAGTCGTCCACCGGAAAGGCATGGGTTCGATACTAGGATAGTTTTTGTTTTTTCATTCGATTAATACGTAATCGGATAGAATACGATGTGAAGACCTTTATTCTTTAACATTTTTAAATATCTTACAATCGAGACTTTGACTCGAGATTTATACCATTTCACGCAGAAAGAAATAAAATTTTTATTCTTACCGCCGATTCTGTTGTTTAATTAGTGTTTGCTCATATTTTAAGTTTATATTCGATTTTTTCCGGTTTTTGGACATTTCAAAAATTGTTAATCTCGGATTTTTGCATTGTTAGACTCGGGCTTCAAGTGCATTTGCACTAAGCTTGCAACAAAATGTATGAAGGACAAAAACAGATTAAGCATCGAGTGACGTCACCTCCCAGTATAAACGCAAATAAATCAAGAACGGTATGCTCGATTTCGACAAATCTTTCGCCTGAATACTCGGCGCGAACTCTTGCAGTTTATAAGCGGGTAGTCGTCTCCCGAAAAAGCATGGGTACGATATCAGAAAAGTTTTCGTTTTTGCGTTTGATTAACACATAATCGGCTGGGATACGATATGGAGGCCTTTAGTCTTTGAGATTTTCAAATAATTTACGATCGAGGCTTTCACTCGAGATTTACACTATTTCACGTAGAAAGAAATGAAGATTCTTATTCTTACTTTCGATTCTGTTGTTTAATTCGTGTTTTCTCAAGTTTTAAGTTTATATTTGATTTGCTCCGATTTTTAACAATTCAATTGTTGACCTCGGATTTTTGCATTGATGGACTCGAGCTTTCAAGTACATTTGCACTAATCTTACAATGAAACAAACGCATCAAGGACAATAATCGATTGAAAATTTATGTTAAGAGTTTCGTGTAAATATAAAACAAATGAAACACGTAGCGAAGAAAAGAAACGATTCCAGTGGATTGTAATAATGGAAAACTTAACATTTCAAATAGAAAGATATTTCATGCATTCATTAAAATATCGTTTCGTTTGCAAGTTTTATTGTGCAGTTTAAGCAAATTACTATATTGATAATGTTTGTGATTAATTTCTTTCGACATTGACGCGTGGGCGGTGCATTGATTACTTCATATTAAACAAACCACAGAACATACGATATGCTATACCATAAGAAATATTGAACAAAACAAAAAATATTGTGTACCGGCAGTATAAATCATGTAGGTATGTGCTTTTGGTTATGAAAATGGTGTGAGCTATATAATTATTTTAAGATGGGCAATAAAAGTGGTTCAACTAATAACACTCTTTGTAACAATTTTTTCTCATGGGAACTATCGCATTAGGTCACTTCACGCAAGGGTCTCTAGATGTTTGCAGGAAGTAACGGGCCCCTAGTATTACATATACCCGTTATTTTTGCCACACAAATACGCGTGATCAATTTAGCTTTCCGTTCGAATGTATTTGTAATATTTTATAATGCTAAATTATCAATGTTGGGAACACAAAGAGCAACTCATCCGCTATTAAAGCCAATATAAGTATTAAATGAATAATAATTATGTAGAAAGTAAGCATCACAAGTTCCGTTTGGATCATCTTGTTTAGTCATGCAGTTGCGGTTTGAATGGGACAGCACGTACAAATCCAAAAACAAGATTTTCGATGAGTAATTGAAAAAAATCTCTTTAAAGACTTCTATAGTCAATCAGTATAAATGAACTCAGCGTCTGTTTTCTGATTGATGCTGAAAATATTTTTTACGGGAACTGTAAATAGATAATGTACAGCGCGGTAAAAACAATTTCAAAACACGAGGCGCGTTTTTTGCCGCATAATGTTAAAATCTAATCGATAGCAAAGTTATATTTAAGCTTGGAATGCGGAATGAAACGGGAATTATTCCTTTCATTCCTGTAGTATCCTTCCCGAGTTAACCTTTTCCTTTTTCTCGCCTCCCGTGGAAAGTTTTTCATCACCTCCGAAAGATCATGGTTCGTTTAACACACGAATTTAGCAACCCGAACAAATCTTATTTTGAGAGACCCTTTTTTTATCGAAAAAAAGGTAAGGGTCATGCGCATGGCAATGTAACGCCACGATGGACATCGGCCACCTCGTCCGGGCGACCATTTTTATCGAATTTTACGCTCCAATAGCTCCTAGGAGAACGTTGTCCATCCCGGTCTCCCTTTTTGAGTTGCCATTCAAGTAGTATCCGCCCTTGAACGACCCTAAAGGACCCGAATAACATAACGCATCAATAGTCTCTCTTTCATCCACTTTCGTAGAAATCTAATTTCTCACGGAGGTAACGTTTTACCCTTATGAAATATATTATATCGACGTGAAAATATCAATCGGAATAGTCAAATCATTTTTGTGAAGGTACAAATCTGTATATAACGTAACGGGGTATAATTCAAGCAATTCGTTTTTATTCTAATTGTAAAATTTTTATTAGTTTAGTTTCGCATTCTAGATTTTCAGAAGGCTTCTTAATTTGCTAACTAGAGCATGCATTTGAATGCCACATGATATTTAAAAAGTAAAACAACGTAACCCTAAATAACTCTTTATATAATATTTATACGTAATTTAAAGTGATGAAAATATTTTTGAATAGCGGTAAGCAGATTTCAAGATAAACAAAACGAAAGTTTGGTGAAGAGTCCTCTCTTTCTCCTCTCTTCGATTCTCTCCTTAAATGGAGGACATGGCGACGAGAAAGGTGTGAGAAAGAGTGCGCAGCGGGGAGAGTAGGAAAGGAAAGAGGGCAGAGGAGGAGGTGGCGTTAGGGGAAGGGAGGGGAAAGGAGAGAGGGGTGTGGCTCTAATTGAATCACTGGCCCTGCGACTGAAGGGCGATCGTTTGTTATAATCGACGTCACCGCTCGGTGCCTCCCACCCCCGCTCGGACCGATAAATACAAGGGAGAGGGCGTAGGTGGGGAGGGTAATGGGCGGGTTAGAGGGACGGGAGACAATCAATCTCTGTTTTCCCGGGTCGGGTGGGGGGCAATGGTTCTCTGGTTTCTCCGAATGCTCCTGACGTCAATTGTTGTGACACCTAAATCCTATTACGAAAGTCGGTTTCCCAAAAACTCACTTGGGAACTTAATTTCGCTAAGAAATTGAATGTTTTGGTGATATATTGGTTTACTTTTTGGGTTAGGATGCGGAAAAACGGAGTATATAGAATTTTCTGTGCGCTTGAGCGTTTCTTATAATGTGACATCTTAGACAAAGTTCCAGAGATGTTAAAATATTTCTAGAATTCTATTTTTGTCTCTTTTATTTAAATATTTAATTTAATATTTCTCTACTTCAAGGTTGATAATTGCTCGAATTTTATTTATCCTCAATAGATTTTTCATATTAATGGATAAAATCATTCTTAAAATTATTAGTAGACGCAAAAGCCGTAAAAATAACTTGTTTCGGTAAACGCTTTAATTGCACCAAAAAGAGGAATTTATAGGCAAAATGTTTTTCTTCGATATTAGGAAACATACTAACTCGAGTCAACTACATTTCATGTCTCATTAATGCAAGACGAGTCAGACTTTTTCGCCCAATCACGATCTCTCTCCCTCTCACTTTATTTCTGCTCCTAGGAATCATGAGAGGGAGGATGTGAAACCAAAAGTCCGTTGAGGACCTTAATTGGAGGATGCTTTCGTAAGCTCTGCCATTTCTCAGTCCTCGCTCGCTTGAACGCTTATCCTCTTTCCTCCAGTCCACTGTTCCCTCGCTCTGATAACCTACCTTCCCCTCTCCCTCCTCTTTCCCTCCTCCTTTCCTCTTACCCTTCTCCACTTAGTCCCTGCATCCACTCTCTTACTCCCCCTCTCCGTTATCCAGAAATCCTTTCCCTCCCACCCTTTCTCTTCCCCACCCTCCGCCTCAACGTATCGCCAATCCATCCTCCTCCCATCCCACTCCTTTCCACCCTCGCCGACCCCTCTCCGCCTCCTTACCGCCCCGCGTCGGAGTGAATGCCCATTAAAAATTCATACGCGAGTGGATAGACCCTAGGAGCATTCATTGGTGGAAGGGGAGCGCCGGTCGCGTGCTATTCAATGCGGGGAAGGGTGGGCTCTATGTTGCATGACGGGTAATCTTGTAAACGCGTTAAGTGGGATCAAGTGGTCGAGGGGACGATCGAGAAATATCGACTACGCATCTGACGAGGCAAACACACGCCAACAAACAGTGTCGCATGCAAATGCATGCATTATACGCGCGCGCACACACACACGCAAGGCTTCAAGCTTCAAGGCTAACCTCGGCGTGATTTCGCTATATCCCTGCAAATTGACGAACGCTTTTATTAGTCTTTCACGCGGTGCATGTGTGCCTCGACCTTAATGCGACGAGGAGATGCATTAGTGGCTTATGTCACAGCTTTTTTATTTATGATGGGTTAGGAAATGGATCAAGAGGACAGTATACTCGTAATAAAGGTTTTTAGAACAAAATTATAACGTTTAAACAATAAAATTTTATTGATATGAAAGATTTAAAATTTGTTGAGGAGTCTTTCATGGCGGACGTTACCATTATATGATATTAGTTTTTGAAATTATATTACATTTAATCTCCTGAATCTTTTTGTTGGATTGAGCAATGCAATCTAAGCTTCTTTAATTTCAAAACCAGCAATTGTACAAGAAAGGAAACATCTCCAATGTATGCTTATGCATTTTCTTTATTATTTATATCTACGTATGGAAACTATATTGAATTAATTTTGTTTTTAAATCCTGCATTTTTTCTTTTCGTAAGTTTCAAAGGAAAAATTATCACTCATAACACACTAGTTTCATTTAATGAATCTGAAGCATCACTCGTTTTGGAAAGTCCTTTTCCACTACGGAATTAAACATTCGGGATAAGACCTTCCTTGTATCTGATCTCTGTAGCAACTATGTCTCCACTCTCTCCACTCTGAAAGCTCTTCTTATAATTCCTTTTCTTTCTGTTTATGACTTCCTCTTTTGAGGTATTTGTCTCGCATCTCTTCTGTCTCTTTTTCCTGGGCTCTTGCTCGGGGTATCTTGTCTCGATTAATCTTTCTCATTCTCAATCAACCATTTCTTCTTTTGATGCTTGTTTCATGTCTCAATCTTAGTCTTAATGGTGCTACTTTTTCAACTACAGCAGGGATGAGCAAATTACGGCCCGAGGGCCAAATGAGCCTCGGAAATCCATTATGAAAGAGAACCGTGGTATCTAATACGGTGAATTCAATAATTTTTACTTAGAACTAGAGCCAAAAAGCTTTGAAAGTGTAGTTATTATGCTAAAAAATTATTTATTAACGATTTTTACGAATAGATTCCCAATCTCTCATAATTTCCAATATGAACTCTAATGTGGCCGGCCGAGAAATTGGCAAATACTAATGCCTAAGCATTTGCAGCTTCTAACGAGTCCCCCCTCATAAAATGTTTTTCCATCCCTGAACACGGAACCTCCATTACCAGCATTCCATAAAATATGCTTTTTTGCAAAAGTACCCCACATACGCAAACCTCCACTATTTTATCGAGAAGCAGGTGGGTTAAAAAAAGGAGAGGGAGAGTTCGCGAGAGTATTGTTCGATTTAACGGACGCCCAGCGCGCAGGTGTAAGGAAGAAAATGAGGGAGGAAACGGCGAGGGAGAGGGAGGAGGTGGCATAGAGGCTAAAGGATGTATTTCGGGAGGGAGGATGTGCGAACGATGCGTGGGAGTGTCGACGAGGTTCACGTTGTAAGGGAGAGCGAGGATGGAATCCTTTCTAGTCGGAAGGAAGGATGCAGCGCGAGGCGAGATGGAATCGAGGATGCTGCGGGTGAAGGAAGTGGATGAAGACTAGACGGTTAGTACACGGAAGAAAATGAAGATGAAGACGGAATTGTTGGAAGGGAGGATGGGGCACGTCCGGATGGGGGGTATGCGAGTTTGAAAAGTGGCGAGTATATAGATGTCGAGTGGATGGGAGGGGAAAAACAGTTGAAGAGGAGGAAGAGGGAGGGGGATTAGAAGGATGTGGCGGGGTCGAAGGTGCTGCTCGAGGGTTTTTGGACGTCCCGCGATCCGTGGGACAGACGCGAGTGCGGAATATTAGCCTCCGTCTCGCCGCGTCCGTTTCCCGCAGCCTCCTTCTCCCTTTCGTTGCTCTGCATTTCCGTCAGAAAAAAAGCCCTCTATCCGTGTCCTTCCGGCTCTCCCATCTGGAGGATCTCGTAATTCCCACCGGGATGAAAGGTTTTTTTTGGGGAGGGTGCGATACACTCCTTTTCCTTCCTGTTGGGCTGCTAACAAGAAATCTTTTGTTTCTCTCTCTCTCTCTCTCTCTCACACACTCTCTTAACGAGACTCCCATTTTCCTATTCAAGTGGGTTTTTTCACTCTCCGACGCCTATCTCCCACGGGGAATTTTAATACTCTCTTTCTCTCTCCCCTTCTCCTATGCTGCTCCCAAATTTGCTGTTTCTATGGGCTCCAAATTTCTTTTCTTCGCTCTTTTAGATCGTTCTCACCCTTTACTTTTTCAATTGTTCTTGCATATATTTAGCCATTATTAAAAAAAAACTTTTACCAAAATTTTAATTCATGTATGAATCCATGAATATGTTTGAGCGTTATAAGTCGCTCCATAAAACGGACCAATCGACTATTTCTGAGGTCAATGGAGAAAAATCTAAATCTATTCCTTAGATGCCTTCAGTGGCTCGTCATCACTTTAGCCTATTATTGCCTAACTTAAAAGATGCGTCGTTAATAAATTCACAAACATTTATTTCTAATCGACATCCTCGCTTTCTTCGATTCCGGTTGCTCCCTTTCATGCCTTCGTTTTCTCCGAACGCAGCACGTAGCAGAGCAGCCCGTACACTTCCCCAACCGCCCTTCTTTCCCTTCACGCGCGGTGATTTCCGAGCGACGCCCAAACAACGACACCGTCGACGTGGTAACGTATAAACAGTCCCTTTTCCATGCCTTCGCCTTGCTCCCATTGTCATCGCCTCTCCACTCGGAAGCTCTCGATTCATTTTCGTCCTCGCACGAATAACCACTTCTCATTTTACCCATTCTCCAGACATCCGAAATAATAAAAAATCGAAAAAGAGAAAAAACGCGAATCTCCGATATTTATTCGAGATTTCAAAAGACAACTTCCTCCGCCCGCGATATTGGCGGGATGGGAGGGAGAGAGGAAAAAATGATAAAGCGAGAGAGAGAGAGAGAGACGCGGGAAAGGAAAAAGAAAAGATGAGAAGCAGAAGAAGACGGTATTTGCTCCTATAGTGTGTGTCTGATTGCAGAGGGCTTAATGGAGCGAAACGGGAAAAGTACCTTTTTACGGAATAAAAGGAGTAGAGAAAGAACTCTCCCTCCCCGTCTCCTCCTTCCCTTATGCCTCCCTTTTCCTCTCACTCTCTCTCTCTCTCCCTCCCTCCTCCCTTTCCAATTCCCCAACATCGGCCTCTCCTTCCCTTTCCCCCTCTCTCCCAACTCCGTTTGCTTTTCTTGATAAAGACCCTTGTGAGTGACTGGGACATCATCCAGCGGGAGAGGAGAGAAAAAAATGCCGCAGACGAGCGCGGGAAGCGGCGGCTATAATATCTTCGAGCCGAAATAAAAAAGGGAGCAGATGAAAGGGGAGGGATAGGGAGAGAGAGAGTGAGGGAAGCACGTCGTATCCCTTCAACAACACGTGAAGGGCCTTCTCCGCTGGGATATCTATCCTCTTCATTGTCTTTCGGTTGGTTGTCGGCGCGATTCCTGATTCCCTCAGCTTCCTTTCAAGCCTTGGCTGCTTCCCGTTGCCTCTCCCATCTTTTCTGCCTCTCTTTCTTTCTCCATCGCTTGTTATACCTCTACAACCATTACCAATTTAACCCTCTCCTATTCTTTCTGTACTTCATTATCATAATCCTCCGATACTTAAGTCGCCTCTCGAAATCTCCGTCAATAAAAACATTAATCCATATATATCCATGCTTTCAATCTTATTATGTTTACATCTCGCATTTATCTTTCAAAGTGTGAGGTATTTTAACCACTTGGAGATTTATTGCATAATATTATTTTTAGTATTATACGCACACGTTTTAACAGCGTCGCTTGTTTTCGAGAGTCACTTAACACGAACGGCCATTTTCAAGGGGAGAAATGTGTTCCTCACTTGGGTAATATGAGGCTGTCTGATTATTAAAAATTTTATGTGTAACTATACATTTTTAATACAAATATTTAACTTGGGGTTTTCCGTGTCGATTACATTACATTGTTCATGTCTCCGAATATTTCATGTCTCTCAAATTCTTTTGCCAGGGTTCAGTTTTTACCTCTTGAGATTTTTTGTAGTCACATTGAAATATACGGTTATGTTTTTTGTTCGATTCCGGCATTTCTTATATCTGTTATCAAAGTGCTTTGGAATGGACTGCTTTTTTGGAAAGGGCATTATCAGCTACCCATAAAAGATGCCATTCTGATGATGGGTAAGAAAACCAAGAGGCTTTTGGCATTAGAAATTCTCGTTTTTTAAATTTATGTCGAAAACTTCAAGCATGCCATTATTTTTTGCAAAAACTACCGGGACTTTAATTGTCGAAGCGGTTTTATGCCTTCGTTCTCTTGATTAAATTTCGAAGCTCTGAGGGCTCTTAATTTTTAGAATATTTTATACTTTACTTGAACGTCGAGAACCAGACTAGTAGCCGATCCGTTCGCCAATTAGTATTACTCTTCCGTGTTTAAGCTGTCCTCCATTTTGCAAGGATCGCATTATTTAAACGGTTTGAAAACAATGCTCGCGGTTCGCGTTTCTTCTTGTTCTTGTATCCCTTCCATAGTTTTCCCCTCTCACGGACTTCTTCCAAACCAACCAATCCGGTCAGTGTCGCCTTCTCTAGGGTACAAGCGGAACCACACGCAACCTTCGCAAGCAGCGCGTGATAGCTTGTATTAATCGCTATTTTTGAGACGGTACAACATATAAGCTTCTTGTTCTTGAGTTATTTATGGTTTTTTAATCTATTTTAAATTTTATTCTGCGATCATTTAATACTAATTTTTATTCTTAAATTGGCAAAGTTAATTAGACATACCCCCGTCATTCTGCTAACCTTCGAATAAGTACGTAAGATAAATACTGATTCAGAAAAATACGAAGCGTGCTAATATTTTTTCACCAGGAAATTAATAAGTATATTGATATTTTAATTTGTTAATGTATTTATAAAGAAAATACTATTGGAAATAGACCACCAGAGACGTATAGTATGTTTAAATGATTCTGTGTAGTTATTGCTACAATGAATTGAAACAAGTAATTTATAAGAGCGAGTATTGGACGAGTGAGTAAATAAAACGAAATATAGTTAGAGAAAAGATACTGAGGTTATGAAGAGGTTAGAATGAGTGCTAATGGTTCCATTGTGTGATTTCCTCCGATTTTCTAATGATTACCAATGCACCTGAAATGATCTCTCATCTCATTACCTTTCCTTCATGTTAAAGATAAATCTTAGACTAGAATTTTTCCGTTTGTGACTACATTGATTCATACTTGCAGGATTTGTGAAGGATGATGAGGACTGATAAGAGTACCAGGTTTGCAATGAGCGAAGTCGATGTAGAAAAGAGAATACCGAAGAAGTTGGTCATTTCAAATAGAATATTGGGGTAAGTTTGCCTTTTTTATCTAATAATTACTGTCGGCGTTTTATTTACACGATACCGTCTGTTTCTATATTATGCAGCATCTGAGATGCTTGATATAATTTTAACACATTAATGATCTGTCTAACATGCTATAAATGTACATTTGCGAAGATAACCTTTTGAATTACTCATCTAGAGTAAGTAAAGGTTTATCGGCAACCTAAAGATTCCGCCAAACCTTTAGTATTTATTCTTAATGCGGTATGGACTATAAAAAACGGATGGCAAGCAAGAAAAAATTTTAATTATCGATTATATTGATTAAAAGTTTCTTTGCTTCTTCGTACTATTTTATCCAAAAATCGAGGCGAGTGAAGAATACGTGAATTATTTGCTTTGCCGACAGGTAAAAAATATCGAAGAAATTAAAAAAAACGCCTAATTCATTATCAAAAACACTCTCGTCATGTTCTCAGAGAGGGAGAGATTTGAGTTATTTTAAAACTCATTCACGTTTGGCACGTAATGGGATTTTTGCGAAATAAAAAAGGAGGAAGCAAAATTCTACGTAAATTGATATTTTAAATTAAATAGCGGATAAAATAAAAAAGAGAATAGCATTTTTCCAATGCCTCGGAAAAGTATGTGGACGCCATATATTCATGATTTAGGGATTTGGAATTATTTCGATCGATTCCGATAGACGCATACTTTATGCAATAGCGTTTTAAATCAATGTCTGTTTTCGCACCCAATTGAGAGAAATTGAGGCGTCCTTCTCCCTCTCTCTTCGTTTTCAACTCCGTTTCCACCCCCTCATCCAGCAGCGTTAGATTCAGTTTGCTCTCGCAATCACCGCTGCAATGGTGTTTACTCTCTCCCTCTCTCCCTTTCGCCATGCTCCTCCCACAATGCCTCGCTCGAAAAAATAAATGAAAACGAAACTTATTTGAATTGTAAATCAGCCTTTTAAGCTCTCTCATCTCTCGCCTCTGAGTCATTCTCAGAGGCGCCAGGACAAACACACGTCGTGCGATAAAAAACAAAAAGGTGACAGGAAATGAAAGTGGAGTTTGAAAGTGGTGTAAGAGAAAATGAAAAAAATAGGAAGGGAAAAAAGAGAGAGAATGAAAGAGGGAAAAGGTGGCGGATGTTAACTGACGCATATCGGCGTTGTCAACCGTTTCACCGTCAAGATGAAATGCGATTGGTCGACCTAATGAAATCGACGAACTAAATGATTCATGGCTCTTGGCGTTATGAAAATTTGATTCTATTTGATTTAGTTTCCAATTCTCCGCATTTTCTTGATCGATCGTGCAAATCCAACGTTCCGTAGCGATTTTTCACCATATTGACGTTTCAATATTCTCAATTAGAATCAGAATATAAGCCATATGGTTTCCACACTTCAAACTCGTGTGTGGAAGAAAGCCCTCAATATTTACCGTTATTTTGGCTGTGTTGAATTATTTATCGGAGAAAATCTTTTTCAGAAGAATAAGCTGCTGGTTTCCATATGAGTATTGTATCTTTTGTGTATCACCTTAGAAAAGTAGATAAATTTTTTCTATTTAATCTAGAGTTTGGAATAGATTTTCACGAAATTATTGTTAACGTCGAAGTGATATTAATGCGTTCACGTGCAGTAACAGAATACAAGTGGCAGAATAAATAAATACAAGAATATTTAAGATTTACCAACTAAGATAATACATCTTATCATTATGGCATAGTAATTATGACTTCATAGGAGGATCATGACAACAAGAATGCTCAAAAATATTTTCTAATGCTAATAACAAATACCTGCAGAAATGACTGACGTATAAATCCGTGGAATACTATCTTGTAAGCGAGGAAAGGCAATTATGAACGAAATAAACAGCAACAAGATTTTATTAAATTATTAAATCGCTTTGTTTTTTCCATATATTTCGATATTTATGCGATAAATTAGGATAAAAATTGTTACACTTACTGGAAAAAGATAGATGATACAATATATCTACATAATGATTGTTGAATAAAATACAAAATAGTTGCCCAGCTTGCAATTCCCTCTTCAAATAAAATATTTTCCACTTATCAAACATTCAAAACTATATAAAACACATTCATGCTTGTTTGTTTATATCTCTTGAATGAATATCTTCTAGAAACTATCTCTTGGATCTCCTTTTCGATCTTTACTCGTCTCTTGGACTCCCTTCGATCGCATGTATTTGTTATTTAAATGTCTTAATTACATTTTAGGTGATCTCTTTCTTCATTCGTTAGTTTCTAAGAGACGCTCGGTATCAAACTTAGTGGCTTTACCGAAAAACGTATTTTAAAATTGAGAGTTTAAATCCAAATTCGAAATTTACAAATGAAAATTCTTAAATTGGATATTTTAAAATAAGGGCATCTAACGTTTTACCTTAGCTAGTTGCGTAAATCGCCTAAACATACACAAAAAGTTTCGGGTCCTTCCGAGCGGTGCCTGCCTGCGTGATTCGCCGGAGATCACGGCGCGTGCCTGCCGGGTCGCGCGGGATGCGGCGTTGCGGCTGGTGCGGGTTTAGCCGACGGCCAAAGGGACGGGCGCGGGCGGGGATGAAAGAGGAGAGACCAGAGTGCTATCGAAAGACGGCCTAAGGTGCGTGAGACTTCGAGAAGAAAGTGGTCTTTGCTCTTCGGCAAATTTTACCCGGAAACACACATCTGCAAGCGTTCGTAAAGGAGCTATAATTGGCGTGTCTGCTATCTTTGAGAGTCAGACCGATGACGGGACAGTTGCAACGGATTTTTAGATTGTTTACATCATCAAATACGCAAAGTCCGTCTTTCTTTGGCATTTACAGCTCAGTTGTTACAAAATAATAGTGGATGCTGATTTAAATAGTCACTGAAATTACTTGGAACAGTTATTTAATCTTAATTATCAGCTGTACAATTATCTATTAGATGATTAGATAATAGGGCCAAAAATAGTTAAGGCAGAGAATAATGATTAATGTAGCATTGTAAAAATTTCTTTCGGAAACTATCAAGGAGTAATGAAATAATCAACAATAACGCTTCTTCTGCCATTAGATGTTTATAATTATCGGTATCTTTAAACTTTTGCCATCGAATATAATAAACGATCCTTCTAGAAAATTTCTTTATTCGATGAAAAGTTAAAAAATAACTCTATACTAGAAAAAGAAGAAAGCGAAATATAAATTTGTTGGTGAAATTAAAGATTTTTTCCTAAAAGTGGTAACATTAAATCACTTCACATAAGGATTATCTTTACGTAAAAGAAAATTATTTTCTGCTAAGCTGAATGGCAGAAAAAGCGTTTCTATAACTTAAGCTAATAATATTTAAAGTCATAAATACGTTTAAATGCGGATAGTTTTATTTGCGATCATATCTAAAATATAAGCATACATATCTGTTCAGCGATGGAAAACAACGAATAGGAAAATATACTTAAATGATTCTCCAAATACATCAATTCTAATAGTCTTTTCTTCAGGAAAATATTTATTTAAACGTATAAACTCGAATACTTTTTTCCATAATTAAATAAAATTGGATGCTTGTCATTGACACTATATTATCTTACTGTAACTCATATCGGTTACGATGGCGATAAAAGCGTCCATGATGGAAAAGAGATTACGCGAACTCATTTCACGTACTTTAGCTGGCGTTTTTAAGCATGACTCATCTCTGCTACGGGTTAAGGGGCAGGACATTAAATGTTGCGTAGACTTAGGGGCAATTCCTCTAACGCTTATCGCTCCCGTTCGAAGTGCTACAAACTTTCAATCGAGCACTCAACACGCAAACACAAGCACTACCTTTTATTTCCGAGAGTCATACAACGATGAGAGAGAGAGAAAGAGCATGGAAGTCCGCCATTTTGAGAGCGTTATTTGCGTGATTCCGCCGTGTCCCGAGTGGTTTAAGTGGGAGCGAAAGAGCGTCGATAAACCTCTGAGTTTCATTTTGTGAAACAATGGAAATCTCGCGCGAAGAGGGTCGCAACAGAAAAATCGAAGCATTTGTCTCGGATACGGGGAAAATTTGCACCCATCTTCGCTTTATCCAGATTCGAAGGAAGTGAACGCAAAATATGGGGCCACCATTTTGTGAAGAAAAATGATTTACGCAATTCCGTTCTCGTTGAGATGGAATCCCGTTGCCCCTTATGCGAAGAGAGGCTGGGGTCGGTTGGAGGTGCGCTCGGAGGCCGCGGCAGCTGCGGAGCGGAGAAGAGGCCACACCCGCCCCACGGCACCCTAGCTCACCACCAAAACGCAACCCTTTCCATCCTCTAGCTTCGGAGGGCGGTTTGTTTTGGGTCTCGCCCGTTGGGAATTCTGGAACCCTTTTTAGTAGGAGTTAAATAAATAATAACAGAGAGAAATGAGGAGGGAGGGAGGAAAAGGGGGTCGGAGCGGAGGTTCCGTACAATTTCAAGTTTCGGGTGCGGATACAAAGGGCTCCCTTCTCCTATTCCACGCCCCCTTCCGCCCCGCGTTCCCTGCGGATGTCCTCCGTGGGCAATACCATTCCTAACCTCTCCTCCCCCTTCACCCTTCCTCCCCGTATTCACCTTTCCCATCCGCCGTTCTTATCTTTCTCTATCTAGTCTATTCCATCCCTTACATTTCACACCACCTTGTCGAACCTTAGCTCCTTGCTGCCTCTCTATCTCCCGTCATTCCCTGCGCCATTCGTTCCGTTCCCCCCGCCGGAGTCGTTCCGGAGTTTATGACGGGTTCCTGACACCCTAGGAGAGTTCTCTTCAGGCGTTCGTGCCTTACGACCGCGCCACCTACGATGTGTAGAAGGGAGACGAATTCCCTCCAGAGAAAAAAAAGTAATGCGTAAGAGGAGAACCTCAATAGCTAGGAGCCGGAGTGGTTGCCGAGAGAGGCGGGAGGGGATTTCTCCCTCGTCGCCTGGATTTTTCGTACTTTACCCCATGTTGATATATGGTAGGGGGTTCCCAATCTTCTCAGTGTGGCGAGCACCAAGATGTATCTTAGAATATTATAACCAGTATAGTTTTGCAGAAATGGGAATTATCATAAATAAAATCAGCCCAACGTCAAACGATTCTTAATGTACATTAATACATTTAGTAAAAAAGGTGGCCTACAAATTAAATTATTAGTGCTAAGAAACGCGATTTTCAGCGTCGCAGGAGAGCACAGACAAGCTGCCTTAGAGCACAATCAGGCTCTCGAAGGCCAAAGCGGTGCTCCAGAACACCAGATTGGCAAGCCCTGGTATATGGCGTAGGAAAGTCTGGCCTGAATATGCACCTCCTACGGTGTGTAGGTGCGTCGAGTGTACCTTTATTAACTCTTTCCGATTATGGTTCCAAAATACCTGTTCGTAAAAGCCGGGATCGAGGGGAAGGGAGAGGGTAAGGGACCAAGCGGTGAATGAAAAATTCGTCAATTTATTCTCGCTCATTTTATTTCACTTAAAAGGAAGGAGGGAGAGGGAGAAAAGTATAAAACCTGGAAGAGTTTTTTATTAACAAAGCCCTCGCGAGTCGTAAATATAT
The DNA here is from genome assembly GCA_028673005.1 of Tanypteryx hageni. NCBI lineage: Eukaryota > Metazoa > Arthropoda > Insecta > Odonata > Petaluridae > Tanypteryx > Tanypteryx hageni. The sequence goes on along the minus strand of CM054113.1, from coordinate 200,311,583 downwards.
TCGTAATAAATTTCGCGATTCGAATTACGAGGTGAAAAACAAGAAAATTGCGTATTACCACGGCGACGATGAAAAAGGAGTCGTTTCAAAAGCGTAACGAGTCTGTACGATGCCAGCAGACTAGAAAATTTTCCATTTTTTCGGATTCGTAACTTTATTTTTTTATTTTATGGCTTCATCGCATCTCGCGAGAGAGAGGAAGGAGAGATGGGAAAGAGAGGGGGAAACTGGGGCACATAAATGACGCAAAATTGATCGCTCGGAAAAGAATTTGTCGTTTTACACAACCCTGTTACGATTCGATGTTGTGATAACAATGGGCACGCGGATATAAAAAAAGGAGACAATTTATGCAAATCGAGTTGTTGGAAAGGATAGGGAGGGACGGGGATTTGTGTGCCCACGGAATGGAATAAGACCTGAGAGGGAGGAACAGGCGACACGGAAAATTCATGCAAATTGAACAACTCGAGCAAATTTAACCGAGAATAAAGATAAACCCCCTCCCGGTAAATAAATGGCGGAGGGGAGAAAAATAGATCAATTGACTCACTCGGGATGACACCTTCTGTTACTTCGAGAAGTGTACAAAAATAGAGAAACGACGGTCTCCCGGAGACTTCTCACAAAATCCGATCTTTCATCGGAATCGACAGAACTTATCTTCGTGTAGTTTTTTTATCGCCGGTGGAGGAAGGAGGTGGCGTAGGGAGGTAGTTAGGCGGAGGAGAGAGGGAGAGTGAGAGGGGATAAAAAGAGCGAGTTAAAAAAAAAGACGGAAAGAGATGGAAGTTCCTCATTTGACTTGCAAAATCGAGACCACTACGTCGCGAGTACTCGTACGAGTTTAAAAACTCAGAGCGAATGAGCAGTTATCTCTTTTCCTCCGCCGTTCCCGCCCTCGCCTCCTCATCCCCGTCCTCACCCTCGATCGTCCCCACGCCCTGGCGACCGACACTCCCCCCGCATCCGCCCTCCGCATCCACCATCTCGTTCGCCCACCCATCCACGCACTCAACCACTCCCTTTCCTCCGACTCCTCGATAAATAACGTCGGGGCGCATCGTTTTACGCGGATGTGACTCCCTCTGGAATCAGGGGAGCTGAAATTCTCCGTCGCCGGTATGCTCTAACTCCGAGGAGGAAACGGCAACCGATTTAATATTAGTAAAGGCGGAGGAACAAGAACCTGTTCTTTTTTATGTTTAGAGGGATTATTTTTGTCGCGTTTCACTTGGGAAAAAAGCGTGTTAATGGTTGTCCTTTTGTGAATTTTTCCCGTATTTGACTCGATGTACTATTTATTATGTTTCGCTGGTCTCTCAGGAGATAGTAAGCGCTTCCATTATTTCGTCTCTTATAGTGGAAGGACGAAGAGATCTGTAGATACTACGTATTTTCAAACGTCAGTTTATTAGCGTTCTTTTAAGGGAATATCTCACAATATATGTACAATTTATTGTTTACGAGTTCAGAAATAACTTCTGTTTGTATAAATTCCGAGAGGAATGCAAATTTGTCCAAAGTTTTTCCTCTTAAGTACTAGCATTCGTAATGTTTACAACTACTAATTCTTTTAAAGCGGTTGTTACAGCGTTAGTTATCTTTAACACGCCCAGTCGGCAGAGAGGAAGAACCCGCATTGCAAGCTCGGCGACCGTAAAAAAAGGAAAGAACACTAATAATTTACGTCCGGTTAAGGGCGCGGAGCAGCAGGTGAGGCAAGGTGTGGGGAAAATGTTAAGGAAGGGGAGGAAAGGGAGAGGGGAGAAAAAGGAGGGATGGGAGAAAAGGGAGGAAGGAGAAGGGGAGGAAGGTGACAGGACGAGAGGTGGAGAGAGAGGGGAGGGAACAGGGGCGTCATTAAAAGGCCACCTCCTCCACCACCTCCGCTGGATCACAAACGGAAACAAAATGACGGTGGCGATGCGACTCTCCTCGAGGGCGGTGGCGCAGAGAGGTGACGCAAGAGGGACGGAGGGAAAGAGGCAAAGGGCCCCGGAGAGCGGCGCTAATGCCGGCCAATTGGGAAGGAGGCCAAGCCCACCCCTCTCTCCCCCTTACCTCGAGGGAAGAATGCCTTTCCCCGCTCCATCTGCGTCCAGGAAGAGAGAGAAAGATGCATGGGGCCGCACCCGCTTATTAGAAGGCAGGGCAGGTGAGCCGCCATGACTTGCGCTTCCCATTCTTAAAAAAAATATCCTCGCGCTGCCCTCTTGTCCATTGAGGCCCTCACACACGGCACAAAAGGCCCTCTCGATCGTGTTCCATTCAAAGGAGCATCTCCCCGGATGACTCGGTGGTTTCGGGCACTTCTAATAGAGGGCGCGGCGGGCGGGAAGGTGTAATGGCCGCCCTCCGCCCGCGCCGACGTTCCCGTTCCCTGCCACTCATTCGCTCGCAAAGGCCTCATCTCTTTCTCTCGCTCGAGTGTTTACCCTTCTGCCCCCTCGGTTGCCGTGAAGTGGACTAAGGAAGGGGATTCGGGAGGAGACTTTGGGAGGTGGCTAGTGAGGGAAGAAAGAGGGAGATGATGCAGAGTGAGGCAGAAGGTATGGGAAACGGGAGAGGATATATATATATAGAGAAGGAGCGTCAATGAAATGCGAAGAGGGAGAATGAAAGCAATGAGACAAGAATATGTAAAGAGAAGATTGTAAAGAGGAGATTGGAAGAGAGAAGGGAACTGAAGGCAGAGGTCTTCTTACTAAAGTTACCTAAGTTTTAAGCAAAAGTTCTTGCTGGAATTAAGAGTGCCCGGTTATATATGAGGTCCGTTTAAACGTCAAAATTTTTCAGGAAAGACTTCAACATGCTATTCCTGTACCTACATTTTGCAAGTGCTCTTGATTGGTGAGACACGTGGATCAGAATTCATTCGGCGCTTTCATAATAACGTGAAGTGATATAAATCCCACAACTATGAAGCATTTGGAAAACATTGCAGCCACGTTTCAAGAGTAAAGCAGCTGTCTCGCGAGGCAGTTGACAGTTGTTTTTAGAGTTAGCATTCTCATGGCCTTCCCAAAAGAGCCGAGGGTAGGGATAGGAGAGCGAGGCACCTGCTTAGTGCGCAGCACGCTTAGGGGCGCGACAAATGGTAATTTGAACTTATAAATGTAACGTTTTATATCATAAAATATATTTTATATATTTTATTTTACATCTAAATTGTAAAAAACTAGTTTTGAGTGAAAAATGTGTACTATATATTTTCATTAGGAGAGGACGTAATTTTCAAATCTTGCCTAGGCTGCAAAAATGTCTTGTCCCGCCTGTGCTTCTCGACCATTTTTGTCGATAAGAGTTGCCTATTTCTTTTTATCTAATCCTTAAGCTGAGGCATTTAATTTGACTCAGACTTCAGTTTCTTGAAGCCTCATTTTTGAGCTATTTTTCAGACATAAATACATCCATACTCTTTTTCTAAATGAAAAAATAATAAGATATTTTCGAAGGTTTAAATTCTGCTAGTATCCAATCTTTCTGCGAATTCATTACACAACCGGTGTTGTTCCGTGAATTTCAGTGGAGTAGTGAGTAAGACGGTGATTACAATATATCAATTAAGATACTGTGGTGTAATTTCTTCCGGGCCATGGCCAAACAAATTCCCATGAAAAGGCTCAGGAATTAAACTTCGAAAAGATGATTAGCAATGGCGCACCGTCAGTGGCCTCGCTGCTGAGGGGGGGGGGGGGTGATCTCGCACCCGCGCATGCGCCTTGGCTCCTGTGCCTGACTTTCTCCCCCTCATTCTCACCCCCTCCTATCTCCTCCTCTTCAGTCTCCAATCCGCTTTCCTTCCCTCAAAGCCACCCTACTTCCTCCCAATGATTAATACGCGATCCCAGGGGTCGACACGTCAGCAAACCGTAATTACAGCCCAATCTGCAGGTCCTCCCTCTCCCACCCACTCCCACCCATCCACTCCACCCCCCTCTCCCTCCTTCCTCTCACCCCTTCCTCCTCTCAGGGCACTCTCTACACATCCCTTCTTTCCCTCTCTCCTCCCCGCCTGGTCCCTTAGATGGAGAGAAAGGAGGGAGGAAAGGAGTGAAGGAAGGAGGGGGTCGAGTGGGAGAAAGGGTATTTTGGAGAGTTGATAGGTTTAGAACGCGAAGAGCGGTAGAGGAGATGGAAGGGGGAAGAAGTGAGAGAGGGAAGGATGCGGGAAAGAAGAGAAAGAAGGACAGGAAAATGGGTGATTGACGAGGAGAGAAAGAGGGGAAGAAAGGGAAGAAGAGAGAATGTGGAGGATGGGAAAGAAGGGAAAAGAGGGCTAAGAGAGGTGGCATATTTAGGGGTGAGGTAATAAGAGGGAGGAAAGGAGGGACACCGGAAGTGACAAGACACCTTCGCGAGGGAGGCCTTTATCATCTTAGGTTTGAAAATGTTTCTTTGGAGGGTTCGATAGGAGGATGAGAGGAAAGGAGGGCGGGAGGAAAAGTGTGAGAGAGTCGAGGTGGAGTTTTTTTTCTTTCGAGGGTTGAGTCGGGTGCAGAGAGAAGGAAGGAGTGAGGGAGCCTTCGGTTTCGGAGGTACTTGACCCTTTGGGCGTATTCCTGTTTTACTTTTTCCCTTTCAGCTCTCCCCGAGACGTCTTCCATCTCAATCGCCAAACCTAAGAGAGTGTGTATGTGAGAGGGAGAAAACGTTGTGTCATCGAAGTGAGGTTTTTTACGCGCTTAAGTTAGTCTCATAATTGTGAAGTGCCCATTCTCTCCCAATAACAACTCGAAGGAGTTCTATGAACTATGTTTTCAAAAATTCTCCCGCCATTTTGCAAAATTTGTTGCGTTGCGAGAGCGATTGTATTTTTTGATCGTTCGTAACGGTTTAATTTGAAGGCGCGTTTCTCTGTCCAAGAATGAAAATCTTTTGTGGAAATTAATCTCTTGGGTGATTCAGCTTTTATCCGAGTGTACGCTTTATCTTAGAACGTCTTATGTCAGTGATGTCGAAAATAAAAAAAAACGGTTTAAATAAACGTCACACTAAAATGTTTATTTGAATGATAACTTTAAACCAAATAAATGATGGAAAGTTGACTTTATGAAGAGAAGAGAGCGTATAATTGAACATTAAAGGTGAATGTTTTTTCGGCAATCTCGTCCTAGTTTCGGCTGTAATCTTAATTTATAACCGCTTAGGCCACAATAAATAACAAAATCGCTCAGTTTTTCGTATAGGTTTAATTAAGCGTCAACTATTCAGTAAAACAATGCACATCCACTGATTACGATACAGATATAAAAACTGATAGTGTTCCAAGAAGAAGAATCAAACCTAAATCATCATTGGTTAATGAGAATTCGAAATGAGTGGGAGAATCTAGAAAATGATTAAAAATAATTCCTTGAATCGATAGATTAATGTTTGACGGAGAAAAAAGTCTATAATTTATTTTAACATATAAAATACAATAAATCCAATTATCGCACCCATATGAACTAATGGTTGCAAGTACCTATATCATTTACTATAAGAAAAGAATATAAAAATACGCGGTCATAATTAACAAGATTGTTACCAGAAATAAATACTATTCCTCGATGTTTAACAAGATCCGAATAATAGACTCTTACGCTAGTCAACTTTCATCAGCAATTGCGCCCTTGCGACGCGTGTATGTAATTCCTTATAGAATTCGAGAACTTCCAACTTCAAACTGCTCGGTCGCTAGCCGATCAAAAGGAAAAGTTACTGGGTCTCATTCGTTAGGATTAATTACGCATTTCGCGGTGATTAAAAAAAATCCATATTCAACAAAAACATCAATTGAGAATACGAATGGCACGACTTTTAAATACATATATTTTTCACTTCAAAGGAGACACGAAGATTTTAGATGGATCGAGATCTAGATGAAATTCATATTTGAACATTAAAAAAGGGGGTGTGAAAAATACAAAATCTTAAAAATTTAATTTTACTGGAAGGAGCAAAATCTCGCGGAAAATTCAGTTTTATTAATTAATGTTTTAAAAAGGCGATAAAGCTCGACTCTCTCTCTCCCTCCATCTCTACGCTTTGGATTTTATGTGCTCGGCCACAAAACGCCACACTAATTCGCGGAATGGTGACTAATGCGAATTCCATCCGAATGACGCACGTCACCTGTTTCGCGTGAATGCGGGAGAGCGACGACGGACATCAATTAAACTCGCGGCGGCCGCTCTACTTAGCATGCCACAGGACCGCATGCACCGAACGCGGGCGACGATATAAGTCTTGGACGGAGAGAAACTACTGAGTAATTACGAACAGAATTCTTTTTTAACATTTCCTCCTTTCGCTCCGACGCAAAGCATTATGCGGGCCGTTTTTTATCCCATGAATGGTTTATCAGCCTTATATCCGAAGTTACGAATTTAACCCGGTTTTTCGTGTTTTTCCGCTATTTTGCTGTTACGCTCGGCAAATGAGGCAGCTAAGGTACTGCAGCGTGTGGGTCAGAGGTCAGCCTCCATTTTTTTCTCTTGCTTTCCTTAATTAAGCATTTATTTGCGAGTGCGAGCCTTGACGTTTACAGACGTGCCAATGAAGCATTTTACTGAGTCCGCATTGTTATTTAGCGCATTGTGTTTATAATTTTGGCAAGAAAGGATACGTTTTCTTTCACTTAGACTCCTGTAAGTTTGGAAAATTCCCTTCAAGATTATCTCCTTAAGGAGTTTTGAGGAGTCACTTTTAATTCTGAAAAAAATTGTCGACAAGAGAAACATCAGCGCAGCTTTTGGAAAAATACTTAATAAGCCTGTAATGACTTAGTTTGTGAAGTATGCAGATGCTTACAGGGATCAATACTAAGTTAAATGAAATGAAAGACTCGATGGAGCAATCGTACGAAAATATGCGTGTTTTTTCAGTAACAGCAGCAATGATCACGTCACTCGAGCTAGATATAGACGGGCGGTGGTGGCCAGTCAACGAGGTTGAAAGTATAGTTTTTGACAATGTCAAGACGTCGTTTTTCGTTGTTGACGTGAAGTAATATGTGAAGGATACGAACGTCGTATCACCGAACCCCTTTTACTCCGGTCGTAAACGCCCTTCTTACCCTCGCAGTTGGCGCAAGAATATTTGGAAGGCGGGCGAATGCGACCGAAGTGGAGCTTTTTGGTGGCTCTTTTCGTATTTCGCTTCGCCCGACTGGAGCGCTAAGATTTGCGAGTGCTAGGAGGGCCAACTCGGAGAGGAAGAGCCACTCAAAAAAAAGTCTTCTTCCCACAAGTGCTACTTTCTTCTACTCCTCCACCGGATCGTCTCTCCTCCTCCCTTCCCCTATTCTCCCTCTCTCCGCGCCTTCTCTTAAGCCTCCACGCCCACGAGGCCCCCAGACGGGTAAAGGGCTTCCTCCCTTCTCTCCCTCCCTTTCCTCCCTCCTTGGGTAAGGGCTTGCTGCCGTCTCGACGACCGCAAGCACAATAGTTACCTTCCTGAACGGCTCTCACGACTCTCTCTCCCTTCCACACAGCCTTCTCGAGTGGGGCGTAAAAATATGTAACCGGAGGGAGTAAGAGGAGGAAAAAGGAGAGATTGTGGGAAGAAGTCGACGACGAGTGTTTCCAGAGACCTCTCGTGGTTAAGGGGGCGAGGTTCCTCCTCTCCTGGAGGAGAAAAAAACGAGAGGAGCTGAAGTCGGGATTGCGTCGAGAGGGAAGAGGTGGAGGAAGCTCGAACCAACTTCTCATCTTTACGCGTGAATGAGAGTCCCCTTCGGCTCGATCTGCGACCCCTCGACTTTTGCTATTCCCCTCCGCGAGATTTCCTCGATTCGATACCCGCCCGTAGGCGTTTTATTCGTTTTCCGACCACGGTGGATTGGGCGCAACTGCTAGACGTAGACAAGGAAGAGAATACAGTAGGTTCTTGCTATAGGTCGGAGATGCGTTCCTGAGAACTGCGACCTATAGCAAAACCTATTTTCCCATAGGCATAATGATAAAGTAGGGGTTATGTTCCTGGCGGGCATTTCGTGACACATTTTACCATTTCTATCCCAAACAATACACGATATTAAATTATCTGATGCATACTATGTAAAACGTAAGCTATCATCTTGAAATGAAAAATTAATGCATATAGAAATCCACAACGGGGATGATTCTCAATTTGCAAATATTGTATAACACTGCGACAACATACCGAGACATTCGGCAGTGAACGAATACAATTTGCGACCCTATATGGGGTAGCAAAATGAAACTAATCACAAAATGAAATTAAAGCGCTTAAATAACAGTGAACATGAAATAAATAACGGAACAGCGGTTTAAAATTATAGTAACATTTTATATATTATGCAATTGGAATTTCTTGAATTTCGCCTTTGACTATTCACAAACGACGTTTATGCAAAGCGACGCAACTTATAACGAAACACGCTCCTTAATTCATTGACGAGGTGTCTACGAAACGACGTAGAGTGGGGTATTGCTGTAAATTCTCTATTTTGAAGCGGAGATCCTCTCCGCTACAACTGGAGAAGTAGAAGCTGGAAGGGAGATGACGCCAACATCGAGTCGCCCCTCCACTGTCGAAATTGCTGGAGACATTTCCGCGACTGCCATTCTGAGATAGTAATCGCAGCTTATTTATATATAGGTACACATAAAAAAGGAGAAGCGAGCTGCCATTCGCGGGAGAGTAGAAAGATAAAGGGTTCGGGCATGAGTGCTGTTCTGATCGTGCGAGTAATGGGGGAGAGCGCGAAACGATCGCGTGCTGAGTGAACGAGTGAGAGTCCCGAAATATTTTTTCGTATTAAAAAAAAGAAATGGGAGTGAGGACACTTAGGAGCTCAGTGACCACCATTTTATATACCTCTTTTCATTCTCTCGGACGCTCGCAATTAAACATCGTTCCTCTCTCTCAAATTGGGGTGACTTATGCGGTTGGAGTGGACTATTTTCACGTGTGTAGCCGGTGCGAAACCCTTACGGAGATTGCAGAGAATGAGGATGGTTCGAGGAATGGTTATTTTCCCCGCGTCTCCCTCTCTCTGGCTCCGTCTCAAAATTAACACGGGACGACGATGGTGGTTGCGGCATTACGCGCAATTTGAGCCTCTCCGTCGAAGGGATGATAAAGGACCCTTAAATGCCCACGAAAATGCATCGACTCTTAATAGCGTTCCTGAAATTTCCATATTTTTTTGTAATCTTTGTTGTCCGTTTTGAAAAAGCGGCTGGCCGGAACGAGAAATCTTCGACAAAGGCGCTCGCATTCATTTTCGGAACGGGGCGATGCGCGCGCTTATGATGGCCGGTCGTTTCCTGGGTCCCTTGAATGCGGGTAGAGGCTGGATTTCGCGAACAGAATGACGCTTCGTAATGGGATTTCATTGAAATGGATGACGAGGCACTCGTCTTTACCTTGTCTTCTCCGTCGGGAACTAGCTCGACGTCTATTACATCACCCTTCCCTTTAGAATTCGCCGTGTGAGGGAGGAATGGGTTGCGTGAAGGAAAAAAGATTATCGCAGCTAGAGGCATACGCAGAGATTAAAGGCACAAAAATTGGCGATTCATAGTTGTCGAACTGCCATTTTTACTTTCTCTTTTGATCAACAAAATGACATAACAGATAAATTACGACTTTGTTATAGAAGAAGTTGACTAATATGTGGGTTTCTTCAGCGAAAAACCTAAATATTTCTTTAATATTTCAGTTGGGCGAATATCTATAATACTCCCTTTTTTAATAAGTAACATTTTCTTTTATACAAACAGGAATAGTTCATCTGGGCAACTTTTAGATTATTGGTTTTGGGCGTTCTTTTACGTGTAATAGTAGCGTATGTCTTTCTAGAGATAACGTTCGCGAGTAATTCACACTTCTCGCACAACCCATTAATATCGACCGTCATGGACAAACAATTAAACCATTTTCCTGTGGTAATTGATTTAATGCGATTTTGGAATCGGATATCTGGTTGCAACGATAAACACGTGCGTATTTTTAAAACAAGGAAAACTGATGTAGGAGAATTGTTATTTCCGCCTTTAAATTTATTTATTTTTCTAAAGCGAGCAATGCGGAATCGTATCTTCTCGGATTGATGAGCATTTTTATCTTTTCTGGACGTTGATGGAGATTAGTTCTTGAAGCGAATCTGGAAAAAATATAACTTGCCAACTTGCGATTTTCCATTGAGGTTGAAGCTTTTTGCTGTGCTTTAAAAGAGACGCAAACAAAAATCGAACGTGCACAATCCTTAGTTTCGCTGTTTATTTTTGTTCATTTTGCCAAGCCACGCGTTGTCACAGATTTCATCGAGCATATGAATTTTATTGTCAATCTCGGCTCTATCGGCACTTAGAATTATGAGTCTTGCTTTATCTTTCCGAGAATCTATGGTTTAGTCATCGAGCGCTGGTGTGCATTATAAAAAATCATCATTATTTATCTATATTTATGTCATAATCAAAAGCGTAGAAGGAAATTGTATAAACCTCTTTAAATATTTAATACTCAATCGCGGAAACGTGAAAAAGGAACATCTTTTGAACAATAATCTGACCGCGAAAAAGGATATGATATGATCTGCAAACCAAAATTAGTGATAGAAATTCTTTACTAAGAATTATAAGGGGAGAGAAACCAATCATATATGTTAAGAAATGTATGCGGGCTGGAATATAAAGAATTTGGTTTTAAAACGAAGAAATTTTTAAGGGGTATTAGAAAATGTCAGGAAAATATCCCTTAGCACAAAGGACATGACGAAGAAGATACGGCATTTGAAAATGAAGCTCCTACTTAGCTTATCGATTTTTTATATTTACGCAAAGATTATATTTATTTGAATCTTTTCCAAGTCTTGGTAAAATTTCTTTTCGAGGGAAATATATCAAATAAGTACCGGATGCAGAAAATTACCATTTTTGCTTTAGATGTTAATGAAATAACAGTCATGAATACGTATTGAAGTGTACATTTAAAGTAATATGAGACGTACATTTTGGTGGTATGTAAATTTCCAGAAAATGTCTGTACCATCATTGACAAAAAACTTTTCAAATGCTGAGCCTGTGGAATATTATGGGGGATTTAATCTTTTTACATTTTATTATTAAATGCGGGCTGCTGATTCGTGAGGTCAGCTCACAAAATGAATGCTATCGTGTCTACTGTGGCAGCATTTATGTTAGTTATTATCCAAAGGCCTCTTCCATATTCCTGCCCCAACCTCTCCTGCGTAGCAGGGTGAACTGATGCAGGAAGCGTAGTCTAGATGGAAGACCTCGAGAGGGGGCGGGACCTAATTCAAGGAGTAGGAGGAGATGGACCAGCAGCACCGAGTGGGAGAGAGCAGGGTGCCTAGCAACGGCGCCCTCCCCCTCCACCTCCGTTCCCAGCCGTGCCCCCGGATAGATTTGCAAATTGGTTCGACAGTCTGTTTTGTGAGAGGGTGGAACGATGGCGGGGTAGAGAGAAATAGGGGCGAGAAAGGGGCGAGGCGAAGGACTCGAGGGAAATGGGTCGTGGAGAGAGGGAGACGCGTGCTCCAGACAGCTCATGGCCCCTGCTGTCCCTCGGGGTGGTTGCGGGAGGGCCTCCGTTGCCTCGGTGAGGGGGCGTGGGCGGCCTCTGGGCCACTTCGTCCTCCGCCTCAATTGGTGGGGCTAATGATTTTTAATGATTCCATCCAGATCTCCACAAAAGCCCGAGTTAGTTTTTAATTCTTTTAGGTGGACATTAATGCGAGAGCGGGGCGCTGGTGAAATTCAGCATTAGCAATAATATTGTCAACCTGAGCGGTATAACAGAGTCCTACAGAAACGAATCTGTGAAGAAGTTAATGGTATGCCTCTTTTATGTTTTTTATTTTTTTTTTCGGTGAATAATAATGCGAAGCTCGACAGGATTAACCCGTTTAGAAAGAGGAACTTGAAATATGAAACGATAAAATGCATAGATACTTGATAATAGGTATGATAAAAATGGAAGTAAAAAGTATAAACAATAAAAGCATTTCTTAAAAAATGGATTAACTTAAAAAATTATGCAAAAACAATAAGACGGAAGGCATTATAAGTTTTAAAAATAATACTGATTCTTTATTGAGTGAGTCGATGTTTGCCGCCAACTAATCTACGCCGATGAAACTGTTATCACAATGACAAAGTCTTTCTTAAGGAAATATATGTATATATTATGCATAAATAGCGGTACTTAAAGTGTGAAAAAAATGCTAAAATTATTATTATAATTTTTACAACGATTTATTGGCAAATCTGCCATTTGTGATTTTATTTTCCGGTCAGCTACTTTTCCAAAACAATTTGAAATGCATAATCAATTTTTGTCTTGATAGTTATTATGTTAATTTTGTGGCGAAAGTTGCTCCAAAATTTAATATCAATTTTGTCCGTCGCATTTTTATGCTAGCATTTTATCCTCATTCATCAGTTTATTCGTTTATTATAGTAACTATAAATAAATTTGAGTGTCTCGGAGAAAAGTGTCGATAACTTAAAACTGAGATTTGTAAGAAAATTTAAAGAGTGTGACGGGCTAGGGTTTCTCGGAAAGGAAAGGGCACAAATGAACGTTACACGTAATAACACAAACACCTTTAATCGCCTGGGTCGCACACTACACTCCGTAAGCTTCCACAAGAGAAGAGAGAACTGACGCGCACCCTGTTGGCTGCGCGCAAAAACAAAATAAAATGAACAGCAAAGTCCGTTATCGGTCTGGTCTCGTTACAAGAGTTAACTCGTTGTCTAAACTAAAACTTCTATTTATTTTGAAGTAATCTGTGGAACGAAAATGAATTTTATACATAGTTTACTCTTCCGAATATCAATATTAACGTATTTACTTCTTTCTGCACGATACAAAATGGTAAAATTTTATAAAGACCTAATACGTTTCTACTTTTACGTGTATGCGTGTGTGCATATATATATAGCGAGGATAAGAGAGAGAAAAGGCAAGAGAGAAAATATGTTATTGGTGGCGGTGGCGAAGCGGCAGTTGTATTTCAGAGTTTTAAAGCGAGAGGAGAGAATAGGCATTGTCATTTGTTGCGGAGTCATCGTCTGAGAGAGATAAAGAGGAATCGAGGCAAATGAAAAGCGGCAGGAGTAATAGGCCGCGAAACGCTCTGTAGCTGCGTTCATTTTCTTTTTTCAATGCTTAACAAAAAAACTGAGAAACTCGGGCCGAATTTATTTACGACGAGGACATTTATGGTTTCAATAGGAAGGAGCTCGCGGATTCAAATCCGCGACAAAAAGTGGATGGATTGAATTGCGTTATTCGTGCGCTTGTTTATTTTCGGAGGAGGTGAAGCGAATGCATTGATAAATTTCGTTCTGGCTCGATGAACGAGTTGAAAACGACGCGTTGGGTTCGGAACGACGAGAGTTTTGTCAGAAGTCGTAAGTCTGATTCGCCTAAAAAAAGTGGAATGGAAGGATTGGTTTTTAGGATGGCGAGGAGCAGGAATGGGATATAGAGACGGATGGAGGTTATTTCGGGGAGTGAAGATCACGAGATTCAAAATAAATGGAGTGAGAGCGCGTTTCGGAGATCGAAATAACGCACGTGTAATCAAAGCCGCCCGTTGAGGTTATTAATCACGCGATGGAGGGGCGTGCGGGAGAAGAGGGAGGGGCAAAAGGGCGCTTCACGGAACAACCTCTCCTCCTCCCCCACTCCATCCATGGAAGCATCAGGATCATAGTAATGAAGGAACCCTATCCAGATTGGGGATGCAAGGGGTCAGAGGTCGGTTTGGAGATAAGGCGCGGGGAAAGCGAGGGGGAAGCAGGAGGGGAGGGGGTGAAAGGGAGGGAGAGAGGAGGAGTGGGAATAAGTTGTGCAGACGGTAGATGAAAAAGTCGACAGATGGATTCGCCGTGATCGTGATTTAATGCTTAAATGTAAGTTATGTACGGTGGGGGCAGAACCCAGCGCGATGGAACAATTAAAAATAACTGCCGGATTAAAAGTTGGTTTAGTGTAAACAGTGGCATTTGTTTACCAGTTGACATTGCGAATAGATTGTTCTCGGCTGAATATTAATGATAAAACTATTTTCACAGGAAATCCAAGGAAAACGTCCGAAAAAATATTTAACGGCAAGTGATTACCTGAAATCACTAAAAGTTTGATACGAAAAAAAGTAAAAGGGGTTTAGGCTAGATTTATCAGACAATACGTTTTTCCTGATTTCTAATTTATTATAGTTGTAAATGTATTAATTAATCACATTTATACTTGCTAAATCTAGTGCCTTGCATATTTTTTCGTACAAAATAATAATAGGTATAGCTTCCAGCTTTTAATTATCGCCATGAAAAATATTCAAGGAAAATTTTAAAACCTGAGCCATTTTGAAGGCAACATCGATATGATGTACGTAAATATGCATGGAGTATTTAAGGTCGAATGTGAAGAAAGAGAAATTTAGAAAATGTTATTTTCTGCAATAATATATTATTATGGGGCAATTATGAAGAAATATATCGAACTCATTAAAATGGCGCCATGATAAAAAAATTCACTATCATTTAATTTGTGTAAAGTTGGCAATCCGTAGCTGATACGTTCCGTGATTTGTTTCAAGAAAAACTGCCTTAACAATAAACTCCTCGAAAATTTTGAGAGCTTAGCCCTAAAGAGCTCAGCAACACTATTATAACTTCATAAGTTATCACACAGATTTGTTTTTAAATTGCACACGGCAAAGGAAAAAATGCCAGCGCATTAATTAATTTGATAGTAATAACCACGAAATTTCCATTAATGCCTTCAAACATCAGAGTTACATCACTAGAGCCGATTAAGTACGAAGGGAAAGAGCTTGATAAAAATGGCGAACCAGTTCTTACAAAGAAAACGAAGAAATTACGGAAGCGCTTCGTTCTTTTATTTTAATGGAATGAAATGAAGTGAATAATAAATCCAGTACTCGAGCCTGGGCAGAAATTAAAAATGAGAATTTCGAGGAGGGAGAACATTGAGCCGAGGCATGTTTCCAACAAAAGTAACCGGAATGGCCAAATGAAGCTTTTTGAAAATAAGTTTTTTTTCGGGAAATTCGCGACGCTAAGTATTCGCGCTTATAGGTTTCCCAACTAAATGAGAAAAAATCTCACATAATAGAGGTATCTGAATTTTTCATCAAGCCATCAAATCGCTTCGAGACGTAACCCGATATATACTTTTTAAATTCCGTTTTTATGTATTTTATAGGGGTAAAATGACTGTACTACCATATTTAAAAATCCTTATTCTTAGAAAAAAATGGAGGTAGCGCGTAGATGTGGCATAAGGCTGAAATTGCATCGAAAACTTTTAGGTTTAATGAGACGCACAATGGAACGAAAGATTGCGAGATTTAAGTAAGTCTGTTTTTCACGAGTAATCAGAAGCGCTACCTACTTTGGCGCAATTTTTTTTTCGATTCTGTTTTTTATAAAAATTGTCGATCGGATGACGCTTCTAGAAACGTACCGTACGTTTGAGAAAATCACCAAGGAACGACATTTTTTTTCCAACCGCCCGCCGATGCGTGCGTGATTCATAGCTTTTAATATTTCCCCAACTGCTCCTTCCTCAGAGAAAAAAAAAAACGCTCGTCCATTTTGTGTTTCCGGCCCTATACGGATTCGCACGACAATCGTCGTGAATCACCGGGAGAGACTACCAACGACAAGAGTTCGGCGTTTTTCCAAAAGAACACGCGCAAACGACGCTCACCACTCGACACGGCTCCTCCATTGGGGATAACACACATCCACGGATGCCTTTCGCTTCTTCTCCATTAAAGCCCCCATCTTCCTCGCTTCACTCCCTCCCATTCTCTCCCTCCTCCCGACCCTCCGCATCCTCTCTTTCCCTTCATCACCCTCCTCGCGACGCCATTACCTTCCATCCCATGGCCCATCCTCCCCGACCTTCCTTCTCCTCCGGGAAACCGATTTTTTTATTCGCCGGAGTCCTTTTTTTTGCTATCCCGTGCACCATGCTAATGATGTAATTGGAGAAATTGCGAAAATCACGCAATGAACTAATGACGTAATTGGATAGAGATGGAGAGAGGAGCAGTTTTGGATGAAAGAGAGAAGGACGGAGAGGTCTTATTTTTTAGGGAGTCGGAGAGGAGTAAGGAGGAGAGGGGGAGAGAAGAGAAGGAGAGAAGAGCGGGATGAAAGATGAGAAATGGATGGTGGGTTAGGGAAATGCCGGAGGAAAGTTTGATATTCGCTAACAAATGAATGCCGACAATTGCGTTGCACAGTCGGGGCTCTAAAAAAAGGAACTTCCTTACATTTATTAATGTTGCTATAAATTACGGTCCAATTTATGCTGCGTAATGTTCGCCATTTTTGGAACGGCCTCTAACGAATCATAAGAGGAACCATTTTGAGTACGGTGCGTCGCCACGACTCGATTTTAATCATTGGTTTCTTGAAAATGTAGGTTGCGTGTGTTGATGAACGCATGTTTATTCGTACTTATAACTTAATGTTTATGTTTTCATTTCAAAAGATTTAAACGATTATTTCCATCACAGCTGCGGATGTTCGTTAGTCGCCCAATTAGTCAACGTAAAGCGGTTTTTAGAATGAAACTTACATCTTATGTGCCGTCGATAAAATATCACCATACAACAATTATTCTTCAACGCTGTGAAGTGATTTTTCAGTAGTTTAAAGATGGATCATTTACAAAATGTTTGAAATAGAAAATATTCTCACTCCATGGTAGGATCTTTTCCTAAAAGCAAGTATTTAGTTGCAAAAATTGAATTGTTTTTTAATATTAAATTGTTTCATCTAACAGCGCAAAGCAAGCTATGGTATTGCTTTTAAACATTATTTTACGTTTTTATGAAAGAATTTTGAATGCAAAATATTAAAAAGTATTATTTTTTTAAATGAATTTTTTTACTAAACGGAGCAAATACTTCTTCATTTTTATTTCTTTAAGATTTCATTATGACTGTAGAAGTTTATAAGGCACGACACGTTCTATTATTTTTATCATACAGCCTCCAGCCAATAAGCAAGATGAATTCATTTTTCATCAATAAATAGACATTGCTGATTTCCTTTACAGATATTTTCATTAATGTTTAAAGAAGCATACTCAACAAAAATTCAGTTTTTGCGCTCGTTTTCTCTAATTTTTTAATATTCGAAATCTTAGGAAATTACGTGTTTGTTTCGAAAATCTCATAAAGTTAAGTTGTTTGAATTAAAAAAATATATATGAAATTTGAATCTAGACGCCACACTTCCGTCTATTTCATCCGCTGGTAAAAATTTTACATTTCCTCTCTCTCGAAAAAAGAACCATAGGAAGTAGGCCGCGAATTACTTTTCATTCATCCTGTATTGGCTACGGCAAATCATATTCTGATTTTCTTATTTTATTGTTTTCCTGAAATCCCGAAAAACGCGACTTGGCTACATTCTTAAGTTAAAAGTGAATTGCAATTTACTCTGATCAAACTAAAAAAAGTTCAAAGCTTTATATATAAATATAAGATACTTGCCGTATTTTTAAGGTTTTAGAATCGCCTTAGTTGCTTAATCGGAAATCGTCCGTTACCACGCATCACATTAATTTTCTGACGCATCACCACTCATAAATTTTCTCTCAAATTATACATTTTTCTGGTTGAGGAGGCACTTCTATAAATAAAAACTGGAATCAATGCCTACTCTTTTTATTACTGCATGAGCGTTATGCACGCGTTCTTATATCCATATCCATAACTTATTAACTCGCTAATATTGCATACTACCTTTCATTCGCTTGCTTATCTCGAATAATCTTCCTCGTATATTTTTACCAAAGAATGAATGTTTAATTAACAGGGTCTCTTCCAAAATTACGAGTGTCTTTAATCTTAAAAATGATTTCGATGCCCATTCCTCACTTTATATTTTGAAAGGGAAAATCACAGCTCGTCCGAAATCCATGTCATGCGATAAAGCACGACGTTTAATAATGTCCATTAGACTAAATTCGTCCATAATTGTTTCGTAATTGTCTTCGCCATTTGTTTGATATCTCTCCGTTTTAATGTGAAGCATCGGTGCTTAAAACTGCCACTGCGTACGGTTAATCTCGGAACAGGAAAGTGGAAAATGGAGTAGCGGATGAAGGGAGAGAGAGACGACGAAGAGGAGATATTTCAAAATGCTAATGGTGCTCGTGGTGGCGATGGCGTGCGAGGACAGGAGGAGAAGAAAGGGTAAAGGGACAGGAGTTGGGAGGAGGTGGAAAAGTGGAGGCGGAGGGGGTGCGGTTGTGAAGTCGGCTCGATAATGGCGCCGTTGGCTGGTAGAAAATGAAGGGACACGATTACAGGGGCTGAAGAGGCGCCGCGCACCAGAAGGACAGAGAGGAGAGAAACAGTGGAGGGGAGGCGGAGGATGAGTTAAGGAGAGAGGGAGGTGTTTTTTTCGGAATGAAGGGGTTTTAGGATGTGGAGAGAGAGGGTGGGCGGAAGGAAGGGGGTAGGTGGCGAGGGACTCTTATTAGTGGCTCTGGAATGACTCCCCGTCAAGCACGAAGTCCCGGGGATGAGCGGTTTAGAGAGGGATCAAGATGTGGGAGGTGCGTGCCGCTCTGACGTTTTGGGAGAAAGAATGAGAGAGACAGTAGTATTAGTCGCGAGACGAAAACTGGGACGGAGTACCTTGTCTATCACGATCTACTGCGATTCCATTTGTGTGCTTGGAAAGAGATCCTGAGCTTACTTACCTTCCTCACTCTTTTAAAATTCTATTCTATTTTAAATTTTAAAATTCACTCTTCCTCAACTCCTACATATAAGTAGAGAATGGAATCATATTACATATTTTGAGAGCTGCAGGTTTCTGTCGAGTGTCTCGCAGTACGCGATAACCGTATCTTTACATTTTACTGGAGAAATATGTTCTCGTTGTTTTATAAAGGGTGATCATGATAGACAAATTAAGATATTATTATTTTTATTTAAATCAGCGGATTCTCTTCTCATATTTGAAATGAATCATATACTCGTCTTTTGCAGTAATGAATGGCGATACATTTCTCGCATCGGCTCTTCAAAAATCTGAGGAAAACTATTTCAAAACATTCGTTTTGCTCGCATTAGCTTTTGACGTTAGGCTTGTTTCCTTTCTAGGTAAAGCAAATAATTATTTCTGTAACATATCTTTATTCATTCCATTTTCATAAATGAGTTGATATTATTAAGCAACTTGAAATATTGGAACTATCCAATTAGCATTCCACCTTCCTTCGAGAAATGCCCCTTTTCTATTTATACGCATAAAGTTTTGATGTTCACCGATGTCGGCAAAATCGGTAACCGCGGTCTAAGCTTCGAAATCATGTGTGAAGTGTTTTATAAGGCGCAAGAGGATTTTCTATAAAATAAGAACCTTATTAATATAACTGCTTTTGATTTGCTTTCGTTTCAAAACCAAACTCACAGACAGACTCCTACGTGTAGTCGAATTTGTTTGACAATATCGTCCTAACAATGGGTTCGTAGTCGCGGGGAAATCCGAGAGTTGGTGATCGATACCGACAGAAGGGCACTTTCGCAGAGGGAATGGGAGGCGTGGGTGTGTACCAGGGTGCTGTCAGGCTAGAGCCGACGCAATAGAGACAGAGAAAGGGAGTAGGGCGGGGAGAGAGAGGTTTGATGGCGTATGCGTGCGGAGCAATAGGAATGGATCCAGAAAAACAACAGATGGAGGCGCCTCACGCCCTTTTATTCTATCTATTGCAGACAGTATCATCTGAACACGCTCTCCCTCGCCTCTAACCACGGAACAGCGGAAGATTTTTTTTCAAATGACCAGCTTAATAATCAGATATTTCCAAGAGGAGGATGAGGAGATGGCCGAGAGTCGGTGCAGACAGAGCAGCACGCGGCGGAGAGACGAGAAATCACACCTCCCTCATTCCATCATCTCTAATATCTCTTCCCCTCCTCTCCCTCCCACCTCTCCCATCTCACTCACTTCTCTTCTTCCACTCTTTTCTCTCTCCCTCTTCTCTTTCTCTCCCGCCCATCTCCCTCTCTTTCTCCCTTCTCTCTTTCTCCCTTATCTCTCTCCCTTCCCTTTTATTTCTCTCTTCTCTCTCTCCCTCTCCTCTTTCTCTCCCTCCCTTCTCTCTCCCCCTTCTCCCTTCTCTCTCTCTCCCTTCTCTCTCTTCCTTCTCTCTCCCGCTCCCTTCTCTCTCTCCCTTCTCTCTCTCCCTTCTCTCTCTCCCTTCTCTCTCTCCCTTCTCTCTCTCCATTCTCTCTCTCTATCCCTTCTCTCTCTCCCTTCTCTCTCTCTCTCCCTTCTCTCTCTCTCCCTTCTCTCACTCTCTTCCTTCTCTCTCTCCCTTCTCTCTCTCTCCCCCTTCTCTCTCTCCCCCTCTCTCTCCCTTCTCTCTCTATCCCATCTCTCTATCCCATCTCTCTCTCCCTTCTCTCTCTCTCTCTCCCTTCTCTCACTCTCTTCCTTCTCTCTCTCCCTTCTCTCTCTCTCCCCCTTCTCTCTCTATCCCATCTCTCTATCCCATCTCTCTCTCCCTTCTCTCTCTCTCTCCCTTCTCTCTCTCTCTCTCCCTTCTCTCTCTCTCCCTTCTCTCACTCTCTTCCTTCTCTCTCTCCCTTCTCTCTCTCTCTCCCTTCTCTCTCTCCCCCTCTCTCTCCCTTCTCTCTCTATCCCATCTCTCTATCCCATCTCTCTCTCCCTTCTCTCTCTCTCCCTCTCACCCCCTTCTCTATATCTTTCTCTCCCTTCAGTCTCTCTTCCTTCTTTCTCTCCCCCCCTTCCCCTTTTACTTATCCCTTTTCCTCCTCTCATTTCCTCTCTTTTCTTTTACCTCTCCCTCTCCTCTTTCTCTTCCTTCCATAGCTCCCTCCCATCTCTCTCCTTTATCTCTCTCCCTTCTCTCTCCTTTCTCTTTCTTCCTTTTATCACCTTTCATTTCTCTTCCTACATTGCACTTCCTTTCAGTCCATGTATCTCTCTCCGTCCCTTTCTTTCTCTCCATCCGTTTATTTCCTCTTTCTCTCCCTTCCTTTTCCTCATCCTCCATCCTCTTTCTCCCGTACCCATACTCGCTCCCATCTTCGTCCCACCCATTCGACATAACACACACCCACACATCCATGGACAAACACAGACGTGCATCCACTCTCTTTCTCTCGCTTCTCCTCCTCACTCCCCGTCCCGCCGCAACGATCTCTCAGTTGGAAGCCCCCAACAAATGGCGATAAAAACAAGACGAGTGGAAGGAAAAAGAATGCTCGAAGGGAGGCGGTGTGGGGGTGTAAAGGGGGAGAGGGGAGAAATGTGGAGGAGACGAAGAGGGATGAGACGAGGAAGAGAGGGAGAGAAATATGGCGCGCGGGAGGAGGACTGATGCAGATGGGCACATGAGGAGATAATGGTGGACAGGGGGAGGTGGAAGATGAGGGGATGTTGGGAGGGGGAGGAGTTTAAAGTGTGGGAGGATGGGCGTGTGGGTGGAAAATGCTTCCCACTTACCTCCTCCTCCTCCTATACTCCTCCCACTCCCTCTTCCTTTCAGCATCCAAACCCTCCTGCGAGCCTGCGAATTATCCTCCCATGATGACAAGAGAGAGAATATGGCAGCTCTTATTGTAATCCCATTCCGTATCTCTCTCCCTCTTTGCCTCTCCGAGCTGTTGTTTTTTCCAAGAATGTCGCCGAGGAGACGGCGTGGTTTGCCAATGACGAAAGAGTGCACCTTTCTTGGTGGATGCCTCGAGCTGAAGAATGTCCTCATCTTCGACCGATAGACAGAGAATGAGGCGATGCGCTGTTTGATGAGTAGGTCCCAATCCCCGCGAATACTCCCCGGGGGGACCAATGAACATCCTCGTAACTGCCCGAGGCGTCGCTAATCACGCTACCTGATTCGCCGGAAGGGTTATCTCTCAAAGGATTTCGAAATGAGAGCCAACGTTAAAACAGCCAAACGATTCGACGGATGTATTTTTCAATCCGTTAAAAAAAATCGAAGCGATATCTTTTTTCCCGCGTCCTAAAAGCGAATTAATCCGTCCGGTTCGCAAATATCGTTTTCGACGCGAAGGCAAATCTGAAATTTGTTTTTGGATCGTTATGGGAGAATCCATTTTGAATTACTCCCCTATATGAGTCAGTTAAAAATACAATAACTGGTGTCAATCTAGCCTTTGTCACTTTAGCCTAAATATATAATTTTTTATTTTTTCATAATAATGAGATGGGTTTATCCTAAAATACCACATACAGTACTTAATGTAAAAAAATAAATGAGATTAAAACCGTTTTTCTCTTAGTTTTGTGGCGAATATAGGTATATTGTTTTATGGCATCTTTACCTTCAAGAAATTGGATATTCATCTTCATTATCATATGCGTCTTTTTTCGGATATTGCGGTACTTTTTGCCAATGATTTCGCTATAGTTTGCATATGAACTGGAACCTAAGAACGGAGATGTTGCGATGGCGAAAGGAAAATGGTGAGACGTATTAAAATAATATTTCTAATTGAGTCGTTTGGAAGCACTGAACAATAGAAACAGCAGATTGGAGTGGATGGAATTGGTACTATGGCGGAAACGACGCGTATGATACGTGATCATTTTTATGACGAACACCTAGCGCCATCTTCCATTTTTTTGTCGTGTTCAAGTGGACGTCCGCGAAGGGTTTAAACGGATGAACGAGTGGAACCGGAGGGAGCTGGGTGGGATGGGGTGCGTTGTTGATGAAGCAAGCGAATAAATAAGGGGAGGAGAGATCACGAACAGGGGTGGAGTGCGAGGGGGGAGGAAGTCCCGTAGTAATGGCGCCTCCCGTGGCCTGCTCCGTCACTCAATTCGTGACCGCAGCCAATGGCCGCTCTCCGAGGAGGAAAAGAGGGAGGAGGAAGGGGGGAGGTATCCACGCGGGGTGGGAGGAAACTAGGGGAGGAGAAGGGGGAGGAAGGAGAATGAGGGGGATTCGTGTGACGAGAGACACCGTGGGGGTGGAGAAAGGGACGAATAGGAGTTTTTTTATTTTAAGGGGAGAGGATTTTGGGGAGGAGGGGATGGTGGGATGAGAAGAGGAGGAGGAGCGTTGGGGTTGCTGGCGCGTGATGGGGATGCGTTTCCGTCGAACGAGCGCTCCTCTGCTCCAGAATAGTGCGTCTGTGTGTGTGTCACGACGGGGGGAGGCAAAGAGATACGGGATTACTGAACGTTTTGGGAGGGGATGGATGGGATGGAGTGGAGCGGAAAAAAAGGAATACACGTCTTGAGGGATTCGGGCGTATTCGTGGAGAGATGAGGGTCGACTTTCTAAGGATGAGGAGCTATGACGCTCCGTGTTTGTCATACCCAAAGAAAAAAAATCGAGCCTCTTCCGGATCGATCTAAGGTGTGACGGAGACGGAGATATTCGACGAATTAACCGATTAAAAGGGCTCGTAGCTGGATAGATATCCGGGAGACTCTTATGTAGCTCTTTTTACCTCGCATACGCGTCCTCCTCACAGCTCACGCTTCGAGGGAGGAAGAGGAGAGATGGCGTGAGCGAGCCGGCGGCGGCGTGTTTTGCGACGCTGGGAGGAGTTGGGAAGGGGACTGGGAAGACGTGTGGAGTGGTGTGAGGTGTGGGAGGGATGCGAGAGGGAGAGAGGGGGGGTGCATATCACGGGAAAAAGAAAAGGGGAGCGTTTCCCTCGCCTCGGATTGGAGAGCGACGCAATGCAATTAGTGGCTTGCTCTCATTGGCTGGACCACGCGACCACGCAGCGGCTAATCTCTGCCCGTCTACATCCCCTCCTTCCCTCTCCATCCCTTCTTACATCTCTCCCTATTTAACTCCTTAAAAAAAACTCTCCCCCCCACACGCGTATACCTTTCTCGAGTCAGGCGTTCGTTCTTTCGCTTCCGATCAGGTTGGAAGATTTTCGTCGCGGCGAGAAGAGCGAGATATCGAGAAAGAGAAGTGTACCGGAGTTGAGTCGTCGGGGAGAGCGAATGAGAGGGGGGGGGAGAGATGGAGTTATCGTGGCGTAGGAGGAAGATTTTGCGACTGTGCGAACGGCAGGGAGGTGGTGGCCGTGGTCGATGGCGTGGCGGGGTGGATTTGTGGCGGGAGTGGCTCCGTCGAGGTGCGGGTGGTTGTGTGGTGTGCATGGAGTGGTTGGGAGTGGAAAAGCACGAGAGAGAGGGAAAGTAAACCACCTGAAATGACATCCGTTCCCCGACTACCGTTCCTCTTTATTCGCGTTCCCTGCCGCCACCCCTCCCTATTTCTCTCTCCCCTCCATCCCTCCCTCCTCCTTCACGATCGCAAAACTTTACACCTCATCCCACTTCGCGTCTCTCCAGGTCTTTTTCTCTTTCTCCATCTATCTCCCTGTCCTCTACTGCTGGCTTTCGTGGCTAAGTCGGCCATATTTTTTCCGCTCTCCAGCTGCGTAGGTGTATTGGGCAAGGAGCCGCTAACGTAGGAGGGCGGTGGCGAAGGGTGTCTCGAAGCCGGGAGGAATTGAAGTGTCGGAACCGAGCGCAAGGCGACGCCGGCGGGAAGGCGGTAAACTGATTCCGATTTAATCAATTGTAGTAATTCATACGTTAAACAATTGGGCGGTTTTGGATTAGTTTCTCAAGCGTGTGTGACCTTACCGACCTTATTTTACCAAATATTTTATGTACAATTACCGTAGGTTTTATTAACGAGTTAAATTAAAATGAGGGAATAGGAAAACTCGAGTCTCATTGCTGCAATAAAACTTGATGTACTTAAGTTCCAAAGTATGATTATTTTGATTTAAAGTCTAGTCGTTTATCTTCATAGAGGTGGAAAACTTTCGACAGAGTAGGCTTGAATCTAATGTGTTAGAATCGTTCTGGGGTAGCGAATAGGGATGAATAAATTAGAATGTTAATTAATAGTTTTTGTAAAAATGTGGAGCAATTTATGCCCGAGATTATAATAAAAATAATCATCGAAGGGTGTTAAAGGTGAGATACCAATAAAAGTTGGGTTGAATGGACTAATTTGGTGAATAGATCAGAGGAAGTAAAATTTTCCAAAATAAAAATTTCCGTATTGGGTATAAAAGGAAAGGATATCAGATTGAAATATGAAGTTTAACTTACCAAAGGCTCAAAAACATGTAAACCAGTGATTCACTTTATTCCGAAAATGTAACTTTAATTACAGATTCGATCGGTAAGTATCAGCAGATTCAAAATTCAGTATCAAGATTAAATTAATTTGACAAAAAATTATTTTGCTCATATTATGGCTGAAAATTTTCAAGAATAAGCACAAAAAATACTTGTCTCATGTGGATATTGGCGATACCTGAGACAAGAATTTGCAATTGCTTGTGTTTTAAGATTAAATTACTTATAAACTGAGAGAAAATAATACCCTAGTCGAAGGACGTCATCTATATTGATAACATTACTGGAATGCAGAGCTTACTGTAGGATGAATTAATAATTGTTGAATAAAATAAATACGGCAATTAAAATTTATATAGCAGATCTAAAAAAATGCCACTTACGTGATGTTGATAAAAAGAGTGTAAAATTATCTTATTTTGAGTAGGATTTGTTGCAACTAATGATAATAAAGGTTGACTAAATTAATATTATCATTGGGATTTAGTTACTAGAAATATGTCATGAGAATAAAGTTTTTTTACCTTCATATCAATACATCTGAAACTGCAGTTTAGTTGCTTCTCCGAAGTTCCTATTTAGAGAAATCGAATTTGAAATCGCATGCAAGCATCTCCTAATTGTTTTCTTGGTTAAATTACATCTGAACAAGAAGAAATGTTTGACTTAGATTACAGCTTAATAAACGGAAATAGCAAATTAGCTCACATTAATTTCATCTCCAAGATTTTAGATTTAGAATTCGTTACCATTGATCTACGGGTACGTTTACTTTTTTATTATATGAATTGATTTATAGAGTGAATAAACCCTAGCGGACGACTTTGATATTTCAAATGATAAGGAATAATTCCATCAGTCACTTAAAATTACCTATACTGATTGTGAAAAAAGTATAAAAACAAGGTAACATATCCATGAGTGTTTGAGACGCAAATATTGGAATATTACGTTGCCACTCACGGATATTATCCGAAATTCTTGCTTCCTTGCTTTATTTTTTAAGCTGTTATTGCGAGCAGTATTTTTTGGCTGATTTCACAATTTTTGTTATTTGGATTTTATACGTAACCCATTATATTTGTAAGAGGAAACTGGAAATTATTTAAGCCGCTAGCTACGAATAGATTTTTACGTCAAATTGAAAATTGAATATAATTGAAGAATTGTAAATGTGTTGCGATTGACATTTAAAACAGCAAATATTAATTTAAAAACTAAAAAGGTCCGTTATTGATTAATTGAGTGTAGAATAAATTTTTAAGTTGCGTAACTATGGTTGTAGGTAACATCAAAATGGAATGTTTTTTTCGTTATTCGCATTTCATTATTTAGAATAGTCGAGTGAAGTTCATACTAATAAATAAATATATAATCCGTAAAATTTTTGCCACCTTTAAGAAAACCGCACGGTTGATTTCTGCTACGCATTAATCATTAAAATTTCACGAGAAAAACCTATTGATATTACGCAATAAATGATTTTCCTCTGCATAGATTAGGCTACTAATAAAGTTTTAACATATAAAAGAGACTAGTAAGGAAAAGAAAAAGACATTTTGTAACAATTACTCCGTAATAAAAGCAATTGACTTATGACCAAGGTTTTGTTGTACTACAGCATCATCAGTTAAAGAAAGACACAAATTGTTTTTCTTATCCCGTTTCTGAATATAAATGAAATTTTCAATGCAGTAGTACCACCGATTATGTTAGAAATATTTCGTGATCAGTTTATACCAGTAAGGAGATAAATATATAATTTAGGAGGGATAAACTTAGCTTTATGACTCAAGCTTAGACTGTCTGGTCGAATTTTAAATAAGTTAATACTACGGCCGATGAAAAAGTCTCAATTTACACAGGTCACAGAATCGATCAACTTAGCGAAAAATAAAATATTCAAGTTAGTCGTTTCTTCGACGGCGTGATAAAACGTAATATCACTCTTCACATTGAAAATGCTATATTAAAGTATGTTCCTTTACAACGATATAAACATGTAGCTTCGTCTGTTGTAGCCATTAAAATATCACACTTGTTCCTATGTAGCCACACAAATTTATATTTCATTATTGGTTGTCCTGTTATGGTCCGATAGAAAAAAAGAAGTGATAGTATTTTTCAATATAAATAAAAAACATGGATTAGAGTTTAGAATTTGCTCGTTGTTAAAAATATAACCTACAATATTGCTCACTTGTCCCTAATAAGACCATCTTTATCATACACTAATAATGGGTATCTCTCTTTTATTTGCAATTCAGAATTTCAATTCGCAATTAATTCGACTATTAACTAGATTTAAAAAACAGCATTTACATTTCATACATATTTTTAAAGACTTTTCCAAGACAATACATTTATGAAGTAACGACAAGTATCTTAGATAAATTTTCGACGGCGGCGGTTCATACACAATAGTGCTATTAATACTCCTGAAGGAACAGTGATTTCTGGAATATTCTTAGTCGTGTTATGGCTATAGGTATCTTAAATATGAATTATACAAGTGTGCTTTTTAATGAAGAGGTCGCTATAACATCCAACATATACCTAAAGTGACCAGATTTTTTTTAATCCGAAAGGGAGGACATACCCAGTTTTTGACAAAATGGAAGAACAAATTTGATATTCCAAAAACCTATAAATACATAGCTTATTTCATATTTATTTTTTTAAATGACTGTAAATGAGTCCATGCACTGTAATAGGCTTAAGAAATTTAACATTATTGTATGTTTAGTATAAAAAAGAATGTCTTTATTAAATTTCATAAAAATTATTTTTGCAATACTACATAACATACATATTTGCCTGGTGACAAATCATATCAAACGAATTGCAATGATGGGATTTGGATTCCGACTGATCTGTAAAATTTTAAATAATTGACGTTATTTCAGCTGAGCATATGCTATTCTATTTGTTGAATAATTATCTATGTAGGGTAGGGTAGGGCTATTTGGATCATTTCAAATTTAATCAGGAAATGCAGGTGACCAAATATTTTTTTTAGAATTCAGTAATTATTTTTCATTGCATTATAGTGTTTTGAATTAAAAATATAATGCTAAGTTTTAAAAATCATGTTTATTTTAAAATACACGACAAAATACACAACAATGAAAAACATTAGTTTTACAAAAATTGTGGGACTATTTGGATCAGAGGTTTTGGATCGCATATTTTCTTGTAAAAAAGCACTAAAAATTAGTCTTATAAAAGTTAGAAACTATATGTAACAATGAATTACATTTACTGACCATAGTCATTTGTATTAATTACGGATTAAACATTTTCCACACTTAAATCGTCATGCAGCCCCTACACACAGCTCGTGGTGCCAAGTTTTGCATGTTTCGCAGCTTATCCAGTCACCTTTTGTGAGAGGTTTCAGATCAAAATACTTGATTCCGCAGAAACCACACGGGGGGGGGGGGGGACTGGTGGTGTAGTGGTTAGGACGCTGGCTGCTACTTGCCCGCTGCTTGAAAAGACAGCGGGCACGAATCCTGATCCAGTAGGATTATTTCCGAGGTCGCCCGGCCCCCTGTTTGTGCGGTTTGAGGAGACCGCACAAATTCAGCTTTTCGTCCTTGGTGCTCTTCGTTAAGAGTAGGCTAATGCCGGCACAAGGTTTCCTCCTCCCTTGTGATTGTGTTGGGTGTGAAAGGAATTATGGCTATAATAATCCAAGAGGTTGATTAGCCAAAAATACACGCACATGCAGAGACCGCACGGTACATATTCATCTTCCGATGATTTGTATGAACATTCTTCACTTGAACTGCTTGAGTCCATTAGTTTTCTTCGCACACATTTTCTTACTTTTCTGGGTGATCACTAGATCTTTTGATTTATTTCTAAGTTTGTTAACCTTTGTTCCTTTCTCCAAATGTAACTTTTCTTTACTCTTGTGTTTTCAACGTTTTCAGGAAATGTAAGATGACAGGCGGATGGCTTTGCTTAGTTTGATTTTTTTTGGATTAACTTTGGTAGGAGTAGGTAAAACAACTAAAAATTTGTCCCAGAACATGATGGTGAGAACTTGATTAGTTTTAGGATGAGAGTTATTTAATTCAGCATTTTGGTTTATGGGAAGAAACATTTCGTTTGATGAATCTGTTGTTACATTTGATGGTGCGTCAGATGAATTTGATGATCGTCTTTTTGCATTCTAAGATCGGGGATTCTTACTTGACTGTCCGGGGTTTACACTTCAGGGTTCAGGAGGTTCATTGGAAAGAAAAGGAGTTGCATCGGAATATTCACAGTCGGAAAAAGTCGTTCCCAGCACACGGGTCAGAGGAAAATGTGTGTGATGGCAGGAATTTGTGTTCCAGAATCTTGTTTGAGTTGAACGGATACATTCCGGTGCATTCAAGTCCTTTTCCTGTATTCCTTACTGTGGTACCCTTTCTCCAGGCTCTATTAAAAATATCATCAAATACAAATTTTTTACTGAACTTGTTTGATTACTGTGAACAAAGAAAGTAGCCTCTTTGTGGATGCTTTTAGAGGTTTAAACACAGTCCTGTCAAGAGGCTGCAAAACGTGAGTGGTGTCAGGTGGTAGGCATAATAGCTCAATCTCATGTTATAGGCAATAATCACGACATTAGAGGGAATGGTGGGATACATGAACATCTAGCATTAATAAACTCTTGCCTTGAACACCAATTTTCTCAAAATGTTGAAGCCAAACCAAGAACAGATCTTCATTGATGTAACCTGCTTCGGACATTAGAACCGTGGTACGGAGAGGCATTCCTTGTTTGTATTCTTCTCGCATTCTTTGCCCTTTAACCATTACTAAAGGAGGAATGAATACTCCGCTAGCATTACAACATGCAACAACAATTACATTTTCTTCCCTTTCTAAATTTGTAAAGGAAACAAAATTTCTCCTACCCTTTTCACCAACAACTTTTGAAGGCTTGTTGTTCATAGGAAATCCACTCTCATCCACATTGTAAATGCATTGAAGTTGGCCTAGAAAGCCAAACACAACTGTCATCTATTTTAACAATTCATAAAAATTGTCAATCGCTTGCTTATTCATTCCAATACCAAAGAAATATCTCTGTGTCGATTCATAAAATAAATGAACCACTCTTTGCCTGCCATCTTTATTTCATCGCCCCAAGGACCTTTCATTTTATTTATTTGGCATAATGGTAAACTGCTTTTCGTACACTTGTTGAGGTATTGCCAAAACCATGGTTACTCAAAGATTTTAGTCTTTATACAAGGTCTCTTTCTTGTTCAAATGAAAAAACTGTTGGGTGGCCTATAGGCTTGGGCTTACAAATTGGTTGATGAACTTCCTCCCTTGCAATTTCTCTATTGTATATAGCATCCTGGACTCGTCTCTGAAGAGTTGTAAATGGAACTTTGAAATGATCAGCAGCTCCACGTATACTTAAATGTCCATTGAGTGTGCTGGATAAGGACTGGCACATATCTTCCTCCTTCCACTGCAAATTAGCTTCCTTCCGCTTATATTTTCTCACCATCAGAAAAATGAAACGCAAATTTTAGGGTACTTAAAATTTAATTTTTAGAGTGTTTATATATTTTCAACATTTTACTTTTATTTATACTAAAACATTTATCCCCAAAATTTTCTTAAATTTACAAACCTCTAGACCTATTGGGTACTAATGCAAGTGCAATGGGTTGACCGATCCAAATAGCCCCACTTTTTTCGACTTCAGATAAAAGGAAGTAGTCCTTTAGTTACGAACATAATGCTCTATTTGTACCATAGAACAGCGCTTAAGGTAGTAACGCTGTGAGACAGAAATAAAGATAAAAGCGAGAATAATTTTAACACTAGACCTTAAATTCTAAGGCTGTATTGTTACATACCGTTAAAATCAGAGCTAGTAACCACTTTTATTAATTAATTTATTTATATCAGCTCATAAACAGCCGTTAACGGCCTTTTACAATGAGCGTAATAACTTTAACAAAGACGAACACATACAACCATGCCCTCGGCAGGATTCGAACCCGCGACCCTAGCGTTGGGAGCCAGACACGCTAACCATCCCTCTACCAAGGCCGGCACTTACCTCCATCCCCTTAATTGCGTTTTGAAGGTATGTACAGATGTAGAACTAAATAAATCCACTTCAAGATCATTAACAACCGTATTCTACAATCGTTCTCTAACAAATGACTACCGGAATCCGCAATACATTATGCGCAGTGGATCAAATGCTTATTTTGATCCAAATAACCCTATGATCTAAATAGCCCCACCCTACCCTATGGAGCTCAAAGTAAGTTAAGCAAACGGATTTTCAAAAAATCTTTTAGCGCTTTTGGGCACTTATCTAAACGAAAAAAATATGACCTTAATGTCTCAAACAATAGAATAATACGATCAATGGCTGGCATTAAAGCCAATCACTTGCTCTTTGAAAAACCTCGTAATTTCTTATATTTGATTAATGCTTCATCGCAATATTTTGTAATACTTTCCAGTCTCACTGTGAAATAATGAGCATAAGTATATCTGTAGACATATTACTTCTACATCAATAGGTTTTTACGAAAATGATTGTTTCTTTATATTGGAACGCCCACCTACTGCAGTACTAAATTCTATTGTACACAAACAACATTTAACAACAGAACGATCATTTTAAACAGCTCTTAAATGTCATCGCTTAGGCAACTCCTTCAACCATAAATTTATTAAAAATGGAAATGTGGAAATTCTTTGGTTAATTTTGGATTCAAATGGCATTTTATCTTTTTAATTGAGGGCATTTTGTGGGGTACTCCTAAAATATAAAAAATGACGTAAAATAGACGAATAAAATTATAAATAG
Organism: Tanypteryx hageni; assembly: GCA_028673005.1. Classification (NCBI taxonomy): domain Eukaryota; kingdom Metazoa; phylum Arthropoda; class Insecta; order Odonata; family Petaluridae; genus Tanypteryx; species Tanypteryx hageni. Next base: position 200,279,573 of record CM054113.1, on the reverse strand, counting down.
ATATTAAGGCACATTTTTCTTTTACCTTAATAGTGATATAATGCATATTTGCCGGTATTCATATTTCACACTGACAGGACACAAGGCATAACTTACTTTTCGCACAAAAGTGACATGAACGATAAATGAGAAAACTTACGAAATGAACATCAGTAGTATAAGTCGCTGCCCATTCATAGCGGGACTCCCTGCCTTATGCAGCAGTGGGTAACAATGTAACTAGTGCGAGCAGATACTGCCTATCTATTGAAATTACATGACATTTGTTTCCATTGGTAAAAGCAAGCACGAAAACGGGAAAAGCTTCAAAAAAGAGGACTTGGGAAGACACAAAATTTTAGAAAAAGTAGGACTGTCCATCACAAAGGGCACCTGGTCATCTTAATATACTTATGTTTTCGGTGGGGATTTAAGAATACTTCTTATGAACATGCATTTTATATTAATCGGTTTTGTGATAATAAGATTTTACCGTAAATCGATGAAATGAATTGATCACAAGATCATTATGCGACAGACATAAACTAGAATTTTGGGGATAATTTGAAATCAGGAGAAAAACTGTCATGAACAGGAATTGAACCCGGACCTTCCAGTTGCCGGGCGGATATTCTACCAATAAACTATTCTCCCGTTTCAGAAAGTGCATATTTTCTTAGTTGGGGCAGGGTTAGTTAAGCTAGTATCAACGGATGTCTTACAAGAAATAAATCGAAAACATCCGCGTTCTGAAACGGGAGAATTAGTCGGCTGCGATCGTTCAGTGGTAGAATATCCGCCCGAAGACCCGAGTTGGATTCTGGGTCATGGCAAGATATTCTCCCGACTTCAAATTATTCATAGGTTTAAACCATTTCCAAGTCCTTAACTCTGTCACTGTATTTAGCATTCGGCACCAAACATTTTTAAATGGAAGAATTGAGAATTATTAAAAAGTTATAACGTAAACCTCCATGCCATCTAGCTACTTTTTCACAAATATTTTCATTGCATGCTCGTACTTGTTTCCGTAACATTTTATGCTCTAACTCAGATAATAACAAATGAGATATCCGATTACATCGAGCATTGAGATCCATGTAAATATGCAGTGCATTGAAAACATTAGCTGATGTAGGAATAAATGCCAGTCGTCATGAATACTAGAAAAGCTGTCGTGTGAAGAAGATTAAACAAAGTGATCACGTTTCAGTCAAAAATTTGTTTATTTAAGTCTCTTTACGTAAATTCATAATTACGAACTTGAAATATTTTTATCTTAATTCAGACGCTTAAAATCACGTGAACACACTCGTCAACCAACACAAATGTACACTTCATGCAGCGTTGACACGTTCAAGTTGCTAAAATTTTTGATATGTACGCGACATCGCCCTCTTACTATTGAGTTCAGTTCCGAGTGGAAATCATTTCGCTACAACGCCCACGAGAAATCTCTGTTGATGAAAAGGAATCTCTCGGTAATCGCGATGGAGGGGAGATGCCATGGCGTTGGCCACTAAAAAGGGCAAACAGTAGGGCGTGTGTCATAAAATACTCTCCAAACATGTCCACCACGGAGCACCTCGGAATAAAAGGCGGAACTCATGTGGAATCCACTATCGCCCTACCGGGAAAGAGATAGAGAGTAGGCGAAGCGGAGATCATATTTGGCACCGTGCACAAATACCCCAGCGCGAGGGAGGGAAGGGGGAAGAAAAGCGAGTGCGCAAGGGTGAGAGGAGAGGATAGAGGGAGGAGAGAGAGAGAGAGAGGGAAGAGAAAAAATGGAGCGAAAAACGAATAAGGGGAATGAGATAGACGAAGAAATAACGATCCAGATAGAAAGGGAGGAGGGAGCGAGAGGGAAGGGAGATAGGGAAGGAAAGTCTTTATTAGGCGAAGAGTTGCGGTAGCAAAGAGGGAGAAGAGGGAGGAGGGGAAAAAGCAACGATTTTTTAAAGCTTACTCGGAAATTTCATATACACGCATGCACGGCATCGCATGTTGATGCGGTGGAGAGAGCGGCGGATACGCAGTGGAGTGGGAGAAGGGAGTGGGTGGAATGGAGAAGGTTGGGTGCGTGGTGGAGGGAGGGAATTTTCGGGAGTGGAGTTGATGTTGGCAAAAGGGGGTTGGGGAGAGCCTAATAATAACGCGCGAGGAGTGGATCGGACGGGAGGGAATGAGTGAAAAGGCGATGAATGGAGTGAGGCGAGGGATGAGGAAAGGGAGGGAGGAAGAGAGGTAGGGGGGAATAAAGGAAGCGGGAGGGAGTGAGGGTCCCGCCTCTTCCTTAGTCGCCGGCCGACCAATCCGACATGAGGAGAGAAGACAGACATTGAGAGAAAGAATGGCTCTCGGGGGGTGTGGGATGAGGGCGGGAGTGTGGGATACAGGGAGGGGGAAGGGGGGCGGAGAGGGGGAAACACACACGGAGGCTTCGACGGCTTGGAGAGGGGGATCGTTATAGAGGACTGAGAGGGAGGGGGGGTGAAGGAAGTCGCGCATGCGTAGCGAAAGGGTCTCTATCGAGAGGGGAAGTAGGGGTAGGGATGGGGTGGGTGCGGCTGAGGGGACTTGGATGGAGCAGAATGATCTGGGGAAGCTGTGAGAATGCTCTCCCGACTCCGGGCTCTCTCTTTCTTTCTCCTTGTTTGGGAGGGAGGGAGCGAGAGGGCGCTGGTGACTCTCGCGGGGGCGTCTACATCCCTTCTCCGATACCTCACTCCACCTCTCTCTCTCTCACTCCCTTCTATTTCTCTTTTCCCTGTGATTCTCTTCCACACCCGCTAACCTCTCATTCGCTTCCCACACTTTTTTCGCTTCTTTTCCCTCTCTACGCCTTCCAGACAATCTGTTTTTTTGCTGTCTCTCCGTCTATTCTCTTTCTCTCGCTCTCTCCCTATCTCGTCTCCCCTCTTCTCTCTCCTTCCTATCCCTCGCCTCGGCAGAGGGAGCTTTACTCATTCTGCAAACAAGAAACGAAGCAAGAAACCAACCATCCAGCCAACCACGACTCAATACACCAGAAAACAAAGGAAGGTGACAAGGCGCCGAGGCGAAGAGCGGCGCTCGCCTGGCAATTGTTGTTTCTTCTCTCTCTCTCTCGTCTGTTCCCACCCCTTCCCCCCTTAAAATCTCCCTCACTCTCGACTCTCGCTTCTCGTGTACATTTTGCACTCTCCTTTCGTTTTGGTCCACCATTCTATTTATATCGAATCCAGCAAGGAATTAAAAAGACATTTTATTGAGATTAATTTACCAAACCAAACTTTCACGGAAATACGGATGTTATACTTTTTGTTTGTTAATCCAAATAGTGTCAACGGGTGACAAACGGAGATGTACAAACACCCATTATTCGCGAATCATTCAGAAAATACTCGAGGATATATTTACGAAAGTAGATTTTTTAATCTCTATCGATATGATACATAGTTACGATTTATTCTTATTTCGGGATTTCCTATAAGAATAAATGAACCTCGAAAGAAATTAATATATTCATGGATGCATTTTTTAGTAATTATATTTAGCAGAAACTATATTATTCGTCTATCAAACTGCATTCATATCAAAATGTATTGGGAAAAGAATAGATATTCCGACTCTAAAATAACTTTAAATTTATTTTTTAGATTTTTTAAAATCTCACAATGAAAACGATATCAAAACGAAGTATGAATGGCATGGCAGTCTTTTCAGAAGTAAATTTAAAGTGCTTTCACAAACATGAGTTTCGATGGAAGCTTGTGTTTATTTCCAGTCGAATAACGTATAAGTTAGATTTTTAACGAATTTAAATTTACTGTACATAAAATGATTAAACATAACATTTGCGACGAATAATCTACATTTCAACATTGATTTTTTTCTTGCATTTTAGATCTTACTCTTATCTAATATTCGAACACCTAACGGGGATATAATACATAATAGAAATAATATGAACTAAGCCTTTAAAACTCAATCCCTATCAACGGAAAGATTTCAGTTTATTACTCTCAGTAATCGATGATTAGAACCGAGGATAGGATTTTAAGGTGAAATAGGCATGTCATTTACCCATTTGTTTTATTGCTATAAGCGATACCGATAGCAATCGTTTGATGTAAGTATGTCTCAAAACAACCTCGCACACCAAGTCTTTTACCAGGGTAGTGTATTTCGCTTGCACTGCAAGATCCTCGTCGGTGAAACACAAGAGGCTACATCTCAGATGAAAGATTCAATGTTGGATCGTGTTGATATGGTAATAGATAAAAAATAAAAAACAACGACATACCGTGAGCCAAAATATTTAAACTTTCAACAAATGATGTTCATATTGGAAAATCACGACCAGGATCGTTATTTTGCAGACCTCATCTCATGTGATTCAGCGTATACATAGTTTATAGAAAAGGTTTTCCAAACCAAGACATTGACGGACAATTATAGGCTCGTTGTAATGGCACAGAGCGTTATCCCCCTTCCTATGCTCGCCTGCCTTGCTCAACCCCCACGCCCTTACCCCTCCTTATCCCCACTCGTACACCTCCCTCCTCTCTCTCTTTCCTTCCTCCCTCACTTCCCTTCTTCCTCCCTCCCCCGTCTCCTCACACACCTCTCCAATCTTTCCCCACAACGCTACACACACAGTTCCTCTGCCTCATACCCTCCGCTACTCTCCAAACCAATATTAACTCTACCATCCCTCTTTCTCTCCCTCTCCCTTCCATCCTGCCCTCTTTCCCTTCTGTACTCCCGCATGCCCTCTGCACTCCTCTCCCCTCCAACAGCCTGCACTTGCACGCTCTCTCCCCCTCCCATTCCAGTCCCCGCCTCCCTTTATCCCTCCTCCTATTCCCCTTTTCCGACCCTTTCCCTACTGCATCGTATCCTTTTATCCCGCCCCAATCCCTCTCCTTGAATTTCCCGTAAACCTCAATACTAATTATGACACATTAGTGACGCTCTACCCTCAACGCAACCCAACGTTTCTCTCCAAAAATAAAAAAGCGAACCCATACCTCTCTCTCTCACACATCCCTCTCTCTTCCTTTCTCCGTCCTCTTCCCTACGCCTCCCTCTCCTCGTTCACTACCTTCTCTCTCTCTCCTTTTCCCTCGCCTCCACTCTCCCGGTAGACCATTATGCACTCGGATCAGATACCCACGCGGGTTTATCACTTACTGTCCTTCCATTGTTACGCTCTCTTGCATCGCTGCTCTCTCGTAGATGCTTCTATATATAAGGAAATGGGAGGGTATCGATGGAGGCAAGTCCAAGGGAGGGTGGGAAAAGAAGAGGCAAGTGGAGTTCTTTCTCTCTTATTGGGGCGCGGTGCACCCGGTCATTGAGTGGCAGAGGGAATAAGGGAGTGCGCGGATTGAAAATCACTGCCTCTTCTTCCTTTCCCTTCCTTTCTGGCGTTTCTTCATCGTCCCTCTCTCCCTCTTTATCTTTTCTCCTTACGTTCTACCTTCTCCGTATCCTCTTTTCCCTTCCTCTCTCACGCCTCCTATAGAAGGATTTCAAAATCCATTTTCCTCGCCAGTGAAGAACTATTTTGTTTCCATTCCATGACAATGCAGTTAGATCATTCCCTGGTCTTTATTATAGAATAAATACTGGCAGCTTGGATCTCATAATTTTTGCTGTAAATTTATGCGATATTTTTTCTCAAACATTGCCTTTTACCGCCATCTTTCCATTCTTCAGACTTCTGCTTTTCTAATATTGAAAAGTATATTCTATTATGCAAATTTGAAACTAAGCTGGACATTAAACTCATTTTGGGAACGTTATCTACTGAAATCAATTTCCCGCTTTAAATATGCCCAGTGGCAACTAGCTTATGGGACTTTTTTTTACGGGAACAATGATTGATTATGTTCCAATTTTTCCAAAAATACGCCATTCCTTCCAGTTTGTTTTGTTTCGACGGAGTTGAAATTTATTTTTCTTGCGACACTTACGGAATTTTCATACTAAATTTCCATTTCGTTACATCAACGTTTGTAATTTTTATATATCTGTAAACTGCGGAAAAGTCAATGCTGCCACGGAAACGATACCTCAAAAAAGGCTACTTAAAGTGCGTTGTTCTCGAACGCAGGCCTCGGAGATGGACAGGATTGTGCGGCGAAGTAGAAGAGAATGCAAATATCGAAGGAACGGGGAAGAAGATAAAGCGGGTGGGAGAGAATCTGAAGCAGAAACGAGCGAGAGAAGAATAGAATAAATGGAAGAATTTTGGCAGGATTTGGCGTAGCGAGAAACGAGATCGATTCCAGATGGAGAGGAAAAAGAGAGAGAGAGAGATGTTGGCGAGGACGTTTATTAGATGAGGAAAAGTGCGGAGAGGTTGAAAGGAGGAGGGGGAGCGGAAGAAAAAGAGAAAGGAAGGCAGGTTTAAGGGATGAGTTGGCGAATGCAAAGAGGAAAAGAGAGAGAGAGAGGCGTTTGGGGGTCTCATGGAGGACGAGACGTGAAAGAGAGGAATGGAGAGGAGCGACGAGAGGGAGTGAGGAGGGAGGAGAGAGAGAGAGAGAGAGAGAGGAGAGGGAGGCATGAGGTAGGAGGAAGGGGAAGGAAGGATGCGCTAAGTGATGGGATGAAGCGAGCTGCTATAGGAGAGGGTCGGTTTCGCGTCGTGGAGGGAGTGAGGAGAGGAGGGAGAGAGGCGGAGAGACTTGATGGGAGATTGGATCGGCAGAGGAGGGAGTCGGTGGGAGGAGGAAGAAGGAGCGGAGGGTGGCGGCGATGTTGGTGGGCACGAGGGATGCGCTGGGATGTCTCTTTCATTGGCCAGGGAAGAGACCCTCTACTATAGCTATTCCCCTTCCCAAACATGCGACCGCTTTTTTTTGTTTTTTTTTCCCCTCCCCCCTCTCTCTCTCATTCGCTTTTTTTATTCCTCTACTCTTTGTATTTTTTTATCCCGCCTGGAGTCCCGGAGGGACACAAAAGAGTTCCGGAAAATAGCCGTAATTGGAAACTGAATCTCTGCGGGAGGAAAAACTTACATCAAAAAAGTTTGTGTAGTGTCGGAGTAATTTTCGTTAACTAAGGAGAGTGTTGGTATATTTGGGTGCGGGGAAGTGTTTTTAAACCACATGCGAGGGAATATTAATCAATGTTTATCCCTATATGATACTAATTTTACATTAAATGAGACATCACTCTGTTAGTGAAGACGGTAAAATAGTGAAACCCTCTTTAAATGTACCTTATCTGTGCAATTCAAGCGCAATTATAGCGAATTTTTATCGTTTAAATAAAAAACATAATTTATTTGTACATAAATGAACCTTAAGTTAAGGTTACATTGTATCGCATTGAGTAAATCATTAATTTTTATTGTATGATGAGGTTCTATGTGGCTACTCGCATATGCTCAGAATTTGCACTATGCCATAAAACATGATTGAAAATTAAATTAATCTATAATCAACTAGAAGCTGAATATTTATTTCCAAAATATTAGCCATAGCAACTAAACTTTCATTGTGTAAAATTCTCAAATCAGATAGAGAGAGGGCAGATTGTCAGCCACCTGTATTTAGCATTTTAAAAAAGTTGATTGCTTCAGACGTAATTTTGTAAAGTATCTACAAGATGCAAAGCAATGTATAACAAAGAATATGGAAAATCTTAGTTGCATTAAAAATTGAATATTAAGCAAGTGTCATTCTGTATTTTTGATTACTATTATGGGTTAAAAAACAACTTTAGATGCATTTTTATGTTTCTCAAAACTACATTCTGAAAACATGAAACTTTTAACTGAAACTAAAGCACCCCCAATTTTTATGGGAATGAATTTTTGAGCAGTATAAATACTCTCTCTCTCTCTAACATACGATTGAAATAACGTGTTCTGTGGGAATTTCATCCCCTGCTTAATGCTTACGCAATTTTTTTATTAGATTAATCTGCTAAAACTACCCGTGATGCCCCTCCTCAATCTCTCCCTTCTCTCTCTAAAAAAAAACGAGTATTCATGAATATCATGCACGGCGAAGCAAGGTTATTTTTTTCTTGAAAACGCACGGATAGTAGAGGAGAGAAGAAGGGGTATTTTTTTACGAATGAGAGGAGGATGACTCTCTCTCAGTTTTGCCCTCCCATAATTCCCTTTCCTCCATTCACCCTCTCTCTCCCCTTTCCTATCTCCACGGCGTGCGGGAAATAGGCAGCCAATCCCGTCCGCGTGTGATTCCTCGCGAAATTCCCATCCGCGCTGCACGCTACGCTGCACACAAATCTCGTCTCCTCCGCATCCCAAAGCGAGCCAATGCACGGCGGCTATTGTGAGCATTTTTTCCGCCCTTTTTCCATATCTGGCTGATATGGAAACACCAACCAACGGGGAGGAACAAAAGGATACGATGAGAGAGAGAGAGAGAGGAGCTTACGATGCTCGCGAGGAGGAGGGTGTCCCGCTGGTGGAGCCACGTGACCCGAATCGCACAATTCTCTTTGACCCCGAGGGAAATACACAACGCCGCGCGCCCACAATGCACCACGCAGCTTCCCCTTTCCTCCTCCACCTCTTTCCCTCCTCCTCTCCCTCTCGCTCCTCTCTCTGCTCAGTGCGACGTAATTTCCCCGCGGCCCCACGGCCGGGGGCGGCTGAAAAAACACGCGCCCCCGGCCCCCAAGAGAAGGCAATGGATGTAAAGAATGAGGGAAAGAGGGTGGGTGGGCGAAAGAGCCATAAAAGAAGGCATGGGAGAGCTAAAGATAAAAATAAGTGGGAAAGACAGTGCAGTACAAAATGTTACGCTGTCGCAAAGGATGAGTCGTAATCGGGTCGATAAGTCCTTTCGCCTTATTTCGAGGTATATTCTCCCGTAGGATATATAAATTATTTACAATTTGGAACGCATAACATGCAGAAAATGCACGCTAGTTTATCTTTAAAACCATGAAAATAGTATTCAAATTCCATTCATAAACTTTAAATTGCGACCTCGATTCATCGAGAATTGCCCAACTAAATCATGTGGATGATGAAAAGAAAACCTCTAGAAGAATATTTCACATTATATATTAGCCTGCATTTCACCAGTATGAAGGGTGCCCAGGGTGTAAGAAACCAAAAATTCTCTAACGATTGTATATTGGAGGCATGGATCTCCTATCTTTGATCTATGATTATCTCACGAATATACGAACCTTAGTATGACTGCCTTACAATCAGTCTCGCGTAATTAATCAAGAAAATTCCTTCTGATATAGGTTATAAAATATTTGTCACTTGATCGATACATGTACTTGACTCGATCACTATCATCTGTGTAAATGGAGTTATTGATTCGATCAATGTACTCGGGAAACATTTACCTAAATAAACTCCCTTACGAAAACTTACTTTCATCTATTTTTTTAATGAATAAATAACGTCCTAAGAGAAATTGCGGAGCGAGATGTAGTGAAAGTGTTAGGATCCAAGGAGAAAGGGAGAGTGAGGGCGAGGGGATATTTTGGGAATACGAGCTCGTGTGTCTGTAAAAGAGGCATACATATGTAAAGAGGAGTTAGGAGGAGAAGGGCGGGTAGGCGGAGAAGGAGGTAAGGGAAACACAATGGGCTTGAGGGTGACAGGTCTCCCGGGCGGAGTGGGAGCTGAAGTAACCTCGGTAACGAGGCTCCTCGTCTGTGAGAGAGAGAGAGGGAAAAAGGGAAAAAAGAGGTCGGGAGAGAGTGTTTGGGAGGTGGCAGCAGGTTGTTGAAGGGAGCCACTCCGTCGATTGTTTTCCAAGGATATGGGAGGCAGAGAGAGGGAGGGAGGCCAACTCCTCTTGCCTCCCACTTTTTCCTCCCACAACCAACTAACCTCCCGTTCCCTTTTTCCTATATGCGTCCAACACCCTCTCATCCTCCTCCCGACTGCGAATCTCCAGAATACATTCCCATCTCTGTTATCCTCTCCACCCGTCCGCCCTTCGCGGATTCTTCGGTCCGTCCGATGGCCACAATGGCACTGCGATGGAAGTGCGTGTGGTGAATGGCACAGGCTTTTCTGGGAGGAGGGGGTGGTCGAAGTTGAGAGGGAAAGAGGACAAAGGGTGAGGGTCGCTTCGGGATGGATGAGCGGGAGTAAGCGAAGGGATTGGGTCGGAGAGAGAGAGAGAGGTGGGGCGAAGAGGTAATCCACACAATAGGGAGAATAACTTGATTTAGACGGTCAAGTTAAATATCTTCGACCTCGGGGACGCAAATTAGGAGTTGGATTCTTGATAATTGGATGGAATTATATATTCTTGAGGCGTTTACACTGATATGTATGAATGTGTAATATTAAAAATAGTTTTCGTTTCCAGCATAAACAATTTGACAGTAGTCTATTCAAATTTTGAAGATTCCTGCAAGTAATGATAAAATTATAATTATTTTCTCCTTGATTGTTTCTTTAATATCCAGAACTCGACTTGAAGTGCTTCAAGAAATAAAGTCGGGGACAAAAAATCTTTTGTTTGCCTCGTAAAACCACTTTTATCTGGGATTTTATAGTTTAAGATATTTACTATCGCTTTGATATGAGCCATCTGAGTTAGGTCTAACACCATTCACACCTGAGGATGTTCTGCTGTTTCTGTAGAATCTGCCAAAAGATATATTTAATGTTTGTCTGCGGGAACAGCAAAAGATCCATCTACATCTACAGTTTACCCTGCAAGCCACCGCAAGGGTGTGTGGCAGGGGGTGCATTAACACCAAGGGGAAAACTCCAAAATTAGGTCTGGGTTTACGCCCCTACGCGAGGTTAATTTTGATCGCAAGTTTTATTCTGCTCAGCTATCGTTCTAGGGAAAAATGAGCCTTTGTATCTCTCCGTCCTACAGGCTATCTCTCTTATTTTACGAGGATGGTCCATTCTACCGATATAGGTGGGAGTTCTTATTATTTCTTCGACGTCGCTGGAGAAAGTACACGTTCTAAATCTTTCAAGAAGTTTTAACCTAGCACGTAATCGGCGCTCAGCTAGTGATTCCCATCCAGACTTCGGCGTTTCTTTATTCCATTAAAAACTATTCGAGATAGAAATAAAAATTCCTATCTTCATTGGCTCATGATTTACCTTCAGGTGCGCGCATCTATAAAAACATGAAAAGTAATGGGTGGAATTACGAGCGAATGAACAGTTTTTAAGGATTGAGAGGAGTGGCAAAGTGACGAGAAGAGGAGCGAGATTTCGAACGAAAAGCGCTCGGGCGCCATATGCTCAAACGGGAAAGTTCGATTTGGCGAGAAGACGATCTACTTCCCCACCCTCCCCATCCCGCCACCTAACCCTCCCTCTTCTCCTCCTTCTCTCCCCCTTCATTCCTCTCCCTTCTCCCCTCTCCCATCTCTCTTCTCCCCTCCCCCTCCTCATCCAACCTCTCTCTTCCCACCCCCTCTTTCTCTGTTTCTCTCCATTTCCGCTCCGCCACACCCACGTCACACCGCACCTTCCCCACCCCCTTCGCATCACAACCACGCACATGGATTCGCTCTCTATTCCGGAAGCTCTCCCTCACGTTCTTCCTCCTTCTCTCTCTCTCTCTCTCTCACCCATTTCCTCCTTCGCTTCCCAAATTGCCTCCCGCCTCCTCCCTTCTCCGGCCTTCACCACACACACCACCTCCCTTCGCTCCCGGCCTCTATCCCTTCTCGCGCATACACATTCACACCAACTTGCTTATCTCTCTCTCTCTCTCTCTCCCCCTCTCCCTCAACCCCCTCGCCTGAATGTCACCGATGGATCTCCAGCCAATCAGAGAGAAGGAAGGAAAGGGGTGGCTTCCCTTCAGAGAACACACCGGAATTCCTCATTGTCAAAACGGCGGATAGGAACCGGGGCAATTTTCCGTTGTGCGCAGAGTGGATGATTGAGAGGCGAGGTTTCGCTCCTCCTCTTCCCCCTTCTCCCACTCCTCCGCCTCCGTCGCCCCGCGGAGGCCCCTAATCCAGAAGCGCGAGGAAAGTCCACCCCGAGGAAACGTTCGTTTTTAAAATCCTGCGACGTTTTCGTTAAAAATATATGTTTAACTTCCCAACTGAAAAATGTGAACTGTGGAGAGCATGGAGTTTCGAGCGTCAACTGATTTAGGCCGTTCCTATCGGCGTAAGAAATAGCCAATATATCACGTTCAGGCGACTCATTTAGAAATCCAATTCTGAGAGATTTTCTGTCGAGTTACCTTCTCTTCTCAACCTCGTCATGTGTCTGTAATGGATTTTGCAAGACACATGCTGGTTTTCTACACTTGCGCAAAGTTTGGTATTTTACAGAGCACGCAGTATTGTAATGGTTATCTACATTTTAAGTTAGGTTTTTTACGAGTTGAAATATTTTGCACGAGTTCAATAGTCATTAGTAGAGATATTTACCTTACTTTTTAAAAGTTTAATATTGATTGCTTCTGAAAGAATCTCATCCAGTAACTGTCTTGTAAGTTGTATGGCAACCTTACCTAATTGGTAGACCATCTGAGTCAAGAGATATTGAACTTATGTTTGCGTTACCATATTTGTCACAGAACCATAGCTTTGTTTTGTAATACGTACGAATAGGTTCATCCTTTTTATGCGGTGAGGCTATTTATACATCTTCACTCTTTTGTCATTCTTGAGAACAAACGGTTACTCCCAGTCCAAAATCTACACAACCATATTGACAAAATTTTTATCGAGTAGGTTCGAGCAAAAAGGTTGCTTGTCTTCCCGTATTACACATGCGTCTTCCACTTTGCTCCGATTCCTTAGCTTCCCGTCTATTTCCACTCGCAATCCTCGCTCCTTCCCCTCTTTCCTCCCCTCCTACGAACCGGATCCACCTCGCGAACGTTCTGACGAGCAGACCTCTATCCTTTTCCTTACCCTTCCACTCACTCGTCTTATGGCATTTCCCCCGGGACCGCTTTACCGATGGCCTCAAGGCTGCCGTAAATAATCTCCCGTAAAAAGTATTTTGGTTCGAATAGAAGAGGGAAGATGAGCGAGTTGTGTTAAATAGCGCGAAATGTGTAATCTCGAATCTTGCAATGCATCTTAGTGACAACAAGATTCTTGAAGTTTTGTTGGAGATCGTTTCGAGTAAAGGAAGGGAAATTGATTTATATCTCCGATAATTTTGCGTAAACGTTTAGAGAAATTTACATTGTCAATGCTTCAAACAAAAAACAAATATTTCGACTCGACTCGTGTTGAGAGGACCACGTAGAAAAACAAGTTCGCGAAAAAAAATATTCCATTGAGTAGTAAGAGCGGCCGAGAGAATACAAACAGCCAGACTGAATTAAGTAAGACTTCAAAGTTTCATCAAATTTCGCAGATTTTATAACATTTCATGATAGCAACTAAAATCTATCAAGTTTTTTGGCGTTTACTTTTATCGACTAATTCAATTCGCTGGCGTTAATCTCTTGGAACTTTACATAGTAATTCAACACATTGTTATCAAAGCAAACACAACGAAACCGATGCAAACTCAAATTAATGGAGATATCAGCGGCATTTTTTTAAATTGGGGAATTGCCACGAGGCATTGTCTTCGCGGTGGAAACAATCTTATTGGTCTCCGGTGCGGAACGAAAAGCCTTTATTTTTTCGCTCGTAAAGATATTGGCGTCGGACATTGATCCTATTTTCCGCGCTCGCAAGCACAAAAGGTGTAACGAAGCGGGATTTTGCCAGAATGCGCATCACATATTCAAAATTAGCACGCCCCCGCGTGCGCATTACCTGGAACGGCGTGTTGAGGAAACAAAAAGGTCACGGCGACACGAACGCCTCTCTCGGATGGCTTCCGCAGTTTCATCTTTTGTCTCCCTCTCTCTGTCTCTCTCTCTCTCGCTCCCTCTGGAATCATCCTCACGGTTTTGAAGGGTGAAGGGGCGGGGAGGGCAGAAATGGGAAGGGAATAGGAGGAAGCACGTGGAGACAAAAAAGTCAGGGAAAAGTGAAAAACGGAGAAGATATAGAGGAAGAGAGTAGTAGGGGGACGGAGAAAATGGATGAATGTTGGGGATAAATGATAAAGAGAAGGATTACGTTAAGGATAAATATGTTGAGAGGTAAAGAGAGACTGAGAGAGATGGAGGTGAGTTATGATATTTATATAGCCGGAGAAAGAGGTCGAGGTGGAGCTAGGATGGCTCTCTCGAGAAAGCGAAAGAGAAAATAAATTTAGAGGAAAACGTAGAAAAACAAGTGTTCGCGAATAAAATACGCAAGTGAGGAGTAAGAGTGACCGAGTGAATAAAAGCAGCCAAACTGAATTAAGCGAGACTTCAAAGAAAGCAGACAGATTCAGCTGTTATATTATTTTCGCCATTTGTTCATTCCTTAAAATTTACCTCTCAAGTAACCGGTTTGTTATTTGTTCGGTAGAAGCTCATCCTCGTAGAGACAGCAAAGGTTATGCATGGTGCGCATTGAAGGGGGCATTCGAACGAGACCGACCGGAGGAACACATTCAACTTTTCGGGTTCGAGGGAGATGAATAGAGGACTCTGTGGAGCGATACGTTCCCCGAGTGTCGCACGGCCAATGACGACACCATCTCACACGCTCGTTCGCGCTCCTCGTCGCCCGAGGTGCCACCAGAAGTGGTGGCGAGCTCCCTGACCAATGGTACATTGGAGAGGGAGTCAGGAGGGCGGGGGAGATGCACCCAAGGCCACTCCTCTCGCATGGCGTAAATTCCCTTCATACGGAGGGGTACGCCCTTAATACCCGTCGATTCGCCCTTAACGAAATCAGCGACACGTTCTGACGAACTGTGCCGAGCCACAATGACGACCGTTCCGCGGCAGCGCCGTCATTTTTTTCCCTAGCGCCATCTCTCGGTGTTTCTTTTTTTTTAATTTTCGGCCGAGCCCGCTCCGAATCACACCCTTCCCTCGCTTTTTTCTGCCGTATTTTTCAGTCGTCGACGCCTCGCCCCCTCCTCCCTCCCCCTACGCCTCCCTTCTCCTTCCCCTCCCTCGCACGTCCGTGATGATGCACCACCACAATGCCTGCCACTCCCGCGCACTCTTTATTCGCTCTTTATTTCGGAATTATCCCGCAAGATCACGCATCGACGCTTTTCGACGTGATTCACTATCGCGCCCGTGTTCGTCCGTCTCTCATTCTCTCTAGACAGAAAAATCATCGCCATCAGTTATTATTTTTCGTCCGCTATCCTCTCTTTTTCTCTCTCTCTCTCTCTTTCCTCAACTTCCTATTTCTTCTTTCATGCCCTGTTTACTCCTCCCACCCCTTTCCAGAAATCTCACCTCGGAGAGGTCTCCCCTTTTATTTCGGGAGAGAACCACATGACCCCATCGAGAGGACCCGCACTCAAATCCATACACGCAAGCCTATTCCGAATATAGCAGCCATTTTGTAAATTAACTTCTCATAATGCGACGGAGCAGGAGGAGGGCGCTCGGATAGGAAGTGCTAATTTAGGAGCGCTTTCACTTACTCTGAGAGAGATCTTTTTAGTTTCGTACAGACGTGTGATGACCCCAAAGGTCGGGATATTGTTTCTATGGGCGGAAATAGAAGGCAATTACGTAAAAAGAGATGAATTTTCATCGAAAAGTAGTAGTTAGTCGATTTTCCTAAATTAAATCGAGGAGCAACGCTAATTAATGTTATTAAGTAGTCATTTTCGGAGCAAATAATAATGTGTTATTACCTTGTCATAATAATAAGAGTTTGTTGCGTTGGTTAAAATCGAGATTTATTCACCCTTCACGTGCCCCTACTTCCGATATCTAACCCATATTTTAAAAAAATATTATTGAAAATAAATCTTATTCGAAGCTTTTTAGGAAAAACGCCCGCATAAACAATTATGATTTTTGTTTAAATCTTTATTGGGTAATTATGCGAATTTACTTTCGGATCATCCATCATCGCGTAACTACTCAGCCGACGCCCGAGATCCAGGCAAAGCGCACAACATCATATTCCACGCGATTTCGGCGAACGCTTAAAGGTTATCTCCATGTTTTCCATTCCACTCTGCCATCCTGCCCTTGCTCGCCTACCAATCCCTCTCTCCCTCCCTATCTCCTCTCTACTCTCTCCATCACAGTCTCCCTTCTGCCGCACCGAATCATTCCCTAATCCTACGCTTGGCCGAAAATCACTCGCACGGCAAAGGAAACGAGAGGGAAGCCATCCTGCCGTTCCTTCGTTCTTCAACACCACGTATCAGGACTCCCATTGACGCCTCCTAGCATTATTTCATAATCGGAGATTCGCCAAAAAGTTATTTATCAAATTTTGCCCTAAGTTGTTCCTTTACAAATACGAAAAAATTCCACTTAATTTTCTTTTGTTTTTCCTTGTGGAAACCAGGAGAGGTCATGCCCCAATTTTTATATTGTCTTTCTTCGCTATTTTTAAGGACACAGAAGAGGTTGGGAATAAAAGGAACGGAGTCTGCTGTATACAAAGCGTTAAAAAATATGATCTGATATGATTTTACTATATTATCTTTGTTTTATTTGGACAGAGGAATTCAGAAAATACTGATAGCATTCGCCCATAGTTTCATGGTTTATTATGATTATTACTTATTTGTAATTATTAGTGGTATTCTCGCGTTCTCCCGGTATGTTACCAACATTTAAATAAGAAGAGAACAATACTTGTCCGTAACTAGTTGGAATTATTTTTTACTTTTGAAATTTCTAAATTTCTGGCGAAAAGCTTTAAACGCCTATGCGACGTGAACAATTGAAGGAGACCAAAAATTATCTGATTTCCTCGGAAAATAAGTCTTCGAAAAGTGAGAAACGGTTTGAAAGTATTCCATTTAGCAAAAAATATTTTTGAATCGCCTCCCCGATAGGGCAATTCCTCGACCCGTTCAGCATCCAGAAAATGTCTTCAACATTTACAATCTCTTTCTCTGTTTAGCGAATATTCTCCTCGCAAATAAGCACTCGCCTCGTTCTCGTTTAGTCTCTCGGACCCACTCTCCAAGAATCGCGCCACGCCTCACTCGTTCTTCACGCTTGAGGTCACTGCTCCTTTCCCTCCTTCCTTCCTCTGCGCCAGTGTTTCTCCGCGCACCTAATTCTCTTCCAACCCCATCTCCAGTGCCCTTCTTTTCTCTCATTCATTCACCACCACCAACAACCTACAAACGTTACCTTTCCACCACCAACTATTTCTCCTCCTCGCCCTCTGTCTCACTCTCCTCTTTCTCTGTATCCTAAACTGTCCCTCTCCAAATCTCTTTTCTATCCCTCTCTCTCTCTCTCATACTCCTCGCATCTCCGCACCGGAAAACGGGGTTTTCATGCCCTTCTTACCGTTCCACTCTCGGTCCTTGTCGTTTAGCTCTGAAGGAGGCATTTGTTTGGAGAATTTTTCCAGCTACTCAAGAAAATTATTTCTGGTTTTTCTCTCTTACTCACTCTTTAAAAAAATAAAGAAATTTAAAAGTACCCCGACAAATCGTACCGTTTTTCAAGAGTGTTATTTCTACATCTTCCCCATTATGTATATAAGCATACTTATTGTGAAACAATGAAGGTTTAGTTGTATACTTCCTAGTAGGTCGATATTTTTTAAATGTAATAACGTGCATTTTAGCAGGTTCGTAACGTTTATTCTATTAAAAACATTCTCGTGAGGCTTCTAATTGCTTGATCGTTCAACGAACGATAAATTCGTTAGCACGTCAGAAAGGGGAACTGCAAACTCTATAAACGTTCGTCTAGCTCTCTCCGCATGACCATAATCCGTCTTCCCCCTAATTGGTCCATTTAGCGAGCATGAGAACATAGGACAATGCCGTCCTAATGGTCTTACTCCGTTACTCCACCGAGACAATCCGTAAAATACGTGGTGGAGGAAAAAAATAATGTTACCAAAAAGTTTGCGTTTGAATGCTTTCCTGTCAAAGGCGTTTCCTCATTTGCGATTAATTAAATCTACGTACGGAGAATGGAAGTCGCCGACAAAAAAATATATATTTATAAATGAGGAAGGGTCATATGAAAAAATATATACTTAAGCGGCGTAAACAATCGCCCATTATCCGACTCCATTTTTCCGTTTTTTTAACCGAGCGGGACTAGCCACAAGGAGGCTATTTCCGTATAGAGAGAGCGAACTAGCGATGGGAGGGATTTAAGGGGGTGTGGGATACCGCTTGGGGTACGTAAGGAGACGGCACGAGAGGATGAGGAGGAGAGACGGGGAGGGAGTGAGGAGGAGGTTAATAATTACTGTGCGGTCAATTAAGGAGGTTTGGAGAGGAGGGGGCGCGTGCTTGTGGGCGGTGGTTGCATGGAAGGGGGAGGTGGGAGGGAGTGAGTGCATTTCAAGGGGAGGGAGACGGGGACAGAAAGGGTTGGGGATTTTGATGTCGTTGCTGCTCGGTGTTTCCCCCTATTTGGTGCACGCCGAGCTGTGCAGCGTTGTGTTTCCTACACGCCACGACGCTACGTCACTGCACGGGGGCTTTCATTTCGAAAGGCACCAGAGGAGAAGGCTTGAGAGGGGGTGGAAGACGAAGGAGGGAGCGTAGGTAGAGAGAACGCCGAACGGAAGAGAGTGAGGGAGGCGGAAGAGAGAGATAAGGCGGGTGGAGCGAAGGAACTGGCTGGGAGAGACTGTCGGGAGTTTTTTTATATTCGCTTGAGGGAAAAAAGAGGCCAATCTGGCGAGAAAGGCAAAAAGGTCGGGATCTACGGTCCTTAGTGATGGTTTTGCGTTTAATATCCTCATCTTTTCGAAATACAGTAAACTCTCGATTTACCGGATTTCTCGGCACCGAGCCTATTCCGGTATTCTGGTTGATTACACATTGTATACGAATGAAAAAAGTAAGTATATATAAAGACAGTAAAGAAAACATTTAAATAAATGTAAACTAGTAACTGTTAAGTGACTAAAATAGTACTGCACTACGTATTAAGACCTTGATTAGGTAAAACATAAGTAAACAGTACGTATGTACGCATGTAATTCAATGCAAAAGCCTTCAAGTTATAAGTTTTAAATTTCTGGTTAATCAGAATTATGATTATTCGATATCCTGTTATCATGATTCCAGTTATATATATTATCACTTTTATCGATATCCGATTAATCGTAATTTCGATCCGGTTGATCGAGAGTACGCTGTACTTCACAACGCCTCGCACTCGGACATTTCTTTCTCATCGGCTAAGTGACAGGCTCTTTCTTTTTCGTCTCTTTCTATCTTCGTCTTTCCCTCTCATTATGCATTGCCTTCCTCTTCGTTAATTTCCCCCTCTTTCTCTAGGCGATTTCATTTTTCTCTCTTTTTTGCTTCTCTTCACACGTCCGCGAGTGCTTTCGTTTTCCTTCCCTTCGAATTCGCAAGGCTCTTGCTCGCCCCGCCCACTCTACTTTTCTCGGGAAGGCGTCTAATTAATTTCGAGTCGGTATGCGGAAGGTGAAGAAGTCGCCCCCGGGGAGAGAAGGCGCGACCGCCAGCAGGGGAAATATGGAGGGTGTAGGAGCGAAGAAATGGTCGGAAGTTGGAGCGGAAAGGTCGAAGAATGGGCGTAAGGAAAGGAGGATAAAGCGTACATCAAAGAGGTAGAGAAAAGGTGAGGAAAGCAAGAGGATCATCTCTAAGTCTCTGAATAGACTCAGTCCGTGTCTACTCGTTGCCTTAACCAACTACAGCCCACCTGTCAACACCCATCCCTCTCTGTAAACTCACTTCAAAGTTACATTGTTTTAAAGGAAGGTATTCTATTTTCATGATATGCTAATCAAATTAATCCAATCGATAGAATTTCTCCGCTATGGCATTACGGCATATATTAAGAGACACTAATTCCGCAAAATTATTTCGATTAGTTCTTAACTTAATTTCCCCATAAATATCGTCTCGGTAAAGAAATTGAGAGAGAAATCATTGCTAAAAAATTTCGATAATTTTCATTGTATCCTCATCGACACATCATAATTTTGGTATTTCATATCTTCATGTCGATTCTTCAAATCGTTATTTTAAATTGAATGTTGTAAATTCAGCACCGTGGGTGTTTGAGTTGGTGTCTTTGCCATAATATTTTTTAGAAAATTTTTCAAATAGGCCTCTAAAAATGTAAATTTATGGTGTTATTTTGGAATAAATAGAGGAACGGCAAATGATTTTCAAGATTTTACATTCTAAGGTGGATATAATTTAAGACAAAAAGGGGCGCTGACCCTGGCATTGATAAACGCCTCCTCTTTCTTTAATTTGGAAACTTTTCGTGTCTCATAAAGCGTCTCCATGCAACGATTCTACCCGCGAATTTTTGAAAAGTCACTTCCATTGACGAAGACAAATGTTACGGCCTCTGCGTGTGTCATCTCCGTAACGCTGAACTGACATTGCGGCGTTCACAAAGGGAGACACGATTTTCATTTGGGACATTTCAAAGGAATTTTTTTGGAAGGACAAAAACACGGGGAATGAATTGGGCTGAGTTGAGATAAAGAAGTCCTGAAATACGCAATCGTAAAAGCACAACGCTTGATTCATTTTTGCTGTTTAAACATTACAATTTTCTCAGGAAATTACATTATTTTATTTTGTATAGGATAGAGGGTTCGATAACTTGATTTAGAATGAGTTAAAATAGCTTATAAATAATTGCCGTAATTGAATTTTTCATTCCAAGAATGCCATTCAAGAAAGCGTAAATTTTGATGATATTAACTTCAATTCTATTAAGAAGAATAACATTTTGTGAAATTCTCAAGGGAAATTTTTTAACAAAGTTTTGATATTCAAACGGTCTCTAATTGGAGCATTGAACAGCTCCGACTTTGCCCATTTCCAAAAAAAATACGCTTCCTTCCCCTGGAGGCTACTCCAAGGCAACTTTACTACCCGAACGCTTCTTAAAAATAATGTTTTCACGGCAAATGAGGCATATGGCTCGTCTTCAAAGGATGTCCCACGAGAACACAAAGGAAGGACGGGAGACGGCGACATAGCTTTAACGACTTTTCGATTATTTCCTCCGAATGGCGTAAGAGAGAGCGCGCGAAAATCATCCCCCTCCAAAAAAATTAGAAAAGATTCTCTTCTTTATTTACATTTTTATTCGGCCTCCGTTCCCATCTCTCACTCCCTCCCCTTCCAATATATCACCCTTCTACCAATCCCTTCCTCTTTCTCCCTCCTCGCCATCTACTCCTTTCTGTCTGTCTCTCTCTCTCCCTCTCTCTCTCTCTCTCTCTCTCTCTCTCCAACGTCCTCTCCCCAAAGCAAACGCCTACTCGTTGAGAGGGAGGGAGAGAGAGAGAAACCGGGGCAAGGAGATGTTTCTCAACTTCCTTCAACGCGGGGCCACAACAAAGACCTGCGGGTTGCAGGAAGCAGTGGGCGGAGGCCACGAGGGAGCGAGGAAGGAGTGGAAGAAAAGGAGGGAGGAAGAGGGAAAGGAGTAAGAGCGTAGACTCTCAAAGGAAGTCCGCGTTTTTTTTTCCGGAGGCATGGTTCGCAGTGGTGGAGTGGAAGTGGCGAGCGGGAGCAGAGTGAAAGAAGAGGGAGGTGGGAAAGGCGTGGTGGAAGTGACAGGGAGACTGTGGCCAGGTTGGAGTGGGGAGATGGGTGTATGGAACTAGCGTATGACCCAGGAGTGATAAATGGTGCGAGTGGTGGTGCAGGGGAGTCACTGGCGATTTTGTGGTATCATAATAGCGAAGAGGGACTGTAGTTGGAATAATTGGACGTAATTCGAAAGAGATATTAGCCTGTTATGGTGACGCAAACGCTCCAGCGGCGAAGTTCGTACGTACATGTAACCTCGTAGTAATTGGAAGCGTACGCACTCGTGAAATCCGTAGCTAGCACAACACGCATTATAATATTGAAATACGAGCGAAGAAAATATGATTACCCTCGGATTCGAGAGATTTTCACTCGATAAAATGAATTATTAATGAAATTCTGTTCGTGAGATGAAAATTTTCTGAGAAAATAATTTGATTTCTTCGTAAAAATTCGTATACGTTTACATAGTCACGGCTGACTTCTAACGAATGTCAAAGACCACAAACGCCAAGCGGATGTAGTCGATAAGTGCCGATTTTCCAAATATGACTACGTTAAATTCATTAAAACGCACATTTTTGACCTTGTCTGTGGAATATGCGAGGTAATAAATCATATCATATTAGTGTGGAAAATATTTTGCTAATGTACGGTCGATCGATGATTATCTTCCCCACGGCTTCATCGCCCGCCTAAACCGCCGCACTGGTACCGCTACATGCGTAACGTAACGAACTAATGGCGATGCGTTGTGTGTCCATTTAAACTGAATCTGTTTCTGAATTTTACCTTTTAACGCTTCAACATAATCTCTATCCGTGATCGGCGTAATAAAAAACCATTTTTGAGCGTTATATATTTTTATATGCTTCGTAGGCGTATGTCTACGAGTAATTCAAGGATAAAAATATCAGATTTTTCTCCGAGGGTGAATTCGAGAGAAAGTGTATGTCTTGGAGTACACGCTTAAGAATATTAAAACCGACGGACGGATTATCATCTTTTATAATTTACTTGCTGTGAATTAACACTGAAAGAGGCTGCGTTGTAGCCGAAATGCGCATACGGTTTCTCATAGCCTTGTTGGGGCTATCGGAGATACCTGGGATATGTATCTACTTTTTCAGTTTTTTTTTTATTTAAGCGCTTGTTCTTGAATCTAGAGTAAGAATCACTTTTAGCTTGGAAGCATACAACGAAACCCAATCCTCATATTCGAAAAGATAGTATTTTCAAGTTAAATCTATAAATGTTTACCCTCCACCTCTTTCCCCCCTTCCCCATCCACCGGTGGCATTGGAATTTCCGCGACAGAACTTTTTTTCAGCATTATAGAGTTTTCCTCCCCTGATATTCTGTCCTCTTTATTCCCTCTCTCTCTCTCTCTCTCGGGAAAGTTCTCGTGTTCTTTTTCCTTCCCTCCGCTTTGAAGATCGTTCTTATTTTTATTTTGATTGCTAGTCGCATTCATCACGGAGTGCTCGGCATAGCTACAAACGCAGACCGCGCGCACCTTGAACGGCGATGTCGGAGGCGGAGATGAGAAAATAAAAAATGGAAAAAATAACGCCAAGATTCGAAGAAAAAATATTGTAATGCAGTCGACGCGTAAAGGCTGTAACGTTCGTTCTTTTCTCTCTTTCGGCGCTATGTCGCGGTAGTTAGGTGAAATATAAAGAGATGGGGAGAAGAAGTGAAGGAGGAGGGGTGATATAGGAAGAGATAGAGGTAAAACGAAGAGGGCGGAAGAAGCTCGTGGGGATGGGAGAAACTGGGACCTTTTTGGACGGAGCGGAGAAGGGGGATCGGGAAAAAAACGCGCGTTAAGTGATGGGAACGAAAGGGTGGGGCCTCGCTTTTATAAAGATCTCCTCTCACGCGTAACGCGGACCTATCGTCGCCTAGCAACTGTCCTTATCCCTTCCCTCCCCCTCTCAAACACATCTGCTTTGCCATCACCCCTTTTTCTCCCTCCCCCCCTCATTTTACTTCCTCTCCTCTATTCCCCTCTTCTCGTCTCTTTCTCTCTCTTTCTCTGGTCTCAACTTTCCACTTTCTCATTCCTCGCAAAATTTTCTAAAACAGGACTCTCCTTTGCCTTCAGAATTCAACAATAATACCTCAAGTTGTTTCCTACTCTTGAATTATGATTTTTCGAGTCATCGAGTAGTCTGGATTATCTGCTGTGATACAGCGAGATTAGAGGCTAGCGGGGGCGGATGAGAAAGTTAATCGTCCGAACTTTTACCTTTTTGGCGCCGAAAGAGATGTTAAGGGTGATTTTCGTGGATTTTCTCCGGGTAGCATCGGTAAGTCTTTTGTAGTTTCTTTCTATGCTTCAATTCTCAATGTTTCGTTTAAATTTATATGTAATGCGAGATAGATAAGGTAAAATATAAATGGTTTCGACTATTTCTTTGCGTAAACTCAATGGACTCAGTGGACGAGAATATACTATGGCCAACAGTCCAGAATAATTAATCAAAGAAATTAATAGGCGAAATTTGGTAAGACATAGTATTAACAAACAAGATAATCCAAACAGAATTTATGATGCTTAATTTCCAT
This sequence comes from Tanypteryx hageni, assembly GCA_028673005.1. Lineage (NCBI taxonomy): Eukaryota > Metazoa > Arthropoda > Insecta > Odonata > Petaluridae > Tanypteryx > Tanypteryx hageni. Next base: position 200,255,506 of record CM054113.1, on the reverse strand, counting down.
TTAATCATTTATTTAATACTTATACTATCTTTAATAGCTGTAAAGTCATCTTTGTGTTTCCAAATTTCATAATTGAGCGTTATAAAATACTACAAATACATTCGAACGGAATATTAAATTGATCACGCGTATTTGTGCGGCAAAAATAGCGCGTGTACGTATCAGAATATACCGAATCTGAGTCTAACAATAGTTGTAATGAGTGACAAAAGCTTCAAAAACGCCGGAATTTACGCGAAATTCCTATAAATACGATCGATAAACAAAATTCTACAATAAAAATTAGAATCTTCACTCCTTTCCTCAGAGAAAAGTACAAAACTCGCTCCGATATTACAATTCTAAGATATTTTAATGTGCAAGAGAAAATTATCCTGCACGGTGGATTTAAGATTTCCCATGTTAATTAAATGGGAAGGATAGTTCCTGGAATCGAACCCGGGACTTCAATCTTCGCAACAAAAACTATCCTCGGGAGATCGGCTCATGTAGCAAGAGATTTCCAGGAAGTATCATGAAAATCGGTCTATTGGTTCAAAAGTTAATAGGGGAGACTGGCAGAAAGACAGACGAACAGACAGACAGAAAGACAGAAGGACAGACACAACGACAACACGATGAACCTATTTACATACTGGAAAGTAGGCTAAAAATGCTTGAATAGTTCAGTGAGATGTTATCACATATATGACTGGAACACTACGCAATATGTTCCTGGCTGGCTGTACCGTAATTATCCAGGTATAAACATCACATTTTCAGTAGTTAAATGTAGCTTATTTATTTATTTAACCAGCATTCTTTTTAATTTACCTCGTCAACCTATTTCTAAATAAGCGCCTATTGGGCACTTCGATAAATTAAAGTGTATTAAAAACTATAAATTCACTATCTCCGGAACAAACAAACGGAAGTAGGTTTCACTTCCAAGGTGACATTCTATTACGTACAAAGCTGACCATCCTGAACACCCGAATCCCCGAAAACTTTTTCATTTTTATGATTTAACTCTGTAGATCACTATTGCTGTTTAAAACTGGTTTCTATATACATGTGGAACAAAAGCGTACTTCCGCCGTTTTTCTTAAATTTTCAATCTTACATTTTGATCCTCATGTTTATCTTTAACCGTAGAAGACACATTTTAAGATATAAAACAAAATAATGAGCTCAGCATTTTAATTGTGCATGCAATTTTACGTAATTCATTTTGTTTTAAAAGAACTTGGTTAGAACAAGCTTATAAGGGAATTTAGCGCAAAGATATTATTGCTTATACTGCAGGGGTCAGTCACACACGCGCTTGGACGGGATCGTGCAATGGTTTTTTCGGTGAGGTAGAGGTGTGCGGGGAGGCAAGGGTGAGGGTATAGGACAGTTCGGCGCGACCGATTCGGCGACGGACAATTCGGCGCGACCGATTCGGCGACGGGACAATTCGGCGACGGGACCATTCGGCGACGGGACAATTCGGCGACGGGACAATTCGGCGACGAGACATTTCGGCGACGAGACATTTCGGCGTTAGCAAGACGAATCTAACTACCAAATTCTCAACCCAACCCGGGGAGAGGAAATAGAAAGAATCCAATCCTCAATAGAACGAATCCAACCACCAACCTCTCAACAAAACCCTGGGTGAGAAAATAGAAAGAATCCAACCCCCAACGACTCAACTCAACCCGGCGGTAGGAAATAGAAAGAATCCAACCACCGACCTCTCAACCAAACCTGGAAGAGGAAACAGAACGATTTCAACCTCCGACCACTCAACCCAACCCGGGGAAGGAAATAGAACGAATCCAACCCCCAAACACTCAACCTAACCCGGGAGCAGGAAATAGAACGACTCCAACCCCCAATCACTCAACCAACTAAAAGTTGTTGGTTTTTCCTCCATGCGCCGAATCGTCCCGGCGCCGAATTGTCCCGGCGCCGAATCGTCCCGGTGCCGAATTGTCCCGTCGCCGAATCGGTCGCACCGAACTGTCCCATTCCGCAAGGGTGACGCTTTGATGAAAACGGGGTTGCCTGTCTCACCTGTATCCTGTCTTCCGGGAGGTCAGTCTTGAGGGAGAGCATCTCCCTGGCGTAGACGTCCGGGTAGTGAGCCTCCTTGAATGCCTTCTCCAGTTCCTCCAGCTGGTAGCTCGTGAAGATGGTCCTGCCGCGGGGTGCAAAGAGGCGAAAAAAGATCAGAAAGAAGCGTGCATGTACACTCGGACTGGGCCATATACGCTAAATGGGAAAGGGGTTTTTAGGGAGTTAGGTCAAATGGAAGCGTGCGGGTAAGAGAGAACATAGTGAATATCGCCCTAATGAATATTTACAAATGCGTTATTAACTGTGGGTCAGCGGAGTAGGATGGCAGAAAATTGTTTTGTTCACAAAATGTCATTTAAGTTTCCTATCAGTAGTGAAGAATGCAAGGTAATAGCTTTGTGTATTTATACTGTTTTTCTTACTCGCCGAGTATGTAAATAAAATAGATTTTTAGTGTTTTAATTCGTAATCTTCTGTTGCGCCTGGCATCTTTACGTATGAAAGTATTGCCCATAAGATTTATATGATAATTGCTTACATTTTTAGCAAAGAAATACATTCAATAGGTGAAAATAACAGACGGCATGCAAAATATATTGTCAAGAATATACTAAGAGTGAATGACACGCATGCGGCATGTAATTCTTATTTTGGTTTTCATCAAATTTATGAGTAATGGAAACTACCATTGTACTTGGAAATTAAATTTCATTTTTCCATAAACTTCTTCAGCCTAAAACACATTGAGCAAATTTCGTAATCGGAAGATTTGCTGTACTTTGAAATTACGGGTAATTTGATGGGAGTTTTCAAAAATTCACACTATGCACTTATATATATCGGAACCTTAAATTAGAAAACTAGTATTTTCACAGTGAAAGTGTTACTGCTTAAAATTTTCAGCTTTGAAAACGCAAGGGTAAGATAGAAGGTAGTCTTTGTACTTTCATCATGTTCAATGGTATGTTTCAATTTGTTCGCATGTAACCATCATTCGAGTTTCTACAATCATCACGGTTTTCAATCACATATTTACTAGCTATATAATGGAATACTCAGACTTATGGCACGTAACGGCGACTATATAAAGATTTGACGGCATTTAAGCATGCACGTATATAGGTAATTCTGGCGATATAAAGATTTCTAATTTGGCGTTTTGAACAATGGTTCCCACGTCAGACAAGGACTAGAGGAACGCCAAAGAGTACTTATAGAAAAATTCTCGTTAAATATTTTCCATTCACTCGCTAAAAACTCTCCTCCATTGAATCGCGCGGGTGAATATTGACCGAATCGTGTTTTATGGCATTATAAAATCTGGATATGAAGGCTTTCCACGGCTCATTAGTCTTCGGGAATGAGATCCACAAATGGGGGGCTCTACATCTCGTCTTTAATATCGATTATCGGATCATTGCGCATGCGTATTCTGTTTTGCGTAAGAGAATCTTGGAAAAGCTTCGGTTCATTCCATTAGGCCCGGGGCAGGCTCTGCAGATACCAACCCATTACAACCGCAATTAAAAGGAAGAGTTTTTTTTCTGGAGTTAATGGCAAGGGACCTCGTTCTGATGAGCCTTGTTGAAAAGTTTCTCTCGGCTGAAATGGTGCTTCGTTATAAAAATCTTGTAACAAACGGAAATATTACGAGGAAAAAATTGATCCGGCCGAAGCGACGCTAAATAACCCTTGTTGCGAGCGTAAAATTCAATTGTCGAAAAGAGGGAACAAAAAAAACTATATATATATTTATATTTATATATCAGCATACGCAGTCTATCCCGTCGAAAGGGTGTTTTCTGACGTTTTTTGTAGGAAAAGAAAAAGTTTTTTTAAGGAACTTTTTTGTCGAGCACTGAAATAATCTAATTTCCATCGAATTTCCTGCTGTATAAAAACCCATAATTACGGGAACCTAGTGAACTGAAAAGGAAATCTTTTTAACTTATGCTAATAATAGATCAGTAGCTATGGATAAAATTCTTGCTCGTTCGATAAAAACCAGATTGTTTATCAGCATTCTACTAGGACGGACGTTGGGATTCGTGTCGGTGTAGGTAAATTGACACGCGAACTGCACTTTTTACAAAATGGTAACTGTAAATATAATAGATATTTTACCATTCTACATTTATTAACTACACTTTTTAAGAGTTGAATTGTAATAATTTGCATATTGACATCCAGTTACGAGACTACGAGGGTTTTTTAATTTACGCCGCCATCTCTTCATTGACGGGACTCGAATTTTCTGTAGGATTCTCTCTTTCGCAGACCATCGCAGCCGATTCTGTATCTATACCTCATCCTCTTTTCGTCATCAAGAGAGAGAAAGAGAGCCGCGGGATATGAGGAACCCATAGGAACCGGGAGAAAGAAAGAAAAAGAGATGGAGAACAAACGCCGTTATCTCGTTTGACGCTGTATTGGCATTTAATCCTCCTTACGCGGTCGACCGTCATTATCCGACGGCCCTCCGCACGCAGATGAATGGCAACGGGGATCGGGTTGGCTTAATCAGTAGCCGCGGGCGGAGGGGTAGGAGCGAGTGGGGGATACGGAGGGAGAGAGAAGAGGGAAGGAGAGGAGGCGAGGGGTGAAAGGGTGGTAGGGTTGGGTGGGAGGGGTAGGTGGGAGAATCAACTCATCCGACTCCAAATGCCCTCATTAGTGATATGTTGGCAACTGATGTGTTTGGGATCCAAAGGCCAATTTCTCATCGGATCGGAGTGGCTGCAGTTTGATGCCGTGCGCTCTCTTCCCCGCACTCCTCATTTTTTTAACGGTCTCAACCCGCGATCTTTTTTCCTATCTCGTTCTCTCTCTCTCTCTGTCTCTCTTTCCCTTCCTTGCATGAGAGGGAGGCAGAAGTTTTTTTTAGGGAGGAGATCCTTAGAAGACGTGTCTCATTTACTAATGGCTTAACGGATGGATTCCGCCCTTAAAGATTTTTCCGACCCGTAGGAGGAGAGAAGAATGAATGCTCCCTACCGAAGAGGGAGAGGTTTTTAAGCAGCCGATCGCTATATCTCTCTCTCTTTTCATCTCACTTGGTCTCACTCGAAAAAAACACGCAATTCTCTATGCGGTAGACTTAAGTGGGTGGAATAGAGGCGTCTTTCTAAGTTTGTCTACTTTTTTAAGAACTACATTCTTACGTTACTTCCAAAAAACCTTTTCCTCGCGAAAATTTTTATTTATATGTTTGCAGGAAAAGTATATATATTTAGTATATTTATTGCTAATGTTAAATCGCTAAAAACTCTGTCCGACTTCATACAAAAGTTTATTTTACAAAAGCGGATCGAAAATAGAATTCAACTGTTGTAACGGACGATTTGAGGGACTTTTATTAAAATTTAATTAATTAATATCTTATTGAAAATAAACTACGGACGATTGGAGGAACTTTTATTAAAATGTAATTAATTAATGTCTTGTTGAAAGTAAACTATCTCACGATGTAGATATAGCAAATCAAAAATTTATTTGAATAAAGCTGTTTTATACTTAAAGAAAAAGAATCAAATCTATCAATGGAAAAGTTAATAAATGTATTTTCTCCTAATTATTGTTAGAATTAGGAACAATACAATATTTTCATTTAAGCATTCAGAATGTATGTTTTGAAAGAGAAACGAATGTATTAAACTTAAGAGATCTAAGGAACTAATGTTTATATGATCAACAATAATTGGTCCATTTAAGGAAAGAAATTCGCTTAAGTCGATATAGTTTTATTTTTTCTCCTGCCTTGTTGTTTTGTCGTATCGGAAAAGGGTGGAGTGAATTTTTATCTCTATAACCATACTTCTGCAACTCCTCCGTCGAAGGAATGCATTTAATATTTTATTGCCACCATCAGAAGTGACCGACGAAAACCCGACGCCGAGGCGAAATCGAAGCACCGGATCTCTCTGCCGACTCGTCGATTTTCCCGTCTCTATCTCCCTCGGGAACTCTCCTTCGCGTTTTCTCCCCTCAACTCACGACTTCTTTCACTTCACGTTTTCTCCCATTCACATAATTCTCGACATTTATCTCATTCTCATCTTTCTTTCACCATCTCTTTCGCTTTCTCAAGGCCACCGCCAACAAAAAAACGCTCTTTTTTCCTATTCCTACCGTCCTTCATTCTTATACCGTCTCCTTCGCGTCGATGTCTCCCTCTCCTTCTTAACTCCCCCGCGAGCTCCTTATCGATGTAAACCAAGACGGGTGGAGGATCAATTAATATTCGTGACCCGAGCCGTTTTTTTTTAACTTCAGCATGCGAAATACGTCAAACCCCCTCTCCCTTTTCCTTCCAATCCACCGCAAAAGAACGGAGAAAAAAGAAGAAAGGGTGGTAAGGAACAAACGCAGAAAAAAAATACATAAAAGGAACGAGGAAATAAGGAAAAAGTCGGAAAAAATCGCGATAGCATTGGGTAGACATGTTTTATCTGGGCGTCGCTTGAGGGCTCTGAAGTCGTCGATTCTGGCAAGTTAGAATCCAAGCCACTCGTCCAATGTGCCTTGTGCTTATTTTCCTCTCCTTGTTGGGCGGTGGAAGAAGGAAAGGGTGGGATGAAGGGAAGGGTGGGATGAAGGGAAGGGTGGGATGAAGGGAAGGGTGGGATGAAGGGAAGGGTGGGATGAAGGGAAGGGTGGGATGAAGGGAAGGGTGGGATGAAGGGAAGGGTGGGATGATGGGAAGCGGCATGCGAGTCGAAGGGGGGGGGGGGAGAGAAATAGGGAGGGATGTGTGACGTGGTAGAGGGGAGTGAGGAGAGAAGGGAGTGTATGAGCGTGGAAAGAGAGAACTGAGATGGGGAGGAGACGGTTTTTTGGGTGATAAGGGATAGGGAATGTAGAATGGAATTGATGGAATGATCGACTCGATCTATATATGGGTGGCAACTAGGGGCCGAGAAAAGGAAATCCAGTGGACACTTTTCAATGGGAGAGATCCGCTGGGGTGTCGGAGAGACGCATGGACACACATAGGAGCTTTCGGAATGATTCCTTTCTCAGCAATAGCGGGACATAACCTCCCCTCAACATCTACATCATACTTTCACCTTAATGGTGGATGGCAGGAGATGTAATGCACCAGATGTCCATAGCAATTCCCATTTATCGTTTTCCTATTGTAATCCCTAGTCGTCATGGGAAAGAATGATCCCTTATATCGCTCCGTCCTATAATAGATCTTGCGACTCTTATTCTCATTATCGTTCTTTCCGAAACATCCATCCAGTTACTATTCGTATATAAATATATAGTATTTATTAAGATACTATTTGTGTAGATTTTGAGATCAGAAAAGGAACGATTCCGTATAATTTGCGAGACCAGGCGTGTTGGAGGGGGGGGGAGAATGTCTTGATACAAGGAGGAAGAGACGGGAGGAAACGAGTGGAGGAAGGCCGTAAAAGTTGGTTGCATGAAATTTTAACGCGCGGAATGTTGGAATTTGGAATTCATTGAGGGCTAGAGTGCTTTCCCTGAGCGAAGTGATGGGATCCTGGTGACGTCGCCGCTGTCGTGGGAGTCGGCAGGACCCCTTGGGGGGAGGGGGAGGAGGATGCGAAGGGCTGGTGAACGTGAAAAGGGGAAGGTGAAGAGAGAGAGAGAGAGAGAGATGACGAGAAGGAGAGGATGGTGGTTGCGAGGAGTGAGTTGTTTGAGGACGTGCCTTTATTCAGCCCGTGCGGGAGCGCTAGGAAATAGGCTCTCGTAGGCGTTCGTTGGCTTTCGAGGGTACCATTATGATGCTCCACCCGAGCGAGATGAAGGTTAGGATCCTTCTTCGGCTCCGAAAAACATTGATTCGCGATTGAATGAGCAACCGGCTAACATCAGCCGGATAAAGAGATGCCATTACTTGTTATAATGCAACAACACTGAAGAAATTTACTATAAATTTCAAATACTTTCCAGAATTTTCAGGGAGTTTTATAATTATATTATTTTATTGATATATTTTGTATTTTTAGTGTTATTTTTAATTAAAACGAGTTTTTTAGTCAATTGGATGCTATTTATTTAACAGATTCGTTTATATTTTCATCTAGTTCGCGATTAACTAAAAAAATTTGTATTTTTGTCTAGAGTCCTGCTGTGAAAGATTCTGGTCTCGATAATACCCTTCTTAGGCTGAATCCTCCTATTCAACCTCTCATACTAAAACTCTCCTGCAATGAGGATATCGGATGAATCGTCGTCGATATGCTTTGATTGAAACGATTATCTTAAGTATCCTGGTTTAATTAATATAATCGGTTAAGTGTAGGCACACTGGGTATCTATCAAACGTAGCCATCTCATCTCTAGTCCAATCGCCCCTCTTGCCCACTCGAGAGTTCTTTTCAGTCCCTTTCTTTCGGTCTGTGAATAGCAGAGCTCAGCGAAATGACCACCCCTCTTCCCATCGCACGCCTCCATCCATCGTAGGTCGGGAAAGAGCGACCCATCTCACCCCATCGAATGCACGCGGAAGAAAGGGCCCTCCAGAAGCAGCAACTCCTTCATCTCTTAGGTACTCCTCACCATTCGCACGTCCATCCCTCCTTCCTTTTTATCCAACTACCCTACTCTCTTCCTTTCTCTCTCTTATTCCCCAAAGCCACCACTGCATCCTTTCTCCCTCCTCCTTCCGCCAACATTCACCGCTACAACTTCCGGCCGAAGTCCAGGAAATAACTACGATCGAGTTCATTCATCGATTCCTTCCTCCGCCCTTCTTCTTTTCCGTCCTCTATATTTCCTCCCTCACCATCTCTTTATCTCATTTTCTATTGGTTTTCTTCTCTCCTTGCGTTCCATAATGATTCATATGTCTTAATCTCTAGTTAATTTCTCTCTGTTTTCTTCTTTCGTCTTCGCTTTCCTCCTTTTCGCGACTCCTTAGGATATTTATTCGTTTTCTTATATCTTCCTCTGTCCTTACATGCCTTTTTTCTTATGTATTTATATGCCAACGATTGTATGAGATCTGAAAAAAGAGCGTTTTACTTTTGCATTACTTTGGACCACTTTCTATTATATGTCGTAATTTTTCACTCCAACGGTCCTATGTGGGTGTCATTCTGTTGTGAAGTTTATCTTTAAATGTGATTGGCATTTATCATTAATTTTTCACAAAAACAACCTTCCATTTTTATGTACAACAATGTTTCGAGTGTTTATTTCGTCTTTTACTTTATTTAATTTTATTTTGTGCATCGCTACGTGTTAGATGGGCTTTCCGTTTTCAATATCTTCCCGATAAAGACGATAGCTTGCATATCTATCTATTCGATTGCCCTTTCTTATATTTCAGCATCTTTCGCCTTTCACCGCTCTCAACCCTTTGTCTTGCCCATCTTCCCTCATTTGATCCGATTTCTCTTCCAACTATCTCCCAAAATTTGACCACAACAGCGCCTTCTAATCATTTCTTTGGTAATCTATGTTAGAATCTTCCATCACAATCTATATCTAGGAGGGATCCTACGGTGATCGAGAAAATGCACCATCTTAGAGTCCTGTGCTGTGCGTGTGGAAAAACGAAAAATAAAATTAGGAAACAAAGGTCGGATCATTTTCTGGTCTTATTCTTTCTCTCTCTCTCTCTCTCTCTCTTTCCTTTTTCTCGCACCTGAGAGGATGCTGCGATTGGCGGAAGGGGAAGTCCCCTCTCACACACTCTCTCTCTCTCATTCCTTTCCACGCGAAGGTCCGCCGCAGCCGCCTTCCGAGGAAAAATCGCTGCTACCGCTGCCGCCGTCGCGGTTGGGACAAATCCTTCCGAGAGCACAATGCCACTACCGGGATGTGCGATCACATATCCCCACGCGCTCGTTTCCTCCGCAGTCTTTCGGGGTCTCGGTGCGTAGCATAATAACGCACTCTCTTTTCAGTTTGTCCCAATCCGCCGATTCCGGGAGGTGGGGCAAATGAAAATGATCCCAAGCTCAGCTCCTGTATCGGAGAGCGACGTAAATGAACGGAAATGGATTTCGTCGCGGGGCAAGTAAAAGATTTTCCGATTTTTAAGGAGCCTGCTTATGTTCATTCATTCTTGATTTTTAATTCGTGGTAAAGTATTTTTCTAACGAAATTATAAGGAATTTAGAGGGACTTCAAGTGGCGGTATTGACATATTTCAAAGAACCTACCATACGTGTGAGCATTACAAACACCATTTTAAAATGTTGATCTTTAACTTAGGTGTAAATTGAAAAAAATGTAGAGCTTCATAACGGTCACTGGGTAAATATTCCAGAATATATTTTATTTGATTAGATGAGCGCTTATCATTCTACTATTATGTTTTTTTCAATGAAAGAATTAGACAATGACACTTGACTACACCACTTTATTATTCAAATGTTAATTTTTTACCAATCTTGTCAGCAGAATGTAAACATTTTAAATATTTGGTAAAATCAGGGTCCACTGTGATATCTTAATATTTTTTGCTATATCAACAACCCCTAAATATATTGTTTACTTAAATTTGTTAGAAAAAAATGAGTTGTTAAACTCTACAGAAGATGCACAAACGAATTGGAAGGAGAACACATCGTGGCAAACGCAAAACAATAAAATGCAAAAATATTATAAATCTTACAACGCTTAACGAATGATTTTAAAGCGAGCATGCACAAATAAGGTCACACATTTCTTGAGAAAAGAAACAATCTCACAACCAAGTTGTAAATCGAATTGCAGCCTAATCAGGTTGCATTTCACTCGTAAGTTTATCTCGCGGATTTTTTCCTGTATTCGTTACCCTGTCCCTGTATTTACGTTAGTCTCTGGATCTTAGTCTTTAGGATCTTAAAGTACGGTAAAAAGGTGTGTTCATGTCATACTCTGTGATACCTGCTCGATTTTCAAAGCCGAATCCGCCCACAACTTTCTTTAATTATTCAACGTTCATTGTTTTTCCGCCGGATGCATATTCTCGCGGAAACGCTCTTCCTTACTGTTCAATGACTGCTTCCGAAATGAGGAGATCATTGCATCCGTGTCTTCTGGGTAAGCAGCCGTTCCCCGGGCTGCGGTGACGGCCGTTGTTGCTGGGAACTCGGCTGGGGTCTCTCGCCCGGAGGTTGCGAGCGTGACTGCCCGGGAGACACGCGTGCGCGCCTTGGCGTGCCCGTCACGCATTAGAACGAAAGGCTTTCTCACGACCTACGTTGCCTTTCGAGAGACTCTCGTACTCATTTCCTCTCTGTGCCACATAGGTGCAGCTTCCGCTCGTATCTTCCACCTGATTGGGCGAAACGGGTGGCGATGCGCCGGCGCCAAGTAGAGTTAAACGTACCGACTTGGTAGTGGAATCGAAACATTTGAACTTGGGAAGAAACAAACAGATGATTACCCGCTTGGTTACCTAAAAATAAGGTCCAAAATGCCTCTGTTTTCGTTGCTTTTAACTGGCTTATGTGGAAAAGGTCCTTTGCTAAGATACGTTAAGTATCTAAATATAAAAATTTCAAAAATGATTTATAACAATAACAGAAGTGGCGTACCGGAAAATGTGTAGGCCCCCACGCCAAAACAAAATTGAAGTCTCTGAAAAAAATTTAAGGGCCTCACGAAAAAAATATAGGCCCGCTATAGACATGCCCCCCCCCCTGCCGTGCGGGGTTAGCGGAGGTGTCCGCTACGTCACTGAATAACAGTATTCACTGATAAACCAGAGCGCGGATATTGTTGATGGCGTTGGTATGGATGAATGGGCTTTAAATCTCAAAATTTATGAATGGATTCCATTCCCCTGGTAAATATAATATCTAAATATGAAGTAGGTATCATTTCCTTCGTGGCTACAGAGGAATGACAAAAAACAACCAGATTGAGTGAACATTCCTTCCAAATTCGGAACGAGAGTATTTGGACTAAAAACAAAAGTCGGGCTTCAACTTACACGTTTGAAACTCAAGTGTCCTGATTGTTAGTCAGAGGACGTTTGAGCATAGAGCTAGAAATGATTAAGCACTATTTCGAATTGATTTTTAATCCGTTTAAATCATGACATATCGCAGGGGTTTTTGAGTAAAATGTTATGGGTAGGTACCAAATTTTACTGATTCGTCCCAAACAAAATTTATTCGTAAACTAAGTATGGAAAAATTAATTATTATTAATTATTTAATTATTATAATTTATTGAGAAAAACGAACAAACTCAAATTTCTTTTAAAAATATGTTTCATTCGACTTTCCGGTCAAAATTTAGACGTTTTACAAACTTGACAAATGGTGTGTAATTGATAATTTTTTTTAATGAATCAAAAGTCTATTAACAATCTCAGAAGAAAGTATTTATAGGTTTAGATACTGCAGAATGGATTTAATTTTTTACTTTATAAATATACGTTCTTTTCGTTCTACATGCAAAAATTGCAAATAATATAGAATGAATAATGACATTGAAATTTTGGATTTGAAGTGGCAATAGTTTTCATTAGCTCCTTGACGTTAATGATAAATAAATACAATTAGTTTCTTACTCCTTAATTAGGTTTTAACACATATAAATTAAATGTTTCAATGAATCCGGATTTTCTGTCAAAGTATTGCTTCACTCAAGTACCGATTAATTCTGAAGCTCTGGATTAATGTTTACAGCTAAAAATTGTAGGTATAGGTATGAAAAGTACGCATATTGAATTTTTCATGCCAGATTGAACGGTTAACATATACATTACAAATCTGTTACACTAAAGTGTGTTATTTAATAAAGAATATTCTAAAATTGAAACTTGCTTAATAAATTCCACCAGAGTAGATTATTGCAAATTCATAGTTTTTATCGTAAATAATCTTAATCATTTGTCCAAGTTAAGGCTATAGTTTTAAGAATATAATCACGATTCATTAAAATATCGAACACTTATCAAATTAATCCCAAAAAGGTATTAGAAAGCGAAAAACACTTGTCCGTTATCAATAGTGGTTCATTAGGATTTCTATTTTTATTCTGGGCTTAAATTTTTGAAGTTTATCCAATGTTATGGAATACTTTCGTTCGAATCGCCGTTTAAACTTAACTTGATTGAGAATTCGGGTTTTTGTTAAATTTTCTAAAGTTAATCTCAAAGTCTGTCAAGTGATGATATTTACAGCAGTTATTGAATCTCGTATTTGGTGAAAAGCTGAGGTAAGGGAGCAGGGAATGCAAGGATGGTCGGGAAACTCTGAGTGAAGGTATGTTGCTCACCTGTGTCTCCTTTTCTTCTTTTTCTTCTTGTTGAAATTGCCAAGACCGTCGGGAGAAAAGTCCTTCCCGGCGTCGAGGTGGCTTAGCCCTGCCGAGAAACGGAAAGCGGCACCTTGAGTAAAAGACGACGAATGTCAGCACATCTAAAAATAAAGGAGACTTTTAATCTAAAGTAGATGGACCTTAAGTTTAACGTGCTCATTGGAACCTATCAAAGCAACTAAAATTATCAACCGAATGAGCAGAAAATACAAATGAATTACTTATAAGTAATATGAATATCAGTTTAATTCTTAGATATTAGTAATGTGTTCGTGAAAGTTTTATCGACTACTGCCTTAGTAAATAAGAGCTAGTTATACAGAAAATATTGCTTGAAGAATAGAAAGTTTCAGAATATTTTTTAATATAGGTGGCATTAGAAATTTGGCAAACATGTTTATTCATCCATCATTATTTTCAACTTTTTTAATGATCAGCTTCAGATTAGTATGATATTTAACAAAGAGTTTTTAGTTTCACTTATCTCATTTTTTAAGGAAATAAAAGTTTTAATTTTACGTTTTAAGACGGAAAATAATAGCGTGCTTTAAAATTCGTGGATTTTCAGATTCAATCTCTCACTAGAATTCTTGTAGGGGAAAGTCGCCTATTATGGGGAGGTTTCCTAATTTGAGGAGTTGCAATATTGTATACAAGGAGGTGTTCCACTCTGTGCTTGAGAAGCGTAACTAATAGAACAGATGACATTGTTCCTTGTAATCATCTTAGAAACGGCCAGTTGTCCGGCAATAGCTTTCCGTGTTGGTAGTTGTGTTTTGGTGTACTATGAAAGTTTTGTGTGTTCATATATTGTCCCTCATAAATCGTTCAAGGTGAACAGTACTTTTAATTTTATTTACTATTTAAATTCTCTGTTAAGTGTCGTCTTGGACGTCTCAAACGTCTAATATGGAATTCCCCATATTAGGAAATCTGATATCTGATGAATGAATTAGTTTTGGTTATTGGCGATTACAGATGGCTCCAAGGATAAAATGGGAGCTTGAAAGGATGAAGGCAGCTGATGAGGTTATTAGGAAAAAGGAAATGGGCAGCTACAAGGCATCAAGGGTTATTAAAGTACCACAAACAACACTAGAACGTTATGTAAAGACCTGCAGAAATTCACAAGTGAAGCAATAAATACAAAACTGTGTAGAAAACAAACTCTTCCTTCTAAAGTAGAAAATGATCTGCCTGAGCATTGTCTTTTGATGGAAAGGTTTTTCGGCTTGTCAACGGCAGATGCCAGGCGTGTGACTTATCAACTTGCGGCAATAAATGGAATTAAAAACCAATTTTCCAAGAAAAAAGAAAAAGCTGGAACCAAATGGCTGAATAATTTGAATAATCAGCCATCATGCAGCTCTGCACATTTTCCGCCATCCACTTATTCTGAGCTTGTCCTAGCATATGATATCAGCCCTGTGCCAAGCCTGAATTTAAAGCCAAATTCTCGTGCTGGATCAACAAAGAATATAAAGAGTTCTCCCTACAAAAAAGCTTTTGTGTGTGAGCTGTGTCAGTGATCAACATTGCTTTCTTCTCAAATTTGTCCTTTTTTGTACGTATTTTTCCTATTTGTTATGCCCTCAGTTTAAATTATTCACCTCCCCATATTAGGACAATGATAGCGCCTAATTTGGGGAGATGAAGCCTTTAAGTAAAAGAATTTTACACGGGTTTTCCTTTGCCTACTGCATGATGTTTATGTAACAAGACTTTATTTATTAATTACGTAAAATTATATGTTTCCGACTGGTTTCCAACTTTTTCCTAAGTTAAACAGTAGTTTTAAAATACCTCCATAATAGGCAACTTTACCCTATCTTTCGTTGTTAATTTTTCTAATCGGTTTGTCATTTTATTTGGAATAAATAATACTAAATATTGCGTATCTCTAGATGCTGAATTATAGATCAGTTCATACAGGAAAAGAATTTTTATAAAACTATCTGTGCTATGTCTTCAGATTTACCTAATATTGAATGAAATTATTGCTTTAAAAAGTTCCCATATATAAACAAAGGCATCTTTCGCTATAAGCCTCATCGTTATGTTGAAATAAGCTAACTTCAAAACATTTCCAATAATATTTTTTGGAAATTATCTTTTGGCGAACGATATTTCGTCTGGCACAGTTTGAGAACCATTGCCATTTCGTTGTATAAACTCAATTTCCTTGACCTTTACTTATTATTCTTTTTGATGCGTCCTTTGATGATTTATAGGTGATTTAATATTTTCCTTCCTGTCCAAATTCCACCCCAAGTTTGAATGTCGTCATCTTCAGTAACTATGTTGACACAACTAACATTGAATGAAAGTGAATATTTGGACAGTTTTTAGGGAAAAGATATCACTGGGTAGACGTTCCGTTAATCTGATCCAAAAGATCAGCGGATTACGGAGGAGTGGTAACATGCGATCGCATTTCTCCCTCTGCCTCTGTCTTGGAGAATCATAAAGAAACGACACCGTAGTCTTTTTATTGCTATTCTTCTGTCACACCTAACACCCAAAACAGGCCCTTCTGTGCCCATTTCCTCCATGTATCTTTTTCCTCCATTTTTTATCTCCTCGATCCTCTTTCTATTACTGCCCAAATTTCCTTGTTCTTCTCCGTCTTTCTATTTCTCTCCTTGGCCGAATAGGCCATTGTCCGCATCCAAAACTCGTTACTATTTCAAGGGCAAAGGCGTCACAATGGCGTAGGGAAGGGTGGGAGGTGGATGGGGAGTGTGAAGGAGAGGCGAGGACATCACACGCCGAGGGCGTGGAGGAGGCTAGGGATTGGGTGCCCGCCGCTTGACGCCTCGAATTATGGCAACGCTCTCCGCTAATGAGAGCACTCGGTGCACGCAGTGCCCTCATCGACATGTGCGTCACAAATAGAAGTGAAAGAGAGAGAGAGAGAGATGAAAAAGAAAAACTCAATACGGCTGGAAATCGCTCCTGCGAAAAAATCGATCCGAATAACTCGATTGCCAGCCCGTGAATCATCTTTTCGTTCATCATCGTATGTTCAACGCGTTGACGGTTCCGTGGAGTCTCGCATGCTTGGCCTACCAGTCGACGCGAACTCGAGGGAGGTCGGAAGCGTTGGAGCGTTCTCATTGTCCGTTCACCATCCTAACATTTGTCTTCGTGACAATGGAAAGTCTAAAAAAAAACAGGACAGCTTAGGGATCGAACCGGGGACCTGTCGCATTATGAGCGGGTATGACATCGTCATAATCATCCAAATTACTTCTCGTCTCCCAAAGAGAAAGAGAGGGAGAAAAAAAGACCAAACAATCCGGAAAGATAAAACAACGCAGGAGGAAGCTTGTGTTTTCATGGAAGGGGACAAATGTGACGATAACATAATAGGATGAGCCATTCGGAAGAGCATAAAAAATGAATTTCGACGAGAGAAGTGACGGAGTGGGAGGAGGAAAAGGCCAATTCCGCCTTACACATCTCCATACGGCGACGAACAATACCTCTCCGGGGCGTTTTCGCCTCGAGACGAAGTCGCTAAAGCACGTTAGCGTGTAAATCTAGGAGACGGAAGGCGGAGGAGACAACCTCAGGAGCAATTTTCCCCGCATTCGCTCCACTCACCGTTGCAACTGCGAAGCAAATATATACGCCAGTAACACGGCTCCTTCTTTTCGCGGGCCGGAGGAAGATCTTCCCCGTGTCTCTCGCTATCTTCACGCTTCCCCCCCCTTACCCTCTCCCCCCCCTCCACGGGCTCATATAAAGGAAGACCTGATTCGATGGCGCGAGGGCCCACTTCCTCTCCTCCCACTCCGGAATCTCTCGAGTGCGGAGACAAACAAGGCGGCTCCGGGTGGGATTTCCGGGGAGAAGTTTTTGGAGGGAGAAAGGCTCCGGAGAGAGAGAGAAAGGGTGGAGGGAGTTTGTCGTCGGGAGCATTGCCGTGGGTAATGACTTCGCCCGTGTCTGACAATGTGTGGTTTGCCGATCTAATTAAGGTGCAAGGGAAGGGAAGGGCGAGGAGAGGGGAGTTGGGAGGCGAAAGCTGAGGCGCGATCTCCGCCTCTCTCTCTCTCTCTATCCATTCTCCTCTCCTCGAAAACAAACTCCAAACTCGGGAGGCAGATTGATGTGACTTTAAGGGAGAAACGTTGCACAACAAAGAGAGCGGGAATAAAAAGGGAAAATCCGAGTCCAAAGAGGAGAAAGAATCAAGAATGAAGGAGTTAAGGGGAAGTGATACAGCTTAAAGAGAGGCTTGCCGGGTGGAAGTGTTGCGGGGCGGGAAGGTTTTGGCTGGCGTTGCTGTTTTGGCAAATGAGTTTCGTGAATGATTTCGAACGCCGAAGTTACCGAAGGGAAGCGAGGAAAATGGCGAATGCGATTTGCGGTCGAGGGACGCGATTTACGGCGGATGCGGGAAGATGTCTTGTGCTACATTCGTTTGCCCTGGCCTGAGCCCGAAACGTGCATAGGTATGTATTTTATGGTGCGCGCCTTAATTGGTGCAGTAACGCGACAATTGAGTTAGCCTGCAGGTTCGTAGGTTGTTGAATTTTCGGTGGCAACAGTCGCATTCTCTCCGAGAAAAAATATTTTTAGACTTGATGGAATTAGTTGTTTATTTTGAAAATTTAAATAGTGCTCTTAACGATTCAGTAAATCCCGATAAATAAGTACGGAAGTAAAATATTTATTAATAAAGTTATTTAGAGAGAGAGAGAGATACGGCTCTCAAAGTGTTGAATAAAATTATCGGTATTTATGCAGTTTTACTATGTTTGCTTGAAAAAAGCCACGCTTAATTATTAAAATCTCGTTTTTCTGCTCTTAATTAAGGCTTTGCCACTGAAATTTAAAAATAATGTAAATGATTATGATGAGTTTTTGGTTCAATATTAAAATAATATCTTCAGCTAACATTTATTTTAAATAATATAATAAATAAATATATATATATCTACGTAATCAATTAAAACAATGCTTAAATAACTCATTTCAAACTGCCCAATATGACCTATTAGATAGAAGCTATTGAAAATGTATATTTCACTGAGACGGGAGGACCAAAAATGAACAAATGAATTTCAAAATGTACTTAGGTGTTTGCCCTAAAATGTAATATTCTCGCAAAGAAAGCTAAAAATGACCTTTGGCGGATCTCAGTGGTCGTAACTTAAGGGCAGGAGGTACGTCGAGGTTGGTTTTATGTATCTCTCCTTCTCCGTCTCTCGGGATACCGAGAGCAGATTTACATAATAAAATATGGTAATTCGTCGCGCATCGAGAGGCACGCGTGACGAATGCCTAATGAATTACCCCTTACGCCGCTCTGTGTTTTTCAGGCTGAAAAGGTCAGCCCCGACACACAACTTCGCCAAGCCCGTCTTTAGTTCAATGTAAACGATGCTTTGGCGTTATTCTACCATCGAAAAGATTAGGGAAGTTGAGAGGATTTTTTAAAGATTAAAGGTTAATTCTGGGTAGCGGGAATCAATATAAAATGAAAGGAATGTATAGCATGAAAGCAAATAACTTCATTTGGTTTGCAAATTTGCGTTTTTTATCACAACAACCCCGACGAACACGCATGTGCTGATAGGCCTATAAAATGGTTTGATAAATTTTTCATTCTGCTCCTGAGAAAGCACTGCCATGATTAACAAATCGAAATTTGATTGTTTGGCTATCACTAGATCTATTTGTATGTAGAAAAATTTATTTATGTTTATGTTATGGTTAACCACTGATTCTGCCACCCTCACTATTGTCGGCCTTGGATTGTTCGAGTAACACTGTCGTCGGATACCAAGGTCGCGGGTTCGAATCTCATCTAGAGCATCGATATTGGTGCTTGACATTCTGAGTTAGATGTAAGAACGAACTTGGTAGTCTAAAACTCTCCTCTAAATAAAGACAATATTGTTATTATTATTATTAATTTGGCGTGGCACAAATTGGCAAGACGTCGTCGAATCAATAGAGGAACATTCAAAAGCAGTTGAATGTTGGATTCCCCGAACTGCCGTAATGCCTTATGCTCGCATTTAGTGTTGGAAAGGCGCATGCAAACGGCGAATAGAGATGAGAGAATGAAGAGGTGAATAAAGAGGAGAACTGACGTAAAGAGAAGATATAGAGCCACGTGAAAAAAGTGTAATGGAATTACTAAGTGTAAGATGATAACGTAAGGGGCCGTATTGATATTCAAGAAAACTAATACTTCCATTAAAAGATTGAGAAATCGAGACGCGCATTGCGGAAACAAAGGAGTCGTCCTCTGTGGTAATAACCGATCGTTTATTCGAGAAATAACATTCAACGATGGTTGGATTACTGGGAAGGACGACCGCTTTATAGTGTACAATTGGGCATCGGTTTTCTCCAGCGTTTTATGGCTATCGTAGTTAATTATCATTTGAATTTCCGTCATAATGTGAGATTCTTATTTTAAAATAGGTGGCTACGATGAAGAATAACGGGAAGTAGGTGGATAGCAGGCAGAATGAAGGGTAATCGGGAAGGAAAGAAACGATTAGTTCGACGGAAGAGGATGCATCAGGGAAAATCTTCGGCATGTGAGTCTTAGGGACTCCTTCATATTGTACGGCGACGACGTAAAGTAGGATCTCTTTATCCATCTCTCGCATACGTTCTCTCCTCCCTCCCTCTCTCCCCATCTCTATCTCCCCCAATAGCCCTCCCTCCCCCGTTTCCCGCCCCTCACGCCTCATTCGTCATATCCTACTACGTCCTCCTTCCCCTATCTGCGCTTGTGATCTCTCCCTTCTTTTTTCACTCCCCCCTCTCTTCTAACCGAGTTCACCCTCTCTCTCTCTCTCTCTACGCTCCTCCTCTCTCCCCCATGTACGTCTCCCGCGCCAACCTAACCGCTGCTGCCACCTACCACCCTCCGGGGGAACCAGTGATTCGTAGGCTGCGGCAAAGAGGGAGCTTTTGGGGGCGTAAAAGAGAGAATGAGGGATGGGAGAGAGGATCAAGGGAAAGGAACGATAAGAAGCGGAGAGGAAGACGTGTGGGGAGATGGGAAATACGGCGGAATAGGACAGGATGTGAAAGCGAAGGAAAAAATGGGGAGATTCCTCTCTCCTCGTCTCTCCCTCCGCTTTCGGTCATTTCTTCTCTCCATCTCTTCCCCCCGCTCCCTCTTCCTTCTCCGTTCCCCTTATCGCCCTTTCGCCGAACAAAGCCTAATTCCCATCCTTCTATGTCGATACCGTATTTACTTCGAAACTAATTCCATTTCATGGGAGATGGGAAGCAAACTCTCTCTTTCCCTCACCTCCCTTCCTCTTCCACTCCACACGCTCTCCCTACCTCCTCCTCTCCTCTCCTCTTCCATCAATCCAAGATTTCCCATTCTCTGTTCCGCTTCGCCCGACCTACCATCTCCCTCTTTCCCTGCCCTAAAACCCCCACTAACGCTCTCCGTCTCTCTTCCGCTCCTGCCCTTCTCACACCCTTCAAACTCGGAAATTCATCCTCTCGTTCTCGGGTTTACTCGCCCAAAAGTCAACCAATCATCAGGGAGCCGCCATTGATTCCGGCGTCAACTCAGGATAGAAGTGTGCTGTTCCTCTTTCCATCCCTCATCCTCTCGCTCTCCTCCAGTAGTCTTTCCTCTTCATCCCCACTATTCTCTCACACCCCTTTCCCCTCCAATCCAATCTTTGTACTGTCCGTGAAGCCGTGAGTTACAATCTTGTTCTGTATCTAGGAGGTATTTTGAAAACATCTTCCGTCGCTTAATGTTAACCTATCAGTATGTCGGTAGTTGCCTAATTAAAGTAATAAGCCTCTATTTCAAAGCTTCTATTGGCCAGCCAATTTTCCTTGCTAACTTACCGTTCAAGCTCTGCATCACCTCTTACCTCCTCTCTCCAACATTCATCTTTTCGTATTCCTACGCGGGCTTTTACATTTTGGACATTCCCCTCCCCGCTTCACCCGCGGCTCCCACCCCACCCCACATCCTCATTCTCCTCCATCAATACGGCAATGAAATCTACAAAAAAATATTTCGTCCTGTGCGAAATGCATTACCGAGTGTTCTCTTTTGAAATGTTGTTTTTCGTCTTGCTATTTTGGCGATAAGGCTGTTATTGATACAGAAAATGTATTCTATAATTTTATGAGACGACTCGTAATTAATTTAAATTGTATAGTAATAGAATACAGTCAGACCCTGATTCAGCGCCTCATTGTGTCATTCCCGCATACCGCCCATGAGGCGTGAACAGAACTTCCGCCTTATCTATATTAACAAATGGCGGCGTGTATCTGTGTGTGTGTGCGTGTTTGTGGACAGCATTTCTAGAAAACCAAGAAATTTACAGACCTAAAACTTGTACATGTACTAAAGAGATCTTGAGGACGTGTACTTCGGTGCCATAATTTTGATAGAATCATACCCTATAGCATTTATCGAATACCAAGAAACCTAAGAGGCTTAAAACTTGGTACACATACTAAAGAGACCTTAAGGATGTGCACCTTTAGGTCAGAATTTTGATTTTTGGGGTGAAAGGGTGTCATATAAATCATATCCTGACTAGAGGCGCGTGCTAATTTTTAGTAAAATTACACAACTTATTTTTAATGTTCTTAGAAAAACATCAGTTGAATCTATATTTAATATTTTTTATAGCATTTAAGGGGGAGTTTTGGTAACTGATCTCGGGAGTGCCTTGAGTTTATAGTGCTTTTCAGATGAGATAACGGGTCAGATTTCGGCCGTACTCGGGACCGCTCGTATGTCTCCGCTGCTAAGAGGTGGGGTACTGCCTCCTAGCAGAAAGCTGATGCTAGACGTTGCCAACTCTACACCGGAACACACGTAACGTTTGGCAGGCATTTAAAGGGAAATCTCGAATGTGGCAACACAGCACACTCGGACACGGTGTTACCACTAGGGAGACTCGATGAAGATGAGCTTTCGAATGCTTAGGTTCCCCCTCCTTTCTCTCAGTGTCTCGCCCCCAGTCTACTTTCTCTTTTACCTCCCCCTCACTCACAATCTCATCTGAAAATCACTATAAATGAAAATATTAGTGAGTGACATGAGTACCTATGAAAAATTCGAAATTCTAAACTCGAGGTAAAGCCCTGGTAATTATCTAGTGATTACATAGAGCAGGCATATACCACGATTTACCGCCATCCCTGCTTTGCTGTCAATGTCAGTGATGGAAAACGGTGGCGTTAAATAGGGGTTGATTAGATTTTTGATAGATAGAATTCCTGCTTACAAATACCCATTTCTCGGTTCGAATCATTCCCTAGGATTTATAAAAATTGTATCTTCTTACTTGGCTACTAGTTTTTTTTGAGTCTCTATTCGTGTGCTTGTTTATCCATTTATTCAAAATTACTCCGATGAAGTAATTCCTGATTTGAATTATTATCATACTAGCGTAATTGCCCGTCACATATGACGGAATTATCATAAAAGTATTCGAAACATTTGATTTCGTTTTGAAAAATCAGTAAGATATGCTATGATCTGGTTTGGCTTTCATGCACAATGAAATCACTGTTTTAGCTTACTTTCCAGAACGGAAATAGGCTTTGTCGTTGTGCCTGTCTGTCTGTCCGCCCCCTATTAACTTTTGAACCAATAGACCGATTTTCATGAAACTTAGTGGAAACCTCTTGCTATATCGGCCGAGCTCCCGAAGATAGGTTTTGTTGCGAAGATTAAAGTCCCGGTCCGTTTCCAGGAACTATCCTTCCCATTTAATTTACATGGGAAATCATAAATCCACCGTGCAAGATAATTTTCTCTTGCACATTAAAATATCTTAGAATTGTAATATCGGAGCGAGTTTTGTACTATTCTCTGAGGAAAGGAATGAAGATTCTAATTTTTATCGTATAATTTTGCTAAATACTGGCGATTTTGCCGTTTTTATCACTCATTACGAGAGTGTTGCCATAGCAATAACTATTGTTGGATTCAGATTCGGTATATTCTAATAGGTACACGCGTTATTTTTGCCGCACAAATGCGCGTGATCAATTTAATATTCCGTTCGAATGTATTTGTAGTATTTTATAACGTTAAATTATGAAATTTGGGAACACAAAAAGCTACATATCCGCGATGATTTTAAAGCTGTTAAAGCAATATAAGTTATTACATAAGTGATTAAATGGAAAGTAGGCATCATAAGTTCTGTTTGGATCATCTCGTTTGAAGTTAACTTTGTTTTAAATATATTGTTTAAATAATTATTGTCAGAGATGCCAAATGATTATCCAAATATGTGCTGAAAATAAGAGGAAAATCGAAATAATAAGATATAATGCATAAAGAATTTTTAGAAATTCACTTTAAACATTTGAGTAAATTATAAGATAATTAAAACGTATAGAATTTAACTTAAGTAATATTTAAATTATTTTACTCTTATTGATGCGTAAAACAGGATAAAATGTGAATTAATAGTCAATTTACCATCAAAGGAAAAATGTGCAGTAACTTACTATGAACTAAATACTTACATGAACTGCAATGAGTTTTAACTATTTTTTAAGAACGCAATTTACTTTTCACTACATATAGTAGTTTTTATTTTTTTCTGAAATTGACTTTATTTAAATAAATTTAAATAAAAGTCATAAAATGTTATTTTTCAACCCTATTAGAAATCCGGTTCGAATTATTTGCTGTATTATCATTTAAAGAAATCCATTGAAAATTACGCTACCTATATTTAGTTTTATGAATTCCCACCATTTGGCATTGGAGCATTACTCGATAGTACCTATAAATTTTTTATATTCAATTATAATTTAATAGTCATTTTTGTACTGCAGTTCCTTTTAATCCTATACAAATGCTACGTCTTCTTCCTCTTTCTTCATTTCTTCCCATTATCTTTCTCTTCCTTCCTCCCTGTTGTTACTTAATTGATTCAGTAAATAGGTTATACCCATGTATAAAAGTCTGATCCATGTAATAGCACTAAATTGGTGCATTTATTATGAGGCCAAGAATAGAATTCAACTATTGGGACAACAGTGGCCTAATATAAATAAAATGCGTGAAAACGTAAAAAATCATATTAAAACGTAATTTTTGGAGATTTACGAATGAAATTTAAATTCTTCTCTTCGCATAACCAAGTTAAATACATCATCATGGAAATATTTTAAAATGTGAACGAAAAAGGTCTGCATGTCAAGGAATGGGCATGTCAAGGAATGGCCTTTTGCGTGATTCATATATGCGATGCGAATTTATAACTCCGGTGAGATGCACTGCAAAAAACTACTAAAATAACTATAAAAATAGTTAATTACAAAAAATTTCAATAGGAAGTTTACTGAAAAGAAATTAATGAAAAACACGATTTTAATTATAAACAATTCGGGGGGCTTATCTGTCATACTAAAGCGTTCAAAGCACGCTTTCCTTTTGCATATAGAAGGTATAAGGACGGCAATACAATCTCGTGGTTTAACAATGACACGGTTGGCAAGGCAACATATCGTAAGAAGCTTAAAATTTTCCAATAAATATGATTTAAACGTATAACTTGACCGATTTCGAATCGAATGCAATAACTGATGGTAAGAATAAGAATCTATGTTTATTTTTCTTTAAAATGGTCCTTGTCTTAAGATTGCACGTCATTTATATCTAATTTAATTTTGTAAAAGAAAAAAAACCTGCAAGCCACAATAATGGATTTTTATTAAGTGCTCTCTTATGGAAATTTGTATAGAGCGTTCCGGCGGACAGACCAACGGACCAACAGACCGACAGTATAAGAATATTATATATATAATGTTGTAATTGAGCTTCTGTATGGTAACAAGCTGAAACAGGTGTCCGTCGTACGGGCGCAAAACAGAAGTATATATCTATTAGTTTTAATTCTCTTGGGCCAGAGTTTATAAGCTGCTTCTCAACGCACCCCCGTATAATAAAAGGATGAAGCAATCGTGGATCCCTACTCACATGATCGCCAATCTCTCTCCTCAATTGACGGGCACATACTCTCTAAAGAGAGGCAAAAACGGACGGGTCAAAGGAGCTACGATGCGGCAAACAATTTCGCTCATCCTCTCGAATACTTCCCTCAAGAGCGTGTTAGGCCATGCGGCGGGGACCGCCGAAGTAACAAACAATGAGAGCACCTCCCTGCACCCCATACTAGTCCCTCAATGCTCCTCTCTCCCGAGTATTTTATCTGACAGATGGCGACCTAACCTAGGCACTTCCTATGATTATTGGCGCGCGCTCACTCGACCATTAAATGGGTTACGGAAGAACTTTTTTTACGCTAATAGCGAGCGAACTCGAACAGCAACACGTGGAAAATGTTTTGGCGCTTAAATGCATCCAGTGTACCCGGAGGATTTCTATTTTTTTGCGAAGATTTTTTCCGACTTGAACTTCCATTATGTTACTACCATCAAGTGATTTGGTGCAAGGACCATGATGATTGGTATTTATTGTTCTGGATTGAAAATTTGGCATAAAGGTTTTAGAGTTGGTTGAAATATTTTTCGTGGGCTATTCATCCAAGGTCCATGAAACTAAGGATTTAAAAAAATGAAATTTGTCCAAATTTCAACATTATTTTGTTTATAAAATTAGCTTTATTTTCTCGTTTTTTTCCTCTTATAAATGGAAAAGAGCTTATTTATGGAGGAATATTAGTGTTTATTGTTTTGCTAAGGATATCCGTGACTGCATAAAGATGAGTAATTAAATCACATGACCTCAAACGCAACACAATGCACAAAATTTTGGAGTTGTGAAAGAATACCGTCATCCTAATTCAATCTTCCTAGCTCGGTTTTATTTAGTGCAATCGTAATAGATTCAAACCTTAACTCTGGAGATCGCATCGCGACAAATGCCCGATGGAAAAACTTCCGGCATCTCTTCGAAACCGGCCTCTCGAGGTTTGCATTTCTCGCCAGACTCCCTGCCCCCTCTTCTTTTTAGATTCCAAATTCCCTCTACTTCTACCTCTTCAAACCTCTCCTCGACGCTTTCCCCTAGCCATTTCCTCCATCCTCTCGCTCTCTCCCTCCCTCAGTCGCCCATTGCAACCGGTTTTCACTCCCTCTCCACATTCGATTAGCAGCCAAACAGTCTCCCTTCTTCGAATTCATTGTTTAATGCAGTATCTGATGGAAGAGAGGGGTTCCGGGCGATGGGGAAGGGAGGAAAGGGGGAAGAGAGCACGGGAGGGTGGTTGGGAAGGGCAAGGGAAAGCGAGCGTGACGGAGAGGAGGGCGAGAATATTGCCATTACCGTCCCTGCGGCTGATAGATGGATGTAGCAAGGCTTTTTTTTAGAGAGAGGGGAAGGGGAAAGTGAGGCAGCCCTACCTCCTACTCCACGACACCCTTGGGGTCGATTGCGAAGTACGGATCAGCTCGAGGAACGGAGACGTGAGTTCTCTCCGCGTCGATAGAAGATACAGGATGTGTTAAAAGGCGGTCCAGCTCACGCCACCGTATTAGGCAGCAGGATTATAATGCGAAGAGCCTTCCGCCGGAGCGAGATGTGCTACCGCATAGTCCGGAGGGTGGACCAAGAGATAGTCGTGGCTCGGGAGCGCTGGGTGTCCTTTGAGATGAGGAGTTAGACGGCAGGGTGGGCAGGCCGAAGTGAAAGAGTCACCATTCTCAGCGTCCTTTATCCCTATGATTAGAACTGCACGCTCGATTACAAGGGTTCGCGTTTTAGGACGAGGAGAGGAGGGAAAAGGGGAAGTTGAGGGTGCTGGATGAAGAGATGGAGGAGGGGGGGAGCAGCAGAAGGGAAAAGGGGGAATAGGAGAGAGAGGTGGTCGGAAGGGCATTTTGGGGTATGTTTTAGGGGCAAGGAGGGTGGTGGTGGTGGTGTTGGTAGTGGCAAACGACGGCAGAGAGGGTGTGTTCCCGCTTCCCCTGGCGACGCGCGAGGCGAGCGGTCACCAAATTAATTTCCCTTTGAGTGGGTTAACGCATGTGCTAGGGTTGGGTGATTTAGTGGGTTGCGAGGAGGGTGAGGGCAAGGAGGAGAGGGGAGAGAGCGTGTTTGGATGGACGAAGGGAGAGGGAGAGAATGAGAGCGAGGGAGTGGACGGTCCCGTTGGGACTTGCTAGAGAAGTAGGATGAGGGTATCAGGCGATTGAACGAATTTAATCATATTAATCGAACAAGTGTTGGCGTTTCCCTTCCCCCCCCTTCCTCTCCCCATCCCCCACCTCCTCCACGACCTTCCCTCGTACGCGAGAATGGGTCGGGAGGTAGTCGGGGACATTTGGGAGCCTGCGTCGCCTTTGGGAATAGCAAGCTCCTTTTCTCGGGGTACGGTGGGCGGAGGTTGAAGCGGTCGCGGGGGATGGTTGTGTGGCATGAGAAGGCTCGTGTCGTTTAATTTTGCAACGTCGCATTACGTCATTTGCAGGATTTAGGGGAGTTGATGGGATGAAGACGCCTTTTTATCGAAGGAGAATGAGCGAGGCCTGGGTTTCATTATGACCTTGAATTCATGTTATTTGTAGGTTAATTGGATGCCTGGCTTAAACTGTATATATGTATCTATATTGAAACATTCTTGGCCATATTTCAATTACGGGATATTACTTGATAAGAGTCTATGAATAATTTTATTCTTGATATTTGTCTTGGTTTTTACATCGACAGAACGGTTAAAATATGCTTATATCGGCGCCTAAAATACCCTCTACAATAAATATCAATCACCTTATATTTACTCGATTTTGTTCATTTCCTTTATAAAAACTGTATTTAATGCTCGGTTAATTAAGCATTTACTCATCAACATCTGCGACGAAAGAGAGCTATAATAAGCGTTTTAATCGTATGTTTCTCGATTTTAAGGAAAATTTTCAAGCATTTTTGAGTGTGAAAATCTTCGTTGCACAAAAAAGGACTACTAATGGTGTCTCTTAATAAAAATTAATAGTGGTGGTATTACATTTACCTTCTTTGTTCGCAGGGTGCTATTAAAGTTTACAGGGAAAAAATATGAATTCTCTTCTCGCGTTATAAAGACCTCCAAATTATGTTCTCGAAATGATATTTTTCTTTTAAAGCATTATTATGAGAAAACAATACCATGGCTCTATTATTAAAAGATAAGAGAGGGAAGAGGAGTACGTATGAGTGTCGCGAAGCATGCTCATGCCACTAAATCCATGGACGTACAAAAAATGTATACGTGATACGTGTGTCTGTGTGTGTGTATATATATATATATATATATATATATATATATATATATATATATATATATATATATATATATCCTTAGGGCGCGCGCGGAAAAGACTTGCGCTAGCAAGGGATGAGGCAAAGAGAGGAGAGAAGTGGAGGGAGGTAGGTAGTTGAAGGATGGAAAAGGGCGAGGAGAGGAGGGACGGAACAAGAGAAGCGCTCTTCTGGGTCCTCGAGGAGCGAGAAAGGCCTAAACGGAGACTCGGGTGTTCCAAGGGTTGGTTGTCATGGCGACGCCGAGTTTATAAGGAGTCGAAGGAATGGATGTGGAAGAAGGGAGGAAAGGGAGAAGAGTGGAAAACATGAGTCTTTAGAAGACATGTGTGCATGTTTTTTTATGCCTCAGGCAAAATACTCTCATCCCCTGAAGCTGGAGTTTTGAAGTGTTTCTTTCTAAACAGCACTTCGGCGAAGGTAAGCGTATTAAGACGCAAGGTTAATGAGTGAGAAAAGGCTAAGCTGCCTCTAAAGAGGCAGACAAAGCGTCAGCGTTTTTTCGTCATTTTGTTTGTTCGAGGAAGGGAAAAAATATAGACATTCCGTGAGCTCGTAAAGAATGTTGTTGTAGTGACACCGAGAGATTATATTAGCTCGAGATGGACAGAGAGCGCGGGAAATAAATGGCGTTGGAACGGGAAAATGACGGAATAATTTGAAACATCGAAAATTCCTCGAAGACGCGAAAGATATACACTACACTTATGTTGTAAGTTTTCATTATAAACTTGTGCAATTATGATAATACTATAATAAATTTTGTTTTGTTGAAACAAAGTCACTATCTAACGATTTCTTTGTAAGGAGAAGCCTGCTTATACTTGTTTAATGTGGAACTTTACACTGTTAGTTTTTTGTAGATCAATTTCAGATAGTTGCTCCTTGCCCCTGTGAATTATGAAATAATGAATGGGCTACTGTATTTTGTACAAATGGCGGTAGTGTCCATACTCATTTTTAGTAAAAAAGGTTACATTTTGCTTTTCTCTAATGGAATTCGCAGATTTTCGTAATTTTAATTTTGGAGTAATGATTTTGTCCGTGGTAATCCTCAAACATTACCGTAAACCCAATCCTTCCTCCGATGCCGGACACAAGTGGGCGGAAACCTCCGAGGAAATTGGCGGCTGAGGACGCTGTGTATCACGTGACGGTAAGGGAGAGGGAGTAGGACAGTGGACAGTGGGTTTGGTGCAGGAGCGATGAAACACTGACGGAGTGTAGGGAAGGGACGTTGGGGAGGAATGGAGAGAGAGAGAGAGAGAGAAAGAGAACGGGTAGGTGGAGGGAGTTGGGCCGCTTCGGGATGCTGGGCAATAAAAATGGGATGGTGGGTGGAAATGCCGGGAGATACCATAGAGGGCGCTAAAGGGAGTCGAGGGGGAGAGGAAAGGGATGTGCCGCTAAGGGGAGGGGGGTGTGGGGGCGTGTGGCTGGAATTGGGATGAAAGTAACTGGTCAATACGAACCCAACGCGCCTCTGGGGACCTGCGAACTAATTTACCCTTGTGTGTGAGAGGGGAAGGACAGCGAGGGAATGACTCCCAAGATGTGAGGTAGAGGGGGTGAAGCTAGGCTTTGAGACGGTTATATGGGAATGGAACACAGGAGGGAAGGAGGGGAAGAGAAGTAGATGGAAGCAAGGAGAGAATTACAAAGAGTGGTGCGAAGTAGAGGGTGGAGGTAGAAGTAGACCTGTATTTTACATTTATGTGATGTAACTACTTAATACTTTAGTGGAATTCATGCTTCAGAAACAAAAATCCACTCCAAATAATTTGTATTCATTTCACCCACTAAAACTGACGCCTGATACTTCTGTCAATATTACCTACCTATTGTGATAAACTTCAGGGTTGTATCATCAAGTAATAAATACCACGCAAACGGGGTTATTTTCTTTTACGGTCTAAAACAACTCATTATTCCAGGGTTTCCTAAATGAGGTGGCGCAGCTGATTGCTAGGGATACCGCTAAAACGTTCGTAAATAAGTAAATCAACGATTTGGAAATGTTAATAGGTCATTAAGATATTAATATTTCCTTTGATAATTTGACGATGAAGTAGTGCCAACAAATGAATGCGTTAAAACGTCGTGATACAACTGTTTCAAAGCGGGTGTTGAGAATTCTGTTTACTTTTAAAAAATTGGGAACATCTGCATTAATCAAAGTATATTCTGTAGTTTTAAGATAGTATTCTAACAGCAAGTCGACATTTTACCAATACTTCGGCCACTGCTTACGAGTAGTAAAAGAAAATCTTCATTGGAATCCTCTTTGGCGCAATGGTTTTCGAACAGGTTACAAATAGTAACACACAGAGCGGCAGAGCGAGATGGAGAGGCAGCGAAATAGGCGAGAAAAGGTGTGCCACATTATAGGAAAGATAGCGAGCGAGGTGCGGCCTAACGGGGAGCGATGTAAAATGGAGTATTTGTGTGTGTGTGGAGGAAGCAGGACCGGAAATGGCGTCGCCTGCTAGGAGGGGTTCCTTCATTCACTCGCCTACTCTCTCCCTCTATCTCCCTCTCTCCCTCCTTCCATAATCCCGCCGCCGTCGCCACTCCATTTGCTCATACCCTAAATCTTCGCTGAAACTACCTATCCCCATCTCTTTCTCTCTCTACTTCTGCTCATTTCCTCGCATTCCCTCCTCCGTCGCCACGGCCACAACTGCATTACACCAATCCGCACCGCGCTGTAGGCGCCGCCAGCGGCTGTTTGTTGCATTCATCGTGTAGTACTTTTATGCAATCATTGGGAAAAGGGCATAATAGACGAACGACATGACGGAAATAATGAAAAGAATATGGCAGGTATCTTTCTTGAAGACTTAATATATAGAGGACATTATCACTATTTATTATTTCAACTAGCTGAATCTCGTGAGGTAGAGGATTTATCTTAGTTTCAAAAGATTAATTTAAATGCAGATAGGTTATACATACAATCACTGGGGCTTAATTTCTTATGAATTCTTGGCGCGGATAATTAAATCCATTTTGAATTTATAAACTCAGTGTCGTTTGCAACCTTTGTAATGAAACGTAACTGATTGATATATTTCTTGTTTTATTTTATCTAATACATACTTTTCATTGGTGAGTTAAATGTAATATATATATGTGTGTGTGTGTGTGTGTGTGTACACACAGGTGATTACTTTGTTCATTTGCGACGTTAGAGATGGAATTTCTGCTGCATTTCTATAGCGTTGAGATTTTAAACTGGGATAGTAACAAAAACAAAATTGGAGATTTCAATTATAAAATATCGCAAAATGTTATTCGCTTGAATGATAGAACTGTCGAGTTTCCAACGTCCAGTTTTTGTGAACTTTACAGCCAGTATATTCAGAAAATTAAAATTCGTTTCAATATACCTCTGCTGCACTTTGTGTCTCACCTAAATCCCGACTTTTATTTTGCACTCGAAAAATAATTATTATCGCTGAAGCTTGTTTTATCGCTTTTCTCCTGAAATCCACCATGTTTATCATGAAAAGTTCATTTTTATGCGTTTTTTGCACTCAATGCACGAAATGAACGCATCTAGATGGTCTAGGTGTTGCCTGTCTGTCCGCATCTTTAATTTTATTTACAACTTGTCTGATTTTTATAGTTTTAGAATGGGAAATCTACATTAAATGTTCTCCGACGAATTTAATATTGGTCTATATTTGCCAGTTAGAACACTGACTTTACTTAAGGGGATAAACCAACTTTTATGTGTATATCTCTATTCTAAAAATGTTCCCCACAAACTGTCAAAATTGTCAAAATTTTCTATAACTCGAATATTTTTTTGTTTCCCTTGAAGTTCGACTTATGAAAGTTCCACTGTAGTTTCTTAACCTATTGTTAACTGTTTTCTGACATCTCCGCAAAGGTATAAATTTAAACGTGCCGCATAGATTTTTTAATTAAAAATAGATTGAGCCAGTCATGCTTGCTAAATTACAAAGATCGCCTTTGAAAACTATTCACTACGATACACTTATTATACACATGTGCACTCGTGTTTCAAGCCTCCGAATAAGAGAATCCTCATTAATGTGCCCGCGCTCCTTTTCCGCAAGTGTCTTTCGGATGGTGTGACCTCCAATCAGGCTCATCGCTCAAGAGTGTTGAAGGCGTAAAAATTATCTCCTGACAACTAGGCTCTAGTGCAAAAGAATTTAAAAATAACGAAATCGCAATCGGTGTCTTCCTTCTTAAACCTCTCGTTGCGACGCTTTCCCGGCGACGCGTTGGATTCATCAACCTCTCTCGGGAATCCCATTGCAGCGGGATCAACGAAACGAGAGGAGGGTGGGGAGGGTTAATTTCTCAACGGTCGGTTTCCTATGGACCACGCCACCACCTTGTTTATGATAGCAACAAAAGGGTTGTGTGAGAATCGCTCGAGCCACGAAAAACAAAGCGTATACGTCTTGGAGTGAAAAAGAGGAATAAAGGAGGGTGGTGAGCGACTCGGGAGAGAACGAACGAGACCTTGCGTCATAATGAAACAAAACTGAGCCTTTTTATTTCCTCGGGAGTTGTCGCGAGAAGCAAATGCTTTTGTGCATTAGTGGCCGGTTAACAATGGCCTCTCAAAACAATCGGCCTATGACAAAACCCTTCGGGTCGTCCATCTCAATGGTCGATTCTTTACACAGCCATCCACTTAAACGACAACAAATTTCGGAAAAACCTGACGAGTTTTATAAAGATTTTAATTTTAAAAAGAAGGAAATTTAAGATTTCACCATCTCCATCTTACTCTGTGCCTTCTTATGTTTATTGCAGCTTTGGCCAAACTATGGCAGGACGAATATGCGTGGAATGCCACATTTATTATCGTATAGAATCCATTACCATATGTGTTTTTTTACAAAGATAACTTGTTTTTCTGTGTTCAATATATTTTTAAACAACTTAATTGTTAGAAAAACAAAAGGGTGTTAATTACATATTTTTCCATTTCAGATCTGGTGCGACGATGATTCAATTCTTCATCCAAGCACTTTGAATTTTTTTTTTCTACAAGTGTCTTGATCG
This sequence comes from Tanypteryx hageni, assembly GCA_028673005.1. Classification (NCBI taxonomy): domain Eukaryota; kingdom Metazoa; phylum Arthropoda; class Insecta; order Odonata; family Petaluridae; genus Tanypteryx; species Tanypteryx hageni. Next base: position 200,221,920 of record CM054113.1, on the reverse strand, counting down.
CTAGTGCGTTGTGATATGGTCCTTCTATGGTGTCATGTGTGGTATTTATTCTATGGTGTCGTGTGATGTATTTATTCTATGGTGCCGTGTGATGTATTTATTCTATGGTGTCGTGTGATGTATTTATTCTATGGTGTCGTGTGATGCATTTATTCTATGGTGTCGTGTGATGTATTTATTCTATGGTGCCGTGTGATGTATTTATTCTATGGTGCCGTTTGATGTATTTCTTCTATGGTGTCCTGTGATGTAGTTATGTACCATTGTGTCTCAAGAGGAACTACTGCCAAAATAACCACATAAAAATATCAATATTAAAATTCCACGTGGAATTTTATCATTGTTATTTTATGTTTATCATTGATCAATCCAGAGGGCTACGCTGCCAACCGTGAGTTATAGGAGCTTATGCCGTGGTGTAAAAGCGATGATCTCCCACCGTTGGACCATTTACTGCAGAAAAGGTAGGGAAATGTCGGGATTTAAGTCTAGAACTATCCTGTTTCTGATTTTTTTCAGCATCAGTTGAGAACAAAGCAAATCGTTTCCGACATAACATCTGATCGAAAGGAGTGTTAGGGTCAATACAATATTCGAACAGGAAACGCACAAAATATAGTTGGATGGAACAATATCTGAGTTTATTTATGTAATTATGTATATTTGAGCAAAAAATATCATACACATTGTTCTTTAGACCACTGATTATTGGAAACTATGTGAAATGAAATCAACTTTATGTTATCGTGTCTCTTGCAAGTTGCCAGCTTTCACATTATGTGCCACAATATGTTTAGGTATGTCTCTTTCGTCAATGTGGATGTGCATGCAAATAGTTTTTTGCATGATAGATTCATTTCTTTAGTGAATATACTGAATTTCTGAGACGATTCTCCATCCAAAATGATTAACATGACTTTCCAAGTTCCTCAATAGGTGTCGTGGTAGCTTGATGTTCTAATGATTCGTAATTTATTTATATAGTTTTAATAATATGACACTGATGAATGTCGTTTTATCTGCTTTCATAATCAAATTGTACGGTGAAATTAATCCTGTTAATTAAACTTAAAAGTTGCTTTTAATTTGTTAATAATAGAGAAAATTGACTTACTTGATCACTGGATTTCTTTTAACAACCTCTTATGCGACACAGGTGTGCTCTTTGATTACCTTTCCGTGCTTAAGTTTTAACCCTTTGGCAGAGTAAAATATTGTATTTCTTCCACCTAGTTGCTTGATCAATAATGATTGACCTATCAGTATCATGATTTGGATTGTTTACATTAAGAGCATTGATTTCAACAGGTTTACCTTGAGATTGCCTTTCAATTACATGCAACTTCTGGCGTCTGATGATTCTTAGCAGAATAGTTGCTTTGAAAATTTAATCTAGTTTATGAATAACAAATTTTACGTAATTTGCTAGTATTTCATTCCTGGTTTCGCTAGCTTTTGTGGTGGGAAAGTTTTTTCATCCCCTTGGTAGTGATTTAAATCATATGAGGCGTATCCAAATGGTGGAACTACTTCCTTTTTAAAGAATTCTAAACATTTATCTCCAAAACAGCCGTCTTAGCTTTGTTCATCTAAAGAATGTCTCATCTATATAATTGCATAACAAGCTACACAACTGGTAAACTATTTTACGTGTGACTAATTTATATCACCTTGCATACAAGATCGCAAGTCAGCATAAAAAAATCGTTCATTAATATGTTAGATTTATACTGCCGTTTTGACTCTATTAATGAAGAACCATGAAAAATTAGAAATTAATTAAGAATAAGAATTCTCTTTATACTGTGTTGTAAAGAATAAAATATGTATCCTTCAACTACCCAGCATCTATCGTCTATGAAGAATCACTAGAATCATGGACACAATTTTTCAGATAAATAAAACTATCGGCTGTGATCCATTTGTAACAAATTTTAAGAAGATATATGGATGCACTTGGCACGGTACTTCTCTATTAACTGAACCCACGGATACTGGCGTTGTCGATGACGAGAAAGCGACAAGAAATGGTACTACAACGTCATATCTACGTAATACGAGAATTTAAAACTAATGAAAGATGATATTTATTGTTAGCTTTAGGGGAATCCCGGACCTCCTCGGCCACCAGGGTTGGGTTGGTTAGTTAGTTAGTTTTGGGTTGGTTTCCCGAACACGTCCACTTTGTCCCCCCCTCCACGGTTGAGTTAGTTAGTTTTGGGTTGGTTTCCTGTACACGTTCACTTTCTTCACACCTGCAGCTTGGGTTGGGTATGAGTTGATCTTAATTGCTTTTACTCATCCTCGTTCGTTTCTTCAGTATATTTTTATTGTTTCTTCTTAGAATTCATCCTCTAAAGTATCACGAATTGCCAATCGGAGAGGAAGCAAGCGTCATGTTTCTGCAGGAACGCAGAGTACTTCCAAGTGTATGACGTCGTACTGCTGTCTCCCCCTTTCCCGCCTTTTACGGCTCTACTGTCGCTGTTTCGAGCCACTGCCGCCTCCGGTAGCAGTTCCATTTCTCGCCACTTTATCGTCATCGACGGCGCCAGCATCTGTGGCACGGTTATTAGAGAAATACCGAAATTACATTCCTGAAATTTTCACCTTCTACGACCAAATAAGTTACTCATCACTACCATAGGATTTCCATTTAACGTTTTGCATCGGTCGGATGTCGAAGCGATGGCCACAGAGAGTGTGGGCGGGTAAAGGATCATCCCCATGGGAAAAAAGGCTCGTCCAATTTCATAGAGAGCGATTGCATTGGCTCTTCCACTTAACGCTGATTGGGCCCCTCTTCCTCCCTCCTCCCGCAAAAAATAAAGAAAAACGGCCAGGCAGAGAGGTGCGGAGAGTGGAGAGATGGCTGGTATAGGTGTTCATTTGTCTTGGACTCTGCGGCTATAAGGTTGAGCTGTCATAAATAACGGTCGACCGTGTATTCACGTGCAACTTGGCTGCATTCACCAGAATCACTCTCCCCAATCCTCTCAAGCGCCCCCTCTATTTTTTTCGCTCTCCAGACCACCCTCCGTCCCTCTATCGCTCCCTCCCTTCTCTTTCTCTCTCTCCCTCCCTTCTCTCTCTCTCTCCTTCTTATCCCTCTCTCACCTCTCCTCCCTCTCTCCCATCAAGGCCGCGCTCATACCTCTCTCACAGGTTTCCTCCCAATCTAAAAACCACCTCCTTCCCACCCTCTTCGCTCCTTTCTCATCCTCTCTGCTCCTTTGTCTTGACCCAAACATCGCTTGAAACACTTTTTCTCGCTCTCCCCTTCATCTATTTTTCCATATTCCCTCCTCCCACTCCCTCCTATTTTTCCATATTCCCTCCTCCCACTCTCCCCTCGTTTTACTAACTCACTCCTTCCATCCGCTCTCCTCACCTTAATTTTTCCTCTTACCCTCTCCCTAAATCCCAGGCCCCCTCCTCCACTCTATAGACTTCTCCATTCCCTCTTCTCAATTCACTTGCGCTCCCCGCCAACCTCGCTCCCCCACTGCTAAACGCCCCTTGCTTTGCCCGCGCACCCTTCACGACAACCGAGTTTCGATCGCGATCGTCTCAGCAGCAATCGAGAGAAAAAACCCTTTCGAATTCTCAAAAATTCGGCATCATAACTTCAATGTGTTTCGGAAGAATTCGGACAGACATATTTGTCAGCTTGCGCGTTTGGACGTTATTCAAAGTGTCGTAATCGTTCGTTTTTGTTCAGTTGATGAATAGTGATAGGGTTTGCAAAAAAAAATGAACAACTTTAGCCCATGTTGGATTTAACTGCTGAAAAATTAACTTTAAACTATGATTTTTCAGTAGCTATATAAGCGTCGGGAAAGTCATACGAGATACATTTAGGATACAAAGCAGCCGCCAGTAGATTTTAAAATAAAGCTAAGGTGCACTGCCATTTATTGTATGTGTATATATAAGCGATTTTGGAGATCGCCACAACTCTTTCTAAACATTCCTACTTTTTTCTACCCAAATTTTTGATAACCATTCATTCATCTCTTCTTTAACTTTCACAGTTTTATCCACTTATCTTTTCCTCTTTTTATTCATCTTCTCTAATCCTTTATTCTCACTCGTTCTCTTTTTTCCTCTTCCTCACTTCATTTCCTTTTCTCGCATTCTCCCTCTTATTCTTTTCTCGCTTTCCTTCTCTCTGACTCTTGCCCTTCCACTCATTTTCTTCTTAACCCTTCTGAGGATAAGGACCATCACATCCATCTCCTACCCTCACTCCTTCGCGTGGCAATTTGTTGGCGAAAACAGATGAAAACAAAGGCGGAGTTGATCCCATGCGAGAGAAAGAGGATATAGAGAGGGAGCGAAAGAGTGGGTAGAGGGGGGTTGGGGAGAGAAAGAGGAAGAAGGGAGGAAGAGAGTAAGAGAGCGAGAGGAAGCCAAATATCGAAAAAAGCAAGCCTCTCTCTCTCTTTCTCTCTCCATCTTGGCCGCGAAGTAAAAGCTTTCGAGGATCTGGAGAATAATGGCCGCGGATGGGAAAATCAAGGCGCACGCTGGAATATAAAAAAGAGAGTGAAGATGAAACGGAAAGCGGGAAAAGGGATCGAGGTTCCGTTGGGGCGTTTTAACCTCGCGAGCCCATTAAAAAAGGAATATTAAAAAAAGAAACCCGACTCCCGTGTTTGAAGAAACGGCGTGAATGGCGTTAATGCACAAATTGTTAAATTTTCGCTGCTTAGCTCGGTTGAGTTATTCCAAGGGCGTGAGCTAGAGGGTGGCGTGCGAAGCACGCGTGGAAGGAAATAGGGATAGATCAAGGATTCGGACGGGTTATTAAAATTTTGCGTTAGAATCGGTCTATCATTCACCAACGTTCCTTTTTTAGATAAGGCAATTTAATCCTAGTTAAATTGATGCAAAAGAAAATACAAGACGATCAAATTCGTTCTCACAATCCCTTTAAAATCGGTCGGCGGCAGGCTAAATATTATTTTTTTATCGATCGGTTATTCGATTAACAGTTTATCTAATCAACCGATTTAGTTTTTATTTCTATATTCTTCAGTTGTGTTTCAGGACAAATGAAGTGATTTTACTTTTGAACGTTTAGAAATTCCAGTTTTTCCTTTGAAAAATACGACGGAATGAAATACTGCGATAATTTCATTAATTTTCGCAGAGCGCATTGATTGTGGAACAGTCGAGACGAACATAATTCTCAGTTCCTTGCAAATGGAAAATAATTTGCTTCGAGATAATTTTAACTACGCGGACATCAAAAGCGAATGTGAATTTTGATTGACGAAACCTAATTTATTTCTTTTTCTCAACTAAAAAAGTCCGCCGGCCGACTGCATCACATATGTCTATGAATTACTTTTAACTTGCTCGGGACATAAAATTTTACGATTGTCTATATTTCCTTTGAACGCTTCTCTCCCTCGTTCTATGCCCCGCCTTCTTTCCTTCGCCGGCGCTGTGTTGTCGCGGCGGAGATAGGGATCGTCCTGTTGTTTGAAACCGTTGCTGGTGGAGTACCGCGGGGCAAAGTGGCCGCGCGGCGCACGGTTCATAGGAATCAAGGTTCTTTGCTTCAAAGGCGTCGCGGCGGCGAGTTTAATAAGCGCACCCTGCAGGGAGAGGGTGAAAGAGAGAGAACGTAGGGTAAAAAGGGAGGCGGAGACGACCTGTGATGTAATTGCCACGGGGCGGGGGAAACAAGCTCCGCCCGGCGAAACAAATAACAAGGAATGAGGAGAGGGGGAGAGAGAGTGGAGGATGGGAAAAAAGAGATGGGAATAAGGCCAAGAAAGGAACGATCAAAGGGTGGCGCCTCTACTCCGTGCCGCCCACCTCTAACTCGCAGTCTCCTTCTGCTGCAACCGCTCCTCATGTGCACTTAATGTCAAACCTCTCGCTCCCTCCAAGCCCGCCGTTCTTAAAACGCACGTGAGCTTTCAGTTTTCGCATCAGCAGCGTTCCTCTTCGCATTACGCGCGCACAGAGAGAGGAATATGGCGTGTGTTTTGTGTACTTCCACTCTGACGGGAGTGAAGAAACGAACTTTCAGCTAGGTTTGAGGGGACAATGAATCACGACGTATTTTATACCGTATTTAATTTATAATGTGACACCTGGCATAAATATTGAGACTGTCATATGTCCTATAGATTCTCTACATTGCTAAATTAGTAGGTAGTTAGTAGTATTTTGTGAAAATGTAAATATATCACGTAAAAAGTATGAGAGGATTTTGACCGAGATTTATTTTACACCAGAAACATATTTGAATCGAATTGTTTAATATAAACATCGCAATTTAATGCTGGTAATTTTTTCATGCAGTTTAGGCGTTATTTAAAATTTCAAGGTATATATAGCACTTTTATCACTTACGAACAAAACGGATTGTTTTTAAAACTATAATCTTAGTGCCACAAATATTGTAAATTTTCTCTAAGAGGAATTACAAGCCATAAGTTATTAAACAGAATGAAATTTCTCTACTAGACTATTCTTTCTATCATGTTCATTTAAATTAAATTTTTTATCTATAGTGAACATTGGTTAATCGAGGCCTCAACAAATGACTTTTCTTTTGATCTTCCGAAGCAATCCAGATAGAATGGTTTCAAGAAGTCAGTCAGCGGCGACGCCAGCCAAGCTCGCTGATAAAGCCGGAAATGACAGTTTTCTTACGTCCAGTCTGTTACTGAGCATCTGTCTTTGTCTCCTTTACACGTCTTGGCTTTTGTGTTTGCAATATACTACATATTTAGTGATTTGACTTGCAGATAACATAAAAATTCGTACGAACGCGCTTGACGAAAGAAGGAAAAATGGGGATGGAAGAAAGAGGAAAGCTATGGACTAGAGAAGATAAATACGAAGCGAAGAAGCGTAAACGAAATAGGTAGAGAAGGGAATTAAGTTTGAATGGGAGACGAGAGGCCGGCTACGAAGGAAAGGAAATTTGGGGAGAAGGTAGAAAAGAGAGGGAGGAGAGAAGAATGGCAGGCGACGGGCGCGCCTCTACAGGGGATATGCGTGTACAGCAAGAGAGAAGCCAAGAAGGAGAAATGGATCACGTTTCGTATTCGACATTCTTTTCCTCGAACAATTCAACTGAATCTGGAAACAAGTCCCGAGCTCCCAAGTGCCTCCCTCTCGTGCACCAAACGAAACTTTCCATGCATACTCCCCATCCCCTCACCCTCTATTCTCTCTCCCTTCCCTTACACTAGTCTCTAACCCTTTGCCCTCCTCCCGGTGGGAATAGCCTTCGAGAGTCACCCGCCCTCCCTTCGGTACGCTCTCCCCTCCTCACTCTACCCCGATGAAAGATTAATGTCATCCAGTTTTTTAGTAAAAAGTATGCAATTTCAAGAAATATCTTTTATTGAATAATTATATCGTCGGACCGAATTCCCAAATATAACTACACACGGGTAAAGGTTTGTAGATCAAAATATTTATACGAAAAGCATTTTACGTCCATTTTATGATGCCTTTCAGCTTTCTGCTCAAAAGTGTGATAGAGTTTCATTCGTCAAATTTATATTCACGGAGTTATCGAATACAAATGTGCAGATTACTCTCCACCCATAATCTCTGATGGTATTCCAATCCCCGAAAAAAGACACCTGATCAGAGATCGAAATTCTTTAATCCGACTTCCACCGTCCTTAACCGCCCTCCCCCTTCTCCACCCGTCACTAACCGTGTTCCCTCAATTTCCAATACCATCCTCCTCCCTCCCTTCCTCTCACGGGTCATATTGCATCCCTACGATTACCACCCTCCTCTCTTCCCTCCCCGGCTGCCCGCAAATATCCTAACCTCCCTCCTACCACACCCTACCTCTTTCTCTATCTCTCTCTCCTTATTTCCAACTCTACCTCATTGGAAATGCCTCTCACCCCGCATTCCTCCCTCCAAGGCATCCCTCCTACTCACCCTCTCTACCCTCCCTCGAGAGCGGGAGCGAAGGGGGAGGGTTGGTGGGATGAGACGGGGACGGAGGGAAAGAGGCGCTCTCATTGTTTGGAAGGTGTTAGAAGGAGGAGCGAGGTGGAGAGAGAGAGGGAGGAGAGAAGGGCGGCGGTCGAACAAAAGGAGGAGGCAGCGAACTAATGAAGACCCAGACAGTGCCCTGGACACGACGACCCGCGAGACACACTATGCTCCAACGGATGAGGTCGGAGTTAATAAAGAGAGTGAGAGAAGAGAGGAGAGAATGAAGGGGAGAGAGAGAAGATAGAAAGAGATGGAAGGAGTGGAATGAACGGGAAAGCGTGAGGGGGAGACGGTGGACAATGAAAAAGAGAGAGAGGATAAATTCGTGGAAGAAGGTTTAGGAGGAGGGTATGAGAGTGGTAATGAAAAGTGGGGGGTAATGAGTGGAGGAGGGAGCGTGAAAGGCTCGAGATGGAAAATTGTATGCTTATATATATATATATATATATATATATATATATATATATATATATATATATATATATATATATAAAATAAATCATCTAACGTTCCGTCAATCACCGATGAAAAATGAAAATATTATTACTACGGTTCTTTTATGGGCGAGCAGGAAGAAATTGTTGACAAGCAATTTTTAACGCTTCGTTATCGTTCCGCGTGAACTGAGAAATTGATTTTCCAGGATTAGAGAAAAATTAACTCGTCGTGCAAAATAAAAATAACGGTGACCTTTCGATATAACGTCCATAAAAAAAGAAGCGTGGCGGTCGAGGCAGGCGATTTTGAAAAAATCGCAATCTCGTACGAAATGTGGTGAAAGACCTCGATGAGGAAAGGAAAGTGAAGAGGAGATAGGGAAAGAGAGAGAGAGGGATAACAGATGGAGAGGGATAGGCAAAATAAAGACAAATGCGCGCGAAGGACAGAGAAAGAGAAAGAGGGCAAGAGGACGGAAATGGGGAGAGAAAAACCAGGATTTTGGTAGGGGAGGGTTTGGAGGCGTTAGTGAGGCGGAGGTCTCTAATAGCAATATTGGCCATTTTCTCATCTCTTCTCCTCTCTCGGAATTAATCAGCCAGACTGCCAACTGCCTCATGCGCACCACTTCGTTCCCCGGACGAACGGAGAGAGAATGAGGAAGGACAAAAAAGGGAACGAATGGGAGGAACGAGGAATATGAGGAGAGAGAAAATAATCGAAAAGACAGACTTAGAGAAAGAGAGAGGGAAACAAGGGAAAGAGAATAGGGACATGAAGAACGGATCTGATCCATGTGCCTCTAAGGGATAAGTCAGCGCAAGGAGGACTGAGGGAAAAATAGAGGGAGAGACTGAAGGAAGATATGGTGGAGAGAGGGGCTGAGAAGCGGGGTTTTACAGGCTCGAGGTCGTGAAGGAATCGAGTAGAGATTTTTTTAAGAAAAGGGTTGGATATTGCGGGTAAGTGTATAAGGATTGGAAGATTTTGAAAAAGCATAGAGGAGTTTCTCTATCTGCATCGAGGAAAAGAATGAGAGGACGAGGGAGATGCACGAGGAAGCGGGGATAGGAGTGTCATATAGAGGTCGGGAACGGAAGCGGTGAGGCCTAACACGCAATCAGGAGTGCCTTAAATGCCCTAAATAGCTCGCCACCTTAATTCCTGCATTCCACTCCGAAGGACCCCCGCCGGCATAAACTCCATTTTATCTGTTGACTGGGGAACCCTCTCTCGCTCACTCCCTCTCTCACTCCATCTAGCCCTCTCTCTCTCTCTCTCGCCCTTTATGAAATACCATTCGTCCATTAACGGTATTTATTACTTGGGTTAGGGTGAGGGAGGGATAGGAAAGGGGATGTGGAAGTGGGGGTAGGTGTGGGTGAGGAAAAGTACGAGACGGAGAGAGTGAGCGCGGAGAGGAGAGAGAAGAGTGATGGGAGGGAGAGAGATATACAGAAGAGAGAGATATGGGGTGCGGGGAGAGGCTAGCTCCTCTGAGGGGCAGTGGAGGCAGATTGGCGGTTAGGAAACAGCGTTCACGAGGGGCAGGGCGAGAGCGGAAATGCGAACGGGAGGGGAAGGAGAAAGAGAGAGTTATGAAATGAGGGGGCGGAGAGCGTGGGCTGTCGGAGTCAGAGGAAGACAAAAATGTACAATATGAAAGGAGGGGAATGAAGTGACGGTGGGAATGAGAGGGAGAGGAGAGAAAGGAAGATGATGAGGAGGAATGAGAAGAAATAGAGGATTGAGGGAGAAGTTTGGAAGGGTGCTATCTCTGAATCTAACTGGACTCTTTTGAGTTCTGGGGATGGGTTGGCTCATTGAGGAATGTCAGACTCAAAGTTACGGGGGATAAAGAACGTTATTCATTGGGATAACGGGTGACGAGATCAGCTCATTGCTTTCCATAGTACATTGTCTTCTTTGATTTCATTTAAACATCTCTCATCAACAGGAAGTTTCATTGCAAACCATTCATAATGGCGGAATAAAAAACATCACTGAATGTCCAGTTAAATCCCAATTGCCGCAAAATTGTTGTAAGCGTCGATCTTTTAAAATATATGCCAATCTCAATTGAAATAGGTACTCCATAGATTGCTAAGCAACGTTTAACGGCTAAAAATCCCAAACATAAAATATTAGGAACCAAAAAAGTTAGAGTCATAAAACAGTATACAGTTTCAGAGCTAATCGAGCTTTTCTCTTTATGAATATTCACGAAATTTTGTTCAACAAAAGAATGCTTGATGCATTGTCGGCGTTCATTATTCACGAGAATCAAGGTCTCCTTTTTTCGCGGTATAAAAATGTTTTCCCAAAAAAATATATATGGCACATTAATGCAATTAATTTCGCACACATGACGCCGTTTCGCAAAGAAGACGTTTATTTATTTCATTTCGCCTGAGTGGCCACTGCGAAATTCAACGGGCTGGCAAAGTTACGGCTAATTAGTCCCACAAATGCTCCACTCACCTCCTCATTTTTTCATCATTTAACTCAATGAGGGAAAATGAACAAAATAAATTTTGCAGCGAAAGAGAGAGAGAGAGAAACGTGAAAGCAGTAGGAGAGGGTGGAGTGCTGGGGAGAGTGGGACAGAGAGGGAGAGAGATATGGGGGAGGAGAGAAAGAGAGTGAGGGGAGGGTAAAAGGGAAAGGAAACGCTACCTATTCCCCTCCGCCATGGCAAGGCAAAAACTGAAATGGGAGAAAGGAGGTGAGAGGCTGGGGAGGGAAAGAAAGAGGAGAGGAGCGAAAGAGAGAAGAGCGGGAGAGCATGAGTTGAGTGGGGGGAGGGAGGGAAAGAGAGAAAGGCTGGATATTGGCGTTGTGCTTTATAGTTTTGCCAGAGGCGATTTGATTAGGCAGAAATCTCTTTCTGTCGCAGCTTTAACTTCTGCATCGAAAATAAAATTACGCGGAAAATTGTTCTTCGAATTAAAATTAAAATTGCTTCGGCAATAAAAATGATTCTTTTTATTTTCGTCATATTCTTTTCATTAGACTATGACCAATTTTATTAGTTATCGCTGCCTGTTTATCGCGTGTTTTAAATAGTAATTTAGTCTTTAAATGGCGAAGAAAAAATATTATGTAAACTGACACTCGGTTTTGTCAATTAACCGTGAGAATTGATATAAATATGTGCAAAAATATGATAAATAAACAAATAATGTTTTTATATTAAAGAGTTCAGCAGAAATACATATAATACATTCATAATTTTTCTTTTATTTTCGCATCCCTATTTTAAATGCTCAGCTAAATATCTTCCCACTTTTAAAGCACCGTGACGTGTCACTCCTAAAATAACGTTTACCAAGATATTTTTTTTTCAGAAAAGGCGAAATAACCAAGTTTTTTTCTTCGTCGGAACAGAATTCGTTTGCTCACCATGTACCAAAGCATCAACATTTAACACGAACGTCGTGTATCACATTTCTGAGTACATTTGACGATAATGAAGGCCGATGGCATATGATGTTTTAAGGTTAAGAGAGAGAGAGAGGGGGGGGGAGTTATCGACAAGGAAGGGAGTGGCGTCAGGGATTTGATGGTGAGGGAGGGGGAGGAGATGTAGAAGGGGGAGAGAGGGGAATGGTTGGAAGGAGGAGGATCCGGGAATGCCAAAAGGGGAAGACGAAAGAACGAAGCGCGGCCCGGGCGGACGGGAGGGAAGGGGCGGGGTGAGGTAGCAGCGGGGGATGCGGGGGCGAAAGCACAGGCGGAGGTAGTGGAATGGTAAAGGAAGGGAGAGGGAGGGGGCGGAGGTTCGGGATACGGGAGAAAGAGAGAGGCTGAGCCCTAATAAGCTGCACTACTCAGAATTGAAAAGTCTCTCGGCGTTCGCAAAGTAGCTGGATGACAATTTTATTCTATTTTTTTCCTCCCTTAGCTCTTCTCGCATGACACGCGAGAGCCATTAACTCGAGCGAACGGGTTTTGTGTGTGTGCGTGTGTATGTGTGAGGGATGGGGTTGTCAGGTGAGATCGGCTAAGTGAGCGAGGGATTGTAAGGGGAGTGAAAGATGGGGAATGGCTTGAGTTAGAAGCCATGTTGTTCGAGCACCGGCTGCGGTCAGGAGAGTGGGTGGAGGTATCGGAGATGAGAGAGGGAGGACCAAGGGGTGTGGGGTGAGGGGGAGGGCTAAGGTTATGGAAAGGGAAGTAGGAATTATGGCTAAAAAGATGGTGGAGAAGCGAGCGAGCGGTGTGGTTGAATGAAAAGAACGTGAGGTTATTCCAGAAGAAATTCTGACTGGTTGAGGTTTTTTGTCCACCATAAATAGAAGTGATAAAATATGAGGACATTAATTCACCAAAAGGTGAAGTAGCACATTACTTTTTGAATAATAACATGAATAAGCTGATATGGGAATTTTGGAAAATTATTTACATTCCTATGGTCTCCCAGATCTCCGAGTTATATTAAAATACATAATGAACTCGTTATGCCTAGAGAAGTTGTAAAATTAAATTTAAATTACGAGCTTGAAGCGGAATCAACGTATATAATTACAGGCAACTCTCGTTCAACAAACGACATGCGTTCCTGAAAAGCATTCGTAAAACGGAAATTCATTGAACGATCGTGATTTTTCCGTTTAAACTCATTGTCGAATGAAGGATAAAAAATAGAAAAATGTTTATAAAAGATTAACAGCGAGAGCAAGTACGATAAATGTGGCCACGGCAATGGCTTGAAAACAAATCCTCGTGATGTAACGATTATGTATGAACCGCGATAAAACGAATGCGACCGAATATAGTCGATCCAAATCACAGACTGAAGCATAGAATGGCTGTGGGAAACACAGCGTGGTGCACTTCCTCCTTATCGATATACAAGAAGTCCTTCAAGTCTAAGTGGATATTTGTAAATATATTTTGAGTAACAAACAGCACAGTACGTTCGGTGACGTCATATTAAGCCTCTCAAGAAATGCAGGCGATAGGAAAAATGCGTCGTAAAGTGGGCACACGAAGAATTCATGGGTAAACAAGACGGTCTTTGTGACCCCAAGAGCTTTCGTAAACATCCGAGTTTCTTCGATCTGAGTTGGATACATGTTATTTAGTTTGTTAAAGTGAACAGAATTTTCGGCAAAAAGTAAAGCTATCCCTCTTTACACCACACTTTATCATCGTCATCATTAATGTTCTGTCTGTAGAAAGGTCTGTAATTATATGTTATATGTGTTCTCTAAACTTTGCTATTTTCTACAGCCATCTTCAATTCTTGGCAATTCACTTTTTCTTTCAAGTCCTCGGTTGGCTGAAACCTTTTCTTTTCTCTTCCATCAAATCCGTTTCATGCGTCTGTAATATTTATCAGGATATGCCTCTACGAATCTAAGAGATAGGGATTTATCCGCTATAAGAAATAAACACCAGCAGAACTTAAGACTGAAGGGTGTCATATGTTGATTTATTATGTTCATTTATAGAGATAAACTGCTTTAGCTCAGGGATACGGGTGTGGATAACAGATCGGTGCTTCTCTCACTCTTTCTCTGGGCGCGGTGATTGCGGAACCTTTAAAGGGGCTCTTGGTCCATTCCGGGATTAGCGAGTGGGGGTAGACGCGAGCGAGAGCGGCGCCCAACTCGCATTCCACTCAATTAGATCTGAGGCTCACTTTTTCCCCTCTCTCTTTTAGTGTGGCGGCGAGCACCTTAAAACTCCTCAGTCACTCGCGTACGCAATACCATCATCCCCACGTACATAAACAATTTTTTCTCCACAACATCCATCATTTCTTAAAAGAAAAGAAAAACATCGCGCTCAATTCCTCCTGGACGGCGGCTAATCTCCCAAGAGTATCTCTTTCTAAGGAATGGAGGTAGAGAGAGAAAGAAAAAGAGAGTTTCGGTTTTTTGAAGGGAAGACTCCCAGAAGAAGAGGGCGATGGGTACGACGCAAAGAGGTGCTGAGAGTGAGGGGTATCGGGGAGTGAGGTATTGAGGGATTTGAGCAATAGATTGCACCCGCTCTCATTTCTTAATTATTCCGGTTGCTATAAAGAACAATGCAGTAGTGAACCGAGTTTTAATTAAAGCTGAATTATTGCGAGGAATTTGAAAGTTTATAAGTTGCAGTTGGTCCTCATGAAATGATGAGCCATTTTTTATTATTTATGGCGATATGATATTTATTTTTTGTTAGCACAATAAAATACATTATACAAGTAATATAGTTTCAAAATGAAAACTATTTTAACAAAATAGATTAAATATTGGGAATTTACCTTTCTTCCTGAAATTTTTAACCTGACCAGCTATTCATTGCACTACCTCTCAGATACCCATTGCGCGTAGACCAGAGGGAACCGGCAGGTTGCAAAAAAAATCTATTAAAATGACTAAAAAAAGTGCGTCCTTTAAAAAAAAGTAGCTGTTTTAATTGAAAATTATCGGTCTAAAATATTTTCAACCCATACATACGAAATTAGCAATTATTTACGTTATCGCAACTCCCAGATAAAAAACAATCTTCTAATTATTACTATTAATGAATAATAGTCTTTCTCAGTATAAACTGTAGAAATACTGCGAAACTCTAATTGTCCAAGGTTGTTTATAATTTAAGCCTTAAATCATCAGCAGTTTAACTTTATTAGTAATCGAATCGATCAAAATTTCCTTGTCCTTTCGTTTTTTAACCGTATTGATTGCTAATCCTATTTGTTCTGTCAGATTGTTGTGAATTCCTTCAAATTAAAGGGGAAATTAAACTATTCTCTGAAATTATTTAGATGTGACGGTTAGATTTACGAAAATATTTTTGAGAAAACTTAAATTTAAAACTTCATTAATTACAAGTCAGAACCAAACGATAATTAAAACAAATAGGATAAAAAACAGCTTCCGCCAAAGGGGTAGGATAGCAATAATTTGTAGTGAGATTTTAAGTTGTAAGTTAATTGATTAATTTATTTTATAATTTTATTGAATGCAATTCGTAATTGAAATGTGATCATTTACTTAACATCGCAGAGAATGTCGTTATAGAGTTAAATTTTTTTACTAATTTCAACAAACCGCGTATATCAAGTAAGTAAATAATTGGCTATTAGTGTAGTACCTTTTACATTGAAAGACACAACTAGCGATTTCAGTGAAAAAAAGACAAAATTATTTCGTAATAGCGACTTCAGAAGCTCGAATTTCATAAGATACATTGCATACAATCTCTTTTAATCCGTTTCTGCCGTCTTGATTGACTGTTTTATAAAACCTCCCCTATAGTGAGCGAACGGTTGACAAGCTGGTGTACATTTTAGCCTTACTTTGAAATTACTTAACACAGTTAATTGAGGATATTTGCGTTGCATTTGGAATTTTTGTGGAGTTGTCAGTTGTTTCGATCCAGGATTTACCAAATTTTCTATCGAATTCGACCCAAAAGTCAAGCTCGATAATTCACTTTTGAATCCTTTTGACGAAATACAAATATGTGACATATTTTAGATTTTAAACAGTGCGAAAATATAGTTTTGTTGTTAATGAAGTTAGGGTTGCATTTTCTGTAAAAGAATTAATTTTCTGAATTTATCGTAATTGCATAGCCTTTATGGCATCTATATTTTAGTATAAGCTTTTCAGCGTAAATTAATAGTCCAAATAATTTTTTATGCTATTTATTTGATAAAAGTAAACATTGATTCATTTATGAACAGTCACAGTCACTGCTTAAAAGGAAACGAGTCGTTGGGATGGACCTTTATCATCAGTGCTTCCATTATTAACAGAATTGAAATTAATAGCGTTTACATCATGATTTGAGGTATATCTAAGTAAATTATTAATTTTCATTCGGATAAGCAAATTTCTCACACGATGAGTTATTTAAATGAAAAATATAAGAATATTAGATATGTATTTTTCCTTATCTCTTTCCTTTTGTTATTTTACATCTTCGAAGCGTATATAAACTAAGGAATGTGACTAATTAATATGCTAATATACTTTTTGAAAGTCAACATCCGATTTTGGTATCGTAAAATATCAACGTGTACGTTAAAAAAGTTATGTAAAATTTTATAGCATTCGATCCATTCATTTGTTGAGTTTACGGTTCATTTTCACCACTGCATTGATGTGCGCCTGATCACAGTTAACGTTGTATGTGTTAGCAAATGCCTTATAACCGTTCCTATAGAAACACCCGGCAAATTCTGTTCTTTCAGCGGCGGTCTCTCTTTTCCTCTGTTTCTTTGCCTCTTTTTTTCCCGGCCGACGTCAAAGATGACGGGCGGCGAGTGACGCGCCTGCCACCCGGCATCCAGTTTAGCGGTCGCCGACAATGGATCGATTTAAATGCTATACGTCCAACTTAAACAGCAGTCAAGGAGGCAAACTTGACTAAAACTGATCGACTCAAGTCATAGCTTAAACTCGATAAGTAAATACGCTATCTGATGTACATAATTTGATCTGGCGATAAAGAAAATTAAATATTAAGCCATAAAGGAATGAATTATCATAAGAACTGAAGAATACTATGCTACCAGTAAAGAGATTTTCATCTTTATGATTATGTAAATAATATTTAGTAATAAATATTGATTCATGAATGCTTTTTCTTTAGATGAATGACTCTCGCCCAGATTACCACCATTCACTTTTGCTATTTTCAAATCGAAGTAACTTAGTAAGTCATATAATGGAAAATAAACGCGTGCACAGTAGGTGATCAGTAGAGTTTTGTGTCGCTCAGCATTAGAAATAATCATAAGAGTTTTAGTTTTTATAACGACGCTATTTACCCTGGGCTTTCTCGTAAAATATTTTGAGAAATAATATTCTGATGATTATAAAGGGTTTTTAATGGTATAATATGGGTGCTTCCTCAATTTTAATCAAATTATCATTTCCTTCCCGTACTCGGTAACTTCAACGCATGTTCATCTTTATTTAAATGTTGGGAACTATTATGTATTTTCCGCTTAGGCAACTACTGAGAATGTTTGGAGATATTGCAATTTGTGAACATTTTGGATATCCTGATTCTTATTGTGAGCAGTCATTTTTGATGTATTAAAGCAGTGGTGCCCAACTGACGGCCCGAGAAGGGTTTTTGTGCGGCCCGCAAAGCAATCCAAAATTCATATATTTCTGTGAAGATTTTGATAAAAAAACTTTTAATATTGAAATGTTAACCGCAAAAACCTTATTTAGAATTGATTTTCACTTATATGGCCCCTCAGAATATACAGGGTGTCCCGGGACGTAATGTCCAAGCTTCAGGAATGCATTCTAGGGCTCATTCTGAGTAAAACTGTCATATCAGTATGGGTCTGATCTGTTACCGTTACTGAGATATGGAGATAGGCCACCTGTATGCGTTGTATTCGCATACATGGGCTCACGAAAATCTCCATTTATTTATTACCATATCTCAGTAACGGTAAAAACTTTTTACTAAGAAGGAGTCCTAGAATGCGCTCCTGAAGTTTGGACATTACGTCCCGGGACACCCTGTATAGGTAATTTCTAATTTAAACACTAACCCTGCCCGCCGAAGAATTGGCAACTACCAATGCGGCCCACCGAAGGATTCGCAACTACCGATGCGGCCCGCCATGTAAAAAGTTTGGGCACCACTGTATTAAAGGAAGGGGATTGCTAGATGAAAATGAAGGGAAGAGCTTTGAATGGATGAGATTGGATAGGAAAAGCTTAGAACCTAAAAAAGGCAGTATGCTTTTATGGATACGTACCAAGATGTCACTGCAAATGTTTCACTAATTCTCAAATCTCCGAAAAACATTTTGGGCTCAGTAAAATGCCCAAGACAATCAAGAATTTATCAACACGTTACTCCCATGAAAAATGATAAAATTCAGATGTACGATATTTTGCCTGTACTGGAATAATTTCGTGATAGGCATTTATATTACACCCAGTTGGAGCAAGTCGTTTTACGGCAATATCCGTGAATTAATGACCTTCAACGGAGAAGTAATTACCTTACAGTAGACAAAGCGGCAAGATTGACATTTCCTATGGAAACCAAGACCGTGAGGGTCAACGGCAGGAGACCTCTCTCTCTCTCTCAGGTGAGAAGAACACGCACGACTTCCGGTTGAGGACCGCTTGTTGAGCTATCCTCCCAGGCCACAAAAATAAAAGAAATAGGTCCAGGGCAGAGAATGAAAAGGCTTGACGGCACGGCTTGGACCGGTAGCGGAGACGGGTCGCGGAACCTCGCCAACTTCCTGCGCTCGCCAAACTGCCTTGCAGATGGCGAACAGTGATGGAAAATACCACTGCACCGCTCCTCCAAAATGCAAGAGAGAGAGTTCCATTCTTTTTGGAAAAGAGAAGGGGAGAATGGTAGACTCGGGGACGGAGAACGATAGTCACAAACGATAACTTACAGGAATGCATGGCAGTATACTGGGAAGTGTCTCTATAATGGCGTTAAGGGACGTAGATTTGACTACCTCTCGTAGCTTCCTCTTATTTGTTCTTCAGATAATTCCCCAAATCCGTTTTCTTTCTCTTCCAATCTCATCTTCCCTGTGTAAGCTAGCGCCCGCACATTTTAAACTCACGATGGGTTATGATTTGGCTTCGCCAGCTATCGTTGACTCAGAGGTCTCCATTTCCTCCAAATCTACCGTTCATCTGGTCGGCAACGTGCGGTTTCTCCCTCTACGAGACCTTTCGGAGCTCTCATCTCACTCAATTTCGTGAGATGCTCTGAGGAGTAAGAGGATGTCCTCCCTTTCTTCTTCTTTCTCTGGCTCAGAGGGAAATTGATGGCCGCCTGTTCGAATATCGTCCTTCCCCTTCTTCCTTCCTTCTCGCCATCCCTCTTCCTAACTCTATCCTACCTCCGTGTATCACCGCCCCCTTTCGTCGCTACCCGTGCCTCCATTCCCGCCCCAAAGGCGGAGGCTGTCCAATGGCGTGCCGCGCCGTACGGCTTCCTTCCCCGCCCAGGTGTTTGCCATCTACGGTGTTTGCAAACATAGGTGTTGACCTCGAAGGGATCTGCTTCCTGATTCGGCAGCTGCTGCAGCGGAAGCGGGCGGATGAAAAAGGAGTAAATGGAGAGATGTGACTGCCCTCTCGCACGCCTCTCTTCCTCTTTCGTTACTTGTCGACCTTGGACCCTCCGAGGAAATGCTCCTACATTCGATTCCTATCCATCTCCTCAAGCCTTCCTATCTAGGAAAATAATCCTTCACACTGGCAGGACAACTCGCATAATTTTTGCTAACTGCAATTCCCTTCACCATGAATGGGATAAACGCTCCATTTATTTTTTCAAATCTGTGGATTCGTGTAAGCTACACCACTTGCTTCTTTATCTAACCATTCTTTCAGGTTAAAATTATATTGTTTGAATTGCCAAACACATTAAACGAATAATTATTCTTTACTAGTGGCTTGCCCGTTTTACTCTACTTTAAAAAATAGAATAACATACTTTGATTTTATAATTCATATATTTCAGGATAACAGAAATGGTATGAATTTAAATTTATTTAAAATTTTAGTTAAAAAAGATGACTCGATAGCCATATTCAAATCAAAATCATCAATCAAATTAAATAAAGAAATGAAATATAAAATTAAAGTGACCCGATAGAGATCGAATCCGGGACTTCATATTAGCGAGGCGACGCGTTGCTCACTATACCACCCGGATTCCTCATTTATGTTGATTCAAATTTCTATTCAAATAGTGTCATTCAAATGACCTTGCCTAAGACGGACACTCGAAAAATTATATATGTAGATAATGGAATATCGGAGTATTCTGGTGGTATTAATTTTATTTTGGCAACATTGAAATGGAATAGTAGAAAGATTTATTGATAGTCATAGCGGATAGCTTATTTCAATTTGAATATTAAAATAATGGACTCTATCCATGTAAAGCTCATTTTTGTTGCAGATTTATTTATCATAATTCCTTGCGCAATATCTGTCAAGTGAAAAAGGAATATAACATATAAAATCAGTTAAAGAGCAGTTTTTTTACTCAAAATGCTTTGATAATAATTGGTTAAATTTTCATTAATATTATAGGCATATATGGTCATTTTCCAAAATATTAAAATAATTTAAATAAGCAGTAAAATATTTCTGAAATGTTTTAGTGAAGCAAGTTTTGCTTTGTCACATCATTTTACGGACGTTTTATATTCATTTATTAAATGTGGACAACTAAATGCCATTTATAATGGTACACTATATATTTTCTAGATGGCGAGATCTGGGATCATTATGCTGAATGAATGAGAAAAATGTCTTGACGGCTGTAAATATGGAGAGTTTAATGATAAAATAAAAATTTAAATTAGAAACGCTCTATAATAAAAAATAAATTGTTTCAAGCGAGAGAGAACTAAAAATTTAGCGATATCCCTTTAGAGTAACACATTCTATCTGAAATATAAATATAATAAAAAATACTCGAACGCGAATTACTCGCCCGAGAGATATAGGAATTACGGATTTTAATTATACTAATACGCTAAAAGGGCTTTCCGTGCGGCTTTGCGCGACTGATCAACAAATAATCGCATTAAAAATCACCACTTCATAATCCGTCTCCCATCGCAATTCTCCGCCGCTCGTCCCCTATCCCCTCGCTCCCTCCTCTGTCAGGGATTCCGAGAAACAGAACCGACAATCATTGCTTCTCGCTCCTCTTTTCTCTTTTTCTCTCATCCTATTATACGCGTCTCTTCTCCTCCTATCATGTCGTCCTCTCAATCCCTCTCCCCCTCTACCTCCGCCTCTCTTCTACTTTACCACCCTTCCCTCTATCCCACCCCGAATCCTTCCTCTCCCTGCCCTTCCCTCGTACGAGCACGGCTCCAAATCAAAGCCAACCTCACTCCGCCTTGTTTGAGCGTGTGTACGTTTGAATGGAGAGAAAACGTGGAAGAGAAGGAGATAAAACGTGGAAGAAAGAGGGAGAGGCCTGGAAAGGGAAATCCACGAACCACTCACTAAGCCCTCTTCCTGGATACTCTCATCCTCCTCCCTTTCCCTACCTTCTTTCCCCTTCCTGGCCTCCTCCCCATCCTTACCGTTCCTTCCCTTCCTTTACCGTTCCTTGAAGCGGTATTGTTGTCGTTTTCTGAAATGGACGCCGGAAGGAGCGAGAGAGGCGGGGAAGGGAGGTAGGAAGAGGGAATTGGAGGCTAAGGGAATCTAAATAACGAAGGTTGGACGGAAGTCGCCGAGATAATGGGAGAGGAGTCGTCGAGCAAGAGGGCGCGAGTCGAAGTTCTCCTCCTCCTCTTGGTTAGCATTCCTTGACGTCCCCTATTTTTTCATCCTCCTCCTCCGTCCAATGTGCAGCGGTTCCTGTGCGAGAGCGAAGTCTACTGTCATGTTCCTGCGTGATGGATGTGTTTTGTCTTTTCCTTAGTTGACCACATGATACGTCTACGGGATTCTCTCTGTTCTTCGGCGGGGACTCTATTCCATCCTATCATGGACCGTTTCAGCCGTTCCTCTCATTTAATTCTCTTCATCATCCGTTCTTCTACGTGTATCAACTTGCACTTTCGTCCAATTTCTCATGCAATTCGCTTTTCCCGGCTTTTTCTTAAGTTTTCCAACAAATTCTTCCCACCACCTCTCCTATCTCCTCTCCCTCCATTCTTGTTCCTCCTAACTTCTCCCCACCCATTCCTCCCCCTTACTCTCTTGGTCCTCATTTGATAATTCCTTTTTGAAATCCATCGCATTGTGTGCTATGCGTGTGGAGTTTACTCCTACGGGAGAGGGCGGCGGGGGAGATACTTCTGTCTCCCTCCGCGGGATGTCTCTCGCCTCGCCTCTCGATGATGGTGCTGCGGCGGCGTTTGTCCCGTGCACCACGCCAATCTTCCCCCGCGCCTGTCGTCCTATAAGTAGCCAATCATGAAGTTCTACATATCTCCAGTTACGCTTCTGTAGCTCTCCTGCTTTTTCCCGCTCATATTCCATTGCAAGCTGCTGTTTAATATTCCGCAGCAATCACGTCGTTATACAGGGAAAAGAGTTGCTCTCGAATGAATTCGTTCGATTTATCTGTCAGCCAGCGTGCGATTATTTCGATTTACATCTTCGCTAAATTTACATCTCTTTTCCTAATGGTATCATTAGCTAAATGAAACCTTAAAAGCCGCATCGACAGCTGATAAACCAAGCGCAAATTTTGACGAAATTCCGTCAATCATTAATGTTTTTAGTTCGTTAAAAGGATTGAAGGTTCTTGAGGAAAAAATTACTAATCCGATTTTGGATGCACTTTAACAATGAAAATATAACTGAGTTTGACAGATATCTCTGGGCCCACATAAAGGGAGCAGCCTCAAATACACCTAAAAAAGATTGTGTTACATTTTCGTCTTCCATTCAAAACATCGTAATCATTAACTTTATTTTGCCCCCACAGACCGTAAAATCGCGGTATGGTCTGAGCAAAATCGTAAATACAGTTATGCTAGAGCAATAAAATGTATACTGAAGGAAAGGCGACATCTTGTGCAATAATTATTGATTAGAGAGGATTAAAATACGGAATCGAACACTATAAATCTTTGCAATGTTCAAATCGCGGAAGAATTCTGTCACCTTTTGTTTTTTATTTAACAGGGTAGATGAATGTATGTTTGAACATTTATGGATAGCCTTATGTTTTCTTACATTCTCAGTCAAAACTTAATAAATCGAACTTCAGTGAAAGAAAAATATATTTAGTTACAGAAAACTCTGGTAGTAGACCTAAAATATAAGAATTTTAACTGGAGAAATTATAATCTTCAAGGATTAGAAAATACTAGTGGGGCGCTTTTAAGCAACAGAGGTTCGACCTTATATATATTTCGTAGACAGTATAATGACTGTCAATTAATCACAGTTACAAATATTGAAATTTTGGGAGAAAATTACCGCAGAAAATAACAGTTGATGTACTAGAAACTCCATCCGTGAAACGAAAACCATAAATATCGACATGCAGTTTTTTTACCTTTCGCGAATCAGCATATTTTTATCAGCATATTTTCCAAGGTGCTTATTTGCGCTGCAAATAAGCACCTTGGAAAACTCACCACCTCTCAAGGACCTTAAAAACAGTTTTCTCAACCTCTGCGGCGGTGATAGGAATTAATTCCCGCGAGAAGCATGCGTAGCAAGGGGTGAGTGTTTGGTGATGTGCTTGCGGCTCTCCTTGTGTGTGGGTTGTGGCCGATTGGGGATTACTATTCTGTAGGGAAAGAAGCGTGTGTGCATATGTGAGTGAGTGCGTGTATATATGCGCGCAAAAAGAGGGTGAAATGGTAGGCGGGGAGGAAAGGGGAGGGAGAGAAAGAGGGCACGACTGCGCATGCCAAAAAGGTTGTGGCTCAGGCGAGTTAGGTGGTTTGGTAGGGATGGCGAGTGAATCGTAATCAGTAGCAGGAGGGGAAGTCAGGGGAAGGGAGAGAGAGAGAGAACGGATATATGTGTATTGGGTGGCTTGGGTTCGGATGCAGCTCGTGTACTAAAAGTGAGGCGAGTGCATAGTATTTGGAGTGGTTGTGAGGTGCGGCGGTAAAATTCTTCTCTCCCTCTACTTCTCTCTCACTCCATGTCTCCCTCACTCTATGCTTCCCCCCCCTCTCTGCGTTTCTTCTCCCCCTCCTTCCCTCCGTGTCTCTCTCTCTCTCTCTCTCCCTCTCTCTCCAATGATTTGCTGGGCGTCGTTCGCGATGGAGGTGACGCTTTATTAGTGCGTCTAGCACCCGCGCTCGACGCCCTCGGCGCTCGCATCGCTCCCTCCCTCTTCCCCCCACGCCCCAGGCGTTGCTCGCATGAGGGAAACGGTTTGCGTCCTCTTTTTCCAGAAAACAAAACACTTCCGGAATGGGCAGCGGGGAACAAATGAGCTCGGGAGACAAAAAATGTAGGTCCACTGGACCGTTATCTCGTGTCCTTCTCTCGTATCGGCTGGTCCTGTTGTGGAGAGGAAAAAAACGGAGTGGCTTCCAGACGCTGTCGGGCATCCGTTCTTTCTAATTTTGCTTTTTTCCCTTCGCGTCACGTAATAAAAGATTTGTGTATTCCTCTGCCACGCCGAGGAATCTTCTCGATGGAATACGTGCTTTAAAATCGCGTGGCATGCCTACTTCACTGGATCTCGATAGAAGGAAAAAACGAAACCTTCCAGTTAGCTTTCATAAAGCGTATCGTCAAGTTGAGATAGGAGGATGGTGCCGATTCTAATTATGTAGAAAATTTTAACAAATTGTTTCAGTACCTACTCGTGTGCGAACTGGATTTCATGATTAACATCAAATGCATGGAGTGCAGTGACGATGATTTTGGCACCAGTGGCAAATTTAAGCGCTAGAACTTAGTGCTGTGTGCTGCTGTTGAAATAGAATATTTTTATTCTTGAAAACTAAAAGTAATTTTCATTCGCTCAAAACAGTTTTAACCTCCCGGAGCAATTATTTTATTAGTAGTGACTTTGGTATGTCTTGATAGAGGAGTGGTTGGCGTGTGTGGCCCTCCCAAAGCAAGGGTCGCCGGTTCGATTCCTGCTGAGTTTCTATGTGCTTTTCATTATATTCATTATAACTAAGCTTGGTAGTTTTCCACATTTATTTTTCTTTGAATTATACGATTAAAATTGGTGACGAATATAAACGTGAATTTTAATACATTTTATTAGGCTAAGTAGTTTTCGACGTTACCTAATATTTCTTAAAAAGCGACCACCATTATTTATTTTCCCTAAAAATCGAAGACGAATAGTTTATTTTAATAAATTTTATAAATTTTTATCAATAAAAATTAAAGAAATTAAATTCTTCCAATTAAATTTTACTGAAACTTTATATCATTACTAGAAGATTTATCCGGCTTCGCACGGGTTGCTGTTTAAATGAAATATAGAACATATTTTATTACTAAAATTTATATAATTTATTTAAAACTTTTCATATTGATTTTTGATATACAAATTATTTTATTCCAATGCTTTTTTATAGAAAATAAAAAATATGTAAATATTCACCTGCAATATTTTGAAAAAAAAAACGTTAAATTCAAATTTAAATTAAATAATATACTATATTATTACACCACGTTTAAGCACGATTCACTAAATAAAAATATTTATTAAGCAACTAAATATATAAACCGAAACAACATTAAGTCCTTGGACTTAAACAAGGTCATTGTCGTCAAGGTATTTATCGTTAAAAATGCAAATTTAGTCCAAATTAGTCAGTGGTTCTCAAACTTTAAATTATCGCGGCCCCCTTGAATATCATGCGGCCCCCTATGAATTACAAATGGTAAAAATAAGAAACTTTATTGCAAATTTCATTTTATATAACAATTAATAATTTTTATCACATCGTTTTTCCAAAAATTCCCTGATAAAAGTTTATTATTCATGAAAACTTTATTTTTCGACACTTCACCTTGCATCCAAAATAATTTTGCTGCTCACAGTTTGAGTAACACTGGTGTTAGTGACCTAAGGTGCATAGGGATTATCAGATGTGGTCAAGTTTAAAGACAAAGTACAATAAACCGATCATATTGTTTTGTCCCGTACCCGTGTCAGCTTAGTATGGATCCTAAGACATAAGGGGTCGTAGAAAGGGTATGAAATACCGAAGGAAGAGTGGCTGTCTGGTAAGATAAATACCGATTTTCTCTTTTGTTTTGGATGTTTGGCGCTAAAATATATTAAATTTGAGTGTGATGAAGCAAATTTAAAAATCCTGAGAAATAATTTCATAGAAAATTTAATAGTGGAAAATCGACACTTATCGACGACAATTCAATTTCGTCGATTTTGAATTTTTTACGAATTCGTTGTTTATTGACATTTATCGATTTAAATCGAATCATACCAAGCCTAATTATAACAAAATTGATTGGGGAAACTTGTTTGCTCTAAATAAATTATACATTATAAAATAATGAATTGAAGGCATTTGAAATCATAATGCGATTACGTTACATACAATTTCAAGAATGTTTCGTTGCGTCTGTCTACATTTCAGACCAAAATTTTAAAGTCATTAATAAAATGCGTAAACAGATAAACTCATAGTACATAAATACTACCTAATAGATTTGATAAAATCATAAACACATTGGCTAAAATTTGTTACTATCGTCGAGTGTATATACAAACGAATAGAATGCGGTCAAATAATATGGTTCTTCGTTTTCTGGCCATTTTAATAAAATATTTACATTAAAATCTCTTGTATCGGAATTTATTGGCTATAAATTTATTTATGTTAATGATTTAGAGAGATATATTCAAATAGAGGATGCGAATTAAATATTGTATTTTATAATGTATTTATCAAATCATGACCGCATAGGATTATTTATGCACTCGCTTTATTTACATAAGTATTAATTAAAATAATAGGTGATAAATTTTTTAAAAATCCAATCAGAACAAATTATTTTCTTTATAAATGGGAGGTTAAATCGACAGTCGCCAGTTTGTGCTGTTTTCCAACTTAACTAAATTTTTATATTTCAGAAAATTGAAATGGTTGATTTTACGTTCATTTACAGGTTTTGTGACAATCTTAAACGCCAGGAATTTCAATTTATATTTTAAATTGAGAATGAAGAGGAAAATAAATAAATTGTTCTTTTTTGTTATTACGCTGTAAACTGAAAAGAGTTGGACGAGGAAAACCGGGTAAATAGGAATTTTCAAGAAAATGATTTAGCTTTATTTCTCTCTAAATAATTCTCTATCTGGATTCTCGACTAAAACACACTTGCGCTTTTTCCGCAAATAAAAAAATCCCTTCCCTCAAAGAATAATAATATTATTTACTCCGCACAATGCAGCTCCCGGTGCTACAGACTCTCAAACCCAAAAAGATGTGAAATTCCACCGAGGAATAATAAACGTGCTTCAACGAGGTATCATGTATATCCTGGCTGTTTCATTAATGATTTCGAAAATATATTGCCCTTAAATCATTGGAGCGAATTTTCATAAAGAAAAGGAGAACATCCGACAACTCACACACGTATTCATGAATGCGTATGCATTTACATATTTCGACTGTCTGACGCTGAACTAACTCATTTTTCTCCTTTATATTTAACTTCGCCGCATAGCCTTCGCTTGCCAAATCTCGTTTGGGCAATTTACAACTACCGAGCATCCAGCCTAGAGGTTTTGACGAGCGCCAAATTTAATATAACATGTGAGCATTCACGCAATTTGAATCGAGTCGAAAAAAGTAACTTTTTGAATCTTCAAAGAAAGCTTTCAAGCAAGGTGCCATGCACATACATTCACATACACGACACACACACAAAGACCATTCACACTTCCGTTGGAATGAACGCCGCGAGACGCATAAGCCATACGCGTGTCATCTTCGACGTAGCGGAGCGCCGTTGGTGGGCGTTCAGGCATATCGGTTGTTTCCACGAGCGACACGGCGGACAATGGTCGCCGGAGGAGAGGAAATACACGGCTGGACGCGTGGGTATCCTCTCTTTCTCCTCCCCTTTCTCCCACTCCCTCCTGTTCCACCTCCATCACTACCCCGTTTCCCTAGCAAACCCTCAGCAACCTCCCAAGGTCGCATAAAGGGATGTACTGTGGGATGATGAGTGATAAACGGGGTGGAGAGGGAGGGGGGAGGTGGCGCATGGCCTCGCTTAAATGAGGGCGAGAGAGCCACGCTCCCTTTGTGTGTTCGCTAGTGCTTTGTATGTGCGCGCATGTGTTTGTGCGTCCGATGGTTGGAATGACACTGTTTGGCTCCTGGGTTAGGAAATGCCTACAGAGGCGGATATTAATATGCACCGGATCAAGAAGTAATTACATCCTCATGGGTTTATGATCAGCTGTGTCACCGTCGGTTAATCTCGGAAATCCTATGTCTCGGTTAACGTCGGATCGTTAAGAATGGATAACATTTGTGGAGGAATTTTATTCACCAGCATATTATGGAAATATTATTAACTTTTGAAATTAAATAAACCATTGTTTTAAAATAAATAAGTAAACAAAAAACTCACTCTTTCTTAACAATAACTGGTATGAATCAACAGTAATAACGAGAAAATTGAAAGCCTCAAAATGATTTTTATGCCATGAGTGCGATACAGGGAAAATATTTTTA
Source organism: Tanypteryx hageni (assembly GCA_028673005.1). Taxonomy (NCBI): domain Eukaryota; kingdom Metazoa; phylum Arthropoda; class Insecta; order Odonata; family Petaluridae; genus Tanypteryx; species Tanypteryx hageni. Next base: position 200,193,347 of record CM054113.1, on the reverse strand, counting down.
AATGAAAGTAAAAGAAGGTAAAATTGTAGTAAGTTTTCAATTGACATAAACATTTTAATTACTTCATCAAAGTTATGTTTGGTAGCGAATTAGTTTCTCTCATCTGCTAGAACATATTGACTTACTTATTTCGTACACGAAGAACCATTGCATTTTGGAATGGACGCTTCGAAACTAAACCTATTGCAAGACCTTGAAAGCAAAGTAATTAGAATAGGGAATAAATTTTCTCAGAAGGTGAAGCGAGTATCGAACATAGCATATAACTAAAATTGGAAAGATAATATAATTTTCTTGAATTTATTATATGTAGGTACTACTTTTTGTTATTTTCTGGAAAATTAATAAATCATCATAGATCATATATTAATATCGTCAAAGAGAGGAAATATCGATAGAGTGTAAAAATTGAATTAATTTTGTATAGTTTTCGTTTAATTAGCCTTTGCGCAAATTAAATCTTGTTCCATACCATGTTTTATACGCGCCATGAAATATGAAATACTTATCGCTGAAGGTTGGAAAGGTCAAAAGAGGGGGAAAATTGAGGGGCGAGACAATAGGAGAGAGAGAGAAGACGACGTTACAGGGTATTGGGGTGTAAAAGAGAGGATAATGATAGGAAGGAGATGAGTAATAGAGCGGTGAAAAGGAAAGAGGAGAAAAGGATAGGGAGAGAAATAAGGAAATTGAGGCGATTAGAGGAGAGGAAAGGTATTAAGTGGTTGCGGGATCGTGTTAAACTCCTTGGCTGCCTTTGAGTGATGAGCTAAACTCTCTTTCTCTCTCTCTCTCTCTGCTCTAACCTTTTGGCGTAGCTGTGCCCCGCAGGGGTGGTTAAAGGCATGGAGTTAGAACAGACCGGTGGGAAGAGAGAAAAGGGATGGAATGAAAAGAAGTATGAGTCAGACGAAATAAAAACGCAAAAATGCAGTGTAAAGTTTTTCGGAATTTTCCATCATGTCCAAAAAATGCTGCAATTTTTTGCATCGCAGCAACAGAGATGAGCGTGTGTCATAAGTGAAGGGGGTCTTGATGAATTTCAATCTCGAATTTTACGCGCTATGACAGGAAATGAGTTGAAGAATTCACCCGGCGAATGTTCGAGCCGCGAGGCCATTTCGCAATAAATGAACCGAACGTTTTGTGGGGGATTGCTCTAGTTGATTACTTTTAATTTTGTCTACATGCCTGAGGTTCATGAATGCACCAAAATGTTTCATCTTGGAGGTTTTAGTCCTTTACACGTTTGCAGTATCTTTTACGAGCTCAAAAGCAAAGAAATCTAGAAGGTTCGTGCAAGATTGCAGCGGAGAAAATTTTAGTGATTATATCCCTTTGTAAAAAATATGATAAAAGGATAAATAAATTTTCAGCGTGGATATTCTGCCAATGTCCTCAGCTTGAGAAAGAATTATCGATTTCATCTTAAGACTTAAATCAAAATTGCAAAACTATTCTTCGCAAATAGCCTTAAAAATGTTAGGAAATTTGGAAGCGCATTTTAGCTTCAAAACAGCCGTCATTTGTGTTGATTAACCGATTATAGATTATTTTTTAGAATGTAATATAAGTGATGACGGTTGCTTTGTGCGGATCTGGTTTTCTCAACCATTTTAGGCTATTAGCAATACAGTTTTTCACTGGTGTCTATGGTTAGTGAAGGAATGAGATAATGAGAAGTGGGAATAGGAAAGCAACATTCATCACGTTACTTCCATGGTCCACAAGACGCGTGTCGGATGTCTTTGCTATCGTGTCGCGCAACAATGGGTGGTCAAGGGAGGTGAGAAACAAGTACGAATAGGGGGCGAGGGCAAGTAGGGCAGCCATAAGGGATCGAGAGGGAAAGATCGACCGTTTGGAATTGGTTCGGAGAGCGTTGTGGAGGAAGAGGGAGTGAGACGATGGTACAGAGTAGTAGAGAGGAACGTCTCCGCTTGAATTGCGGAAGAAGAATATCGAGAAACGTGTCTGAACGGGGGAAAGAATGAAACAAGCCAACGCGTTAGCTTAAAGCGGGAGGGAGGGCGAGGAGGAGAGAAGATGCGAGGGAAGGGCGAGGCGAGAGGTGGTGTTTTCTCTCACGCGCTCCTCCACTCCTCACCCCACACCTCGCCCTCCAAATCCCCCACACACGTTTATCTTTCTTTTTTAGAAAATGTGCGCATTTTTTTCTAATTTGCTCTCGAATTCTTCGCAATTCTCATTCCCTCGCGCCGCGACCCGGAGCTTCGCCCACTCACTTCCCTCTTTATTCAACCTCCCCTCCTCCTTTTTGCCTCAGTTCGTTCTCCCACCCTTCCTCTCTCTCCTTTTCTTTTCCTTCCTCTTCGCCCTTTTTCTCACCTCCCTGTTCCCTCTGGGTGTCTTCATTTCCCTTACTCCGCTCTATCTCCCACACATACAAAATTTCCTCCGACTTCCGCTCCCTCTTCGTCTCATCCACCTTAACATGAGAGACACTTTTTCCCTTCATTTTCCGCCTTAATTCCCTCTTTGCTGCCTTTCCTCGACCCTACCTCCCGTTCCCCCACCCACCCCCTACTTCGTCCTCCTCGTCTTACAAACCACCTCTTACGCTCCCGTCCCTTCTTTGGCGGAAAACGAATCCACGGTTTTAATTTTTTCCTCATTTTTTTAAAAATCTCCTTCCTCCCCCTCTCATATTTTCCCTCCTTCCCTTTTATGATTTCTTCCAGCCACAATCGCCACTCTCCTTTCACTCGCCACATCCTATTAAACCACTCTCGATGAAATTCTGCACAAAATCCACAATTGCGCACGTGATGACTTTGAAGTTGAAATTACGGCGGACATCTGATCGGGAATGTTGGCCCATTTTCTCTCTCATCTTTTTCGCGGGGAGGATTCCTTTTAATACGGTCTACGTGCTTAACAGGACATTTCTTTTCTCACTTAATCTCTCGAAGAAGCGATAAAATTGCGAATGGTGAACTTAAATGGCGGGATGTATTACGTTCAGGTTTTTTTCCTCGCCTAAACAAATCCAATCTTCATTGCAGTCCCTGTTTTCTCCCTTATCTTTCTTCATTTCCTACTCCTCTCTTTCTCCATCTATCCTTCTCGAACCCAACAGTTATTTGCTAATCCCTCCGAGCCTTCAAAAAGTTTCGTCATTGACGAGGACGAACATCTTATTCGAGTTGTACTTTGTCACCATTAGTAGCACACTCCAATCCCTCCCTCCCTTTCTCCTCATCTCTTTTCCCATCCCTTATTCCGTCCCAAGCCTCGTACCGTCTCAACCTCCAAACCGTTCCTTCTCTCTCTCTTACCTCCCGACCTGAGCCCACCCCACGGTGTCTTTCCACCCTCTACTCCTCCCCTCCCGCTCTCTCTCCTTTTTTCCTCTGAGGCGGCCCTAATAAGTTCTATCCGAGGAAATACGTTAATAGGGAGGCAAAAGGAGCGGAGAGAAAAAAATGAGAAAGTGTAATTTGCTCGTCTTTGGTTCTGAAGCCGTCTTTTTCCATCCCTCCCTCCCTTTCCCCCTCTCTCCCTTTCCCCTTCACTCCCTTTCCCCCTCACTCCCTATACCGCACTTTGCTTCTCCTCCCACTTTACCCATCCTCCTTCCAAAGCTTCTTCTTCATCTTTCAGGAAAATTCTTCGTGCTCCCCTCCTCTCCGATCTTCCTCCCTCCGAATGTTCCTTCTCCCTTTCTCCATCCTCTTTCCGAGTGCCCAAAGGAGCTCACGTCTTCTTCCCTCGTGTCCTCTCTCTCTCTCTCTCGCTTTTTCTGCTTGTTTTCGCCACCAACCATTCTTTCTCTTCCGCACCTCTTCCGTCATCGTTTCTCTTCTTCCCTCTCCGCTGTTATCTTCGGCCGAGGATCGCAGACCTCGCGTCCACACCGGGGGCTGTACATCTGAGATTGGAGGCGTCGGCAGGGTGTGGGGGAGAAATGTCTGCAAGGAGAGGAGGGAAGGAGACAGGGAGGGAGTGTAGATGGAGACAGAGAGAAGAGCGGTCACTTCCGTCTATCCCGGAGGGGAAAGAGAGGGAATGAGGGGAGGAGGAAAAGAGAACTACTGAAGAGGGTGAACTGCTATTCCAATCTCCTAATGAAAAAGCCTATTTCCTTTCTTTTTTATTTAGAGGATTTCGCCACGGGTGGGAGGAGGCGGTGGTCCTTTCGGAAATATCGGAGTGAAGAATATCCACGCTTAATGAAATCAGTTGAGGGTATACGACGGGGAATTATTTTTTTATTCCAAAGAATTTCAAAGAATTGGACGATACAGCAAAAAGCTTTATCCGTTTTAGAAAATCTGGATTGTTTGAAGAAATTATGAAGGTAGATGGGAAGCATTTTTATTGCTTATTCTGTTAAAGTTATTGAATCGTAAAGTTGAAACTATTATAATTTTTTTATTTAAGTTGTATATAAATTCGCCTTACGTTAGATTTTGGTTGGCCATCTTCCAACCCAAAAAAATTCCTTTTTACATATAAATATTTAATAATTATTGGTACGAATATCAACCGTATTGATAGAGGAAAGAATTCTAACCTGTGACCTTCCAATCCAGTTTAATGCCTTAACGATAGTGACAATTAGATTTCGAAGTTTTGACGCCAAATGTTTGAATCATACGCTTATCGCTCTCACAAAAGGAAAATGATTTTTATTATGTTGCAAAGTGTAAAGAGCGTCACCACAAACAAATTGAACTTCAGGCTTTCTATCTCTTTCATGTAATCCCTTGTCATCCTCACCCACACTTTTCCCTATCGCTGTCTGTTCAACGAGCAGGCGCCTAGCACCCATTTCTTTAAGGCATGAGGTGACTATAAGGGAAGAGAGGAAGAGGGACGTTGAAGAAAGAATTACGTAGGAGCGGTGGGTGGGTATCTCCATCAAAATGTGAGATGGAAGGAGAGCGGGAGCATGGGGATGGGGAGATACCTAATGGGCCAGCATAACTATCCATCCCCGCCTGTTTCTCCCGCTCCCTCGCCGAACTGTACCGCAGACTCATGCCAAGGTTGTCCTCCCACGCCAGATACCCTTTCTAACGCCCTCCCTTCCCGGTTCATTTGGCTACGTGCCTCGCCCATTCCGCGACCCGTCCGAACCACTCCTCTACCTCTTCCCCCGCTACTCTCCACCCCTTCCTCTCTCCCCTACTACCTCCCCGCAGCTCTTAGACTTCTTCGGAGGTCTCCTTCTCCACCCCCGCACCCACGCCGCCTTATTAGCGAAGGAGGACAGGCTGAGAGGGAGTGGAAAGGGGGAGAAAGAGAGTGGAGGGTAATGAGAAGGCGTTGGCGGAAGGAGTGGCATTGTGAGAGTGGGAGGTGTGCCTTTTCTCACAAAGGGAAAAAGGGAAGAAGGGAAATAAAAAGGAATTGAACGTAAAAAAGAGTTGGTCGAGGAAAGGAATTCCTGAAATCAATGTGTTGGACTGCACGTGGGGAGATATTCGGATGAGAAATTCTGCTTCCCACGGCCTATTATAAAGAAATCTCCCCTCCACCCCTTTTCTCAGTTCTAATCTCGTCCCCTCTTTTGCAATTGGTTTGGCGAATACTCTTGTTGGCTGAGCATTGAGAGAGTGCTTGAACGAGTAATTTGAAATCCAAGACCTAAAATAAGCGAGCTATTTGCGAATAAAAATGTTTTAATTTGCAGTAAATTAAGGAGGAGCACCAGATCAAAGTGATGAAAGGCCATCTACATTACTATTTTTATTGAGGATTTACTAGTAACATTATGGATTATTGTGAATTCTAACAAGGTATACAATCCAGCCATTGCAATGCATAATATTTATTGTAGCTCTTTAAATAAGAAGTAATATCCACAAATTCCGCATCAGGGAAAAACAGGCATATCTTAAAAATTAAAGCCAACATTCTATGAGCCATTTATAATAATCTGTATTTTTATTTTACGTTAGTTAAATTATGAATACTCTTATAATATTAAAAAAACGCTTGCTAGCGCTATAACCTTCCCTTATATTGATGATAAATAGCAATAACAAATACTTTTGTATTCTTGAAAACATTAGAACTTTGCTCACGTAGGTATATGCAGAGAACTGATTATGTCTGTTTTCCTAACTTGGCACTTGAAAGAAGTGTAATAATTTCCTCTTGGCAAAAATGGTAGAAAAAGGCGGTCTATCTGGTAGTCTGCGGCGTGACGAATATGTGGGTAATGGCAGGAGGGGGAAGAAGGGACAAAATTAGGGAGAGGCTCGCGGAGACGGATAGTGTGTAGTGGACCATAGCCGGAGGCGATGAGCCGCTGCGGCGGGATTCATTAGCAAAGACCCTCATCCCTCCTTCTCTCCCTTCCCCTCCCATCCTTTATCTACCTCCCAACGTCTTCTCCTCCTCCGCCACGCTCATCTACTACTTCCCCACCTAGTTCTTCTCTTTCTCAGTTCAATCCACTCCAAAAACGGTCTCCTCTCTTTTTCTCTCTCTTCCTTTCTCTCTTAGGCCCTCTATTCTTTGAATATCCAGTCTTAAAGGGAACTGGGTTTCTCGATTACAAACCAGTGTGATGCATAAAAGTAAAAGAAGACAACCACAGATTGCCAAGTCCTTGATACGAGGAGGTCTTTATTAGCGAGATAAATGGATCAAACGACATTAATTTTTACCTCCCTTTGCCATTTCATTAGCTTAAGATTTTGTAAGAGAGGTACATTTTACTGCGCTAAAACTCTCGTTCATCGCTCTATTCCCAAAGACATACAATGCTTTTTATTACCCCGTCGGATTCGCTAACTAAAATCTAATTTATCGCCCTATGGATCCTTCTCTACCTCAGACACCAACTCCTATCTCGAAACATAGGGTGCTCTTTCCACCGCTAACTTGCCATTTCATACCCACCAACACTATCTCTGACATTCTTCTATCACCGTTAACAATTGGCGGCGTCTTGTATGGTCCTCTTCATCCTTTATTTCTCATAAATGATTCTTACACTCTTCATAGTTTCCGATGATTTAAAAGATGTTTTGCTTATTTCTGTACGTTTTATTCAAATTTGAATTCTACGTTAGACTTTTGCTATTTCCTCCTGTATTTTTTACCTATTTCTAATAATTTAATATTTTTCATTTTCCTTGCTCTTTAAAAATATTTTTTACACTTTGCATGTAGTGTCGCTGAGAAAATTAAAATTATTTCGCGATCAAGGGCGGAACACATTGAACATAAGATGTAAAAGCTATGGCTTAACCAAATGCGCATGGAATGTCGTACACGTTAATGGAAATGTAAAGCGGTTGTTACATATTTCGTTTAGTTTTGGCAAATGCTTTGTCGAATTTCTTCATGAATTGATCAAGAGGTGTGAGGGCTGGAATGGCGTTCCTACGCAGAATTAGACGGGATATCACGATTAATTGCATGAAATACACTTCACCTATCTTTAGGATTCCTGGCAATTAACGTTAAATCGAACCGCTTGAGATGCCCAACCTTCTTCAGAATACGTCCCTTAGGGTATCCAAGGGATTAGTTTCTGAGGAAGACGGCAGGTGGTGCGGTCATAGGTTAAAAAAATAAGCTACCGTCGACCCGTGATGGGTTTATGGGTGGAGACAGCAGACACCGCCACCGTCGCAATGAATTCGAACGCACAAAACGCAGCGACAGAGTCGTCGTCGTCAGCCAGGCAGTTCCGCTCTCTCGCGCCCTCTCTCTCTCTCTCTCGCGCCCTCTCTCTCTCGCCCTTTTTCCCTGCGTCCATTGGAACTTCATAATAAACGCCACATCTGCGCTCTCTCAGTTCAGCGGTGACGGCATGCCTCGAGAGAGTGGAGAATTAGGGGTAGAGGGAGAAGAGACGAAACGGGGGAGGGGGGAGAGGGTGGACGAGATTGAAGAAGGGGAGGGGCGCGTTTGCATCCAGCCGTGAAAGGAGAGAGAGAGAGAGGGCCCAGGCGGAAGCGGGAGGAAGTGGGTGGTGGTGTCGCACCTGGGCACCTTCCAATTGTTGACCCGGTTGCAAAGAGAGCAAAAGGTCTCCGTCATTATTGTGGGGGTCTATCGCTATCCTCGCAAAAACTGCCACCGCGGGTTGGTATAGTTTACGCATAAATGATTCTGAAGCATCTCAAACTTGGTGACCAGTCGGAAAATACCGATAGATTTTTCTTTTTCGACGCATTGGTGTCCGAAGTGCCTTCCGTAAGTGAAGCATTGTATGTATCTGCATGAAATACTATCGTAAATCAACGTAAATGCTCACTTCTCGATATGAAATAAGCAATTTGCAGGTTATAAGTATTCTTGTGGTGAAATAAATGAAAGCCTTCTCATTATGTATCATTGTATTAATTTCTTTCGAATAATAAGTTTTCATTAGATTTCTCCAATTATTTTTAAATTCACAAAAGAATTATCGAGTTCACCTTGTGAATTAAATCAAAATGAAGAACATACATTTTCCGATCGTGCGGAAACCAGATACGCTTAGATGGGCCATAAACATAAAATGATGGTCTTTAGGTAACTGATGCTCAGAAAATCTTACTGCAGTCGTTCATTTTCATTTCAATCGAAAACGGTTAGTTTTAGCAAGGTATGAAGATTGTTATCACCTTTAACCCTCATGATAAATCAGAGCTCCCGATCCTAATACTAACGCCCATAGGGAGGCCGTGTGTGGGTGTCCAGAGGGTCGTTGGTAGCGGGAGACTTCGCAATTAATTTCGTAGAATTCTTTTTTTTTGACTCACCTCCGCGCCTATTTTCGAACGCCTCGAAATCTCTACCTGAACGCCGTTTGGACAGTCAGGAAAGGCTCAGATTTAATCGAGCGCGTCAGTGTTTGTTTTCGCGGTTGTCTCGTCGGATTCCCTCGGGCGAATAGGAGAAGGATCTTTCGAGAGGTGTTGCGTCCTCTTGGATGTGTGGCCTTGGCGTAATGAATTGACGGAAAGAGCGGAGGAGTGGCCGTGGGAAGGGTGGAAGATGTCGAGGGCGACGAAGAGAGAGAGAAAGAGAGAGAGGAGGGGGACAGGTAAGGAGGGAGATATAGAGGGTGAGGAGTTAAAGAAAGCGGATGGACGGAGAGAGAGAGGGGATGGACAAGGGAAAGAATAGTGAGAGGTATGGAAGACTAAGGAAAGAGTAGGGAGAGAAGAGGGGATTGTCGCGGGTATAAACCGCGGAGACGACGAAGAATTGAAGAGAAGAAGGGGGAAAAGGTAAAAAAGAGGAGTGAAGGAAGGGGGACTAGGGGGCCTCCCTGGCGTGTGTGTCTGGCTGGTTTCCGCTCCTTCCATTCACGGCTCTCATAATGAGCGGAAGAAAACCACGTTCCCTTGGTAAATGAAGCGGGCTCTCTCCCCTTAGGATTACGGAATCTCACGGGACGGCTGCGAGACGGAAAGGGAGGAGGAGGAAAAGGGGTGAGACGCTAGGCAAGGTGTTGTCGTGTGGGATGGGGTGGATGATGGTAAGGGAGGAGGAAGAGGGAAGAGAAGACGCGGTTGTCCCACGTGTGGGTGGAGGCGAGCGAGGTCGCGGAGACTACTTCGTGGGGTCGTTCGTCTCTTCCCCTAAATTAAACGGTCACTGGACCGCGGGAAATATGTAGATCAACCTAGAAAAAAATGTTATATGGACTATAGGCTCTGATGTTTCCCGTTATGAGGGAACGGTAGGTTTGAAAGCTTAGCTCCCTTCCAAATTAATTGTGGTATCAGACATCTACAGCGTTTAAGGGATTGACCCACCTTTGTATTTTTGACACTTGAGGGAATGAAAACTTATTATGAGTTCGTACCAGGCACGCAAATGTGATATTTTTAACCTACAGTAGAAGTCTTGTCCAAAAACAATGAAGACTTTTTAGCATACATTTCAATTCCCCGATGTGCACAACATAACTGGATTTTCTGCAAAAATGGTGTGAGTAGGCGATAACTGCTGAACTCCTTCATCTTAAAAATATTTCCAAAGATGTTCGTGTATGTACCGAGCGGCCGCTAGGCCCGCTTTGCCTTGCTCTCAACCCCTATCGACTTTCCTCATTCCACATCCTCTCATTCCCATACATGTTCCGTGGCTTTTTTAGATGGCGGCGATCCCTCCCCCCATTCCTCCCTCTCTCAACCCCCTTTCCTCGCACGCCTTCATTTCTCCGCTGCGTTTTTCAACCGACGCCATTGTTTTATTTCCGCTCGCGGTGAGCCTCCTGGGCGAGGGTGGAGGTCAAGAGAAAGAGAGAGAGGGGGATGAGGGACTTTTCCCCCGTTTCACCCCCGTCCACACTCCTCCCGTTAGACACCCGGACGCCAGCCTCCCCAAACTCCACCCCGACCTCACTTCCCCGGTTTCTGGACCGGAGGGCCCTTCCTACACGCCTTCCGCCACTCCCTCCCTCCCTCCACTCCCCATCCCACCTGTGCTCCCTCCCCTATTTTGACGTGGCGTGCCTTCTCTCTCCACCCTTCCAATTCTTCCTTGTATTACGAACCCACCATGTCCACTCAAAAAAAATCATTATTCCTTCCTTTATTTCATGTTTCTAACATACACGATATTTCTGGGAATCACTCAATCTCCTTTTCTCCGCCATTTTTTAGCTAGATGGAGGAATGATCATCTATGCAAATATTGCCACAATATAACGAACACTTTGATCTACCGCTATTAGTTTTGTTAAATTTTAGAGTGATTACATACATAAATACACGTATGTTTGTGTGTCTGTATTGGCTTATCTTAGTGCATGTATACAGGTTCATCAAGCCTCACACGCACTCGAGCAACTTAACCGCAAATCAGTTTACATAAGTATATTTTAAACGTAATGGTTATGTCTCTTTTAAAAATTGCTGTTAATAGCATTAAATTTTGAAACTCAACTAGCGGCCTTGTACCTTTTTCTCTCATCTACCCTTCCTGTTCGTTGTCCTGCGTTCTGTTCCTTTCCCACCCTCCTTATTCACCGTTAACCCCCTTCATTCCGGCACAACCCTCCTCTACCTCACCCCCCCATCTCCTCCGCCACTCTCCCACTGACCCATTGGCCCAGCCTCTGACAAAAAGATTGGAGCGGCGTCGGAGTCATTACCTCTCACTCTCTTTCTCTCATTTCTTTCGCACGCAATCCTTTTTGCACGTATATTCTCGCTCGCCGAGTCCACGTCGAATCAGTTCCTCACCGGAGACGCACCACGCTCCTCCATTCTGCTCATTATATATATCTCCTTCCGTCCGCCATTTGCAGACGGAAAAGCGTTAGTGTTTGCGAGGAAAGTGAGTATTTTTCTTTGTCTAAGGGGTACGTTTTGGACCGCTTCGGTTACGTAGGCGTGCAATATAAAAGTTGGCGATTTTCTAACGGATTAAGGCTTTCATTCGAAGAGGTAAGAGAGCTTAAGCGTAGCTACAGCAAAATCATGATGTATATTTTCCTATGGACGAGTTGCAATAGTTTTATTATAATTAGTCTGCGAGATAAATCTACGTTGCCGAATTTTGATTGTTTTTATGGCGCGTTTATTTCTGTCCCTGTGTCCTATGCAAATTACGCATTTCTTATGCTAGAAGTTTTAACATAGTTGAGCGCATGCTCATTAGCGCAGAGATTTTAAAGTATGTTAGCAACGGTTAGCAGTAGTGTGGTTTAATACATTGACATTTAGCTTTTTAAGCTATGCGGAACAATCAATGTTGGGTATTGCCGTGATTAAATCTCGATATACTCCCATTAAATTAAGTTTTCTGAGTGATTGAGTTAGTGACGGGCACAGGGAAGTATCATAAAAGGATTAAGGTACATAAATTTTGGTTGAAGGAGCCACCTTAAACAGAAAATAGTAATTTTGTATTTAATTAATGCCTGCGGTTCTTAAGCATTGCATACAACATCAATAATAGTAATTTATTAAAATGCAAGTGCAGCTAATTCATAAATATATATTTAAAATGTAAGGTTTTTCACAAAAAAACATTTTGTCGTTCTATGAGCTACACTATATATTTTTTCGGGCGAAGGATCAGATTTTTGTCCATTTGCGACTTCCAATTAAGTGCGGGGAGTGCTTAGGTTTAAAAACTTTTCCGTGTGTGAGGAATCATGTTCATAAAGTAAATTTTCAAAGGTGGAAATCTTTTACCCCTACTATTTTCACTGCTAATTCCAGCGAGCATTCTATAATTGAATTTAAAAACGAAACCTGTACAAATTTAGCCTCATCTCACTCCATGTTGAGGAATTTTATTTTATTGTTTACCTGCAAAATGTGGGCTCTAATTCTCATCGTGAATCATTTACACTTTGTGAGGAGTAATAATTACAATTTGTATGCTTCAAGCAAATGGATGATGTTACAGATATTCGCCATTCTTCTTTATGAAAACTTGGCACTTACGAGCTAAACGACCCTTAAAAATTTCTCTCGCTGTCAAATGTTTTCTCGAAAACAAGAAAAAAATTCCGTCGCGCATTTTTACAAAATGTTTCGGAGGATATAACTGCGCTTGCGTTAAATTACCACAGCAAAGCCACGAAATACTATTACTCGTGTCAGGAGCTCCGTTAATGCAAAAGATTCCGTTTTCGAGCATTCATGGAATAGGAAATAAAGGTATATAAGGGACGCCGGCACCGTTTTTTCCCGTTCGCCGTCTCCATAGAAACTCTTCCTTTCTCTTTTCCCTCGCGCAACACATATCAGCGAGCGGCGTGGGCTGGATCACTCTTATCTCTCGTCCGCAAAATCCGTTCCGGAGAAGAGAGAGAAAAAGAGAATCCGCCACGACATTCGCCGCTGGTTTTTCATCATTTTCTATCTCTCTCCTTCTTTTAGGCGCCGCCGCGCATATGCATGGCAGCACTTACTTTTCGTCCCGTCTCGCCTACCGTGAGGGCAATCACGCGAGAAGATGCTTTTTATCTGGGAGGACGAGAAAGATTAAAAAGGGGTAGAAGGTATTTCAAAAGAAGGAAGAAGGGGGAGTAGGAAGAGGAGAAAGAGAGATAGTGTGGTGTTCGGGTGGGCAGACGAAGCAGGAAAAGGCTTTGCTTTTCGGACAGAAGGTTCCCGTGGACGCGAGCCGATGGACCGAAAATTGATCGCATGAGCGAGTTTCCTCTTGTCTTGTCGGGAAAGGGCCGCATTAATATTTTTTGCCGATTTCGCTCCAAAAATAATTTGGTTATTGGCGTGAGACGCGCCAGTGTGCAAGCGAAGTGTAAAAGGGTACGTCTTTTGAAACAGATTTTCATGGATTCGTGTGTTTTCGTTCGATTTACGAGAGGAGTTATGAGTTGTATGTCCCAAAAAACTTCCATCCTTGAAAAGGGATCAAAGTGTTCGCGATAGTGTACTTAACGTGGATTTGCCGTGCGAATTCTTAAAAAAAAAATACTGGGAAAAATAGGACGGAACGAAGAGGGTGAAGGATGAATTCCGACGGAAGTGAATTTGGAATTATACAATAAGAAAACTTCTGTCGTTTAGGAGAACGAATTTTATGTCGGCAGGTGGCATTCATTGGGCGATTTTTTGTCTATCCTTTAAACTTACGATTTTACATGATAATTTAGGGCGTTGAATTTTTGTTCGATCGATTTCTTTATGGTTCGGCAGGTTGTGCAGTGTTGCCCAAAATTTATTCATTTCATATCATGCTCATCTCTATTTATGTAATGAGCAGTTCGTAACCATATTATGCTCTCAACTAGCAAGCAACTCGAGAATGGCAGAATCGATTGTGATCGTTCTTTCAGGGTAAAGTTGGCCTCACGCCTAAAGAAGTTTTGAATGATCGCCGAGTAAAAATTGCATGGAAATTGGTGCAACGTATTTTTTATTTGCGTTTTAAAATGTATTATAATCATTTTTCTAAATCTAGAAAGACAAAGAACGCCAAAAGAATGAAAATTTATTTTCCTAGCGTCGATTTACAAACACGGTTCCACTCGGTCCATAAAGTTATTTTGAACATGAAAACCGTAGCTTTTTTAACAAGAAAATATTTTGTAACCAAAACCAACCGAATTCTTTGTTACCGAATTCATTAAATTACTTACGTTAATTTGTAATAAGATAAAAAGAAAGTAAGGGGGATTGAGGGAAGGAGAAGGGGAAGGAAAAATAAGTAGGGAGAGATAGAAAGATAGACGTCTTTATTCTTGAGCTGTGCGTAGCTTTTAATTGTTTTCCGTGCTATTAACTATTACTTTCTTTAGCGACGCATCGAGGAGTTTTTCCTTTATTTTGCTTTTTGAAATACATTTTTGGTTAAGATTAATTATTTTGACATTTAATAAATATGAATAAATGACCACAAAGAATAATGACGAAAATATAATTTAAATAAACAATATATCTATTCCCGTCATACTGAGGCGATTATACTCTAGTTAATTATATTCATTACTTTTCCAATTTTAGAGTGGAAGCTCTTTATCATTTAATTTATTAATTACCCATACTGCATTACCTAATGAACAACTATACATTTGAGCAGTCGTTAGGTATGGTTTTCGCTGGAGCTGAATAAAACTTGTATTTGTAGTTTCTCCAAGAACTATATTGACCACATGTCATCACGATTATAATTAAAGCCCTAATTATTATGTACATAATATCCTTATTCTGTACGTTGGTCCGTCTGTCCGTCCGCCCGTTGGTCCGCCGGAACGCTCCATAGAAATCCCCATAAGAGAACACTTAAAAATACCTTTTTTCACTTGCAGGCTTTTTTCTTTTGCAAAATTAAATTATAAGTAATTGATCTACGATATTAAGACAGGGTCCATTTTTAAGAAAAATAAACATTCTTATTCTTATCATTGACTTTTGCCTTCGGTTCAAAATCGCGCAAGTTATACGTTGAAATCACATTTATTGTAAAATTTTAAGATTTTTAAAGATATGTTGTCTTGCCGACCGTGTCATTGTTAAACCTCGAGATTGTATTGTCGTCCTTATACTATATGCGTAAGGAAAGTGTGTTTTGAATGCTTTAGTATGAGAGAGAGAGAGAAGGCGCCCGAATTATTTATAATTAAAATCGTATTTTTCATTAATTTCTTTTCAGTAAACTTCCTATTGAAATTGGTAATTAACTATTTTTATAGTTATTTTAGTAGTTTTTTTGCTGTGCATCTTATAATAGTTAATAAGAGTAGAATAATTCATTTATTAAGTTAAATTACATACGTTTTAAATAACTTATAATTTGATCAAATATTTCAAGTAAATTTCAGCTACTTTTTTATGCATTTTATCTTATTATTTCGATTTTCCTCTTATTTTCAGCACATATTTGGATAACCATTTGGCCTCTCTACTAATAATTACTTAAACAGTATAATTAAAACAAAGATAGCTTTAAAAAAAACCAATTTGATTGTGGATGAAAGCCAAATAGGATCATAGCATATCTTACCGATTTTTCATATAGAAATCATATATTTGGAATATTTTTATGATAATCCCGTCATATTTGGCGGGCAATTACCTTAGTCCTTATATAATATTTAAATATTTATCAAGTGTCTGTCTGTCTGTCTGTCAGTCAGTCTGTCCGTCTGTCACGGTACTTTTGGACATTTTTCAATGGAATTAAGAGCTGAAACTTTCACAATCGTTAAACCCCCATGGGGTGGCCCCTAGAAAAATCAAACATCCCGGAAAAAGTCCCGGATTCGACTCCGAGAGACGATTATATTTTCCTATAAGTTTACACGAGATTTTCTGTTTTTCAAGGTGCTAGATTGCTTTCTTTCATTCATCAAAATACGTAAATATGGACCAATTTTCTCCATTTTTGCTTTATTCGAAGACTAAAACTATAACATATCCTATTCTTGCAATTTTTAGATGTTACACGGAAGAATTTATCAGAAATACGCACTTCTGTTCGACATTTTTTGATTTTTTCGTACTCTTTTCGGGTGTTGCCAAGGCGACCCGTATTGTTGCCCCCAATTCAATCAGCGTCTATTAAGCCTTCAAATAGACGAAATAATTGCGTTATTCGCTTCGTGCTTTTTACAAAGTATCGAAATTATTGTTGTAGCAACGTCAAATGTAATAGATTGCAGATAATTATTATTCAGTAAACTGCGTGTGGACTGAGGGCGTTTTAAACGATTGACTATAAGATGGTATATTTTTTCTTTATTTCAATACTGGAATATTACCTTTTTCGTAAGTAAATAATATAATAATATTATTCTACATATTTAATGTTTATTAACGCAAATAGGCCTACGCATCAGTTTGAAATTTGATGATAAGGAGAATATGGGCTATTATTAATATATGAAAAATGACACATTGTGAAGTACAAAAAAATTGTGCTGGTAACAATTCATGAATAAAAAACGAAATAAATGGTTGAATTAATTATATATATAAAACATTGCATATACTAGAAGTTATTAGCAGTCTTTGTCCGATAGTAGAGGAAACGTGATTGATTGTGAGTTTTTAATGAAGTGTGCAGTAATAATCATTGGAAATAAGGTAAGGTAGAATTTTAAATTCTTTCCTTTTGAATATACCATGATATAAGACTAACATTGAGTAACTGTACGACATTGTGAGGTCAGATTTTTAGTAGACCCTGTAAGAAGTTAAAAGCAGTTGTTGTGGACACTTAAAAGTACGTTTCCCAACCGGTGGTTCGCGTATCTCTAGGGGTTCTCGAAATAAATCTGAGGGGTTCGCGAGAAAAATTTGGTATTGGCGTCTTTTTCACTTTTTGGATTCTAAATTCTTACCAATATTTTAATTTAATTCAAATTAGTTGCATGATTTTATTTTTAATTTTTTCTTATGCTTCAAGAATTATATTTGAATTTCACAGGGTACTAACTAGAAGCTGATGACAATATCAGAGATTCTGATTTTATTGTGAACGTTTACATATACTATGTGCTATATAAACTTTACAAAATTTATTCTCCATTATAAGGGGTTCGCCGCCAAAACTGTTGCAACTCAAGGGGTTCGCGAATTGAAAGTTTAATCCGAGGGGTTCGCGACGAGAAATAGATTAGCTCAAGGTGTTCGCGAAGTGAAAAAGTTCGGAACCGCTGCTCCAATACATTGCCGTAAAATCACAGAAAATTAAAATATGCCAAGGGGTAGACTATGTATCATTATTTTCCTCTCTAAGTTAATTTTTTAACGCGCAGGATTTTGACTGACTTAACAAAATTTTGCGCGGGTTCCACTAAAATGATGTGGTAAGATTAATACAAATTAATTGCAAGCGTAGCTGCAACGGGCTGCTAGTAAATTAAAATTTGATTAAAAAGATAGAGATTTTAGTTTATAATTTGTTTTCAAGGAGCAATTTCCATTGTTTACTCTAGCATCCCTTTGAAAATATGTCTGTATATCATGGTCATAGCGAATCAGAATTCCATAGAAAAAACTATGGCTCGAAACTATTTCTCGCTGAACAATCCCTTGTGTTAACAGTGTTCACTTAATTGATCGCAATAACAACATTGTTGACCCTAAATTTAAAATGCGTGGTAATTACGATACTCTTTCCAACTGCCCACAAAAAGATCGGAATAATATAATCGTGAACTTGTACGCGAATACCATCTTTACTGGAATTCGGTCATATCTTTCGTAAAAAATTCTCGGTTTACATATAACAGCCATAACGTGTTTGAGGGTTAAGGGAGCGTTTTCGAAATATTTCGTCTCGTGTCGCGAAAACATGTGAACGCAAGAGCCGAGAGAAATGAGGAGCGAGTTTGTCGCCCCTTCTCGCTGATTTCGTGACGTGGATCCGTGGTGAATGAGAAGGATGTGCAGGAGAAAGTGCACTCTTCGATTGTCTTCCCTCTCGAAGAAGAAAAGGTGGAGCGGGAGGAGGAATGGATTAGCGGAAGAAGAGGGGGAGACGTGAAAAGGGTGCGTGCGTGTGTACGGACTGCATCGCGGAATGCAGCAGAGAGGAGGGAAAATGAGGGAAGGGGTTGCGTACGTGTGCATGCGTTCGAGGGAGAAACAAGAGTAAGGAAGAAAGAGGAAGGGCACGAGATGGGAACGGGAGGATAAAAAATGCACGCCTTATTTTGTATTTGCTTACTTACGTGGCCATGCGACGCGGAGTGACGAATCGGCAGATTTTGTGCGGATCCGAGTTAATTAAAGGAAACTTGACTTTACCACACGGCTCAGAAATGTAGCTTCTACTTAAATCGATGGTTCACAAAAATTATCTTTTTGGTCTTTGACAGCGAACGATTCATGAAAGAACTATCCAATTTACTGCAAATTGAAATAGGAACAACACACACAGATTATATCGTAATTAGGGCGAGCAGATTATGGTTAATTTTAGCTCTCATTATGATTTAACGGTTTTAATTATTTAATGGTAGGAATCTGTATGGTAATAAAAGTGTCCCAAAACTACAATAACCTGAGGACACAATGCGTCCTTTTGAACTACTTTTACACCTTAGGACAATAAAATTCTCCTTTTAGCCGTTATGTTGCACAGCGTATTATTTCTACTCCAACACAATTGTCTCAAGCTCGCTTCTTTCTTCCACCTGACGTTGACTTTGTACGCCGAAATCTGCCACTTTCACGAAGAATAAAAAGTAATTGTTTTCTTTTGTTCTTTTTTGCAAAAAAGGCTATTTAGCGCGTATAATAATGGAATTTAAATCGTCAACTTAAATGATACGGACATTGTATTTTCTATCCCACTGTCTTTCTCTCTCTCCATACAAATTTGATGCGTTCAAAAAAGCTTAGGGGTAGAAGGAGAACGTGAGGAATTATTAGGTGTAAAACACATGGAGAAGTAATGGGAGGTTGCCTGAGGGAGGTTGCGTGGAAGGGATAGACGGGAAAGAGGCGGGAGGAGTGGATGGCCGGAGAGTATATTTTTTTAATCCCCCCTCCTTTTCCCTCTCAGAGCCAAGTGGCCGGGAGTCGCAATTTGAAGTCAAGGCCGGAAGAAAATTAGCTTCTGCCATTTGTCTCACGTCGCAGTCAACAACGCATTGATGCACACTCTCGCATCCAGAGAGAGAGAGAGAATCCCTTTACCTCCAGCTACCCTTTCTCCCTCTCCCCGCGTTCCCCTCCTCAGACTACTCCCACCGGCAGTCGTCCTCCACCTTTTCCCCACGCATCTATTCCATCCCTCTCCAACATCAATTTCTGCCTCCTTTTTCTCCATTTACTTCCAACCGTCTCCTCCGAAACCTATCCGTTATGCTCCACTCAATGAAGAGGGTTTATTATTCCTCGATGCCTGATAACTCCGATTGTTCCTAGACGGATCCAGATACACCCAAAGCCCATCTTAGTGGGAACCCCCTCCCCTTCTTGCCCTTAGCAGATCGTTTCCTATGGCCCAAGTTTCTTTCTTTCTCTGCTTCCACTAGTTTCCATCGCTTCTCTTACTCTCTTTCCCGTCCAGGGAGCTCGCATATTTGCCATTTTTCTTCACCAGATCCGGAGACGTCCTCCAGTTTTTCCCACCTTCCCCGTTTCCACCTCTCCTTCCCTTGAAACTGCATCGTATCCCTCCATCTCACACGCTCTCCACCTCTCGCGTTCCACCTCCGCTCCAACTCCCTTTGCATCCTCCCTTTCCCAACATCCTGCATCCCGAGAATACGACTGTCTCTCTCTATCTCTCGCATTATCTTTATTTTTTCCTTGCATTCCCTCTCTTCATGCCATCCTCTCTCTTCTCCAATGCATCGCCTCTTTCTTCTCCCCCTCCTCCTCATCCCTTGCATTCCCTCTCCGTTCCTCGCGCCCCCTCTTGCCTCTTTCCGCCTCGCGGAGGGATGGAGGGTGGGAGGGGGAAAGGGAGAGAGAGGGAGGAGGAGTGGAAGGTACAATGGCTTCCACTAGAGAGACAGAGCCTCCGGGAGCCTCCTAACGACATAATTACCGTTAATTGGAGGCACACTTCTTTGTGAGGACGGCAACGCGTCCCACACCTGCACCGCTAGGACGCGAGGGGAACCACACGCGGGCGCCGAGCCAGGCATCACACACACACTCGCTGCCGAGCGCAAGTTGCCTCTCCTCCCTAATTAGCCGGTGGGGGTGGTGTATGGGTGGGTTGGGGTTTGGATGGAATGGGGAGGGCGAGAATCCCGTTTGGATCACGGGATGGGGGGATGAAGGAGGTTTAGGAAGAGAGATACGGGATTTCTGAGCGAGGTTTTTTTGGAAGGGGAGGGTCGGGGGGAAGGGGATAAAGGAGGGGCGTGGGGAAGGAAGGAAGGATGGATACGAACGGAGGTTACGAAAGAGAGAGAGAAAGAGATAATGGGCCTAAGATGGGGTGGAGGAATGGCGGAGGGAGGGAGAAGAGGGAAGGGAGAGAGAGAGAGAGAGAGAGAGAGAGAGAGAGAAGAGGGTGGAAATAAGGGACGGATCATCCTGAAGCCACACACAGAAGCCAGTCGCTCTCTCTCTCTCTCTCTCTCAGCTGCTCTTGGGCTGTGTGCGAGCCCCGTTGTGTGCGAGTTTCGTCGCGTCTTCATTTTATTTGCTCCTTTTTTGTTTTTCTTTCTTCGTTGCCACACAGGTGGCGTAATTATGGTGATTTGTCGCCGGAGGAAGAGATGGAGTGAGAGAGAGAGAGTGGAGACGAAGGAAAAAAGGAGGAAGAGGGCGGGGGAGAGAGGAATGGAAGGATGGGATGGCGAAGGAAAGGACTTTTTTCCCTCTTCAGTTCTTTAAGGGAGCTCATTAACAGCAACTCGTTCAAACGAACTGGTTTTTAATAGAATAATATTTTAGAAGGGGTTCTAACAGAATAATGGAACCAAAAGAGTCACCGATCTTTCAGTTTTAATTTATTTTCAAATTGAATGTATTTATCGCCGCATTTGGAATTTCTCTCTCCACTTTTCTTCGATTGATACAATAAAGATATACATTTAAATGCAGACGAAATCTTTGTATTCATCAAATCATCAAATAGCAGAGTTCCAATAACTTACACTAAAAGTATCATTTTATTATGACCGTTATTGATACAAATATATCTCCGCACGTGCTTTTTTTGCTGTCTATCATCTCCTAGCAATACATTCCTTAGATTACCAACCAAAAGCTGGCACGAAGCACAAAAGAATAAACTCGGCAGCATATGCAGCGATGTTCTGCAAATCTGAAGTGCAACAGTCGGAACGCGGCTTCTCCAAATTAGCGCAAACGACATAATCTCGCAAGTTTTTCCCCTCCTCACTCTCCCTTACAAACCCCACCCTTTTCTTCCATCCCTGTATTCCTCATCTTCTCCCTCCACCTTCCTCCGATCCCTACCTGCTCCATCCCTCTCCGTTCATTCTCCCTTCGCATGTAAACATCGCCCCCCCTCCCCCCCCCCCGCCCTTCCTCCTTCCCGATCGTCGCATCTTTTCCGCTCGTGCTCCCCATCCCTTCCTTCTCTATCCCTTTCTCCCTTCCCCTGCCATCATTCTCTTACCCATCCCACCTGCCCCGCCCTTTCCTCTCGTCCCCGTCGCATTCCCCTATTCTTCCCTGCCGTAGTCCTCGGAAGTGCTCTTCCCTCTCTCCGCGTTTATCCTCCCCTCCTCTTCAGTATTTCTCGCTTTGGTACACTCCAATGCCGACAGTGAGTGAGTCTCCCTCCCTCTCCCTCTCTTGCATTCTGTGCCTCCGTCCCTACCTCTCTCACTACATCTCTCCCTTCCATCTTCAATCGCCTCCCGAACTAAAAAAAACATGCACACATTGAAAAAGATGAGGAGTGAGAGTGTGGGGAGGATGGGAAGAAAGGGCAAAGGGGATGGAGGATAGTTGGGGAAGGAGTGGGAATACGGAGAGATAGGGGAAGGAGGAAGGGGAGGTAGTTTGCAGTGGAGGTCTGACAATGTGAAGGGCGGTGATTGGGTCGCCAGATGAGTGTATTTTTCGTTGTTGAGACTCCGGAGGCGAAAATCGGTTCCCCTTTCTCCTATCGATTTTCTCCGCGGGTGAAGAAAAAAGTGACGTAGCTATATTTTTCGCCGTGTTAATTAATGGAAATGGGTTTTACGCGCTATTTATTATTTAAATGTGACGTGTCAGCGGCCTTCTCGGTGTATTTAAAAATTTCGCCGTCCGATTTATTTTAACGACCTAATCCTTACCATCAAATGATGAGCGATGAATGGAAGCAAAAAGATAAAAGGCAAGATATGTTTAAGAAAATGGCTCATGCAATTTTCCCGACTTTAATATATATCCGGTAATATCTTAGAGAGTAATGAAAACAGAATAAGAAGATCCATATATTTACGCACTGCAGAATTATTTCTGAGACGAGATCGGCGAGATGCCGAAAATACGATACGTCAAAAAAGTAGCAATTGAGTACGTTTGTGAAAGAAGTGAGGGCAAAAGTTTGGCAGGGGCGCATGCGTGAGTTAGCGAGGTCTTGGAAAGGACTAAAATGGAGTTGGAGTGCCGAGTTTGGGGCTGATGGGAGGATATATTATGCGTGTGTGTTTGGGAGGCGGGAGGGGGAGGTTTAAGGAGGAGGGAGAGAGAGAGAGAAAAAGAGAAAGGTGGGTGAGGTGGATGCGAGTGGCTCACTTGAGGTTCCGGAGAGATAGAGAGCGAGAGAGATAGAGAACGGGAGAGGGATAGAGAGAACGAGGGTGGATTAGCGGGAACTGCTCGTGAATTCAATGCGAGAATGAATGAGCTGCGTTGAGTTTTCGAGGAGAAAGGAAGAGAGGGAGCGAGTTAGGAGAGGAGTTGACGTGAAAGGAGAGGGGGAGGGTGATGAGGGATAAACCGCGCTGGGGCGGCGTCGGAGGGTCCCGCGAGGAACCGGAAAGGATGCGAAGCGAAGGGGAGATGCGGCAGTGTATCGCTTCGCGTCAGGTGAGTGGATGAGAGCGAGCGAAAGGGTAGGATGCCGTGGTTCATTTCATTCCTGGCACGTAACGTAAGATCCCTGTGACGTTTTAACCTAAGTTAAATCGAGTGCAAGTAGCGTGTAGTTGTTCTCAGGAGGGGAGAAATAATTGGGACAAGAAAGAGAGAGATAAGGAGAGGAGGAGACGTGGAAAGATTTCCTAACCCTAATAAAATTCACCGTGGTTATCGTTTCTTTCTCTATTTCTCTTTTTGCCAAATCCCTTTCGCACTCACTCTCCTCTAGCGAGAGCCAATTTTCCCAAAGTCGCAAGTGCGCTATACGCGTTTTGAGCCTTTTATTTAATTCGAAGGCCATTGAGAGTCAGTCTCTCTTCCGCCCGATGGCGCTAATGACGTCACAATCGACCGCCGAACCGCTCTTCTTCTTCCTCCTCCTCTTCCACCCACTCCATCTTCCACCTCCTTCCAGCGTAATTGTCATTATTTCGCAATTAGCTGCGTTAGAGAGAGAGGGGGGAGAGGGAGAAAGAGTGCTTTGGGAGTAGAAAAAAGCGGGAGAGGGAGCGGGCTTAGGAAAAGAGGCGAGGCAAGGAGGGGAGGGACGAGGCGAGGAGGCGAGTGGCGGAGATAAAGGATTCTGGAACGCATCTGTCTGGCAGCTCTAAAAAGGATTCGCGAACGAAACTTGGCGGTTTTATTTACAATTCCTCGCGCCAAAAGCCGCCTTTCCCTCCACTCATTCGTATAATTTTGTCTATATTTTCACCTATGGTTGATTAGGTAATTGATGCAGTTTCTCTCCTTAAGATGCGGTTAATTCTCCTTTATAGAAATATCCGTGAAAACTCAAATCGCGACGAGGCAGTCAGAATTAATACCTGTAGAGTTGCTAGTCATTCATAACTCTTTCCTTAAGCGTTTAAACACATTTGTGAATTTCTAATCTTGGTACAACTATTATTTCAATGCATCTTTATTAGAAATCAGCGGGTTTAACTTTGATCATTGCCAGTTGTTATTTCTGGAACATTTTTTATTCGGTACTTTTTCAAAAGACGATCTAGTATTGCGTTTACTAATCTATTTTCTAATCACCGAACATATGGCACGATGATATCTGATATCCTGTGATGAAAATCTTTTATATCTCTCTTGTGCCTAACCGATACTTTATATGCGATTACGTTTTTAATTCAAGACTGGCCGTCAAAAATTAAATAATTCCTTGAAATGTATTCAAATATCATCTGAAAATCTCTATTTAAAGTGAAGTTTTATCCAAAGAGCATTTTTTTAAATGTAGCTACGCGAGAAGACGGAGGGATGATAAATCCACGCATGAAAAAAATCCACTTCCAACAATTCCGCCGCCTTATTTAGGGAGACCTACTCGAATCCACACGAAGGAACGGGAGCGGCGTTTCTTTTTCCTCTCCCTCTCGGGTCGCACAATGAAATATCTTTCCAAGAACGATTCCTCAAATCCGCGAATGTATAAGAGGTTTATCGATTTATTTGCCGTTCAACCGATGATTACGAGTCCACAGGCGTTCGCATACTGCGCTTCTTTTTTTTTAAAGTCCGCGTTCCTGTAAGGGGTGCGGTGCGGAAAGAGAACGTTGACGAAGGGAAAGACGAAGAGGAGGAGGTGACGTGTGTGTGTGAGAGAGAGAGGTAAGAGGACGTAGAGATGCGTGATGGTTGGTAGGGAGGTGGAGAAGAGTTGAAGAGGGTTTTGAAGTATACGAAGGAAGGTGAGAGAGGAGGAGAATGCTAAAGGGAAGGGGAGGAGAGGGATAGGGAGAGAAGGAAGGCCCGGAACTTAATCTCAATTCCCCATTTTCAATTCCGATCTGTAAACTTCTCCCCCGTCGGCTTCTTCGCCACCCTCTCACCTCCCCCTCCCACCCTCTCACCTCCCCCTCCCACCCTCTCTCCCCTCCTCCCTCTTCCTCCGCTTCCCCCTTGCGTCTTCTCTCAGTCAGCCGATCAAGCCTCCTCCTCCCTCTCCTTCTCCTCGCTCTCTTACTCACCCGCCTCTCTCCCTCCCTCCTACTCCCTAGTTCCACACTCCTACTGTCATTGCTTCTCTCCATTCAAGACCCCTCTCTGGTTCGATTCCCGCTGCGGGCACGGCAGTTATTTCCTCCTCCCACCTTTGAAAACGCCTTTTGTGAAGGGTAGTTGTAGACGTCGAAAAGGGGGCGCTAAACGAAAATAATCAATCAATCATCACCCTCTTTCTATGCGTTTTTTCCTACTCTCCTCCCGTCTTCTTTTCCCTCCTTTCTCTTTACGATCCTGCTTCTCCCTCCACTTTCCTCTCTTAGCCGCGGGCGTTAACTATTACGAATCTTCCGAATGCGGCAATATTCGGATCACTTCTGAATCTTATAATGGGCTTTTGTAAAACATAACCTCTTTTAAACACACTAACCTTCATTTCATATCGTTCTGACGGATCGATGTTATATATACGAAACATATGATTTACTATTCATTGAGTCTGCTATAATTTAAGTGGAGTATTGTTACTGGTTGATAGTGTTTAAGCATCAACAAGATGCTTGTGCCCACAATAGCTTATTTATGTTATGTGAGTCGCCATACATTTATAATTAGTCTATTAGATTCCTGTGTGGTTTGAGTTCGACTCCTTTGTCATAGATTGCCATTATTTTCCCTCTCTATGTGAAATTTAATGTTCCGAAGATTTTCATTAACCTTCGCCGTCAATTTAGCTAAAGAAAGAAAGAATAATACTAATAATAACAAATTCTTTGTTTGGCATGGATGAATTTAACGTAAAAAACGAATCATTTGTCACTCTTTTGTCGATCAATGCAATGCAGAAGGCTTTAATGGAAGAGTCGTTTCATTTATAATCTATACCCGCTTATCAAGTGAGACTCATTGGTCATGTCACTGTAAGAAATTGAAACGCGCGTCGTTCGTTTTTTCTTCGAACGCGTATTTTCCCTTATTGTTCGGATTCGGTCGTTTCCTATCAACTCTGAAGCTTTTTTCATCGCAAACCGAGCGAACGAAGATTTTAAGCTTTAGCGTTTATCTTCCATTTTTCTCGGAGCAATGACTCTCACCAACGGAACAAACCCACGTGTCTTCCTACCGCATTAGCGGAACGTTTCAATTCATCCGAACAAAAGACTCGAGCCCTTTTTCGGAATCTGTCGCACTCGGCATTTGGGTGAAGATGAGGGAGAGGTGCGCGCAATCACTTAGGGCGCGGCGGGGGCGAGGCGTGGGTGAAAGGGGGGAGAAAGGGCCATGGGGAAAGAGTGGGCGAGCGACGTGGAGCGGGGAAAGGGACGGGATGGCAATGCGAAATGAAATAGAAGGGGGTGGGGAAGAGAAAAGAGAATTGGAGTCTGGGTGAGGATTTGGGGTGGTAAGGAAAGAGAGAATCGTGAGTGGAGGGGTGTTTGTTGGGTCTGAGGTTAGCGATTTGTGTGATTAAAGGATGAGAATAAATGGGCCTTTATACAGCTAAAAGCATTATTGTGCAAACTGGTACCAATCGAGCAGTATCTTTTTGAAAATACGATTAAGAAGTGATTTGAAAGAGGCGTCGAAGATGCCTCGATAATCCTTTACTGAGGTATTCGATTGTGCAAGACGATAGGGTATGCTTTTTAAATGTAATTTCGCATAAACCGCGAAGAAATGACAATAATTAATGTCCAAGCCCAAGAATCGAAAATGGTTTTAAAAACGTCTCTTATATTTTGTTTGTTTAACTATTTATTATCTGAAATTATATATGCGGTCAAAAAATTCTCAGGATCCCTGAAGATGGCGACAGAGCTAGTCGCCGAAACGTCGGAAGAAATCTCCGAGACAACCCGGTTGGAAACCCGAGAAAAATTCACCATAAAAAAATTCTTAATTATATCTTCCTTTGTGTTAATTTTGGGATGACAATAATTAATGCCATGAATCAAAAAGGTTATGTGGCATGTTTTGAAAAACGCCTTTTATCTTTCGTTTCTTAACTATTTATTGTCATAAATAATCTATGCGGTCAAAGACATTCTTAATAATTTCATTTCTGTATCAGTACTTCCATTTTGGGTTATAGATATATAGCGATTGTGACATTAATAATTACTATTCGTACTCTGCCATTGATGACATATTTTAAGTAGAAGTTCGTTAGTTACCAAGCTATGATGTATTGATCAGTGAGATACCTCTTTTCTCTCTCTTACACACAATCAAGCATTTGTTTTTCAGTTTCCTCCCTTTTCTGCCCTCCTCACTCTCCCCTTCCCCCTTTCACTTCATCCCCGCACCAGCTGATTGACTTCGCCACTCAAGCGCCTGCTGCATCCCTAATCTCCTCCAAACCCCATCACCGGCCGAACCCACAACATCCTCTAGAACACACACACACCTCGCAGAGCACCAAGATCCGTTTTCACAGGCCGCCGCCACCCGCGGCAGCGGACCCAACGCGCCGGTGCATGAGTGGCCCGTGACAAACACTTTGCTGGCTTATTGACGCGGCGGCGGCGGTGTGAATCCGAGCAAGCACACGCCCACTCCCATTCCCTGCGTCCCTCCTTCCCTTTCCCTACCCTCGCCCGAGGGAGTGTTTGCACATCCTCACACACAGATTGAATCTCTCACGCTACCCACCCTTCGCTTCCCTCCTCCCTCCGAATTCTCCTCAACCCCTTTTCGTCCTGCCTATCCAGCTCAACTTATCCCTTCCCTAACCGATTTCACACCCTCTCTCTCTCTCTTCCTATCCTCATCGCTCTCCCAATCCAAGTTGTTATACAATTGCTCGAGAGAACCCAACTTCTCTTTTCCGCGTTTTTCCTCTCCCATCTCCATTTCTACATGTACGATATCTTTCTCCCTATTTTTTCTCTTTCTATCTCTCCACCCTTCATTTATCTTAGTCTACCTTGAAAAATTAGGTCGAAATGTATTGTCGATTTACAGGAAAATATGGAGGAAAAAATAATTTCAGTAGAGAAATCAAATGTTTAAAAAAATGAGTGTTATTTTTGGATTGTAATAAATAGAGATGGTAAATACAATATGAATATTGGAAAGACTATCCTAAAACGGTATATATTACAGCGGTGACTCCCTGTAATTTGTCCTGAACTCCATTACCACTAATCTCAAACCATTTAGAATTAATGAGTGAGTGTAATATTACAGTGGAGTTCACAATGATGAAGGATATTATCTGTGGAGTAGCAATCTGGAAAGGCTGCTTCGTGTTACTAGTAGGAAAAGAAATGTTTTTACGAAAAATAAATGAATGAAGCAATCAGTATTTTGCCATCTTCCTCTATATCTTTTTATTTTTGCAATGGGTTTGTTCGATGAAAAAATATTTCGGTGGTATTTTGTCATAGCATCGAAATACATTCGAACTATCGTGTTAAAATAATAATAATAATATCTCTAATTTGATAGACCACGGAGCTCAGTTGTAAAATATGCCATTTAAATAAACAATCTTTTTATGATTAATTAGTCATTGGATTAAATCATCGTTTACCTTACTTATTGCTCAATGCATTATTCTAGGAAACGAGAATGACCAACAAGGCGGAATTAAGGTACGGAAATAAATCGACTAATTACTAAGCCTCACTTTTTGTCCTTCACCTCATTTTTGTTTGGATATGGATTCTTCTGAATCCCACAGGCCACTGTCCCTCCCCACCCATAGCACCCATCTCCTTTCTCTCCTTTCTTTCTCTCGCCATAGAGATGGAGAGAAAGGGGAAGTGGACGGTAGGGACGGGGGATATTGGTTAGAGGGGAGGGATCGAGAATGGGTGTGGGCTTCGGGGGACAGGGCGGTTAGTGAGGGAAAAGTAGGGTGGGGGGAAGAGAGGGGCGTTCGAGAGGTTGGATGAAAGGGGTATGGGGACGCAGTGTTCTGCGTATTGATTTTAGCTTGCGATGGAAGGGAGGCGGAGGGTCGTGTGGGAGGGAGAAGAAAGGAGAGAGATAAAGATGGAGGAGGGGGAAGAATAAGAGTAGAAGGAAGAGTAAGGGTGTAAATGGCGTACGTTATGGACAAGGGGATGGTTGAAGGGGTGGTGTATCTGTGATGCTCGTGTAAAGCGAGGTTGTTGCACACAAGGTTTTCTGCAGTGAGTGGAGAGGGGAGTAAGGGGGAGAGGGAGGGAGCGCCACTTCCCGTACATTCATTTTCCTCCCCTCCTAAACCATCATTCCCCACCCTTTCTACACCTTCCCGAGCAGGCCCGCATCCCTTTGGATAAAAATACCTCCCTCTTCCCCTTTACTCTCTCTGCGCCCTCTTTCTCCCACGGCCATCCCTCCCTCCTGCTATCCTCCTCCTTCAACCCTAACACACATACATGCGTATACACATCCCTTAAGCAAACGCCACTTTGCTTTCCCTCCCAAGTTTTAACTCCCCTAACCACGAGCCCAAAAACAAACAAACCCGCGAGCGAGAGTAGTAGGCCGGGTAAAAAAATAAAAGGTAAATAAACTTCGGTATAGAGAGGAGCTAAAAAAACCCTTTCGCAGAAAGAGAGGGAGGAAAAGAGAGATAGGTAGGTAAGTGGCGAGATCTGGCGGGAATAAATAAATTACGGGGTTTTGGCTTAAATACCTCCGCCGAGTCATTCATATTTCGTCCGCGACGTGGATCCTACGTTTTGTTTCTCTCGCCGCCGCCTCGCCAAATGGGTTAGAATGCGAGGGAGGAGGCGTGTGGCGGAGAGAAAGAGAGGGAGAGAGCAGGAAAGGAGGGTGAGATGGGACAAATGATTGCGGCCGTGGAAGTGAGGGGAGGAGAGAGGAAAGAGAGAGTGTGGTTGAGGTAATTGAGGATGAATGAGAGGAGGAATGCGTGAACGCCAAAAAAAAACAAAAAAGGTCTGCCTTATTCGTGGAAGAGAGTAGAGGGGCTAATCACGGGGAGACTGGCGCGCGCTGGAATCCGAATGAGGGAGAGAGAGAGAGTGAGCGTGGCCATGGTCAGTTCGAGTGGCGTGGAGTGAGAAAGAGAAAAAAAGACGCGGAGCACGGCACCCTGTGAGTGTGTGCACGCGGAATAATTCGGCCTCTTCTGTCTCTCTCTCTCTTTGTTCCCTCATCGTAGGAGGAAATTGAAATGGATAGGACGGAAAGCGAGATTGAGAGAGAGAGAGGAAGTTGGACGGGTGTATTTGGATGGGAGAGGCGCTTGGAGAACTCTGAGGTATGGAGAGAGGGAGAAAGTAATGACTAGAGAGAGGGAGAAGGTAATAATGGGAGAGAGTAATAAGGGGAGATAGTGAAAAGAGAATTTTATCTACTTGCTCTCACTATGCTCACCAATCACCTAAGTACGATACCGTAGCACCTTCACTCTCTCGGTTCTCTGGCCATGTCTTTCCTTGCTTCACTTTTCTATTTTTGCTTTCTCCTCTCTTATTTTCCATACTTCATTTCGCATTTTCCCTTCATCCCTTTCCTCCCCTCTAACCTTCTTCACAGACTTCCTCCCTACTCTGCACTTGCATCTCTCCTTGCTTCTCTTTCACTTCTCTTTCTATTTTCTCTCTTATCGCTCCCCTCTCTTTGATCTCTCCCTCTTTCATCCTCTTTCTCTCTCCGCTCAAACCCTCTTTCCTCTCTTTCTCCACTTAGCGTTCGGTTTTTGTCATTTTAATGAGTTTATGGCCCACCCTTTCGTGCCATATTTATTTAGCCTTCGTCGCAATGAAACATCGAAGGAAAAAATTCATTTAAAATAACTTTTGAATCGTTATATGAATACATGAATTAAGTGGTCGTTCACAGCAAGAACCCCAGATAACAAATCTGTCTCTTTTGAATTTAATCAGAATGGAAGTGACACTGTTATTCAATAACGAAAATTTCATTCACATGAATCCTTTAACTAATTAAAGTTTTTAGTAACGCAGTATGTTATTCATTTCGGATCTTTTTTAATTGGCATCGATTCGGATCTCTGTTAAATATTTACAAACATCGCGTTCTCTTTGTTTATGCAGGTCAAATATTTTTGCTTTATTCTTCAAAAAATAAAATAAAATAATACAAATAGTAAGCTTAAGCACATGCGCGCTAAACAATCCTAACAACTTAGTAGGTGTACATTTTTTGAAAACGTTATACTTCTCACAGTTATAACATAGATTTACTACCATTTGAAAACAGCATTCTTAAAAATCAATGAAATACAATTGAAATGAGCCATTTACAAAGCTAACCTATAAATGTCGAATTTTTTTACGTAGATTCATAACCTCTTTTTCCTGCATAAAATTCAGCTCATTATTCGGGCGTTTCGGGCCTTAGATGCCGTTCGCCTCTTTCTGAATCCAAAAAGAAATACCCCTGCGATTTCTTTTGCGTCGCTGCTCCAAAGAAGAAAAAATAGCCCATTTTGAGAGCAAATGTTTTTGCTAGGTACCGTGACAAATGTAACATATTTTCTTGTAAAAACAGGAAATTATCTTTGAAATCGGAGTCCCTTGACTGGCACCCTTTGAGACGTCACAGTGAGGTTTTCAAAGGGAAGTTGAAACAGCCGGTGACCGGCGGGTGCCCGGCCACTCCCTGTGTCAATCTTGAGCGGTGTCTCTGTGGAAACCGGAAGGGTCTTGTCTATAGAGGAGAGAGATGTTGCCTCTGTTGGCTCCCGTGTCTTCTTCAGTGTAAACAATGGCCGAGTTATGAGACACAGCGCTACGTCTAGAGTGCCCATTATATTCTAATTAGTTATTGCCCCTTCCATCATACGGTGCCTACAAACAAGTCATAAAAAGTTATTGCTTTAAGGGAATTTTACACCAAAAGACGATTGAAGGACAAAGTGGAGCAATCTAGAATTGTCCCTCCCTAATATGCGGTAATATTAGTTAACATAATCATATAATTATCACATTCATATATTTTATTTTATAAATGGATTAATGATGTAAAACATGTACTATATGATGAACATTGCTATAATTATTTAAAACAAAACGATCCTCAGAAATCGGAAAGTGCAAAACGTGATTGATATTTTTGACTGTTTCACTCATCTCTTTTGCCCATAGCTCTGATTGGCTGTGAGACGACATAAGAGCCCAATTAACAGACGTCTCGCTGTTATAAACGAACCTCAAAATATAAAAGCTTCCTTTGGAAATGCTTTCTATTTACGTTCGAGTTAAGTAGCGTTAGGTTTAAACATAGCAAAAAAATATTGCCTTCGTTTACTTTTCATTCATTTCGGTAAATGAGTCATTTTCCTCAGTAATTAATATCCTTTTCTTTGGTCCTCGATGGCTTCCCCTTCCCTCCTTTTCCCTCCATCCCGTTATCACGATGCCCCTCCCCTCCAGGCCCGTGTCCCGACCACATCAGAGGCATTCTCCAGAAGGGGAACGAATGAATATTCTTCATTATTCGCGTTCGTTTGGTGCGAAGAAAAAAGGAAGAATCTGAGCGAGAAAGGAATTGAACTTCCAGGAAATATATCCTCATCTCAGGGCCACCCAACCTCGCTTCCCTTTATTCGGGCTCTATGGAGCGTGGGAGAGGAAGTCACAGGGGAAGGTGAGAGGGGGGATGGAGGATAGCTTCGGTAGAGATAGGGGGAGGGAGAGAGAGAGAGAGAGAAAAGGGGAGTGGAGAGTGGATAAAGAGGGAGGTAAATGGACAGGGGAGGAGGAGAAAGGAAGAGGGGAATTAGGAGGAAGTGGGGAAGGCATTAAGGGTTTTGGCCATTCCCTTAGCTCCTTCTTTTGATAAACTCTCAAAGAAGGCGAACGAAGAAAATAAAACGAGGCGAGGGGAGGGAAAAAGAGGTCGAAATTTTCTCTAGTCCGGAAGACGCCCCGAGGGAAGGAGGAGTGTGGAGAGTGGGGTGAGAGAAGGGGTGGAGTGGGATAGGGAGAAAAAGAGGGAGAGTAAGGAGTGTTTGAGGAAGGTGGAAAAGTGGGAGAGGTGAAAGGAGGAGGGTGGAGTGTCAATGAGGTTGAGTGAGGGGCGGTCCCCGAGGCTTCTCGCAACGGGAGGGAGGGAAGTACGGGAAAATGGACGGAGGAAGAGGGTGAGGGAGGGGAGGTGAGTTCGGAAGGGGAACGCTGGGCGGCGGTGCGGGACGGGAGAGCTAACGAAAAGTAGTTATTCCCCCGGGAAGAGGACGAGGAGGAGGGGGATGGGAAAAAAACATTTCGATGGACGCCATTCGAGGAATTAATTTACATCCCGGATCATAGTCGATTCGCTGAATAAACATCTCGGGGTTTATTTACCCGATGATTAATTTTCGAATCAATGGCTCGAATCGGAAACATTCGACGAAGCGGTTTTCGAAAATAATTACCTATTTTTGCATTTCATGAACTAGGATGCCAATACCGTCCTGTCGCGTCTGTGTTCTATTAAATCATACAGAATTTTGTTCTCAGAAATAGCGTCATGCTGAAAACGCGTAACTCGAGCTGATATGGTTGTCTTTTTACAATGAGATCTTATCCGAAGTAAATCTTCTTTTCCGCTTGATTACCTAGCACTTATTATTCGTCCATATTTGTATTTGTTTGACATTATTTCATGAACAGCACTTTTGCTATTTGGAATTATATTAAGTAAGATCACAGAAATAAAACTCTTTAAGAGAAGAATATTTTGTATTCCCACACATATATTATGAAAGTGTTTTATTTCAATGACCATATTTAATATAATTCTAAAATTTACGTTCCGTGAAATTATGGCCACTTCAGCTGATCTTTTTCTAATTGCTTTGAGTGCAACATAAAAAAAACTTTATTCTGAATCAGGGATCTTGGTTTTGATAAAATAAAACTTTAGCGACCGTTGCTAATGCGGGAGGCAGTTGTGAAACTGCATTGCGTCTTGGATTATCTTGGGTTTAATCAAAACGTTGAAAGAGAGGGTAGTTGCCGATGGAAAAAAAAAGGTGGTGAGCGGGGAATGAAGATATTTTACCGTTGTTAGGCACAGGCAGAAAAGAGGATCCCCTGGAAACAAACCCATTACTACTTTTTTCCTTGCTAGAGAATTCTTTCTGAAGCATTTCTCTACCGCCAACGCGCACCCGTTCACAACTTTTTTTTCCGGCCCCTTGAAGCTGTTGTTATCACTTCGTTCATTCTCCGGAAGATGTCGGGTGGGGTTAGAATTAAGTTAGAATTTTAGCTAGCATTTAAATTTTTAGTAATTTAACTAAGGCTTGTGTCGTTTTTATGAATCTTAAATAAATCACCATACACACTATTAAGGAGTTACTGTTAAGGAATTTTAAAGATTATCGACGCATTTCTTAATATAAAGCGTCTACATTTGTGATATTTATTTACACAAAGACACTCGCATTGCACTACTTGACATGGTTTGATTTTTATAATGAAATTATTTTGAAAATTAACGCAGGTTTCGGTTCTCTTACTATTTAGCGCATCAGATGCCATATTGAGTCAATGAATTCTGTACGAGTCATATTAATATGTATCTAAAATCATAGGGCTTGTTAGTTTTACTTTTTATTGAATTAATTAAACCGTAGAAGAATAGTCAACTACTATGACCGTCTTGCGTGAGAAGCGTCGAGTCGCATGTGATAGGTGTGGCGTATTGGGAGGAGGGAATTTCGGAAGAGGGATGTGGTGGTAGGGCATTTGTTATATTCCTTCCTTCATCCTCGGCTTCATCCCTTGCAAGAGTAGGAAGGAGCCATACCTCTTCCCTAACTCGGCATGGTAGATGACTTCATGAAAAATAAATAGCTGTAGCAGGGTAGGAGAACACGAGGACACGAAAGAGCGAAAGGGAGTTCGACGGAGGGATGACAGGGAGAGTGGTTTGTCCTGCACTTCCTCATCTTCCGAATTCTCATCAAGGATGGGGATAAAACGAAGGAGGAAAAAGGAGAGATAGACAGGAGGGAAACAGACAGACCTATTACTTAAAAGAAACTCTCACACGAGATGCAGTAAAAGGAGGGATCTCATTCTCTCTCACACCCTGAAACCCCCTCTCGTCCCGTCCCATAAATAAATAATTCCGATAAAACTGCAAGCACATACCCACGAGTGAAAAGAGGGGGAGAATCTCCTTTTTCCGAGTTACCAGCATCCTCTCTTCCCTTCCTCTCTTCCCTTTCTTCTCTCCCGCCCTCCCTCTTACGCTCCCCCTCTCTTTCTTTTTCATTTCCCCTCTCCATGCCTCTCCCCTCTCTTCACCTCCCACTGCGCCCACAAAAAGTTTCCTAACCCCACAGCCACACAAAACTATTCCTTCCCCTGCCTCCTCTCTCTCGCTCTTCCCATCCAGCATCCCTTTTACCTCTTTCCCCCTCCTTTTTCTCTCTCTCTCTCTGAAGACCCCCCATCCGTTCCCTTTTCTAACTCGCTCCGACGGAAGAAGGACGCCATGTTGGGCCATAAAAGTCACCATCTTGTTTGTTTTCCTGCCAGCCGCGGAAGTGTATTCAGACACCGAGCTAGAAGCAATTTCGAATTTGGGTATTAATTTGTTTCATACTCTTTCCCTTAGTGGTTTTAACTCAGAAAATGTTTGGGTTAAAAATGGATCCGATAAGGCGAAATGATAATTGAATATTGCTTTTACTCACGCGATAGTAACATACTTATAATTTCTCGTTTAGTGGTCACATTAAAGATCCTACGCTATACGCGGCGCATAATTGCAATTAGCGATACTGAGGAAGACATTATAAAAATTAGTGCAGAAAAAGTCGCAAGAATAATGGAAAAACAGTTACTAGTTTTAACGAATGTTCTAAAAAAAACATCAGAATAATAATTATATTAATCATTATATCGTTAAAAATTTTCGCTGAGTAGTATATAACGGATTAGTTTTTGGATAACCTGGCTCGTAAACGTTAGGCAAAATCAATTTTAAAGTCAAGAGTTTTAGAATCCTACGAGTCCTATACATGAAAATCAACGCAGCCGTGATGGACTCCCAGGCCGTTTCATCAGAGCCCAGACTTTGGGTCGCCGGTCCAAAGATAAAAAATGAAGAACGCAAAAACGAAAAGGCACGCTGGACAGCACTGAAGGCGTCTTTAACGTTCCCTTTCGTCAAAATCTCTCTGACCAACTACACCACCCTCCTTCCACCTGCCGCCTGCTCTCCCATCCCACCACTTCAACCCGCTCTATCCCTCTCTCCATTTTACTTCAGCCCCACCTTTTCTCCTCCGAAATCTCTCTTCCCCGCCCTCTCTCTCTCTCTCTCTCTCTCCCGTCCGTACTCCTTTCCCGTTAGCGAACGAAAGTTCGTTAAAAATCCGCAGCGAATCGACATGATCGTGTTTTCGTTTTAAGCAATCCATTCCACCACTCCCTCCCGCTCCTATCTGACCGCTCCTCTTTTTTAACCTAATCCGGGACGCCGCCTTTCTTTTTAAACCGCGCGAGTGTATATATCTGTCCCTTTTTCGTCCGGATTTTTCGCCGAGGCCTCTTCTTCTTCCTCTCCTTTTGCATAGCTATCCGTATTTGATCCATAACCGCTAGTTCGTTCACTCTTCCTCTTCGTCGTCGTGCCGCGACAGCCGCGCCGCACGGCTAACGAACTTCGAGGATGAGAGTGTCCGGTTCATCCCTCCCCCCCCTTCCAACTCCCTTCTGCCCCCTCGTTCGATTCACGGCTGTCCAAACTCGCCTCGTTCTCAAAAACCCTACCTTATCCACCAATCGGTTCTTCTCTTGACCACCCTAACTCACCTTCTTTCTCCCTTTTTTAAATCTCCGGAGCCTCTTTATCCATTTCACTTATTGCCACTTTTATCATTTCATATTGCCATTTGTCCCATACTTTTCGTTCCCCCTTTAATCCACCAGTCTCCTGTCTTCAACTAGATATTCGCTGTTCCTCACCCACTTGCCTCTGCTTCTACCCTTTCTCCTCTGCAGCCATTTCTACTTTGACCATTCTTCAAGCACATCTTTGCTTCCATATTTTTCACTTTTTTCCATTTCCTATATCATTGTTCCTTCTGTAGTCTCGTCGCCCTCTATCTAATCTTTGCTTGCCAGAAAAAGGTCAATGCTATATGAATGTTTTAAGCAAAGTAAGTTTCGAACCATAGTCTCCTAAATCAATCCTTCTGATATTACAACGCTTATCTGCGCTATTGCGGATCGGGAGCATTTTTTATAATAAAGTGTGAGTTCTTCCGAAAAATATTGAGTGTTTTTTTATCTATCGAATGGCAGTAATTTTTCCTTTAGTTTCGCAAACTCCAGCGGAAAATGTCGACCACTCTTACATATTGAAGAAATAATATTTTTTATCGTTAGTTTCATTATTTGTATTTTTTGTATGAAAAGGCTATTATTTTTTGCTTCGATGTTTTAAAAAACTATAGTATGGACTAGTAATAACTAAACATTTTTGAGTCGGCATGTACAAATTTTAAAAAGCATTTTTGGCTCTTCCCATATATTGCTTTTAAATCATTGTCTGACTGTTTTTAAGAATCAATCGCATTAATTACTGGCGTATATTTGCCTGTTTCAGATAAAATGTATGTATTTATAGACAATATTTTAAGAATAACATATTATGTTTACAGATTGTAGTAACTTTTTCAATAAAATGAAAAAATTATTTTGATTTAAAGCGATGGATTGCATCATTTTCATGAATTAAGTATTTATTGGGTTGTACATATATTTTTTATTTTTACTTTTAAGACCATTTGTATATAGTTCTATTCGTGAAACAGTCGATAGATACATAAATTGGCACAGTAGAATATAGTGAAATAATTTAAATAGGTAATTTATCAAAAAATGTCGTGATTTTTTAAAAGAGAATACATAGGTACATGCTCACATTTGCGATTCTATTTTAACTTTATAGCAAGGGAAAAGGCAAAAATAACTTTATAGCATCAGCTATGCTCAATTTAATTTTGATTGCATTTTAAAATCACTGTTTTTCTCTGCCAACTTCCAAATCCATTCATCTGAAAGATCTGAAACATTTCTATTTAAAATGTACTACCTCGCTCAAATCATTCTAGCAAATGAAATTCATAAATGTTTCCATTAACAAACGAACTAGGAATTAACTCTAATTTACTTTCAACATGTGTATATGGAGTTAGATATTTCGCTAAATCTAGAGTTTTGTAAATTAAATTTTTAGTATTGTAAAAGTTATTTTTGTCGTGTTTTTTGCATATGAAAAGTTTTAAAAAGAGACAACATTGAAAGTCTTTACTCACCGGGCATGCAGGAACCAGTTGCGAAAGAGTTTTTCAGTTGAGGAAAACCTGTAAACGAAGAAAAGATGCCGTTAATGTTACATAATTAAAGAATACCATCGGAATACTGGTTTGCTTGTACACACTTGTCAAGTAAAGATTTTGAAATTACTTTAGTGTTTATGGGCTGGAAGAATGAGAAATTATGATTTATATACCTACCATCTTATTTTTTAAGTTAAGGTAAAGGTAAAACTGTTATAGATAATCCCGAAACACAAGATCATTCTTATTGCTTTGCTTCCAATTGCTGCTTCATCAGCATGGAAAATGTGCATATAACACAAATATACTATACTGAGGTCCGCGGGGTGGACAGAAATCCAATCATTGAAGTGATCCTCCCACTGATCCAATGCGCGATTTTTACTCGCAACTCGAAGATAGTGGACGCCTCTTTTTTTCCGTTTAGTATACTTGCATAATATGCAAGTATATTATATCCTTGTATATGACTTTATAAATGTCTGTAAGTACATATAAATTTGACTATGTTAATGTATACACACAGCCTTTGCGCAAACCGTGGTCATAAAGAAATAAAAAGGGCGTGCATGAAAGGCGGGCGTAAGGAAGGAACCACCAATCTCCACCCACTCCACCCCTTCACCTCCCTCCTTAAGGCAACCCTTATATCCTCCTCCCTCCCTTCGTCTTCCATTCCACCCTCCATTG
This sequence comes from Tanypteryx hageni, assembly GCA_028673005.1. Taxonomy (NCBI): domain Eukaryota; kingdom Metazoa; phylum Arthropoda; class Insecta; order Odonata; family Petaluridae; genus Tanypteryx; species Tanypteryx hageni. The sequence goes on along the minus strand of CM054113.1, from coordinate 200,154,509 downwards.
CTCCCAGCTCACAGAGAATTAGGAATCCAACCGGAAAAAATAAATGGGCTCTTCGGCCTTCTATAGGTCTATATATTTATCCTCTCGGTCTCTTTGCCACGCCTCCTTCCCTCCCAAATTCACCCCCCCCCCCTCCTTCCCTCGCCAATCTCCATTTGATGTCTCTGTCGGCGTCTCAATTCCTCCCTCACTGCCTCCCTCCTCCCAATGCCTCCTCGTTTCTCTCTCCCCTTCTACACCTCCTCCCCCTCCTTCAAACCGAACCCCCCCGCGATGCGCCCACGTCTCTTCATCTGTTTCTCCCCCTACCTCCTTCAACCGCCCTTTCCATTCTCTTGTCGGTGTGTTTTCTTATATCAGTGTTCGCAGTCCCCTTCGTCGAACGCGGCGCCGCTCGCCCACCCCACGCCGTCCCATCCCACGTTTCCCTTTCTCTACCTCCCCACTCCCTCCCCCTCTCCTCCTCTCCCACTCACCCTTCGTCATCCTTGAATGGCTCTCAGAATCCCAATCTTTCTTCGGTACTCCCTACTCCATCTCCAATTTGGCGTCGCCGCATTACCCATTTGGCTGTAGTAGTGGTAGCAGGGGGAGGATGGAGCATAAAAAAACCCATCACAAGAAAGAGGGAAGAAGGAGAGGAAAGGAGATTAACGAAACGGAGGGATTGGCAATTGCCAGGAATGGGTCCCCATGCTTCGGGAAATTAAGAGTGGAACCGAGGTTGGGAAATTTGTTGCCTTTTACTGGTAAGGAAAAGGTGCCATTCTTCCTTAACAAGTTATGATCGCTGGTTATGAAATGAAACCAAAAGGAATCTCTTCCGGTTTATGTTCGCAGCCTGAAAAGTTGTTTTACTTATAATTTTATGCTTCAGTCCTCGTTAATGCTTGCGGAAAACTTCCGGTTTGATTTCTCTTTATGTCTTTCGGTGCTATAAAGGCAACCGGGAAACTATTTCATTGAAAGGTTCTTAAAAGTAAAGGAGAGAGGGATAGTGGCCACAGAATAATTTGATTGGCTGTCGCATTTTGCGGTATCTCTTTGTTAGGAGTGGTGTGTGGGTGATGTTTCGCTAGATTGAGAGAATTGGAAATGGCTCCAGAGGAGAGGAACGGGAGACTTTTGGGAGGAAACCCTTTAAACGCAAGTGGGACTGTTTTTCTTTCTTTTTTAGAGAGATTTCCTGGATGTGGACTTAATTAGGAAGGCTTGGAGAATCCGAGTAATGAATTCGCTTTCTTTGTACAACATAAATCGACTCTGGAACCTGCCAATAAGAGCGAATCGAAGGCCTTTTGATAGTGAGCGGGGATCCATCTCACGAGAAATGAGAAAGTTCGGAAATGAATATAAGCACGAATGCCATCCACTTGGTCCTTAAATGTCTCATTATATGACTACTCAGTGATTTGCACGGATGTTCAACATTTCGCGAAGAAAACTTCCACTTGTCACGGGTAGTCTCTATAGTTTTATGTTGATGCATTATGGCATCGCGAATTTCGAGATATTTCCTTCGCCTGCGACTGAAAAGTTTGCAATAAATTTGAAATTTTTGAAATTATGCCTACCGTCTTCAGAATGAAGTGGTTTAAAAGGATCAAAATATTTTTGAAGAAGGAGATGCTTCATGTTTTAATATTTTGTTAACTTAAGCGTAGTTTATTTTAAAAATGAATTAATATTCTGACAAAAAACTTTCTTAGAGAATAATTCATTTTCCGTCATTAACTGGAATGAAAGCATTAAATTCATCAAATTAAACCACTTCTAAATTTTAACCATTTCAGCGGTTGATAATACTTAAGCTGCAGATAATAATAGGGTAGGGTGGGGCTGTTTGGATCGTTTCAACTTTAATCAAGGATCACAGGTGGCCAGTGGCGTCGCGGACATCCCAGCAACCCGCGCGCGGCGGGAGGGCCCCCCATGGAAAAAGCGGGCCCATATTTTTTTCGTGAGGCCCTTAAATTTTTTTCCGAGATTTCAGTTTTTGTTTAGGCGGGGGGCCCACACATTTTCCGGTACGCCACTGCAGGTGGCCAAATATTTTTTGTAGAATTCAGTAATTATTTTTCAATGCATTATGGTGTTTTGAATTAAAAAATATAATGCTAAATTTTAATCATCATGTTTATTTTAAAATACACCACAAAATACACAATTATGAAAAACATTAGTTTTAGAGAAATTGTGGGGCTATTTGAATCAGAGGTGGGACTATTTGGATCGCATATTTTCTTTTAAAAAAGCACTGAAAATTAGTCTTACAAAAGATAGAAACTATATATAAACAATTAATAACATTTATTGACCATAGTCATTCGTATTAATTACGAATTAAACATTTTCCACACTTAAATCGTCCAGCAGCCCCTACATACAGCTCGTGGTACAAAGTTTTGCATGCTTCGCAGTTTATCCAGTGAGAGATTTCAGATCAAAATACTTTATGCCGCAGAAAACACAAAGTACATCTTCATCTTTCGATGATTTGTATGAAGATTCTTCACTTGAACTGCTTGAGTCTATTAGTTTTCTTTGCACACATGTAGATGTAGATGTAGATTTTTGATTTATTTCTAAGTTTTTTAACCTTTGTTCCTTTCTCCAAATGTAACTTTCTCTTTACTTTTGTGTTTTCAACGTTTTCAGGATATGTCACACACAGCCGTAACTAGGGTATGGCGAAGGTGGCATTTCCCATATGCGCCCCTAGCAAAAGGCGCCAAACGATCTCGAAAAAAGGCTAAAAGTTTTTTCCCCCATAAATAAGTAACAATTCAATACTGAAATGCCAAAGTTATTGTTAATAAAAACGCGATTGTTCTTTATCAAAACGCAACAAAAATTATCATTATATATAGACGTTCCTTACAGAGGAGTAGGATATAACATATAAATTTAGAACTTGGAGAAGAAGAAAAAATTTCAGATTTATGCGAGCATGCATAACAAGTCATCTCAGCACCTTTTTTTCTTATATAACATATAGGAGGATACTAATGTTTAGGCACTTTCAGATGAGCTGGAGATTCGAAATTTTTTCTTAGGTAGGATTTTGTGCAAAACCGACTAAAAAACGAAAATCTTGAAAAAGTGCAACAATGGGGCCGCTAAAAATTCGCAATTGTTTAAACAAATTTTCAAGGTTTGTGTATTTTCGAATGGGCTATGGAGCTGAAATTTGTTTTAGAGGTAGGATTTGTAAAAACACGAAATTGGGATTATAGAAATTTTGATATTTTAATTTGTGTTTCCGTTAAAAATTCTTCAAATTTAAACAAATAGATAACTGTTCAGGTACTACGAGATGAGCTAGGATGCCGAAATTTTCAAGTTAATTACAGAGTAGTGCATATGCACAAATAAACATTTTAATTTCTCCATAAATATATTGCGGCGGCCCTTAAAAATGTTTAAAATTAAAACAATTAAAAAAATATTATTTCACTTCTAGAAGTGCTACAACTTTAAAATTTCGCAGAAATGTGTATCATTAGTACCCAATAATGGAGAAAGTATAAAATTCTTAAAATTGCAAAGTTTGGAGATTGTTTTAATCTATTATTTTTACATAAGGGAAAAACGAAAATCGCTGCGGAGGTGAAATCTTAGAGCTTAGTGCAAGTGCACCAATAAACATTTTAAAATTTCCATGAAGTTGTTAAAATTTAAACAATTAGATAAATATTATTTTACTTCTAGATGTGTTACAACTCTAAAATTTGGCAGAAATGTGTGGCATTAGTACCCCACAATTGAAAAAGTATAATATTCTTAAAATTGCAAAACTTTGGGATTGTATTAATCCAATATTGTTCCATAAGGAAAGAACGAAAATCAGTGCAGTAGTGAAATATTTATAATTAAAAAATATTTCTAATAATAAAATATCTCTCTGAAATATTAATGGTTTTTCAAGGTGAGATGCAATTCTTACAACTACTTGTATATTATAAGTACGGTTATAATAACTTTCTACCATCTCGCCAAATGCTTAGCAAATGAGACAGAAATTTTAAAAACAATAATAATTTTGTGATAATTTTTTAAATTTAGTTGTTGTCAGGATAAAAACATCTTTGTAAATGTTTCCTTCTTAGAATAACTCGTCTATAACTTCAACCAAGAGGAAAATAAGTGTACCTTATTTCTTCCTGCGGTAAATACGAAAACAAAGTAAACGTTATTCTTGTTGATTGAGTCGCGCCAATTACCGCCAACTCGGCAAATTCGTCTTGACCTGCTTGATCAAGTTATTTTGATTGCCACATCTACTAATTTTCAATAGAGCAACGTAGGTCTTCCGAAACCTCTGAGGAGTCAAAATGGACTTGGAGAAGAGAGAGAGGGAGGGATAAAGAGCAGAGAGGGCGAGTCTTCCGGAGGAGGCGGGCAATCTACGCTCTCTCATCCCCCGCTCCCTATTCACTTTCGGAAGCAAGGATACCCCTGGCCACTCCACGTCTCTGTCTTACTAACCTGCCCTGGATTAACTTCCCATTTTCCCTGTCCCCTTGTTGCAGTTCACAACCCACTGGATCCATCCTATACAGTCTGATTATTTCGAGTACTTCCAAATCCTCACTCATCACCGAAATCCATGGGGCGGGCTCCTGACTTCCGCAGTCATCTTTCTCGATGCGCATCCGTACGACCATCGAAAATCATCTTGTTTCATAAACAGATTTTTATTAATGAATACGTCAGCATCGCAGGAATACTCTCATTTCATGGTAATATAAAGAAATAACTTCAAAATTTAACTTCTAATCGAATGGCACAGAAATTATATCCCCAATATTATTTTTAGCATTGTATTGTGGAATTTAAATACATCGTAAAACGTTTTTCAGTTGGTTTTCACTTGTGTGACGAGTACTATCTTTTCAATATGGTTGAAAAAACGTTTTCATTGCATTATTTTCACAATGAAAAGACAAAATTCAAACTACTTTTACCGCATTGAATTTTGGAGCATCCTAAACCCATAGGACTTTTAAGATAATATTAAAATTAAATTGAAGGGGGAAAAAGGGAGGAGTGGAGTAAAAACAGCGGAGACAGAGGTGGGATGGTATAAAGGGAGAAAAATGAGAGAGAGGGAAAAACGGAATTAGAATGGAAGAAGTTTGATAGAAGAGTGTGGAATGAGCGGGGATAGATAGATAGATAGTCGTCTTTATTCGGGCGAAATTTAGACCAGAAGGTCCATTTTTACATTGATGAAGAGGCAGTAAGAAGGAAAGAGAGAATCGACGTGGAGGAAATGTGGAGGGGGCTCATGGAAAGAGAGATAAGAGGGAGAGAGTGGAGTAGATACATGGATTACGCTACCAGATGTTCGAAGTGAGAAAGAAAGGGAAGGAAAATAAGAAGAAATAGGAATAGGACAAAAATAAGCGAACAGAAAATGAGGGATAGAGAGAGAATTTGGCTAAAGAAGTTTCCACCGATTTCACGACACGCCAACAAAGCCCGGCCACAAAGTAACCCTCCGTCCGGCTAATGAGGTCCCGTAATCCCTTAGATGGGTACAGAGAAGAGAGCGTGCAAGCCGCCTTGTCGTCTCCCCCTCCACTCCCCCCTCATCACTATCCACTCGGATACACCGCCCACCCCGCTCCCCTTTCCCTCTCTCATCTCTCCTTTGAGGCGCACAATATCCGCCCTCCCCAGTTTCTGGTAACTCCCTCCTCTCGTCTCCACCCTGCCCCTCTCTCTCCCACACTCTTTCATTGATCTCGATAATTCGTCCACTCTCTTACTTTTTTTAGCCCAACTCCTCTCTTCCCCCCACATCATTTTTCGCTACGACGGTTCCCGCTAGATACGATCGATCTGTTGATTGGCGTTTAATTCAAACATTATATAAACACTTTATATATATATATATGTACACATACATACACACACACACACGTCTCTTCGACGCCCCCAGCAGCTCGCCAACTTGGTCCTCAACTTGGTAAGTGTGCACTAGGATTCCTTCAACACCTTGTTGCCACCCTCATCATTACCTTTCCTTTTCCTTAAGATTATATATATATAGATTTATATATATATATATATATATATATATATATATATATATATATATATATATATATAATCATCTTCGATGGTCTTAATTAATGCGTTGGGGCATAAATAACCGCTCCACATCCTTCCATTTTTAACAGTGGCATAGTCCAGTTAATCCAGATGAGTCTATAACTTGCCATTGCTTCTACCTCTGCCAGTCCTTATATCTACATGATGATATTTTATGCATTGAAATTCATTTTGAAATTTGTGGAAAATTAATGCTATATACGTAACTGGTAGGATGAAGCCTCGCTTTCAAATTCTACAAGACAAGATAGGAAATTGCATTTTTTGAAAGAGTGCGCATTGCTCCGAGTCTTCGGTTTTCTATTGAGCTTCCATATGTCGATCTATTTTTGGAAATTTTTATACGAGAGCTTCGATGCGTTTAAGTTATTTAAGGCCCTAAAAATAAGTCTAATATGTATGATTGTAGTTTCACTGAAGCTATATTCCAGGATTTTTTAAATTTTATAGTTAAGTTAATGTTAAGTGAAATAGTTTTCTTTTTATCCTTAAGTCTATTTGTACCACCGATGTGCCAAAGGCCTTTTTTCTATTCCCATGTGATTTATATAGAAAAGAATGTCACATACATTTCTCTCGACCCTTTCAATATTGCATAAATATATAAAAAATTAAATATTTTAGAGCAGCGAATCTTTTCTTCTTTGGCTAAATCGAAACGCGCTAAAAAGAGACCCTGGCTCAACTTATTTTCACATATTTCCTTCTCCCTCTCTCACAATCCCCTCCCATTTCTTTCAACCACCTGGCTCGATTTGAACACAAAGGGGGTATTTCTCTTTCTCCCACGCACGAATCACTCCCTCCCTAACCTCACTCTCCTCCCGGCTCCCCTCCCCTCTTTCACGTTCCCTCTCTTTCCTTTCTCCTCCCAACTTCTCTCCTCTTTTCATCTCAATTCCTCCTCCTTATCCCCTCCTCTCCCTATTTTTCTCTACTCCATTCACTCCCCATTCCCAATACGCCTTTTATTTCTCACCTTCTTCGATTTGCATCTTCCTCCCTCCTCTCCGTCTTGGCAGGCCATTCCATTGCCCGCACGTTTTCTTCCATTTAAATCCCATTATTTGCTTCTCTCTTCTCGATATTTTCTCCAGTTTCCCCTCCCATTTTCTCCCCTCAAATTGTCCCCTTATGCTTCCACCAGCTCGCAAAAAATATCTGTTTCACCCGACTGTACTACTCCTGCAAACATTACCTGGATCCATCCCCTCCCCCTATCTCCTCTCTCTCTCTCTCTCTTGTTCGCGCTCATCTAAAACAGTTTCCCTCTTTTTTTTGTTCGCCTCATTCCAAATTGCACCTCCCGCGCTTCAATTGCTCGTGTCATCATCTCAAGGGGAGAGAGAAAGAGAGACAGGGAGAGAGCAGTTCCTCCGACGCATTCTTTCCGTCTCTCTCTCTCTCTCTCTCTCTCTCTCTCTCTCTCTCTCTCTCTTCATCTCAGGAGAGTGATACCTCAGGGCATTCCGTCACCCATTCCTTCTACCTCACACATTCTTCCTCTCTCCCCCTCCCTTCCTTCCCCTTCTTTCCTTCTCTGGTTCCACCTCTTCGGCGCCCTCTTACCTCGGGGAACGCAACTCTCCCCAGGGTCGCACACTTCATTCAAACCTCGCCCTTCCCTCTCCCTCCCCCGCAAGAGGGCGTCTTTCGCACCGATCCTCCCACGCTTGTCCTCTTACCACTCTCTCCTCCTTCCCCCGAAACCACCTCTCACCTTCCCTACTCGCTCATTCACTGTATTTCTACGATCTCCCGCGATACAACGGTTATCAAGAGGGAGGGTAAAGAAAGAGAAAGGGGGAGTGAGAAGAGGAGACAGAAAGAAAGGGTAAGAGGGTGGCTAAGGGAGAGAAAAGGATTGACGGTGTGAGTGGGAGCAGGAAAAGAAGGGTTAATGGTTTCGTGGCAAAAAAGAGCTTGTTTGGCCTAATGCCTTTTTTATTCGAGGAATGGATTAGACGGGTGTCGATTTAAAAATCTCGCTTAATGAGTCGAGTTGAGTGTCATTATTGCCTTTGGGATATGCGACATTCGAGAGAAGCAGCTATGCAGCGACGGTGCGGGAGCGTGGGAATTCTGGCACTATGGTATTCCCGCAGTGCTTGTTTAGATCCTAGCTCAGGAGAGAAAAATATTTATTATAAGCACTTTAACTGAACTAGGCACTTATTCGAGGTCTGCTTGTTGAAAAATAAGACCCGAGAGCTATACTGGAATAAATATTTAATTCTTCAAGTTATATGCTTTCATTTCAAAAAGTCAAAGATAACAAATTAGCGGTAAAACGAAGACTTTAAATGATAAAAGTTTAATTTATGCACGTTGCTGGTCATATTTTCTCATTTACTTATTTTTGACTTCGAGATAACATCTTCGTCGCTAAATATCCAAAGTTATTCTCCGATACAGGTCATGAATCAGAGGCAAATTTCATTGAAGTTTATAGATGTATAATGGGCAACTCTTGGCGATAAAATGAAAGACGCTTTGACGAAAATCCATTTGGCGTAAGGCATAACACAATACATATTACTTGCCGTAGAACAAAAGAAATACTTCGAATGGAACGGTTTTTCTTTGACGAGAATGCATAAAGGAGCTCAATTGCGATTTATTGTAATGGATATTTACAAAAAAATATTTGATCACATTCCGGCAATTATACAATTCTTTCGCGCTGTCGTTTCGAGGCCATCTTATTTTTATCGTACACTTAACGATAAGCATGTAATAAAGTAACGACGAGGATAAAAAAAATCGCCGAAGTAGCTAAAGTGGTAAATGGTACGAGAGAGTGGGCTGCGGGGAGATTGGCCTTCTGAGAGAGATGGCTTTTTGGCCACATCTTACTTTCCCCTTGCTCCATCCACCGCGCGTTTCCATGTCGCCTCTCCATTTCCACCATTCCTCTCTTTTCCACGCATAGCCTCTCTTTTTTCCCGTTCCCATTACTTCTTCACCGCAGGGGTAAAGGCTGTCGCACTCATACAGATCGAACGCTTTCACGAACTCTTCTACCCCCGCTAGGTGAGATCGAGGAAGCGGAATATAAAGATGGAAGGAGGATAGGTGTGCAAGCGGGATTAAGGAAAGTAATAGGGGTACAGAAAAGTGTAGAAGAGGTGCGGGGTTTATCGGAAGGGTGGCAAATGGCAAAACTAATGTTATGCTTTGAGAAGGAAATCTAGGGTACTAGAAATGTAAAATGGAGCAGAACAGAGGGAAGAAATGGAGGGAAGGTGAAAAATGGCGGGGTTCACCTAGAGCAGGGGTGGGGAACCTTTTCTTTGGTGGGTCGTATTAGAGTTTACATTGGAGGTTTCCTCGAGATTCTGGGGTGTTATATACGAAGTGAAAACCTTTTCTATAAAAGGTTTTAAGGATAACGGTATCAATATTAAATATTCTACTATCATAATTTCACTAAAAATATGGATTTGTGTTATGTTTTGCTGACTGCTCTTTCGTCATAGCCGCAGGTTACCCATGCCTGACCTAGAGGTTAGAATTATAAGACAGATTAGGCGAAAAATATGAGGAAAGGTGAAAACATAGGAGAGCTTGTCGAGAAATAATGGAAGCGAGGGAGATCTGGTGAAGGAAGGAATAAATTTATAGAGGAGAATAGGAGAGAAGAGAAAGTAGACGAGGCGATAGGAGAGGGGAGACGAGATAGGAAAGGGGTGATCGTGAGGTTGATAGTGGATGAAGAGTGATGGTGATTAGTGGGATAAAGAGATTATATTAGATATGGTCTTTATTTGGGGCGAGATTGAGACCCATCTTCCACCTAGGGGAGGGAAGACGATGAGGGACGTTGAGGTAAGGAAGCGCAACACTCCTTCGATCATGAGATTTTCGGTTTAGCGTCTCCAAGGCAGAGAAAAGAATCAATTTCCATTGGATGTGTGCGAGAAAGAAAAAAGATGGGGGTGCAAGGAGAAAGACGAAAGGGTGGATAGGAGTTGCAGGAGAGAGTGGGAGGGAGTGAGGGTAGAAGGAGTAGTGGGTGGGGGCAGCCTGCGAGAGTGGCTTTGCGCACTCGTGGAAGGTAAGGCAATAATTAAATGCGAAATAATAAAAGGCCGTGAAAGGTGAACGAAAGTAGCGCAAATGTAAAGCTGAGGACGGAGGAACAAAAGGCGAAACGTAAGCGGCTGGCGATGAAGATGGAGAGTAGTAGGCGGTTGGGGGAGGAGTGGTTTAGGGGAGGGAGGGGGATGGGAGGAGTGAAAAATGGGGCGGGAATAAATGGAAGAGTGGTTCTCAGCGAACGATGGTGAGAGTGGGTGTTTTGAAGGAGTAAGGAGGGAGGGAGGGAGAGAGAGAGAGAGAGAGAGGGGTGAAGGAGGGAGGAGGAGTCTTCTGAGGAGGGAGGAATCCAGGTCGTTCACTAAGTATCAGTAAGATTTTTCTTTCCTCTCCAAAATTTACTTAGATGTCATTTTATGCATTGATAAAAAAACTTGCTAATTTATTCTCTAGTAATAAGGCTTTAAAATGTTGCGCAGATGCGCCTTTTTCTGTTACGCAGACACGATGTCCCTAGCGGCGGAACTACAAACTTTCGGCTCCCCCGTGAAAATAATTTTTGGTCCCCTTAATTATTCGTTGTTTAATATAATATATAAATATCCCCCTAAATCTCTTTATCCTCCGCGGTCGCTGACTCGGCGGTAATACATGACCGCTACTATTCCTTTCACGAGCTATGCGCTAATTTAGTGAACGTTTGTATTCGAAATAGTGGGAAATCGGTTCTCAATGCGACCTGCTACGAATCGTATCTCACTGCGATAGCCAATCTATAAGTTCACGCTCTATGTTTATTAAGCCAAATTACGGTTGCATATTTTTTCAAAATATGCAACTTTATTTATAAATCCTCAAATTTACCGTATTTCATCCTTACTTATTTCTCACTTTTTTTGAATGTCGGAACGGAATTCCAGCGAATATCTCAATTTGCTTTGTGTTTTATAAATCGAATTATGATGTCCTTTTTTACCGATTTCACTAGATACAAAAGGCTTCTTTCTGCAGTTTCACGACTTTCAAAGCTCAATTCCGTAGGCTTTTATATATTACAAATTATATAAAATTATAGAATTCGTTGATTGTGGTGGTACAATCACCAGCTAAGATCAGGGGTAGGATAATCTGAGATGGAAGGCGATTGATCGTCGAGACACAAAAGAGAATGCCATCAAGGTGATTGGGAGACGGAGTAGGGTTCCCAAACGCCCTGAAGTACGCATTTCGAATTGCAGTCACTCTCGCCGTTCCCTCGACGCGCCACACACTTTACAGCTTAAGGAAGTGACACCTTTCCGAACTTTTCCGCTCACCATCGTTCTCGGCTAAGGAAGGATAAAAAAGGGTGGAGAGTGATAGAGTGCGCTTTACAAAGAACGAGAAAAGGAAATGCAATGCGTGGTAAACATGAGAATGATGGAAAGGACGGAGTGGGCGAGAGAGGGAGATAGGAGCGATCGAGGGAAGGAGAAGAAAATAGAATCGACTATACGGAGATAGGCGAAGAGAAGAATCAAATTTTGTATGGAGTCGGAATAGATATAATAGAATTGCACTGCGGGTGACAGTGTGGTCGTGAGTTATATATTTACGGCATAAAAGGTGGAATATAAATCCATTATAAAGTCCACGGGCTAGGAAAATAATAAAGAGCGGACTATTAAAAAAATACGAGCAGAGGGTGAATTTTACGAGGGACTTCTGAGGGGAGGGGAGGGGGGAGAAAGAGGGGGTGGAGAGATTGACGGGTGCCTCGCCTCACTTCAATTTGCGACCGGCGTCGTTTTAATTCGCCATTCTCAAGCCACCGCCACCCGTAAACTCCTGCATTCCTGATTCTACAACCGGCCTCCGGTCCCTATTCACGGCTTCATATTAATTCCCGACACTTCCCCTATCCTGCAACACATCATTCATCTTGCAATGGACAGTAACCCTATACCTCCCATTCCTTTCATTCTTCTCTTTGCCGCTCTCACCCTCTCCCACCCTCCGCTATCCTAGTTTCACGCTTCGTCCTTAGTTACAGGCATCAACTTATTCCAGGTGCTGATGCGACTATTGACAACTAGCAATATTAAGCAATTCTAGATGATCTTTACGAGTTATGATATTTAACAAAGCCCACTTGGGAAGGCTCTACTTTGTGGAAAGATTCCATTTAAATGAAAAAGAAACATAAATTTCCGCTAACAATATTGTTATTGTTAATATTGTTAGTGGAAATTTACAAGTTGGTTACGCATTGCCCAAAAATCTTCATATTTTGTAGAGTTACTTCAAAACCTTACTTATAAATGAATTTACACCACATATCTATTTAAAACATTGAGATTAGTTTCGGTCTATCCTATCACCTGGTTTTATTTCTTCCCACTAATATTATGTATTCTTCAACTATACATAAAGTATAAAAATCTCTTGCGGTGCATTACTGAAACTGCAAAGATTCAAGCCACGCAATTACAAAATACGTCTAGAATCTAGCCAAATACAACTACGTGAAATAGAGAATTGCTCTTGCTGTTAATAATCAAGGCATAAATTTGCTTTATTTTTATATTTGATACACATTTTATCTGTTTGATAACCTCGTAGTGTATAACGGAAACTTGATAAAATATTAAAGTGAATTTATGGACTTTTAGCTGTCGCAGTTTTTGCTTTCAATTATTTCAGCTCAACGTAGTCCCAATTTATTATGGAGTTTCCTTTAAAAAGTTAATTTCGGTATCAGAAAAAAATGAGTTGTAAATGTGAAAGTATGCCTTCGAAATGATTCGTAAAAGCAGATACGTGACCTTTTTAATGGTGCTTTCTTCGCAGAGAATACCAAATCAACGTTTATAATTTTGAGAGATGAGCAAATTAATTGATTCCATCGTAATGTTATTCCAGAGCCAGGACGGCGGAATTGGATTTGTTAAAAGACTCCCTCGAGGGAAAACTCCAAATCTTTCTTTTTATGACGCCATGAAATTTTCCCTTTCTACTCACTAATCCTCTAAAATTATATCTTCCCTCACTCCCTCAGCCCTCTATATCTCTCTCCCTTCCCATCCCACCTTCTCCGCAGCTAGGAGAGTCCATCCAGGGCGAATTGCACCCTCTCTTCTTCCCTCCACCAGCATCCCTCTCTCTTCATTCTTTTCCCCTCTCTTTCTCTTTCCATCCGTCTCCAATCTCTAATTGGAAAATAGTTGACGAGGTGGCGAAGAAGTGAGTGACATTTATGTCCGAGAAGGAAGGGGGGAGGCCATATGAGGGGTTGAGAGAGAGAGAGGTGGGAGAGGGCGGCTCACATACCTCCTCTCTCTCTCTCTGTTCTCTCTTCGCTACCGCCAGCGCAGCCCCACCCATAGCGACGAAAACCCACCCAGTCACGTGCCTCGTCACCCACAGCCTTCGAAACCCCACTCCTCTTCCCTTCGTACCCGCCGGCTCTCTCGTCCTCCCCTCGATTGATTGGATCTCGCCCAGATGGAAGTTGTCACGCGTCCGGTGTGAGACTGCACTTGACAGCTGCAATAATTGTTTCATTGTTACCCACCGGCGGGGCAACACCTCCTCCCCTCGTAACACAGTCCTGCGCCTCTATCCGTCCGTCACCTTTGGCTCTCTCTCTCCGTGTTCATTGTCTCGTTCCCGTCACTTCCCATTCATCCGAGTTCGCTGACCACGTGTTAGCACTTCTCCGGGGTTTCCTTTAATCTACGCATTCGTTATAGCGATTCCATAAGGAGTATGCGACTGAGTTGCCGCGACTTCGAAAACACTCGTCTTTTGTGGGAAGCGTAATCGCATGGTTACGAGCCACCCAATCAACGCTTGTGGGGGTGGAGCTCTTAAAGCGATTATTTTAGACACAATTTGTTAAAACAAAAATAAATTAAAGAGCGAGCTCAACACGACGGCGGAAACTAGTCAAATTTACGCAGTACTTTATGGGAATGGAAGTAAATACATATATCTCAAAATTAAATATTACTCTATGCATTTTTTCCAGATAATTAGTATCAGAAAAGTTGATTCCATGCATAAATTCCACTATGTATTATGATTTGAAGAGCGCTACTTGTCATTTAACGCCAAGTGTTACTGAATACCTTTGGGTTCGTTGCGAGTATATTTTATGGGATCTATTTATTATTAAAACTAACTTCGATTTCATCTAAGCTGTATACGACACATTTCGAGTAGTTATGACCGAAAATATTTAAAAGCTTTCTTTGGTGTATTTACAGCAGTCTCCTTAAAAAATGCCATTCTAGTGAAGACAATCTTATTTACGTATTTACTAAATAATATATTCATCAATCACCGTTCTTTGTCTGTAGATGGACATAAACTGCACGCCGAGGCAGTCGGACACCGTTCTCTATATAGTTCGCAGCATCAGTGGAAGCAGCAGCAAGTTCTCTATCTCTCTCCTTCTCCGTCTGTTTTTCCTCCTCTAAGGTCTCCCTCCGCATCCCCTTAGGGCCCTTTCGTCCCTTCCTCGCCCTCGGAAAGGGCTTAGTTTTTCATTCTCCCACCCTTACAGCGCCACATTCAATCCTCGGACTAATTAAGAACGTATCGAGAACTGACTTGTAGGGATTGGGAGGAAAATGAGGGGAGTGGGGGAGGAGAGAGAAAGGGGCAAAGAGGTGGGGTAAGGGAGGAAGCGTGTGGGGGCGGGAGTAAGAGTGGGATGGAGAGGGTTTGCGGATGGTATGGGTGTTGGTTAGCAAAAAAAAAGGGTTTGGGAGGGAGGGTGGACGGAGGAGGATGGGAGGAGGAAGGCCGCGCAAAGTGGGGTGGGGGTCAAAGGGGAGCGGGTCGAGGGTGGGGAAGGGGGCGAAGGGTTGTTTCTGTCTCTTACGTGTCCTGTTCTCTCTTTTCTGTCATCGAATGGGAACCTCGCAGTTGATTGACTGAGCACGCAGCGTCTTCCTCCGCCCTCTCAATTGAATCCGAGGGATTTCTATCTGCTCTCTCTCTCTCTCACTCTTATTCCCTCTATTTCACTCTTCTCTATTTCCCTGTCGAGAAGCTCCTCCCGGGGAAATGGAAGAAAGGGGTTCTTTCGGCGATGGCGTCCAATGATTGGCGATGTGCTCGCGAACTGCCGAGTGGCGTCCTAAGGGAGGCAATCGGCTTATCCGATAGTGCGCGCAAAAGGCAGGCGTCTCGAGGAAGGAGAGAGGAGGAGGCAGGCAATCCGAGTAGCTTTCTCAACCGCGATAGGAATACCGCTCATTTACGAGGCGATGGGAAATGCAGTCAGACATCAATCTGCTCACTAATGAAGGTAAACTTACAAATTTTCCAAAATCTCTTTATAGCTGAACATTTTTCCAAGCATTCGTTCACCAACATGTCGAAAACTTTTTAATGGAATTATTCGATGATCAGCACGGTCAATTTACGATTCATCTAATACATAAAAATGAATGTGTGTATATATGTATGTTTGTATGTCCCTTATACGTTTTTACACCGTTGAAGCTATCGAATTCAAAAGTTTCACGGACCATCCTATGGACAAAAGGAAGAACTTGGTCTAGGTTTGCAGGCCGTGGGTCTCTTATACCCCATAGGGTCAACAAAATACTATTTCCATAAGAATGCCTGGGAAATGGTGTGGAGAAACCCCAAAATGCCATGCAGTCCTTCACTGATGTGGATATAAATTGACCTAAATATTAACTTCTAATCACGAAAAATGGCTTATTTTGCGCAAAAAAGACAATATTTTAATCTGTTCACGTTTTGTCGTATTATACGCTAAATCGCTCGACATTTTTCTTTAAGCGCAAAATTTATCGGTTTAGATGACCACTTTCCAGGCGGCAACGAAACTAAATTTCTTAATTGTTGTCCTCCTCAAAGGGAGATAGCCACTTAAAGATTAATGCAAGGAAAGTCCACGCAATGGCGATCCGTAGAAGAAGAATAGCCAACGCCAAGTTAAAAGGTACAAATGGATTAAATATAGTCTATGATTACTATTAAAGTGAGTCAAATTATTTTTAAGGAATATTATAACATTGTTATCTTTTACCATTAACATTGAAAGATTTATCGCAACATAAATCGATACATCTACTTACATTTGTTCGATAACCAATATGTTGTTTATTGTTTACGTTTTGGCTAATAGTATTTACATAACCCACTTAATTTTATTGATGCTTTAAAGGCTTCGGTGCATCTATCCATGTGGATATTAAGCAAGACATTAATGCGTAAATATATTAATGGTAAAACTTTACAAGACAATAGATAAAATATTAAATGTTAATGTAAACATCGCTTGCGTAATTAAGGAATGGGGAACGAAAATTCAGGGCTTATGGTGCACTCGGAGTAATTTCTATTTTAATAAAACTGCTCGATTATGCCAAATATCCTTGATTATATGATAGATTCACCATTGAGATACACCCACGAGCACAAGCCTGACTAAAATTTTTCGATGGTTTCTTTAGGTGGTAGTTAAATTCCGTGTGAACCTTAAAATAAAATTCTTTCTCGAGCGAAGCCGGGTAAATGCAGCTAGTATTAAATACACGAGTAGTATGCGTATCTTTGATATTGCATATGAACGTTCAATTCGGTGGATCCCAACGTTTTCGTAGGCGCGACACCTGACTTTGAAACAAGTTTGCATATTTACCCATATGGGTATCACAACGTTTGGACGTATCTTTTTGTTATTACTACAGTTTGATCAAATTATTGGAGGAAATGTTGTTTCCCTAATGACCTATCAAGATTCTCAAATCGTTGATTTATTTATTTAACAAATTTCTGTGGTGCCCCTAAAAATCAACTGCGGCACCCCAGCTATGAACATTGGTATAATTGAATCAAGGAAAGCTATTCAATACGGCTTATGACAGCCAAATACTAACGATCTTTATAGTTTGAAGCAGGTGGGCTAACCAATGACGGGAAAAGATTGTTACCATTCTCATTACTCTGTTAATGCTCTTCGTTATTTCTTAAAATTTTAATTACACCACATCATGTTTGAAATAGATCAGCTCGTTTTCTCGCTATATAGCCAACTAGCGGAAACCAGCGTAAGAAATACACACCAATTCCTCCCAAGAATTCCTCCTCCTTGAACAATGAATTCCTTCCCTTGCTCTCACGCTATTGCTCCGCTTATTCTCTCCCTTTATCAACAGTATCTTTCCACCCCAAACATTTCAACCGCGATCTCACTTTTACTTCGGGCTCGTCGTTTCCTATCCAAGTCTTAACTTGCTGCCAGAGCGGTAATGACGCCACGCAGGCATTTATGTGCAAATAAGGATTCTTACCTGTAACAAAGCATATCGAGTCTGAATTACTCGCGTGCCTCCAAACGCTTTCATTCTCTCGCCGCTTTTAATTACGGACCTGAATGAACTAACGCCACATCTAAATCACATCCTCCCCCAACCTATCCTCTCCCTCTTCCTTCGTACTCTCTCATTTCCTCTACATCTCTCTCTTTTTCCCTCGCTATTATTCAAGTCTTTCCCTTTGCTTCCCTCCGTTGTGTGCCCTTTTTCGCATTGCTCATTCCTGCCATCCCCCTTCCGCCATTTCTAGTTCTCGATCCTTTTCTCTTGTGCTCATCTTTCTCTCTCCTTTCCCATACACTTGTAACCTTCTCTCTATCACATTCAATCCCTCTCTCTCTTTTCCAGAATGATTTTTCCATCGCGTATCCTTTATTTTCCTTCCTTTCATTCCTTTCTTTTCCTCCATCTTTCTGTTATCTCATTTTCTATCTCTCTCTAGTTCTCTCACTATTTCTCCATATACTGTATTTTCTGCTAGCTCATATTGCCTCCATTTTTTCCTCAGTGCCACATTCTTCTTCTTCTCTTTTATCCTCTGCTTTTCCCTCTCTTTCCCACACTCTCCTCCCCATGTCTCCCCTCTTCGCCACTCCTCTAAACTCCTCACGTTTCCGCGTGCAGTTCGCATTGGGAGAGGCTCACCCTGCCCCATCTCTCGGACACGCGCCCTTCTTTCTCTCATTCATCTTTCTCTCATTTCTGGTTCGCTTGCGAAACAGCCGCTTCTCCTTGATTGGCCAATGTCTGAGAGCTCACGTACATGACAATTAATTGGGTTCTTATTTTTTTGGCGATTCGATAAGAAGGTGATTCAGCGAAGGACGATATCGGCGTCACTCATCATCCTAAAACAAAAGAGTGACTGGGTATTGGCGTAGGGAGATTTAATTAAGTGTTAACGCGAAATGAAATTCAATTAAAATTATCGTATTTTTATTAAAGTCTGGAGTATGCAATTGAAAAAATAAATAAATTGGCGTCCCGGTCGAGATGATATTCTCGCAAATTTTGAGAGTTAAAAAAATAATACTATTGTCTTAAATTTATCCCAGTTTGCGACTACTTATATGCTTATCAGATAAAGGCCCACATTCCTTAATTAGTTTCCAGTTAATTGAATTATTACGGCTAAAATTAATTATCAGAAAATTTGCAAACACTGTCGAAATTTCCCAGGTTTTCGCAATTAATCAGAAAAACTCTCAGCAGCAGCAAATTGAAAATTATGAGTGAATTTCACAGAAAATCTTTAATTAAGCACTATTCTTGGAGATAATAATATTACATAAGGCTCATTCATGAATATTTATTAAGTTATCTAGAAATTGATAGTTTCGTTTTTTTTTTAATTTTGATCTGTACTTTTGATTTCACTCCCCTCTAAGACATTGCTAATTACACATTTCCTCCACCTCCATATATTTTCCTATTGTCCTTATTTCGACTCAATAAAGTAGTGAGCTTGAAGTATCATCATCGTCATAGGTAGTCTGTCCTTAGACAGGGCCGTGATTATTCCTGATTAAACCTGGTTCACCATATACTCCTATTTTCCGCTGTCATCTTCATATCTTGATAACTCTATTTCCCTTTCAAATCGTTTATCAACTAAACCCTTTTCCTACCTATTTCCCTTTTTCCATCTAGTTTTCCTTCTAACACGTCTTTAATCATACTCTCTCTCCTCAGGTAATGTCCAACCCAGTTTGCCTTCCTCTTTCTAATAGTCTGTATAACCATTCGCTTCTCTCCTACTCTTCGTAGCACTTTATCGTTTATTATCCTATCTGTCCATTTTATATTTAGCATTCTCCTCTAAATCCACATTTCAAAGCTTTTCTTAGGATCCATGTTTCTGCCCCATACAAAGTTATACTCCATACATAGCATTTTATGAACTTCTTGCGGATATCTTCCCTTATATTCCCCGTAAGTAGGTGTTTCTTTCTTCTGAAAGCCGCTTTTTCTTTTCCTATTCTTGTCCTGATCTCATCCGTACATTTTGCTTATCTTGTTATGATGCTTCCAAGATAGTTATAGTCTGAAAGTTGTTCTAAAGGCTTTCCTCCAATACTTATGTTCAGATCCTCTTCTTTGCCCGACATTCGAATGACCTTGCATATTTCTGTATTAATTTCCATACCGTATTTTCTACTTGTTATTGCTAGTCTTTTGATCATTTTCCGGAGTTCCTCTTCCTTTCTTGCTATAGGCACTTGAACATCCACGTATTTTACTGTTCTTATAATCCTTCCTCCAATTTTAAAATCCCCTTTGCCTTTTAACGCTTCTTGCATTAGACTTTCTACATATATATTGAATAGGGTTGGCGATAGGGAGCAGCCCTGTCTTACTCCTCTACCGATGTCCACATTCTCCAACCTGACCTTTACAACTTGATTCACATATAGATTCATGATCAGTCTCCTGTCTTTCCAGTCTACACCTATACCCTTTAATATAATCATCAACATTACCCAATTTCCTCTATCAAAGGCCTTCTGTCCGTCAACGAAACATACGCAGTTATCTTGACTGTACTCTAATGCCATTGCTCATATGGTTCTAACTACCCTTATAGCATCTCTAGTTACTCGTCATTTTCTGAAACCGAATTGATCTTCCCCTAGCATTTATATTGCCTTTTTCTCCAGCTTTTTATTAAGAATCCTCGTGATGATCTCCGAAGTGTATAGCAGAAGGATTATGGTTCTGTAGTCTTTACACTGCATTGCCTTTGGCTTCTTCTTTAGAGGGACCATTTTTACTTCTAGGAAATACCGAGGCTACTCTTCCGTCTCGTAAATCTTATTAATTAATTTCGTGATCGCTTTGAGTTCTTCTGATCCCATGACTTTAAGTACCTCAGCCGGTATTCCATCGCTGCTAGTCGCTTTCCCTTTCTTTAGTTCCACTCTCGCTTTTTCTACTTCGCTCTCCATAATACTTGGTCCTAAGTTGTCTTCTTCAATGATTTACTCATCTTCCAGTTCTATTTTTGCCGATCCTGCCTGCTTCCTGTATAGTTCCTTAATGTATTCTTCCCATATCTGTGCTTCATCCTTTGTTTCTGAGGCTATCTTCTAATTCGTATTCATAATTCCTTTACCACGAATTCCACTAGACTTCTTATCTTCTAATTCCAGTGCCCCAGCGTACATCATATCGCACCGTCCTAACTTCTCCAGTTGTTGCATTTCATCACATTTTTCTTTTATCCAATTTTCTCTAGCTTTATCTGTCATTCTTCTCAACTCATTGTTTATACGTCAATAACTGGCTCTATCTTCTTCACTGTTAACATTTTTCCATCTTCGCCTCTCATCAATTTTCTCCAGCATTACCTTGGTGATCCATGGCTTTCAGATTTTCTTCTCTTGTTTTCCAATCTCTTTATCCAAGGTTTCCTTGATAGTGGTTTTAAATTCTTCCCATTCTATATCCACGGTCTTGGATTTGCTTTCCACATTTGTTAGGTGATCTTCCAACTTCATTCTGACTACATCCTGCCTTTCTTTCAGTTTTTCTAGGTCGCAAGTCTCTTTCTCTTCTCGTTTTTCTTATTTTTTTGAGCTTTGTACTAACGCCAACTATTAGAAGGCTGTGATCTGAATCAATGTGTTCTCCTGGTAATGCTTTGGAGGTCTTTATGCTGTTCCTGAATCTTTGTTTTACTAGGATGTAATCTATTTGGCATCTCATTCTATCTCCTGGACATTTCCACGAGTATAACCTTCGTTTATGTTTTATAAACCATGTATTCGTCACTACAAGGTCATTATTAATGCATAATTCTACCAGTTTTTCCCCTTCTCGGTTTCTCTTCTCTCTTGCCCGACAACATTTTCTCCTATCCTTCTCCGACTATGCTGTTCCAATCTCCCATTATTATGCAGTGTACTTTTTCTCTTCCGTCTTCTTCGAAAATTTCATTAATTTGCTTATTTATTCATCTTCATGCGCTGATGTTGGCATATATACCTGGATTATCAGCATGTCCACTGGGACTGCTTTTAGCTTTATTGCCATCAGTCTATCGTTCGTTGCTATTATCTTTGTCAGACTTTTCATCTACTCCCCTTTCCCCACTACTTCCTCCAGAGTAAACTGCCGTGGACTCTTCCGAGTGGAACTGTCCTTCTCCTTCCCATCTAGTTTCACTCAGTCCTACAATGTCAACTATATTTCTTCTCATTTCTTCTTTCAAGTTCTCTAGCTTTCCTGATTTTCTCATAGTTCCTACGTTCCAAGTGCCTATTCGTAGATTACTTTCAACAAATGTTTTCCTCAAGGCATTCCCCGCTCGGGGATCCGATTGGGGTTCTATTTTACCTCCGAATTGTTTAACCTTGAGAGAACTCATATTGCCCAACCGTATAATCATTACTTGGGATTGTAATGTGGTAGTTTCTCTCTTGCTTTCCACATCGCAGTACTGTAGCCGTTCAAATCGTCCCGATCACGCCTACAGCTGTATTGGATATAGACCCAGCCTACATCATTTGCTTTTGGCTCTATATCATACTGACAGTACTGCTGCCTACTGCCAGGCATCGATGAGTTTATTATTATTTTTTTAAACCTCCTATCGCGGGGTTTGAACCCCGCACCTTTGTAATGGGAAGCCAACACGCTAACCACTACACCACCAGTGCGACCATAAGGTATAAGTATAAGGAAGTATTAGGAAGTGCAAAGTCCCACATATAGTGACTTTTGCTATTTATGTATTTCAGAAGTGAGAATATCATTATGCTGTTCGCTGCTTACAAGAGTACTATAATGCTAGCGTTACTATGTCGGTTAACTTTTGGTGATCGGTTCCTTTAAGTTTTATCTTTTTACTATTTTGGTTATCTATCATCTTAGCCGTTTAAAAATCCTTATTCCTTAATGATCTCCTTTTTAACACTGTTGTCAATTGTCATTATAATCGGTTTTCAATTTTCGTTTCTTTACTTCCACGTTCCTCGATTATTTTTCTCCGAAGCTACATACAGATGCATTGTTATCTCTCTTTCGATCTCTTTGGGGTAAGACTACCTCATTCTTTCTATTCTGATGTTAAATATCTAGAACACATAAAATGAGTGAAAATATCTTTGGGCATTTTCGTGACACCAAAATAAATGCGATGATCTCGGATTCGAATAAACATAACTCGTGAATGAAGATTAATGCATATTTCCTGCATTCGTAAAATGTCGCCGGAATTCAAAGCTTGGCGATGGGAGCGAATGAGAACAAGATTTGGAATTAGATAGAGGCGGACGGGGAGGAAAGAGGCAAGGGAAGAATGATCGATCCTCCGTTGGCAGTTGGAACAAGATGAAAGCGAGAGAGAGAGAAAGGGGCGGGAATGATAAAGAGAGAGGAAGAGAGAATGCCAAAGAGGGGGAATCCAAAGGAGAACAGAGCTGCGTGCGTCTGCTACTTTGATCTAATCCCTCGATTGGATTAATAAGACATACGCTACTTAGCGTAGGAAACTCATTTCGAATTTGAGGCGGAAGCCGATTAGCGTCCGTTTACAACCCACGGGTCCATCCTCTTATTATCCTCTCGTTCCAACCGCCACCCCCCTCTGCCGCTCCGCTCTCTGCTTCCCCTTCCTCTCCAAACCCTCCATCATCCCTACCATTCTATCCCTTCCCCTTCCAAATCTGCCGTCTTCCCCTCTTATCTTCACTCACTATCATTCCCACAGTTCCCGTCCTCTGATGAGTTCGTGGTCTCCACCTTTATCTCCATTTTCCTCTATCTTCATTCAGGTTCTCTCAAGTGAGTGTGTATATACGCATATATACTTATACATCTGTATGTTTTATGCAGAAAGATAAACATTCCTACTCTGTACGGTAGGAATGGGAAAAGGCTTTGATCAGATAATTGTTTCCATTCACTACTTATGGGTGTTATTATATGTGTCCAAATGTAGCTCCTTTATCTAATGTACCGTGTGCCATTGAATAATTCTCATCAATATATGTTAGAATTCAGTTCAAAGGGGAAATAAGTATCATCATTTCAATTAACTCTGCGGCACGGATATTTATGTTTTTACACGAAGTTGTGGCTTTAGAATTACATTCAAAGTCAAAGCTCACAAAAAGAAAGAAAAGAACTTTTGTGATATCTGCATTAGCGATTTGTTCTTGTAGTGAATTTAAGAAACATCTAAATGGTTTATGCATCCGATTCCGTTTAGCCTAGCGTATTTAAAACTAAATGTTATGTTCATTAAAAAAAACTGCTCAACGTCATTATAGCATCGAATCAATTAGTTAGCTTAGCTTAGAGACTTACTTTCCTGTAAAATAAAAAATACCCCATCGGTCAATAAATAGACCCAAAGAGATGAGTAAATAACAAATTTACTGAAATTTTCTTTAAAAAATTCTAGCGATATCATTAATTAAAAACATGCCTATGGAATTAATATTTCTTGGTGCAGTACGGTGGCAAATTGGCACTTTACGCTTATTCGATGGGCATTCAGTAAACAATAACCATAACAGGGTTTTCCTTCATTGTAGTACCTGACATTTAAGCATCTTCATCAACTCCTGCGAGTATGTTTTGATACCACGGTTCCGTTTATTTGAAGAAAAATTTGCGTTAGCTACGTCGAGTCTCTCTTGACCGCTATCCTTTTTTTCCCCGGTCTAGCTCCTTCCGACACGCCCTTTTACTATCTCTCCTCCGCCCCATTTCCTTCCTCACCACGCAATCTCCGGCTCTCCTCCCTCCACCAACTTACACATCCAACGCCAACAGCCATATCCTTCTCAAGACGTCAACCTCCTTCCCGTCCTACTGCTCTGCGCGTCGCGTTGGCCCTCGGCCTCCGGACCGTGGCGTGCCTGCCCTTACCCCTCCCGGCCATCACAACTCCCTCCTCCACCTATCATCCCCGTCAAAGTTCTCTTCCCGTCTTTTCAACTGCCCTTTGGAAAACGGGCCTTCCTGCTTGTTTTCTCCTTTCATTCCCATTCCTTCGCTTAACGCCGTTTCCGTGGCTTACGCTTAGTGCAAGGCCACAATGGTCATTCATGGCCTCCACCTCCTTGTCCCCATTCATTTAGCATGGTACGTTCCCCGGCCTCTCTCTCTCCCTCCGACCTCGCCCTCTCTCCTTTCTCCTCCCGTTTAGCGGATGACCGTTTGCAGTTGTTCTTGCGAGAGAGAAAAACGAGGCCCTCGATTTCCTTTTCCCTTCGCGTACCTAATATCGAACACCGGATGCTGTATTGCAGCAGAGTTTTTCAGGGCAATTAGGATTTTTTTCTTTCTCTCTCTCTCTCTCGAGGGGAAATCTATTATGGGGTTTGACGCAATGGTCTGCTTTGCTCAGATGTTGGCGGATTCGACCTCCATACGAATTTTCTTCCCACGGAAAGTTTCCTCATTCAGAAATTCAACCATCAAAGTTATCCACTTAGTTGTTTTGACTATTTTCTTAACGTTACTGTCCAATTAACGACCTGTTGTTGGGAGATAATAAAAATCCCATCAGTTTTTATGTATGTGATTTATCATACAAACTTTTTCATTTTAGTGAAGAATAAATTTACTTTTATTAACTTTTAAATTTATGAAAATCTCATGGGCGGACATTCAGATACAATGACCCGTTAAAACACTAGTTATGATAACGTATAAATCATAATCGGAATGCCAGTTTCCATTAATTTGTAAGTATTAATCGCGCATACTTCATGAGTTTGATTGGTTACCCTATTTTTAAATCCGCTATGTTTTGCGCTAACAATGTTTTATGTGTGACCAAAATTCCTAGCGGTAACTGACAAATATATTTGCATTATCTAGTCCTTGGATGCGCTTATTAATTTTTATCGCCATCGAGGGAAAGGTCCATCCCGTAGTAAATGAATACAATTTATAAACTGCTTTTCTCACTAAAAAAATCAGGAAATATTTTGCTGTCCGGGATCAAAGAATCTATTTACGTATATCGATCGTGACGTTACACTACCTTTATATTTAATTCGCATCACAAGCTAGGCAGCTCATGGCTCATAAACACGCTTCTGGGATATTTTTCCGCCGATTTAGCACGCTGAAAGATAATCGCGCAGTGGAAAATAGGGCTAACCTTTCTAATTACGGATTGCGGATCGAACGCCACCGTGGCCCTAATTATTCGCCAATTGAGCACGCTCTCCTCACGTGTCCCGTAAAAGAGAGAATCTACCGTTCCCTTTTGCAATCGCCACCTACCGCTAGAGCTACTCTTCTCCACCGCACACCGACCGCCCCCCCTGCTGGTCCTTTTGAACGGTGAGGCCACGTGTAAGAGGGTCGCCCGTGAACCACCCTCGCCTCCGCCAATATGACAGGAGGGGCAGGGTCGGAGGAAAAGGAAGGCGGAGAGGAGAAAGGAGAGAATGAGAGGGAGCGATGTGAGACGTATTGGCCTGGGTACGCTAAGGGTGGGCGGGGGTGGAGGGGTCGGAAGGGGGGGTGGAGGGGTCGGGAGGGGGGGTGGAGGGGTCGGGAGGTGGGACGGGCGGTCGCAAAGAACCGCGCGCCAAAACCGATCTCTCACGCCCGCTTGGCACGGCTCTCCCCGCACGCATCGCACGGCGGCGCTTCCCTCACGCTCACGCCTTGGTGCGTGCACTCGTTCACACGCACGCATTACAGCCGACCGAACAATTAGAGGGCAAACGCGCGCGCACACAAGCCATTACCCGCTCGCCACCCTTTTGCACCCCTCCTCCCCCCCATAAACGAAAAACGCAAAGCCTTGTGCGAGGAGAGGGTGGGGGAGGAAAAAATGCGCATCTCACCGTTCAACTGTTCACTAGCCCCTTGTTAATGCTCTCTTTCCTCTCCTCCCTCTCTCTGTCAACGTGTGATATGACGCGCCGTTGTTTCGAGAGGCGACAAGGCGCCGTCTGTCGCCTAGTAAACCGACGCAGGCGATTTGAGATCCCTATAGAATAAACCTCTATTACATCCGATGACTATGATGCTGAATTGCTTCAAAAAACTATTCAGAACATGATATACTTATATGCACCAAATTTAAAAAACTTCGGAACCAAAATCCCAAAATCTAAAAACCCGATTAAGTACAAATTATTACGAATAAATGAATGTACATATTTGATTTAGCTTCAAAGAGATTTATAAGGAAATTATGATAGGCATTGTATGACTCCGAGTTTTCTTTCTCATAAATTTAATATAGTTACTTTCATTATTGCAGATATTTAAATTGACCAGGTTGCAATAAATTTGATTCTGTTATATGCTTACGTTTTATGCTCGGATTCTGCCGTATAGATAGTTGTTTCGTCGTCACTTTTGTATTTTTGTTGTAGTTCTGATGAAATAAAATCGATTATTGTTAATTATATATACTTCTATGGTACACATGTACCCGTTGTTGCTACTAGGAAATTAAATTTAATTCATATTAAGTGTATTAAAAAGTTTTGTAATAATAGTGCAATGAGTGAAAAACAGCAATCCAAATGACAACAGTCAAATGTGACAACAAAAGATATATTGCATAACAAACATACGTGGATACAGACCTGGAAACGAGTCAAGTAGAGCTAATAAGTGTTTTCTAATTAATAAGCAATCTTTCTCTCCGAAAGAAGTTAGAAACATCTTCAAAATTCTATAAGTAACTCCCATAGCCATAGATATAATTTCATTATTGATTTCATACAAGCTGAGCCCGCTCATCATCTGATTCATTGCTGCAGTACATCCAAGCACAACACAATGCATCTACCATTTTTACCAAAACACTGAGTACGAAAGAAATAGAAACAAAACAAACGAAACTGAGCGCGCAGTATATGGTTTCTTTTGAGACCGCTTGTTTCCCCTTTGGCGTACGTTGGCACTCACAAAACTTAATTTTTTGGATTATCTGGGTTAGTTTTTCTCTCATGACTTTAGAGAGGTCCTGAGGCGGAAAAGGGGTTTCGAGAGAGGAGTAAGAGAGATATGTGGTGCGGAGGAAGCCAGAGGGCGAGAGAGGAAGTGAGTGGGAGCGGCGGCAGCAGGACCGGTTGTCTGCTAAAGGGAAGTGTATCGATCTACTTGGCGGGTCAAGTCGGCCGAGAAGACTTTTGTCATCCAAATAAGGGGTTTTAAAATATTCGTTTATGCTTCTCGCCGAACGGAGAGGGTATCTGAATATGGAAGCCTTAGGAAAATTACTTTTAAAACTGCTCGGAATTTTATTTAGGAGTTGTTAGAGAGTGCGTTTCGGAAAAGATTATACAATTTCATCATTATGAAACAAGTCTAATTTAGTGACGATCATGAATGATATCCTCAATACATTAGTAACAGAATCGATTTAAAAAATATTAATGCTGTAAATACATCTTTACGGCGATTTAGATCAGTTTCCTTTCGCATATTATAACTACATTGTCTCCTAACACTCGTCCTCGCAGTTTTTTGCCGTACTAGCTTCACCTTAACGAGAGAAAATAATCATTTTTGAAGTATGCTTAAGAAGCAAAGATTGCCACACAATGCTATCAGTTTAAAGTGTTTCGGGGTCCTATAGCATAAAGTGATATCATTATCAAAATCTTTAATATGAATTTGTTACTATCCGCTTACTCCATGTAAATTATCGGTCTCAGTTGATGGCTTGCATCGTGTAAGTTACACAGCTAACTCTTTTTAAACTTTCATAGCAGCAGAAAGTTTCTCTTTATCGTTTACTTTGCACGCGTGTCAAAAGAGACTCCAAAATAACTCGTCCAAAGGTGAGAATAATCACGCGTCCTCGACTTGTTTACAATGTTCTCGAGTCGTTTAAGGGACTAAGCTCTTTAAAAGTACTCCGAAAGGGAAGAAATAAAGCGGAAAATGCGAGAGGAGAAAAAAGGAGATTTTCGGAATCTTGTAGGACGAGGCTGGTGTTGTGGTGGGAGTGACACAAAGGTGAGAGAGAGGGCCTATTATGAGGAGAAGAGGGGTGTAGGAGAGGTGGAGAGAGGAGAAAAGGAAAGGGATTAGAGGCGAAGAAGAAGTAGGCCTTTTTTCCACGCAAAGAGAAGGAGAGAAGGCCGCGACACACACACATGGGTTGGAGGCATGAGCTGGAGAGGGATGAGGGGGTGGGCGAGGGAACGAGGACGGTCACTCCGCCCCCACGCGACCGTAACATTCGCAGATCCTTCTCGCCCGTGTTCGGAAAGAAAAAAGACGGGACGAGCGACAATTGAGGTTTTGACAGCGGCTGAAGGCACTTAACTCCTTTTGCGAAAGAGAGAGAGACCACTTTGGGACTCAATGGCGGATTCCCATTCACTTCCCTCGTCCATCGTCTCTCCCTTTAACCGCTTCGAGGAGCTTGCTCGCTGCTCTCCCTTTCTTTTTTTTTCTCCGGGAGAGGGAGCGGAGAATTGGAGGCGTTCGTGAAAGGGCCCTGTCGGAATGGGTGGACCAAGGTGTGCCGTTGTGAAGGGATTTTTCATAGAAGAGAGCCAGCTCCTCCGCTTAAAAGAAACAGTTCCTAGGTATCTCCGCGTTAAGGAGGGGTGGGAATTCAAAGAGAATCGACCGAAACGGAAAGACACGAAACGTGGCACACACTCGAGAGATGTGTTTAAGGCGAGAACGGTATCGCGTGAAACGGGAATGAAATAATTGGAGTTGAGCTTGGAGATAGGAGACACAAATCTGGCTATTTATTTGTTTCATTTCTCATTTACGCTTATGGCCGTTACATTTGAGGTCCTCTAGGTTTAATGTTTACTTCATCTTCGTGGATTTTAAGTTGGCCTCAAGAAACAGGCCAAAAATATTTCCTCTATGTAAGCTACATTTTGGGAACAATAATTTTAAAAGTAACACTTCCTGCTTAATTGCCACTTTCAGCAAAGGGATACTATGTTAAGAGTGACTATGACTGCTTGTGTATGAACGCACAGTAGGGATCATTACTCGAGAGAGTGAATTAAGATACAACTAAAGAAACGAATGCATTTAACCACAAATAAAATTTGCGCATTTACATAAAATTTAACAAGCTAAGTTTTCCATAATTTAATTTTACGACATTTTTAGGTCTTCATGAACCACGATTTTATAAGGTCCAGTTATTTTTTAATATTTGCATCGTTCCGTTAATTTTATCAGGAACAAACCAAACCTTTCTCATATGCGCGGACAATAATTCATCTAATGTGATATAATAAACACTGGTATAGGAAGGCACTTATTCTGAAGGCGGTGATTGGCTAAGAGACAAATGGAGGGAGGGTTAGCCATGCGGGCAGGAGAGGACCTCGCGGCAGCAGCCGAGATCAAATTAGGAGAGTGACTTCCCCATCACCTTTTACCTCCTCCCCTCACATTCCTCCCCTCTCCTCTCCCTGCGCGCTTTCCCCACCCTTAATCTCCCCTCTTCCTCCCTCTATACATCCACCCTCCACTCACTCCACCCTTCCTCTCACTCCACCCTTCCTCTCCCTCCACCCTTCCCCTCCCTCTACCCTTTCTCTCCCTCCACCCTTCCTCTCCTCTCTCCGAGCTTCCATTGTATAGGAATCGATACGTGGGGAGGCGGAGAGGGGGAGGGGAGAACTCTTCCCCTCTCCCATCCCTCGTCCCGCACCCCCTCTCCCCATTGGCCGGGGTGCACCCGTGGCCACACCCACCCCTCACACCCTTTAACCCTCCACCCACGCATTTCTGAGGGGAAGGAGTTCGGGCGACTTGCGTAGAAAAGGGTCGCTTGCTGCGAAGCGAACGCACCGTAACTGTGAGGTCGAGAGGGCACTGGGGTAATAGGCAAGGATTCCTTAGTCTATCACTTGTAATACGCGAAGGCAAATTAAGTTAGACATACAATCTGATAGAGAAAGTAGTAAGCTATAAGCTAAACATCCTGCAGAATCTGCCCTGTGTAGCTCAAAGCTTCGAGATTTAACCAGTAACGGGAGCAATTGTGCGACAGCTACGAAGTTACCAAAATTATAACAACAATTATAACAAAATTATAAGTTAAAAATTCGATCTAAACAATTAATGCTTCATAGCCAACAGCTATTCCGATTCAAATATGAAATTTAGCAAGAATATCTCATTTAACCGTTTTGTGGGTAGTCCAAGTGTTATTTACGCTTCCGTCTCTTTCTAATATCTTTGAATTTAGCTTATAGTGGTCCTAGAATATAATATAGCCCTATGATATGCAGCGCAGTTTTTATCAATATTTAGTCACCGAGAGTCTCTTAGATTTTATTTTATTTTTAAGCAGCTCGCTATTATCTTTGATTACCAGCATCTCTTTAAGTCCACAATTTCTTTGTACTTGGTAAAAGCTATTTATCTAAAGAGACATTCAAACCATTCAGCTTTATAGTTAACGAAACAATCCTCTTGTGGATGATTTCTGATTGGTGCAGCGGTTTCAATTAATTTTTAATAATAGATGATAGGGCTCAGTGACGTCACTAGGATCAGAAGAGCCCGCGGAAAAATATTACTATTGGCCCCTCTCCCCCAACCCTCTCAACCGACAAATAAGTATTTATGTTCAGTTAAAACTGAAAACCGTTTTAAAGTCTACCAAATTCTACTTATTTATCAATAGTTAGGAATATGCTGAAATGGTTATTCTTCTCAAATTATTCTGCCCAAAAATAATTATTAACTGGAAAGCCATTAATAAATTAGAATAAAAAATAGAAATTGCAAAAATATCTTAATTTCTTCTATATTTCGAAAAATTCGTGGGTCCCCAATGGTCCTCTAGGCCCGTGGCATTTAACCACCAACGCCACTCTATTGTCTTACCACTGCTATGGCTTCAGAAGTGTCTGCTTATGCAGTTTTTCCTTTTTTCACATGCAGCTCGGGAATTATAAAGCTTGTATGTTTACCCAACTATTTGGCACGACATTTAAAGAGAATAGAGATCGCACCTCAATAATTTTCAATTAAACAATCACTACTATGTGCATAAAAAGAGCGTATCATTTTCGATTACCATTACTTCCTTTGGCGATCTATGATTTCCTCAACGTTTGCGAGCGAAATAAAACCTCGAGCCATTCGTATGCGCATTGATTCGGTTAATCGCGAAAGAGATGAGGAGATGGGAAGGAAAAAAGTTGTATTGCCGCAGAGCCCATTCTCTCGAATGTAGTGGTAATGTAAACTCCAAAATTAATTGCAATTAGAGACCGAGCGAAACGAGAGATAAGCGCGTTTGATTCTCTCTCTCTCGAATATAATGAATTGCCTTAAACCCTTTTTAGAGTTGAGCGGGGTGAGATTGCGGTGACGAGCATTGTTTTTGGAGATTCCCGAATACATGGTCCGAGAAAGTGAAGATAGTAGAAAAGGAGAAGGTCGCTATCGAGGGAAAAGAAATGTGGGTCTGGCATCTTCAAACTACTTGGAATTTCGTTCAATTAAATCTTTGACAAAGCACCCCAAAGACACAGGGGCTTCGGGAAAAGTGCTGACTACGGCAGCGATCTCGAGTACCTTCACTGATAGAGATCCAACGTAGGCGGGGGTACGCCCAGAAGGAGAAAATGAGGGAATGGAATTGAATAGGGAAAGAAGAGAGTACGAAGAGGATAGACGGTGTAAGAGATTTAAACAAAATATACGGATGGTGGGAAGCGAGGGAGATGTGAGAAAAAGGAGAGAGAAAGAAACAGAGGGAAGGGAGAGAGGGATGAGAGAGAAAGGAGGGAGAAAGAAAAAAGGGAGAAATTGAGAGGTAGTGGGAAATGTAGAGGACAGGGAGAGGACGATGGAATTAGGAAGGGATAGGGAGAATGTGGATGAGAGAAAGAAAGAGGAAGAAGGGGGAATCGGAAAAGATACGAGGGGAGGGAGAAAATAGGGCGGGAGTGAGAAAAAGGGTTAACTGTGGAGAAGAGAATTAGCAAGGGTTCGTTGGCGATTTGTCATTGTCAGGATTTGTGGGTGCCAAGGGCGGAGAGGAAAGGGGCGGTGGGGAGAGGGGAAGTTTGGGAGAGTAAGGGGGAGAGAGAAAGAGAGGAGAAATTCGGGGGGAAAGGAGAGAAAGAGGAGAGGAGGGACAAGGAACCCTGGGAATGAGCAGGTTTTCGGGAGGAAGGGAAACAGAGTGAAAGAGTAGATGCTGGGGGAGGAGAAGTCGTAGAATTAGATACGGTGTGGGCGTGACGTCATTGGTGCTGCATCCGCGTAAATCATGTAGGTGGGGAGGATGCTTGCGAGTAGGGGAAAAGAGAGAGAGAAATGGAGGAAGAGGATGGGGTGGAGTGGTACGGTAAGGATGGGATTAGGACTGAGGAGGGATAGTGGTGTTGGTAAAGGTTTTGCAGGAGTTTGAAATCAAGTTGACTGGAGTCGGAAGTTAGGCAAAAGCGATTAATAAGTAGAGGTGCAGCGAACGTAGTCCTCCCGGCTGAATTTCAACATCGAATCCCGCTTAATTTGTCTTGATTGTTGATTAAAGGGTCACGATTGTATTTCAAGTGGAAAATATGCTGTTCGTACTGCTCATCAAAGCTATTATACAATTCCTCTGATGAAAAAATACTTACTGGATAGCAAGATGGAAAGTTGAGGAGATGACCTCTTATACATGTTCGCATAAATCTCCAACAGAAATTTGACATTTAAGAAAGAGAAAAAATCCTGTACTCGATTGGGAATCGAACCCCGGTCCACAATTTGCCGGGTAGGTGCTTTAACCGGCAAGTGGGGGAACCGGATTCGATTACAGGATTTTTCTCTCATTCTCAAATGTCAAATTTCTACTTACTGGATGATAATTGTCATGAATTACTCTTTTTAGACAATAAGGACAAATTCAATATTTAGTGTCTATTATCTTAGAAATTTAAGGCAGAAATTTTCATTATACCTAAGCTTAATGTGTATATTTATCAACATTTTAATGATTCATCATGAAAATTAATTTTTTCTTCGAAAATCGTTATATTTCGCATATATTGCATCTCAAAATCCTTGATACTCTTTGTGATGGATCCAATATTCTGAGGAGGAGCCAAAAATACTATAACCTTGTAAAATTTCCTTTTCTTTGCCGGTCAATTTGAATTTGTTTTACTTGGCGTTTATCCCAAAATCCCAAATTCAATGAATACATCGGAGAGAATATCTTCCGGGATTTAAATTTCAGCTCGCGAGATTGAAAGCCAATTCCATTACAAAAGGTCCGTGGCCTAACAAACAAAGCCTTAAGGGACAGGGCCCCATCCCCCGTTTTGTAATTAAAATTGCGGGGACCAAAATATAAGCGAAGGAAACCCTTAAATGGCGGTTGGGGAAGAGTCCCTTAAAAAGCAAAGCATTTGAATCGATGAGTGCCAATGCGGAACGCTGTGGCACCCGCTCCTTCCCTCGGGAGAAGGGGAATAGGCGAAGGAAGGAGAGCAGGATGGGAAGGGAGGAGTGAGGGAGAGGTAGGAGGAGCTTGAGGAAATGGAAGAACATGCATAAGAGGACGAGGGAGGGGGAGTGAGGGGGGAGAAGAATCCGCAGTAGTGAAGAGGTTTCAGAAGGATATAGAGAGAGGGAGGGAGATAGTAAGGAGATGTGAGGGAGGTAGAGAGTAAGAGAGAAGGAAGAGATGAAAGGGAAGTGGGATGGAACGCTAAGGGAGTTGCGTCGAGAAGAAGGCCCCCCAGGCATCCTCCCTTCCTCTCCTCCCTTCACCTCTCCTCTCCACTCCCTTCCTCAACAACTCCGCTCTCCCCTTCCTCTCTCCACCCTCGTTTCTCATCCCCTCCCCTTTGAACGCCCCAGTCCTTGCTCGCTGCTGAATTACTTGAGTTAATTAAGTCTAAGAGTCAACACTAACCTTGAGTAACGAGCAGACTACGCGAATTCCATTCCCCTTTACGGAAACTTCCCCTTCCCCAGCCTTACTCCCACCCCAAGGGCCTCAAAACTCCCTCAGCCCCTGCTATGTCTCGCTTTCTCTATCTTTCCCTTTCTCTCTTTCTCCTCTCTTCTCGTCAACCCACCTCTCTTTCTTTCTTCCTTTCGCTTCTATCTCCGCCTCACTTTTCCTTTCTTCTTTCTCTTTCTGAATCCTACATTTCTCCACTCTTCCTCTCTCTTTCTGTCCCTCCCTCGCTCTCTTTCCCCTCACTTAAGAGGCTTCCGTCCTCTCATCTTCCTCGCAACCCTTCTTTTCTCCCATTCATTCCGCACGTCCTTTTGTAATGCACTCTTGCTCTCGCCTCCCTGCTCGCATGCCTCTTTCTCTCTCTCTCTCTCTAAAGACGGATATTTTAATTAAACTCCTCTTTTCGTCGTATCTTCCTTACTTGGCTTAATATAAAACGTTTACGGAACGACTTCATTTTGTGTTTTTTCCTCTTTCTTCGCTGAATAACCGGTTAAACGTAAATGCAAAGCAACCCCGTAGTTACGAGGCGGTTGTTCCCTCCGTCTTGTGAATTTTCTCTCCTAACGACTAATGACCCCTTTCCTTGTCCCTTTCTTTTAATGTTATGCGTAAATTAAGCACCAATCATGCGCGTTTTTTGTAAATTTTTGGAAGCTCAAAAAAGTTCTCCAATAAGGGCCAGAATTAAATACTTTCAATGGATGGAAAATTCCGTAGATTCCACCCGAAACGTCCTGTCTTCCCTTAATAATCACTCTAGTGCCTATTTTCTTCTTTTCCTTTATCCTTTTCCCTTTTCCTATAGCTCATCCTCTGGTTCTGATGTTGTCTGTAATTAATTTTCTCGAGCCGAATTGAGCGTGTCCCCATTTTTTTTCTTATAAGACCCAGCGTATTTACCTCACCTTGCTGTGATAAATATCACAAAGCTGCCATCTTTTTGGATCAAGGCACAAAATAGAATAGATAGTATACTTTAGGGTTATTAGATGTTTAATCAAAATAAATAAAACCATATGAATTATCAGTTTATTGACATTTTTTCGTTTTGTTTGGTATCACTTTTTCGTTCAATTCGACCTTTGATGACAGACTAAATAATCTAATTCTTACAGATGTACTACCACTTCCAATTTTTATGCATCATAATCTATTATTTATTTATTTACGGCAAGGTTGAGGCTGTTTGGCCTTTTATTTCACCTAACCGTGTACAATATACAAAGAAAAGAGACCAAACAAAATTGAAAACTAAATGCATACAAGCTGGTCTTTGCTGATGGGTCAGGTTAGAGTGTGTGTTGAAATTTATAGGAAATGTAAATTTGTATCAGCAAAACTAATAAATGTAAGTTCAACCCAGGGAACAAGCTTCATATTTTTAATTTCAAGAAGTTTCAGGAGAGAAGTTATTATCTCCCAGAAGGAATATTTGATTTTTTACCTGCCTTATACAAATATTACGACACACACTAAAGATTTTTCTAACCGGGAAAAGCTAGAAAGAAATAACGCAGAGTGCTAATTATCTCCACTGAGGCATTAGCGACGTATTGCAACCCCCTTAAGGTGTTCCTTCTAAACAGGTGTCGCCATGTCTCCGAACTACACCTCCGAGGCGCTGCATCGGCATTCTAGGAAGGCGTGGAAGAAGTGCAGGTTTGATCGGGTGCGGTGAAGGTGGGTGCAAAGAGAGGGAGAAAGGGTAGGAGGGAAGGGGAGGGAGAGGTTCGCGACACACACACAGTGTAGACTTGTATATTGCCCGTCGCTCGCCTGTGAAATTGAATTATTATCCGATGGTGGCGCCTAGGGCCTTTGCGGTTTGTTGAGACTGCCATAAAGGGACATAGGAGAGAGGGAAAGAGGGAGAGGCGTTGTATGCAGGGACGCATAAGGGGGTTAAGGGGAGGGGTAATTAAGGGCCACAGTATTGCGATTAAGGCAGCTAATGTACCTTACCTACAGGAGCGTCGTTCTTGACCTCGCATATGCATAGTTTTCTCTCCCTTTGGTAAGCCAAAGTGAAGCAAATCAGTCTGCCTCCATCTCTCTTTCCTATTCTCTTTATCTACCATTCTCATTTAATTTTTTCTCTCTCTTCTTTACTTTCTCGCCTCATTATTTCTCATTATCCTTTCTTCCATTCTTCCCTCAACTTTTCTCACCTCATGTTTTCCCATCATCATCCCTCCCCACATAAAATCTCTCCCATTTCTATCTCTTCCTCCTCCTCTCCATATTCCTCCCCTTCTTCCACCCTTCCTCCTCCCCATATTCTTTCTCCCTGCACCCCTCTTCCTCTTCCTTTCAGCCAAATGCTCGCCGCAACCACATTTTTACTCCGTGCCGTGGAGTTGCTCCGGTTAAGAGCGAGCGCCCGGCATAAAGTTTGCGCAACTTTACGGCTAACCAAAACTTCAGCCACTTGTCACAATAAAACGGAGCCATTTGTATCACCTTTTGGTGGTTTGAGTCTTTTTCGCACGTGAAACGTCGGCTGGCCGCACGCACCGCTGGAAATGAACCGCAATGTATTTCCCGGGTGAAAAATGTCTCGAGCCTTGAAAATTTTACTTCTTGAATTTTCGGTCGAAACTTGTTTCAGAATCTCATTGGTATCATTTATCTTTTATTTGTTACCAAATTTCTTCTTTGCATGAACAAGTTAAAAAAATATCCAATTGGTGTTTAATCAAGTAAAAGACGTAAATCCCTCTTTTTCTATAAACAAAGTTTGCATCTAAAGTTGAAAGGGCACTGTAGATGCTTGGATAATATCGCTTGGGAATTTCCATAATTAATGATTAAAAGTCTCCATTTTACTACTTTTATAACAAAATAAAAATGTTCCATCGGTATAAAATGTATCTTATGCATATGAATCGCTTGTTGCATAATGTCAAGCTTAGATCACACACCGCAAATGGCAGTTAATGTGTGCTCCTTTTGCTGTAAATGATATTGATAGAATTTTAAGGATGCTTTACCTACTCAAAAGCATTTCCACCGCATTAATTTAAATTAGTACGACTGAAGCATACGCTCTACGTTGGCGAAATTAGTTTTCTCGAAATTTACTGCATCAAATTCCGATAAAATTGTATTTAAATGCATCTCTCGTAACTGCGAGTTCCTAATTAACCTTTATAATTAAAAGTTTAGCCATAATTAAAAATTCCTGATCCCATTGAATGTTCATAACGAGACAGCCGTCCATTGTGCAAGGCTTCCGCTTTCTGCCAACTTCTTGAGCGCACGGGTTTAAAAACGCCGTCTCCTCCAATCGTCGTCCAAGCGGTCGTAACACGGCACACGCGGGAGTTAAGACTTCTTTCCGTCCTTCCTGTCCTACCTCCTCCTCACACCTTTCTACCCACGCGTAATCACTGTTCCCTCTCCCTCACCTCATGGCCTCCCTTCTTAACCAAGAAGGGTTCAAGGGTGGGAAGGGGGTTATTAAAAAAATAGGAGAGTGAGAAAGAGTCAGGGAAAAAGAAGGAATGGAAAAAATAGGAGTGTGCCCGTTTTAAGGAGAGGAAAACCCCCGAACCCTCCCACCCCCTCTTTTCTTACCCTCTTCCTCTCCAACCCTCCTCTCTCGCGAAATCTTCGCTAATTGCTCCTCTGTTCAGACACCACCATCCACTGTGAGAGGTGGCCTCGCTTTTGAATCTCCTTACGCCCTCCTCCCACGGAGAGAGAATTCACCCTCTTCCCCCCTCTTCTCTCTTTCCTTCCCCTTCTTCCTCCTAACCGACCTCCCTCTCTTCCTCGCCCACAGCCTCCATTTTTCACCCCCTAGCGCCCTTCTGAAAGAGACGTTTTCAACAAATGCCCCCATCCTCGGATGGAACCCCAATTTTCGACGAACCCTAAGGAGAATCACCCGAAAGCCATTCCTCCCTCACGCCTCCTCACCTCAAATTGACCACCTTTCTCTCTACCTTTCCCTCTCTCTCTCTCTCCCTTCCTCATCTTTCCAGTTGCCTATCTAGTTCTCACCACTTCACTTCAAGAAGTCCCATTCTCATTCCGCGTTTTTGTCTTTTATTCCAAGCCATTTCCTTGGCGTTTCTCTTCTCCGTATTCCTTTTACTTCCTCCTTTTCGCGCATCCGACCTTCACTTTCTTACTCTTCTTTCACCCGTCTTTCATTCTCCTGCTCATTTCAATCCCTCAATCCTCTCCTCGCACATTTCTCTCATCTAACCTCCTCAACAACCTCTTCTTCTCTGCCTCTATCTTTCCTTCTACTTCATCCTTCCACTTCTTTTCCGTTTCCCGCGTCCCCGTTTCTCCTTCCTATTATTCCCCACGTTATGCTAGAATCCTCTCTCCTCCTCTTCTCTTACTCTCTCTCATCTTTCTCCACCATAACTCTCCCTCTCAGGCGCGCACCCAGGATTTTCTCTTAGGGGGAGCTCAGCCCTAAAAATACATGGGTAGATTGCTAGTTGTTAGAAACTTCGCACGATATAAATATGCGCAATTCAAGAAGTAATCTGTATAATGATTATAAATTATAAGCTGAAAGAAATATAAAAAGCCAAAAGAGTATATTTTCTGTGAAAATACACATTTACAAGGCTTGTAAGAGATCTTTTAAGGGGGGCTGAAGCCCGTCAGCCCCCCCCCTCTCGGTGCGCCTCTGCTCCCTCTGCACCATCTCTTTCTCTCCACCATCTCTCTCTCTCTCCACAATCTCTCCCTCTCTCCACCACTTCTAATTCTCTCCACCGTCTCTCCATCTCTCTACCATCTCTCCACCATCACTCTCCCCGCCATCTCTCTCTCTCTCTCCACCACCACTCTGCCATCCCTCTCAACCTCTTTCTCCATCTATATCTATCTCTCTCTTCGCCTCTTTCTATCTGTCTCATACATCTCCATTTTTCTCTTCTTACATCCCACTAATTCCTAAAGAAACACTTGGCTCAAACCTCTTTCACGTCCACACTAATCCATCCAAAACCTCGCTTCGCGCTCTCCTCGTTCATACTATCTTCCCCTTATCCTCTCTCAAACCGTTTTCTTTTCCTCATCCCCTATCTTCTTCTTCCTTCCCTATTTTTTCATACTCGTCCCCAGAAAGGGGAAAATCCTCTCTCCTCATCCGGCGCTGTTCCTGTCCAACGGCGTTGATTTGTGAAACGGGTAAATGAAATTCTTAATTTAACAAGTAATTAAGCCACAAGTTAGCCCATTTCCCCGAGTCTCGCTCGGAATTCAGGGGACGCCATCCTCCAAGCACTCCCCCTCGCCTTCCGTGAGGTGAGGGAGGAGTCGAGAAGGAAGGAGGGAGAGAGGGGAGGGGAGGGAGGAGAGAGAGAGAGAGAAGTTAGCAGGGCAAGTCGGTGTGGGGGAGGTGAAGGAAGTGCTCGGAGAGAAAGAGAGAGGTTTACTGCAAGGGAGCGGGTTAATATTGCAATTCTAGTGGAGACGCCGTGGAGAAGAAGGGTGCGGGAGGAAAAGGGAAGGAGGGTGAAGGGGATTGGAAGTAGTTCGGATGGCCTCGTGGGGTGAGGGGTGGGCGGGGCATTTCTTGCCTCCGTGGTAGGTATCTCACCACCTCAGCTTCCCTGAAGTCGTGGGAGGCGGGGAATTCGGAGGGTTGCGCTATTCTTTCTCTGCGGGGCCCTTATTAAAAAGGAATCAGTCGAAGTGGTTGGGAAGGGGTGAGTGGAGGGAAAGGAGGAGGGATAGGGGTCGTAGGGCGGTGGCCTCATAGGAGTCCTTTTCCTTCCAGCACCCACTTTATGAGCGTAAAATAAGAAGATATGTCCGGAATCCCGTTTCAGAAGATGTCTCGCAAAAGGACGAAGTGCGAAAAGGGTAGCAAAGATAGGGAAATAAGGAAGGGAGTAAATCCTCGTTTGCGACGAAAGGAATGAAAGTTTATGTTGCAACACTTTGGTTTCATCACGGATAACCCGACTTAAATTAAATGGCGAGTTTCTGCGTTTTCCTAGTTATGGGTCCTGGATGCCGGGAGAACAAGTCGGGCCCTTAAAGCGGATTATGAGCACTCGTCGGAGTTATTACTAATTTGATTCAGCTCCGCTTTTGAGGAGGTGGAAAGGGGGACTTCTCTTTCGGCTTAATACGGTTGCAAAGAGAACAAACGGGTTTTAAAAAATACCGAAACGATCGTATTCTCCTCCCGCCCGCCTCCCTCCCATCCTCCGCCGAACCGGGGAGCGGGGAGGTAATGTGCATTACGTGGATATTTCTTCTTTTTTTAAGGGACCCGTTTCTTATGGCCATCGCGGGAGTCGAGTCGTAAACAGGCGAAATTATGAGTCCGGAGAAGTGCGCGTAAATGTTTGGCGTGTATTTCGCGGAGGAGTTGATTGGGAAGAAGAGAGAATGGGGCAGGACAGGAGGAAGGAGGGAGGGGCGGGTCGGAGGGAATGGATTAAGGGGAAAGTAGGCTGGCGGAGGAGGCTTGGATAATACGGGAGTGAATAAGACGGCGTGAGGGGGAGGGAGGCGGAAGAGTAGAATAGGAACGAGGTGCGGACGGAGGGGCAAAAAGGGGAAGCATTAAGGAGTCCTACGGGAGAATATATTAGCAGAAGCAAACGGACGAGTACGCCAGTGCTATAATCTCTTAATTGTGCTCAAGTTTTACAACTTTAATTCAGGCGCTGTCCTCGCCAGACCGTTCACTCCTCTTTATCTCTACCCTTCTTTCTTTCTCCTCTCTCTTTGGCTCTGCCCCTTTTCCAACGTCCTACCCTCCCAGAAGACCTCTCCCCCTACTCCTCTCCCTGAAATCTCCACTGCTCCCCTCTTCCGCTCTCTCTCTCTTTCTCGTACCTTCCTCCTCTCTATCTTCCCCCAACCACGTCACCTCCCTCTCCCACGCGTTCCTCCTCCCAGCACTCCTCAGCTACCGACCCCGCGCTTCTCAAATTCCCACAGCTTCGCGTTCCTACGGTAATGAACCGTAAAACTCACTGAGAAAACGCGAGAAAATTTGCTCCCTCACACCCCTACTCCAGTTTTCCTTACTCCTCTCTCTTTCTCACTCTCTTCTTTCTTCTATCCACCCGGATCACCGACGTCCTCTTACCCTCCCCCTCCCGCCCCCCACGGGCTTTTTAAGGGCGGCATTTAACAGCACCATCTAAAACCCTCTCTCCGTTTCCCATCCCCAACCTCCAGCCCAAGACGCCTTCGCACCACCGCCGGCCATAATGAAGCGAAGGAACTTTATAAAAGGGAATGAATCACCCTCTTACTCGGTAGCCCATAACTTTATTTCGCTATCCGTTCAACCGTCCAGTACGCGTGTTTCCATGGGTTGCGGAAAAGGAAGGCAGAGGAGGAGGAGGTGACGATCGATGGAAACAGGGTGACAAAATTATGGTAATGCCCCTCCATTATAGCGATAAGCGGGGGTTCAGTATGCATCTCTCTTCAGCCGGAATTATATATCCATTCATTAAAAATATAAAAAAATACAAAGAAAATATTTTCTCCGAATAAGTGTCGCTTTAGAATAACTTTGATTTTGTGGTTGAAATGTTAATCGCTCGCATATGATATTTTGCAGGAGAAATTTACGATGAAAAATAATGCTCCTGTTTATTTTTTGCATAATAACCGATATTTTGCCAGCAATTTATCATTTGCGATTCCTTTAATATGTCTAAATTTAATCAAAATTGATAGCATACTGAAACATCGATAGTTGCTTCAACTCGTGGCTTAATCTTCTGCAGAAAACTATAGCGATGCAAAAATTAAAGAAATTCAGGCTCAAAATACCATCCGATAATATTTTATTGTATGATATTTTGAGATATAGAAATGGATTTATGCTTTAAGGGAAACTAATATTATTCTATCTAAAAGAAAATTCAGTAAGGGAAAAATTCTGTAACAGTAACTAATTGAATGCAAATTGTCATCAGTATTTTGCACAGTGGCGCAGCCAGGGGGCTGGCAACCAGGCATTTTCCCCCTCTACCCTCACCCAAAGATCGGGGATAATCTCAACCAAAACATATACAATGCTCGAGTCAGATGGAAATTAGGTTGATCGAAGGTGTCCAAATTAGAATCAGTTTATGTATTTATTAGCTTCTAACATTTCACGAAGGTTCTTGCAAACAAATCAATAAACAAGTGCTCAGATAATAATGTGTTGAGGTATTTCCTTCCTCTCTCTCAAACTAAATTTCTGACTGCGCCACTGATTTTGCATGCCTATAACTTTGATCACCTTGCTTAAAAATATGATTCGTTCTTTGGAACTTCAATGTTAGGGATATTTACACAAATTTTCTTTGCACAACGAAGCCTGGAAAGGTGCTTGATTTTAAATAAATAACGAGAAAAGTGCAGATCCTTTCATTATTAGCATAAAGAAATAAGGTGCAAGTTGTCCTCCATGAATGATAACCATGGAGGATTTACTAGATATAACCTAGATGGAGGAAAATAGATTTGGAGTGTTTACGAATAAGCGAGGCCTCTCACTAATAATGATGAATTATTCATTGAGTTGTTTCCGATTTAGTATTATTTTAATTTTAGAATTAACAGAATTTTATATACGGTCAAAGGACGTTATCGGCTGCATTGTATTTCACTAAAACGGGCATCGTATTCCCATGTTGTCTCTATTTTGCAGTATCACTTCATGATTCTAGGTGTAATTTGAAAGTGCGGCATTAAATATCACGCCAATGATTATCAACAATGATTGTTATTCTTTGCTTTATCTACGTTTTTATAACCTTTTTCTAAGGCCGTTGGTGGGTGCAAAGGATTATCACAGAGTCTGCTTTGGAGAAGAATATAGAGATCTGCCGACAGATGTCAATGCTCTCTCGGTGGACACCATCTCTCCAAAGGGACTTACTGCAAGTTTATTTTCACTCAGAATGGTTGCCAGGCAACGAGCATAATCGCTCTCAATCCAACTTCCTTTACTCTCCTTATCAGAAACACCCTACTAAAGTGTAGTTTCTGTTTAGCCATCGCTCATTTAGAAAAACCGCGTTATCAATGCTCTATTTTACGCATAAAATTTAATCTCTTCAGTTGTTGAAATGGTTTCGACGTAATATAATAGTAAATTTAATTATTGTTATACTCGATTCTGTGAATCAAATTCTATTTATAAGAAAATCTTGACCAATGAGTATAAAAACTTTCGTTTGAATTTCCGTCTCTTTAAATTATATCAATATTTTTTTATCAGGTCATTCTGAAAACGAACGTAATTAGGAGCGGAAGCGTGCGTGCTTGTACTTTCCAAACATCCTACTCTGCCGATATTTACCATTGAGTTAAAAAAACTGTGGTAATCCTCGAAAAAATGTGTAGACATAACGTTGGTAATGATTTAAGATGCCCATGGTGTCCTTTCTCTCCCCTCCCCTCTTCAACGTCCTCTACCTGCCTTCTCTCTCGGGTCTCCGTTTGCAATTGTCATTCAGACAACAATGACGCTTAATAACCGAGGCGTCGGAGATTCGACTCGTGTTTTGATAAGTTCCCACAATTGGGCGTCATTCATTCTCGGATAACCGAAATCAACCACCTGACCCGCGTGTCACGTATAAATGGTGAAAGTGGCCGTTTATGCTGTCCGTTGCATAAAGCAGAAAACGGAGAAGGGGGCAGGAGGAGGAGAGAGGACCATTCTCCTTGGCCTCCACAATGGGACACCTTCTGACGAGACTTCGAGTGGAGGTGAGAAAGAGCTGGGCTGGGAGGAGGTGAGGAGAGCATTGAAGGGACGGGGGAAGGTCATTATCGCGAGTGGAGGGCATGGGACCGAAGATGGACCCGCGGACAAATCCGGTATGAAAGACGCAATGACGGTGACAACGGGTTTATTAGAATGACCGTCCGTAAGGAAATCCTCCCCGTTCAAAAAAGGGCATTTCTAAAAAAAATATTCCGTTAAATAATTTGAGAAGGAAAGATACGAGGCTAGGGTCCATTAATTTCGACGAGGTTCAAATGTAATCTCACCCAGAACTCTTTTCCTATATTATCGTACAGATTCTAAGTTATTCGGTTATGATATTAAAAATCTATAGCTTGAGTTAATACTATTGAAATTTTATACCAAATAATTACAAAATGTGTTCATTTTTTGTCCCACGTGACCTTTTTGAGTTCGCTAAACCCCCTTTTTTCTAAGATTCGTTAGATACGTAATTTTGAAATAGGGAAATAAATTTCGGCCAATAGAATTGTAGTAGAAGGTGACTGATGCTTATGATTTTACTATTTCTTGTACGGTTATTTTTGGTAACATAATATTAATTTTAGTGCATACATTTGAGATAGCATTCACTCCAAACCCGACAAGAAATTAAAGCTGATAAGTGATCATATTTAGTAAAGCGGTAGATTTTTACCTTCAACTGTTAGAAGTAATTGTATCATTTGATACTTAGGATGTGTTTCATTATGACAAGTTTGAATCCATCTTATCCCATCAGAGAAATCTCACTCCAACCATGAAAATTTTGGCCGTCCTCATCCCACGGTATGGAAAATCGCCATGTGCTTG
Organism: Tanypteryx hageni; assembly: GCA_028673005.1. Lineage (NCBI taxonomy): Eukaryota > Metazoa > Arthropoda > Insecta > Odonata > Petaluridae > Tanypteryx > Tanypteryx hageni. Next base: position 200,109,568 of record CM054113.1, on the reverse strand, counting down.
CCCCACTCTCTAACCCTGAATTCAATAATAACATCAAAATAAAATTTCAGGGGTGAGGCGATTATGAGTCAATATCCCATATATCATAGCATTCTTCATGCGGTCGTAGTTTTAGTATGTCACGACGCGGTGGCCATGCTGTATTGGCAACTAGGTTGCTTCTAATCCCTCAGACCAATCTTCCTTTCCCAACATATCCTTTCTCTACATGAGTTCTTCGTCGTGAGTGGGAGGACAGTGACAAGGGCGGTGGGCGGTAAAAGCTCCGAGGAATCCGGCCTCAACCCAATTTCCGGAGGCCTCTCTCTGTGAGGGAAAGATGCTGCAAACATCTTCGAAGGGCGGGGTGGCGGATGGGTGTTGGGTGTGGAAAGGGGGATTGGGGAAAGGGGGAGGATTAATTTTACAGTAGAGAGGAGAGTGAGGAGAAGGGGAGAGAAAGGGAGAAGAGAAGTGAAAGATAGGAGGCAGAGAGGCTTATAGGGAGAAGGTTGCCGGAAATCTGATTGCCAATTATGTTAATTCACGGTCGAAGAGTTTGATTACGTGATTATCCTCACATCCCGCTCCTAAATACCTTCCCCATCTCCAAAGCACCTCTCATTCTGTTTTCTCTCTCCCTTCATATAACAGTTAACAATCACTTCTCGGAATCTTAAGAGTTCGACTTTAATAATACACGTCACCTCTTTACTATCACATGAATCATGTGGAAAACGAATCATTGGTGCACCGTAGATAGTCAAATAATACTTCAGTTAAAAGTAATCATGTAAATATATTTCTCTATGAAGGATTTGTATACATATTGTACAGAGGTTTTGAAATATTAGCGATTAAAACACTATTTATTTCCTATATAGTATGTTGATTGTTGGTTATTCGGAATCATTTCTCCCGAGAGAGGCGCTGATAAAGCATTATACATGAGAATTTTACATGGGCCGATAAAAAATCAGCGAATGCTACATACACATTTGTGCATTATAGACAAAGCGTTAAAATCTTTAAAATAATTATGCAAAGTCGGCCAAAATGAATATCAGTCATAATGAAATAGGTCATTGTTCAGTAGTATGTTTGCCACTGAACGATGACACATTCCATCCTTTCATAGGGTCGTCTTGCCAATCTAAAAACGGAAAGAACGAACCTTCGCATCCGATAGACACACCTATTCCGGGAAAATTTTCTCCTCGCGTTCTTCCAGACTCATCTTTTTGGTAATTTATTTCTTAATAATTTCTTCTTAATTATTTCTTTCTTAATATTTCTTCGCGGCCCCTCTTCAACCTCTCCCTTTCTTTCTTACACGCACACGACATGCGCGCTCTCAATTCTCTCTGCAAGTCAATGGCGTTCCTGGGCGGATAATGACCATCTTCGTTCCATCAGCTTACCCTGTTCATTATGGCGAGTTCCTTTTGCTCAAGCGTGCGACACGATGAGGCGTGGAGCACTTTTAAAAGGAAGGGAGGAGAAGGTGATTGGGAGACTTAGGAAGGAAGAGGGATATAAAAGGTAAGGAGGAAGAATTTCGGGAAGAGAAGAGAGAGAAGAGCGTACAGGAGTTTTAAGGGGAGGGCATTTATGCAGGATGCGATGAAAACTATGGTACTACATTAACCGAAAGGTTACGAACTAGATGTCACATATTCGTTACGTTGGTTCCATAGCAATTGAAATTAGTGTTATTTCTCGTTGGGCGAAAAGTAAATCTCCACCGTACCAGATTATTAAGCTGTTCGCTTTACGTTATCTTAAAGAAAATGAATTATCGATATTACTATCAAGGTTAATTCTTGTATCCATAAGACTGTTTAGTAAACGATTTAGAATTAATGAGGAGTGAATTACTTAGAGAACGGTTACTTTGTAGTTAAAGCACACATCTGGTTTACTCAGAAGTTTATGGTAGCTGGAGATAAGTTGATTTTCAGCTGTAGTTCTATTATTTGATTTCTTTAAATATCGGCATGATTCTTATGGATCGTTAGAAAATTTTTGTAGACAAAAAATACTGATTATCTTGGTCCACCAAAATAAAATAATAACATGCTCATTTTCTCCACCCTTGAAACAAAATAAGAGGGTCCAGGAATTGCGTTGAGGTGATTTTGCTGTAGGACGACTTTTTTATCATTTGTGGGCGGCGATATTGCGTCCGCTGGACCAGAACAACTCGGGAACTTTTCATGAGAGAGCCAAAGGCTAGAGAATGCGGTTCACGAAGGAGAGAGAGATCGAGAAAGACCCATAGATGCGATGTGACCTCGCTCCTACCGGCCTCCCTCGCGCCTCATATCGCACCTCACCCTTCTTTTGTTCTTCTAAGTCCCCTCACTCCGCCATCTCTTCCTTCGCCTTCCCCTTTTCCCCTCTCTACCTCCTCTTCCCCTGCCTTTCATTCCCTAACCTCTTCTTCCATTTCCCTTTCCAATTCGCCCCCTTCTCCTCCACCTCTCTCATTCTCTCAATCCCCCACACCCTATAAATCCTCTATTCTCGTCCTCTACTTCCTCGATCCCTTTCCTCACACATCCTCCCTCACCCCTTTTCCTTCTTTCTCTCTCTCTCTCTCTATCTATCTCTCTCCCTCCCCTCTCTCTATTGGGACCCTGGGAGTGCCATCCGCCTCACCGGCGCCCTCTTGTCACCTCACAGACAACACGGGAGCGGTGACGTCCTCACAATGGGGTGTGGGTCGGGATGGGCGTGGGTGGATGCAGGAGGGAGGAGAAGAGCGAAGACGAAGGGTTTCCTTAGCATTCTATTGTCTAAAACGCCTCCTTTCCGCCCACTCACACCTACCAAGACGGCGTATCTCCCCGCCTCCTCTTCTTATGTAATTCATTCCACGATTTCATCCTCCTTTTACCTCTCTTCCTTTCTGTGGAAATCTACCAGATCCCTCCACGTCTATCATCTAATAAATAAGGGTTAAACAAAATTTTAATGCCCAAATTAAATTATCATCGATTAATTAGCTTATTATTACAACCAATACCGTAGTTATAACAACCATGCGCATTTTGGCGATTCAACTTTTGTTGGAGTTAATGATGTGTTAAAATAGTATATAGTGCATGAAATGTGAAATAAAGCAAATAATTTAATAGAGCTGTCTCCTGGAATATTTTCGAGTTTCAAATTATTTTGATGCGGCGGTTGCACAAATGTCAATACATGTTTGTAATAATGTGGTATCAAATATAAATATCTGCGCTTTGTGGGTAATAATCGAAAGATATTCGGCATGTTCTCAGAAATGTTAATTTTAATTTTGAAAACTCGTTACACGATTTAAAAATTTCGCTGTTCTCGAGAGTTTTTTTTTCTTGAAACAGGACTGGTAAACATCAAAATGGCAATATAAGATTACAGAATGGATTCTGAGAGAAATATTAATAGCAGAACTGTCGTCAAAAGCGTGCAGACTAGCGGTGTGCAGAATACAGAGAAGAGAGGAACGTATTTATAAATATCGGAATATCACGCAAGGCAAAATATTAACATAATAGAACAAAGTCATACAAGTTGTAGGCATATTGCGCAACCATATCATACGGTAGTAAAAATATCTTCTTGGCATTTCACTTTATCTTAAATACAACTAAAGGATTACCGTCTTGAAAAACGAATCACACAAGAATGGCAAAAGAAAACGTTTCTTTGGCATAAACCAGTCAAAAGAGAAGTCGTTGTTGTAGTTGCATCGGAGAACGCGGAATATGGGGTTGGGGCAACTGCGTGTAGGTTAAGGGTCCTGAGTGGAATGAGGGTGCACTGAGGGAGGACGAGAAGTGAGGGAGAATGAGAAGTGAGGGAGAGGGGAGAGGGAGGGAATTGGGCAGGATGGTATGGACTAGGATGGAATGGGATGGAATGAGAGGTCCGTGGCGAGTAACCGGACACCGTTTGGATCGGCGGGAGGCTGAGTTTAGGGAGCGAAGAAAAGGGTCGGAGGGATTGAAATGCGTGGCGTGCACTCCCATCGCGGCTTTAGTCTCTCCCCTCCTCCTCCTATCCACCGCCACGCACTCCATCCCTTCTCCCCCTCCCACCGTTTCTCTCCCCCTCCCACTCCTCCTCCCTCATCGCCACGTCACAAACCGTTGAGGCAGCTCTCGGGACAGGCAACGCAAGGGCCGAGGGCGCCTGACATTTCCCACAATAGTGTTTTGGGATCGGTGCGGGGGCGGCTGGGAAGGACTGGAAGGGGGGAGAGCAGGAGAAGGGAGTGCGTGGAAAGGCGTGAGAGTGAGCAGGAAGTGTTCATCACGTGGTGCTCGCGAGATTAGTGCTGCGGGCATCAACGTGGCAGTTAGGCCCCTGGGTTTCCACCCCCAACCCCTCTTATGAGCTAAATAAAAAATCCAACGGCCAACGTTCGAGTTTGAATTCCATCCGTAGGGACCACATTTTCCTAGGAATTGAACAAAAATGCCTATTTTTACTTTCTCCATATACGAAGTATAGAGAAAGTGTTGTTTTAATTTATTCATTTAGTTTCGATATGGATTTTAAATACGAAAATATTTTAAATATATATATCGACAAGTTGTAATCTATGATATTAATGCTAAAACGGGTTGAATTAAATTTTACCTTTTAACCGAGGAGCGGTTTGGGAATTGTCGTTCTTAAACTTTGTCATATTTTTATGCACATAAAATCTAGACCACATATACATTCTAGTACTGAAGATTGCATTGTTAAATGAAAATAATAATTAAATGTATTAATACATTGGTATGTTAGGCACAGTAGAACCTACACTGCTTGTTTGATTCTCGAGTGAATGTATGTTAATCGACATATAAGCGGAAATTCTTGTATATTGAATTGAAATACTGCTATTCTTACTGATACACTATCTGCAGATTCTTCGTCCGATTATCAATTCTCCATTTACAGTGACTTAGGTGTCATTATGTTATTATCTTTTTCGAATTTCTCAGCACACCAATGAGAGCCTATTAAGCTCATCTATCCGTCATATTCAACAATTGGAGTTCCATCGTACTGCGGGAACATATCACTCGATCTCGATTTGAGGAAACGTGCGAACACGATCCAAACATCATATGGTCGCGGTCACTTTTTTTCAAAAACTCCCGCCGACGCGATGTGAGTTGGCTGCCGAAGTGAGCCACCGATGCCAATCCGTCAAGAGTTCAAGGGACGGCCGCCAGGAAGACGGAGGAGGTGGTGCGTATAATGGGTTCTGGGAAGGAGGCGGGTAAAGGGGTGGGGCGGGAGGAGGAGGAGGCGAAGCAAGAGAAGAGGGGGGGGGGGCGTGGATTTGGAGGTGTCGAGAACATAGCGCGGGGAGGGGGAGCGGAGAGTGAGAGGTGTATAATTGGCGTTTCTGGCGCTTACGGTGCTGGCGCAGGAAGTCGCAGTTGGAGGGAGAGAGAGGAGAGAGAAGGGGGTTGAAGAATGGGGAGAGAAAGAGGGATAGATGGAAAAGGTGGTAGGAAGACGCGTGGGAGGGCGCGACGGAGAGATGCGGCGTGCGGTGGGATGAGGGAGGTAGACATAGGGAGGTGGTATTTGGGAGGAGGTGAAGGGGGAGAGAGAAGGAATGGGAGTGACGGGTTGGAGTTCGAGACGGGAGGGAATGGAAAGGTAGAGCTATTGGCGCCATTAGAGCGAAGGAATGTCTCTTTTCTCCACGCTTAGTTCGGTCTAAAAGGACAGATTGCTCACGCAACCGTCTCATATTTTTTTAAGATGAATTTTATTAATCCATTCGTATGGCTTGTTTCTCTCGCCATTGCAATTCTATTAATAAGAAAAGAAACATTCAGCGTTATTTATTTTTCATCGTATTATTTAAAAAAATTCTCCAATTGAAACTTCTTCATTCGCTTTATAGATCCAAATCACCGTATTCGAGACCTTTTTTCCTGCGGTTTTCAGCCTTTTCATAAAACATCTTTTATAAAATTCGTCTATGTACATAAAGTGAAGTTAAAAAGAAATATTGCAGGTGTTTTTCGATAACAACGAGGGCTACTAGCCGGTAGAAAGCGAATTAGGGGTAAAAGAGCATTTCATTTCCCATCGGTTTCTTTTAAGCATTGTGTTTCGTCGCAGCACTTCTTGCCATCTTCCGGCGATGGTCGGAGTCATCTCGACGTCGATTCGAGGGAAAGATTTTCTCGGAGGAGGAGGCGGAGGCGTTTGAATCGGCGAAGGAGAAAGAGGAGTAGGAGGCGACAAGGGAGTTGCGAGAACGAGCGAAGACGGAATGGCATCGCGGAATGGATTGAATGCCGAAACAGGAAAAGCGCAAGTTCTTCTAGCTGGATTTGCTCACTGATTATTAAGTGTAATTGAATATCGGAATGCCCTGACCCATTTCTCTGCTCCTTTTTTGCGCATGTACGATTAGAAATGGAAGAGGAATCGGTTCCACGAAAAATCACCTTCCTGATACAATGAATTAGCGATTACAGGTTTCCCTCTCTTTATGCGGGAGTTGCGTTCCAGGAAAGTGACGCATAAAGCGAATTCGCATAAACAGAATCCATATTTACTTATAAAAGATAGGGATACGTTCCACGAACAATACTAACTCCCTCCAATATGCTCTTCTTTCCCCTCATAACGACTTATTATGCGCTAAATACAAACTTAAAACAATTAACACTGTAAATTATACTAGCCAATAAAAGGAAGCAGACGAGCATAAGTGGTGGCTGTTGTGAGTAACATAAAAGTGGAGGTTTAAATGCTGGCCCAACGCAAGTTCCGCGAGCAAGGAGACATAACTTCTCAAGTGTGCTCAAAGAAATCTCCGTCTGATCTCCACTCTACAATATCCTCTCCACTCCCATCTCTTTTACTGTAGTACTAATACGGAAAGCATAAGAGACAATGAGAGACTGAATGGTCGCCTTGTGGTGTAGTGGAGAACTTTCACGCATTTGTATTGCTCTGCCCGCGTAACCGCATAAGAGCGAATCAAAGACGCATAAAAAGAAATTTCGGTAGCAATGTTTGTCGCATAACAGCGAATTCGCATAAAGCAAACCCGCATAAAGAGAGGGAAACCTGTATATGACAATGATAAAACGCTCCTTGAAACCCGCTTCTATGTTTGTTGAGATCGCAGATTCGATTGAGATTTTTGAAAAATAAAACTGCGCGGGTAAAAAAGCGCTCACTGAGCTAATGAAAGAAATAAATGCTCCCGACAAGGTAAGGATGTTCTCCGAAGATCGTCCTTCCTTATCTCGGCAATAAAGCCTGGAGATTCCGAGAGGTAGGAGAGAAGAGACGTTATGCAGCATTTACTGGAGAGCTATGGACTGGTACGGAGGAGTGCGGAGGGAAGGAGTAAAAAGAGAGGGGGGAAATGAGGGAGGCGAACTACAAATGCTAATTACGAACAGAGCGCAATGAGAAGGGAGAATGGGCAGGGAAGGGAGAGTGACTGATAGGCAGATGAGGAAAAAGGCGAGCAGCAGAAACAGCGAGAGTAGAGAAGCGGAGAGAGAGAGAGGGAGAAGAGGGTGGGGAGGATGAAGTGGCTCGGTAGAGAGAGAGAGAGGGGAAGGTGATAGTCGGGGCTGGTGCAATGTTGGCGCCTGAAAGGGAGTCGACGGTGGAGGGTGCGGAGGGAGGCACTCCGCTTCGGCGCTGAGCGGGTGCGGCTCCTTCTACGGCGAGGGAGGATCGGCGGAGAAGATGTGGGAGGAGGAGGGGGGATGAGGTGACCGTAGAAGCCGACTACGGACGTGCGTTTGTTTGTTCTCACGTCAGTCAAGAGCATGTGGCAAAGTGCGACGAAGGGAGAGAGTGTGGGAGAGGGAGGAGAGAGGGTGTGGAGGAGGGAGGAGAGAGGGTGTGTGGAGGAAGGAGGATAGAGGGTGAGGAGAGGGAGGAGAGAGGGTGAGAAGAGGATGGAGTGGAAGGGTGGAGAGAGAGGTCGGACGAGAGGTGAAGTTGGGTGGGAGAGCCGGCGTGGAAGAAGGATTGTCGAAAAGGGATGGGGACGGGAGAGTGCCTTGCGGGAATGAGTTGTGTGGGGCAGGGGAGAAGAGGAAGAGGAGGTAGAATCGAGGTCTCAAGGCGGGGTAGGGTGAGATGAGGAGGGGAATAGGGGGAAAGAGAGAGAGAGGTGTTGCGGAGAAAGACGTGTGAAGGACTTTGCGGTGAGGTTAACCCGAGTGGGTGGGTGGGCGGGCTGAGGTGTGCGCTTGGAGGTGGTCGGGGATAAAGAGGGAGAAAGATGAGAGGGCAGAACTGCGGTGGGGAGTGGGAGGGAATAGGAAAGAGTGGGAGGGAGGTAGAAGTGAAAGGAGAAAGGGGGGAGGGGTGAAGGGAGAAAGGTGTAGGGATGGTTGGAGGGAGGGGAAAGAGGAGAGGGCGTGAGGCGGATGGACGTGTGATGCAAATTGGATCTCGTGTATGCCTTTGAGTTGAGTGTTGAAGGGAGAAGGGGAGGAGGGATCAAGTGTCGTGGGTGTGTAGGTCGGAGGTAGGAAGGGATGGAGAGATGGTGCAGGGAATGGGGAGAGGAGGAGGAGGGCATGCATAGAGCGGGGACGGGAGGTCGTGGGAAGGCGGGAAATATTTTAGCGATCGATCTTCCTACTTTGGTATAGACAAAAAAATTTACGCACAAATGGCTAAACGAAAGCCATTCTCTTGGCGACCCGCAGCGCCGAAGCCCTAATTCATTTTTTGGGGAGTATCCGTGGAACGGATTCTTGAACTTCGCTTATGACGGAGCGTAATCGGACGTCCCGCGGAGACCGACGCGAACGAGTCGCAGAAAACGGGTCACTTAAAACTCCACTCGCGTGCTCACGCTTACAGAACGCAGAAAGAACGAAATCGAGGGTCCTTCTCCAAAAAAAACGGCATTTATGATTGGCGGTTATCGAAACCGGGGACAGAATGGAACGAAATGTAAAGGAAAATTTTCGTCGGATTCGAGCGAGGGGTAACGGGTAGGCCTCGGAAGGAAGCGAGGTGGTTATGAGATGGCGGCTCAATGTGTTGTCGAGTTCAAGGGATCGGTTTGTTCGGATTTACATGTTTGGAATCGCAGCGATGAGTCGGAGGGGAGTAGGAGGAGATGGAACGCGCGTATGATTGAGAGAGGGAGGGAGGAATATAAGGGGAGAAAGGGAGGAGCGGCGGTACGGAGGCTCTTAAAAGGGAAACGGGTAAAAAAGGGGTAGGATGGGGAAAAAGCGTTCGAAAACGTTTGGCATGAGGAGGATCAAAAGGCGGATCGGGTGCTCCCTGTCGGCGGAAGGAGACACAAGGCGACGAGTGTACTGCGCTCTCGCGGCATTGAACGTGAGCGCTTCATCGTAACCGGACGGTTGATGATGGTTTGGGAAGGAGGGGGGATAATGGGAGGAGGTGGGGGTACATGTTAGAGGAGAGAGGGTGGGAGGATTGGGAAGGGGTGGTGATAGGGAGGAAAGTGGGGAAGGGTTAGTATATGGGAAGGGTATAAAGAGGAAGATATACGAGGATGGGGAGAAGCGACGAAGGGGAAAGAATTCGGAGTAAAGAGTGGCAGTAGTAGAAATAAAGGAGATTCAAGAGATGAGGATGGATTTATGAAATCTGGGATTAAAATTTAAGCCTCTTCCTTTACGTGACTGTAAATTTTACTCGCTGAGTTCCTCTTGATTTATATCGACTTCCGTGAGTCACTTAGTTTGTTGTCAACTCAAGTGGGTGATCTAGCCATAAAATGAGCAAGCAGAAGTTACCTAGAAAGACATTAGCATTCAACCTACAAGGTTAAGTGATTCATTTATAATATTTTGCATTGTAGCTAAGGAGATAAAGTTTAAATGAGTAGGTGATGAATCAGATTTTTTTCTTAATTAGGTAAGATTTAAAGGATTTTCGGTAACGTAAAAATAATCACATGGTTTTCAGATAATGTTAGGAGAGATTATGAAATATGATAAAAATTTATTTCTCTGCACCAAGTAAAAATTATGATGGTTGATTTTTTAACTTTAAAAATAGTTTATTAGTACCATGTTACCGTATAAATAATTTTTTATGTTTATATCAGGAACTTGCATTTATAGGATTGCCGAAAATTGAACTCTAGAATGTCTTTCTGTCGCGAAAATCATTTTTCTATTTTATGAAATCCAACCATGGATTTTTTTGTTTCTTGAAATTGTAATCTTTAATATTATGCACATGATCCAAACAAGCCAAATACTTTCATGCTATTATTATTAACTTCACTGAATGATCATTTACTATTTAAAAGAGCTAGAGAGGCATATAAAGCAATGATGGCATAATATCTATAAATTGAATAATATTCTAGAAATTTATTTTGGTATCGAAACAAAAAATTTAATTCCAAGATGAAGTTTATGCAGAAGGAAGAACTTAGGCGAACTGATGTAGTATTTTAAAATATAATCAGGTAATTGAAACAAATAATTTGCTCTACATATGCAGGATATCCTTTTTTTTTAATCTCGTCGGAAACAAAGGTCATCGTAATATTCATACTTTTATTATAACTCTACTCCTTGCGTCTGGCTGGATTACGTGCCATGCTTGAACGTTTTCTGCGTTGAGCTATTAATACTTTTGCGTATTGGCGTAACAAAATGGAGGTTGGCTATAATCACTATATCAGAGGCTTGGCTGTGCGATGACCCTTGGGCCATCCGAGTGCAGCTGTGCGGTAAACCAACACTTCCGATCCCATCCGAAAGAGAGCGTACCGACAGAAGAAGAGCGACACAGCGAGAGGACGAAGAAGGGAGAGTTGAGCGAGAGATTGAGGGAGGTGGTAGAAAAAGAGAGAGAGGGGGAGATGTTGACGAAGAGGGAGAAAGAAGGATAGTCTCGTGTTACGCGAGATGGAGCGAAAGTGTGTGTTTTTGTGTCCATGGGTTGCGGAGTCTGCGGTGTGCTGTCCTCGTGGTCCAAATCTTCTTATTGCATCTGACTCTCCCCCGCTGTCTTGGAGGGAGATAGATAAAGAGAGAGATGACAGTATCAACATACTCGCGAGACAAACCGATTGTCAACGAGAAGAGGCAGTTGACATATCTCACCGCAAGGCCTCTTTCGGGCCATCGCCCTCTACCTCCATACCCAAGTTCTTTTTCTGATTCAATTTCCATTCCACTTAATAACATTGCTGTGATGCGAGTCAATAGATAACGTTCATGCCATTTGGATCGCGCAATTCCTAGCACGGAATGAGTTAAGCGTAAACATTTTCCAGGAATATAATACGGAGAAAGATTACACTCACATCGACAGATTGAAGCGACAGAAAAACCTCGTGAATCATAAGGTAAATATTGAGAAGCATATGAAATAAAGTTTGACATTAAACCGATGAAATTTGCTTTTACATGAGAACCCATAGAAAATTTAATAACTTCGAGTAAAAGAGTGTTAGAGACATGAAACTTAGAAGAAACAATCTTTATAGTCTGCGTGATGTCGCCATATGTCGATAGCCTGCGGCACTACGAATGCGCATACACAGTGCAAGCAATAAACCAACACGGCATTCAATGTAGAGGGGCGAGTGTTTATGGTGGAACGTTACCTCAAATCAGAGTCGTTTAAAACTGCTAGAATGATTTCTGTCGGCAATTTCGATGTTGTAAGGCACCAACAAAATCTATGATATGGAAACTTGTGAAATGTTCAGGGAGACTGGATATGTAAATTTTGTGAGTCGTGTTCACTCCTCGTCAGTTCTGATCGAGGGTCATTTAGCACAGGTTAGTGAGAGCCACCACGCTCGTCAGATTTGTCGCCGTTGGACTTCTTTCTGTGGGGCTTTCTCAAAGACAACAGCAATCCAGGCAATCTGGATGAATTGAAAACCAACCGACATATCCCACATCATTTCCTACATCACACCCATCACGCTTCAGGCAGCGTCTGCAAACATGCTTCGTCCTGCTCAGTTATGTATTCAACATGCTGGTGGTCATTTTCAGCATTATTCGTGACAATGTAAGTAATGTCAGACAATAAAAGTTGTTACTTCTAAATTTCATGACTCTAGCACTCTTTTACACGAAGCTATTAAAATTTTCATTGGTTCTCATTTTAAATGATCATACGTATTTGGATCATTTATATGGTAAACCTAAGATGGTAAAAGGAGTATCCTAGTAGTTAGTGTATCAGTAGAGTAAAAAGGAATTCATAAACATGGCGATTACAGAGGATTTATCTAAGTGAAGCTTTAAAAAGTCTGAAGGGTCAGTTTAATGAAGGACTGAGGTTGAGGAAGTAAGAAAGGATTTATAATATAATTAAAAGTGATGATTTCCATTTCTTCGATCTTGTAGTTGATTTCAGATATTCTTCTTTGTAAGAAGGAGTTTCCAAATATTAACCTCGCTCAAATTTAGACACTTCGTCCCTTAACGTCACACATTCAAATTACTTGACTCCCACGCTTTTTGAAAATACATCAAATACTAAAATATTATTGGCCTAAAGTCATGTTCATCAATTTTAATTTTTATGATCTTATTATTTCGCAAAGTTAAAAGAATGAAAACGTTATATTTCGTGATATGCGATGTATTCATCTTATGATGACGTTACGTTGAAGCCCGCTCGTGTTTTTGAGTAAAATTGGAATTTTTACATAGTTTGTGTTTTATTTGTACCGAAGTATGAAATTCCACATAATTAAGGCTTCCACAGTATATTTGAAAACGTTATAGTTATGGAAATTGCTAAGCATAAAACACCTAGTCAGCTTATAGAAAACTAAACGGAAAAATATCATTCATTTACAAAAAATTCTTATTATAGACTATAGGTACTTTTTGCAACGCATAAACAAATAGTTTCAATTAATTGCTCCGTTATTTTTTATATGAAATGTTCGTTTTCATAAAAACGACTGCGATTGTTTTGCCTGGACTCGATTCCTAGAAAAAATAGAAAGAGTGAAATCGAAGCCAGCGGTTTTATTTTTGGGTTGTTTTTTTCCGGGATCTCGAGTGGCGTCCGATCTGCACCCGTGTGATTTCCGAGAGCGTTGTCCCGCGGCCTCGGACGCCACCCTCCGCAATGTCATCTTGCTAGAGGGCGGGGTGGCCGCCGTTCCTTGATGAGCCAAATTATCGACCGTAACGCGATCTGCCTAATTATCCCGTGAGGTTGGCAACCCTGAGAAGGAGTGGCTGCCCTGACGACGACTACGGGGCATTTATGTAAGAGGGATGAAAAGGGAGTGAATGCATGTGGTCGTGAAAATGGGAAGGAGAGGAGAGAGAGAGGGGTGGGAAAGCGAGAGGGAGGAGGAGGGAGAGGGGAGTGGCTGAAGGTCGCTTTAAAAAAAGGAGGGAGAATTCGGAGGAAGGGGGAGGGAGTCGACGGGTGAGACTACTGTACCGTAGCCCTAGGCGAGGGACCGGTGGATGGAATGGGTTAAATGGAGGAGAGGAACGGGATGCAGTACTCTGAAGAAGAAGGGGATTTGAGGATTCTGGCTCTGGTGCCGAATGAGAAGAAAGCACGACCTTACTGCTCGCCTCGACTCTTTTTTCTTCCCTCCACTTTGACTAGCCTACTAACGGCCAGAACCTTTATGAAGAAATTTACAAGATTTTCTCTTTCAGTGAATCACGCAAATAAGACTACATGGCGTAAATTATTACAATCATAGCATTTCTCGTTAGCTCAAGAATTCAATGAATGACAAAGGCAGCTAATCCAGCCATGAAACATTAAATTAAACCGGGTGATCATTAAAGCTTCAAAATAGCCGTCCTCGGATTTTATTCAACTACCGTTGATTCTTAATCATTTTGCCGAAATTCATGGCTGATAAATAACTAAAACTGTGAAAATCCATCCATTATCAGGGATTTTGAAAGTGTAATCTTGAGCGCAATAATTTGTATAAAAGACTATTACAGAAGGATTGTTAGAATCATGTGACGTTTTTTTAACATTCCATCTGCCCTTTCACTGATATTAGCGTCAAAAGAAGCCGAGTATCTGCCAGCCGTTGACTAGCGTGGGAGTATTTAGACCCCGTGAAAATTGAATAATTTTTTCCGACGCTCCAGATTTTTCTCCGCCAGTCCGAATTTTTCCGACGCGCGTATTTTTCCACGGGAATCCGCGCCTTCCTCCTGCACCCTCTGCCACAGGATCCGCTTACGGAGTCCTTGTGAACCAATTACATTTTTATAAAAAATATTTTGAAGTAGAGAAAGAAAAAAATACGTCTAAAGTAAATAAACATGTTTTATATATGTAATAAAAATTGGTACCGTTTGTATAGTTGTTTTTATGCATGACAATACTACAATCATTTTGGATTTCATCGTTGAGAAATTTCCCTCCAGGATATAACAAGAAGGCTATACACAGCAGAAGCAGTGAATCGTCACAGAATCTATCCGGTGTGAATTAGTGCAATTAAAAAAATCCCTTATCTCGTATTAAATGACGTGAAAGAATTGACCGAGGCGAAATAAAAGTGAGCGCGTGCGTTGCAAAGCATATGATGCTGCGCTTCGTTGAGATTTCGGAAGATCACGTTTCTCTAATGTTGGAGTTCTGTCGAAGCATTTCGTTATGAGCCCACGTGCAGAAAAGGACAAAAAAAGCAGAACAGAAGGATATGGGGAATGGGTTTTTCTGCCTAAAAAAACAAACCCTTTTGGACGGCTCGTTAAACACGAACGAGGAGTGGGTTTGTGTTCTCGGTTTGGTGCATCTTAATCGGAGAGAAAGACTTGCGTTCGGGAAGGAGAAGAGAACGAGAGTGGAGGTAGCAAAGGGCGAGAGATAGAGAGAGGGAGGGAGGAAAAGAGAGGGAGTAGGGGGAGAGAGGCAGTAATTTCGGCTTCAATGGAAAATCTATTACATTATTACGTGACAATGTGTCTCCCCCTTTCTCGTTCCTAACTCCCAACTCTAAAAAATCGATAGTCGTGCATGCTTGCTGCATCTCTCTCTCCCTTTCTCTCTCATTCTATCTCGTATTCCGATCCGGAGAATAAACCGAAACAGGATGTTCGGGAAATCCCGGTCGCAACCATTTCCTCTAATTTAGAGCGAACCCAATGCTCTCCTCCCCCTTCTCTCCCTCCCTCACCGCCACCACCCCTTTTTTGCCCTCCTATTCTCCCCTTACAGCTTCCCATCCCGCCTCTTTCTCCTTCTCTCCCCAACCCCACACTCTCTCTCTGTCTCTCTCTCTCCTTAGCACCCTCAAACTACCGGGACTCCCTCATTCCCATATTCATTCATCCCTCCTTCCCCACACTTCCTACCCTCTTCGATTTCGTTGTATGCGTGTGTGTATGCCTCTCTCGCATTCGTCACACGCGTTTAGCAGTTTTCCTTTATTTTTATAACTTTCCGTTCTCCCCCTCTCTGCCTCCCCTATTTCCCTCCTTCCTCTCCCTCCTCTCTTCGCCGAACCTCCACTCACACCACCATTCGTTGCCATTCCAATCGATATTTAGCGGTTACGCCATTCCCCACTCTCATCTCTCTTCCTCTTCTCTTTTTCATTTTCATCCTCTTCACTCTAAGCTCCTCGCCCCTTCCTCTGGTTCCTCTTAGCCTTCTATAATTTATCCAATCCTTCCCTTTCCTTCATTGAATTTTAGCTCTTAGGAGATTGTTGAGTGGGGGCATTGACTAAAAGGAAAATTACTTGAGAGTCTAAGGAGATCTTATTGCGATAACTATAGGAGGAGGAGAATGACCGGTATCCCTGCTTATGGACGGGACAACAAATGTTTTCACAGTTGCTATTGGTTTTTTTATCTATCGACATTCGGAATTAAAATGTTGTCGAAGGTAATGCTCGTAGAGTATAAACAGAAGAAGAGAAGAATACAGAATGAAAAATGGGAACCGTTTATGAAAATGAAATAAGTAGTCTTAAGATATGAAGGATTCGGTTACTGCCTAACAGAATGTTGACGAATCATTGACGGTTCCGCCTAAGTAAGCAATATATTAGATTTCATATGAACACTTTCAACGTAAGAACTATGAGAAAGGCAGGAAATCTAGAGAACTTGGATGAAAAAATGAGAAGATATAGAGTTGACATTATAGGACTGAGCGAAACTAGATGGGAAGGAGAAGAACAGTTCAACTCGGAAGAGTTCACGGCAGTTTACCCTGGAAGAAATAGTGGGGAAAGGGGAGTAGATGAAAAGTCTGACAAAGATAATAGCAACGAACGATAGACTGATGGCAATAAAGCTAAAAGCAGTCCCAGTGGACATGCTGATAATCCAGGTATATATGCCAACATGAGCGCATGAAGATGAAGAAATCGAGGAGATTTATGAGCAAATTAATGGCATTTACGAAGAAGACGGAAGAGGAAAGGTAAACTGCATAATAATGGAAGATCGGAACAGCATAGTCAGAGAAGGATAGGAGAAAATGTTGTCAGCAATACGGACTTGGGAAGAGACACCGAGGAGGGAAAAAACTGATAGAATTCTGCATCAATAATGACCTTGTAGTGACGAATACATGGTTCATAAAACATAAACGAAGGTTATACTCATGGAAAAGTCCAGGAGATAGAATGAGATTCCAAATAGATAACATTCTAATAAAACAAAGATTCAGGAACAGCATAAAGACCTCCAAAGCATTACCAGGAGAACAAATTGATTCAGATCACAGCCTTCTAATAGTTGACGTAAGTACAAAGCTCAAACAAATAAGAAAAACGAGAAGAGAAAGAGACTTGGGACCTAGAAAACTGAAAGAAAGGCAGGATGTAGTCAGCATGAAGTTAGACGATCACCTAAGAAATTTGGAAAACAAAGCAAAGACCGTGGATATAGAATGGGAAGAATTTAAAACCAGTATCAACAATACCTTGGAAATAAGAAATTGGGAAACAAGAGAAGAAAATCTGAACGCCATGGATCACAAAGGAAATGCTGGAGAAAATTGATGAGAGGCGAAGATGGAAAAACGTTAACAGTGAAGAAGGTAGAGCCAACTATTTACGTATAAACAATGAGTTGAGAAGAATAACAGATAAAGCTAGAGAAAATCGGATAAAAGATAAATGTGATGAAATACAACAACTGCAGAAGTTAGGACGGTGCGATATGATGTACGCTAGGGCACTGGAATTAGAAGATAAGAAGTCTAGTGGAATTTGTGGTAAAGGAATTATGAATACGGATGGGAATATAGCCTCAGAAACAAAGGATGAAGCACAGGTATGGGAAGAATACATTAAGGAACTATACAGCAAACAGCAAAAATAGAACTGGAAAATGAGGAAAACATTGAAGAAGACAACTTAGGACCAAGTATTATGGAGAGCGAAGTAGAAAAAGCGAGAGTGGAACTAAAGAAAGGGAAAGCCACACGCAGCGATGGAATACCGGCTGAGGTATTTAAAGTCATGGGATCAGAAGGACTCAAAGCGATCACGAAATTAATTAATAAGATTTACGAGACGGAAGAGTAGCCTCGGTATTTCCTAGAAGTAAAAATGATCCCTCTAAAGAAGAAGCCAAAGGCAATGCAGTGTAAAGATTACAGAACTATAAGCCTTCTGTCACACACATCGAAGATCATCACGAGGATTCTTAATAAAAGGCTGGAGAATAAGGCAGAAGAAATAATAGGGGAAGATCAATTCGGTTTCAGAAAAGGACGAGGAACTAGAGATGCTATAGGAGTAGTTAGAATCATATCAGAAAGGGCAATAGAATACAGTCAAGATATCTGCGCATGTTTCGTAGACTGGCAGAAGGCCTTTGCTAGAGTAAATTGGGTAAAGTTGATGAAGATATTAAAGGATATAGGTGTAGACTGGAAAGACAGGAGACTGATTAGGAATCTATATGAGAATCAAGTTGTAAAGGTCAGGTTTGAGAATGTGGACACCTGCGGAATAAATATCGGTAGAGGAGTAAGACAAGGCTGCTGCCTATCGCCAACCCTATTCAATATATATTTAAAATGTCTAATGCAAGAAGCGTTAGAAGGCACAGGAGATTTCAAAATTGGAAGGAGGATTATAATAACAGTAAAATACGCGGATAATCAAGTAGTTCTAGCAAGAAAGGAAGAGGAACTCCAGAAAATGATAAATAGACTAGTAATAACAGTTAGAAAATACTGTATGGAAATTAATACAGAAATATGCAAGGTCATTCGAATGTCGGGCAAAGAAGAGGATCTGAACATAAGTATTGGAGGAAAGCCTTTAGAACAACTTTCAGACTATAACTATCTTGGAAGCATCATAACAAGAGAAGCAAAATGTACGGATGAGATCAGGACTAGAATAGGAAAAGAAAAAGCGGTTTTCAGAAGAAAGAAACACCTACTTACGGGGAATATAAGGGAAGATATCTGCAAGAAGTTCATAAAATGCTATGTATGGTGTAGAACTTTGTATGGGGCAGAAACATGGATCCTAAGAAAAGCTTTGAAATGTGGATTTGGAGGAGAATGCTGAATATAAAATGGACAGATAGGATAATAAACGATGTAGTGCTACGAAGAGTAGGAGAGAAGCGAATGATTATACAGACTATTAGATAGAGGAAGGCAAACTGGGTTGGACATTACCTGAGGAGAGAGAGTATGTTTAAAGACATGTTAGAAGGAAAACTAGATGGAAAAAGGGAAAGAGGTAGGAAAAGGTTTTAGCTGATAAACGATTTGAAAGGGAAATAAAGTTATCAAGATATGAAGAGGACAGCGGAAAAGAGGAGTATATGGTGAACCAGGTTTAACCATGAATAATCACGGACCTGTCCACGGACAGACTACCTATGACGATGATGATACTTGAAGCTCAATACTTTATTGAGTCGAAATAAGGACAATAGGAAAATATATGGAGGTGGAGGAAATATGTAATTAGCAATGTCTTAGAGGGGAGTGAAATCAAAAGTACAGATCAAAATAAAAATAAAAATATATCAATTTTTAGATAACTTAATAAATATTCATGAATGAGCCTTATGTAATATTATTATCTCCAAGAATAGTGCTTAATTAAAGATTTTCTGTGAAATTCACTCATAATTTTCAATTTGCTGCTGCTGAGAGTTTTTCTGATTAATTGCGAAAACCTGGGAAATTTCGACAGTGTTTGCAAATTTTCTGATAATTAATTTTAGCCGTAATAATTCAATTAACTGGAAACTAATTAAGGAATGTGGGCCTTTATCTGATAAGCATATAAGTAGTCGCAAACTGGGATAAATTTTAGACAATAGTATTATTTTTTTAACTCTCAAAATTTGTGAGAATATCATCTCGACCGGGACGCCAATTTATTTATTTTTTCAATTGCACCCTCCACACTTTAGTAAAAAGACGATAATTTAAATTGAATGATGATGATGAACATTCAGTATTTATGCCTGCGGTGTTCGTCAAAATCATTTGTTAAAGCCAATTATAATCGTAAGTTTCCGGTTATTCTGTAAAATAATCTATTTTTCGCATTTAATGAATTTTCTAAGTATTCAAAGAAATTAAATTCAAGCTAGTCAAGATTTATTCCATATTTTATTATACACAGACGACCATGAATAATCTGTTATTGTCCTGGCATTTTCACACATAATCTGGTCACCCTAATTCTAGATAAATAATTGTGATATTTTATACCATGAACCAGGGACCTAGCTTTCTGAAAGCAATCAAGATAGGTATCATTAATGACAATATTTTCATCGAGTAAAAGTAATAGTAGATTTTTAGATCACTAAAAGGTTTTATCGGATAAAAATGGGCAGCAGATAAACAGTTCCATCCTAATTGCGAGTCTATTCGGCCATGAGGGAAAACATCGATGTCCCCGTTTCGACACTTTCAACAACAAACTCTCCAAAACATCTTCCTTCCTCTTTGCGTTTTACAAGACTGAAATGCGCTAACAAAAACACGATTCTCTATTTATTCGGACGGATACCATTGTCAAAAATAGTACAATAAAAATCTTCGAAATAGTTAAAGAAAGAACAATTTTCGCCCCAATAAATTTAATTCATTAGATTAATTCGTGTTCCTCGTCTTAACACAACAAAACGGGAAAAGAGCCGTGTCTTTGAAAAATGCTCAAAAATATTCCGGAAATGAGAACGCGATTGGAAACGAGAAAACGAATCGTTCGACGTTTCGGAAAATTAAACGGATACTTTTGTCAGAAACGGTAAAAAAAAGACTCCTCCGATACGCCATTTTCGCCTCTCTGTCGCATTATTAGCAATATCTTTCAAAGCGTACCTTCTTCGAAAGCGCCATTGTTTCCAATCACAATGCTCGAATTTCCGTCTTGAAAGTGGTGATATCCGTCGATCGATGGCCAACCGCGCCGTTTTTCTTTTATTCATTCAATACCGGATAAGTTGGATCGTTTCGCGTCTTTGATTTTGGGAACACTGCCAAAATTCTTTTGGAATCGAATATCTCTCCCTCGATACCTCCCTCCCGCTCCCTTATAGAAACGTCCGAGAATGAATTCTTCCCGCAAAAGGAAATTCGAGCACAAAAGCGACATCTGTTAAATTCGAAACGGTGAATATTTATGTGTGTATCGGCGAAACGTTTCCTACGGTAAGGATCTTCTTTACGACGGTAAAACATCAAAAGGATTAAGAATAGCAGTTCTCTCGTCGTTTCACTCAAAACGACACTAATTTATATGATATCGTTGATGATTTTTGCAAAGATTTTCCATCATAGGCAAATTTCCTCCTTAGATTTTGAATGTCTAATTGATCGATGGATGGCGTAGATCCGCAAGTCTCTCAGTGCCTCGGTCTGGGGAATCCTTCCCTTCCGAAATTTCGATTCTCCCATGGCTGCTTGCTTGCTCCCCTCCACGCACGTACGCCTGTTTATTTAGGGATGTTAGCGGTGAGGAATGTATCGGCGGATTGGGGAGGAGGGAGGGAAAAAAGATAGTTTTTTTTTTAAGGAACGATAGGAGAGGAATTGAACCGGCGGAGGAAAAGGGGAGGGAGATAGAGGAGGGCTAGCAGACACAAAGGTGGGTGGGTGGGTGGATGGATTTTAGAGTGGGGAAGAGGGAGAATTCGGAGAGGGGAGGAGAAGACGGATATAGAATCGAGATGAATGGAATGGGGGAAGTAGGACGGGGTGCGCAGACCGGTGGGGATGGGAGGGGGAGAGGATTGGGGAGGGGGAGAGGATTGGGGAGGGGGAGAGGATAGCGGAGGGGAGGGAGAGAGGATAGGGGAGGGGGAGAGGATAGCGGAGGGGAGGGAGAGAGGATAGGGGAGGGGAGGAGGAGAAGATGGGGAAGGGATACGAGGAGAGAGAGTAGGGATGTGGTGCGTGCCAGGCGAGTATAATTGAGTCGTATCGGCGTTGGGTTTTCACGATACGGTGGCCCCGCTCCACGAGGGCAGTTGGGAGAATAGAGCATGTCCCCCGGTTGCCTTGGTGGAGAAAGACAGAGTAGTTGGAGGGAGAGGTGATCGGAATGGGAGAAGGGAGAGGAGAGGGTGTTCTATTGGGACAAGAAGAGGAAGGCGAGGAGAGGTGGACAGAGAGTCCGTAGGATTACGACCGATCGAGAAACAATCGACCTGTTGGATCTTACGATGGCGCCTTGAAGAAAATAAATAAGGATTGCCTGTGCAGGATCGCGAGAGAAGTTCTAGTTTCCAACAAAATAGTTAAATGTCAAGTTAAGGCAAAATATTTTTTCGATTATTTTAAAAATATTGATAAGTATTTTGTATTTTTCCTAGTGTTGTACTATATCTCAATTTGTATCTTCACAAAATGGAGGATAACAAACGTTCGGTGTAATTAGTCCTATTTTTAGCCCTTCCTAAGGGTGCGTCCACACTATGTAACAAATGTTACGTAACAAGGTTACAGTAACATGTTACATCTTGTTACCTAACATGTTACCTCTTGTTACGTAACATTCTGAGTGTTACTGTAACCGTTTTTGTGTTCCGTAACCATATCCCCGAGTATTGCTGGACTAGCGATAGGCAACACGCGCATGCGCAGTAGCTCAATTTCTTCTAGCTGAGTCAATTCAGAGATAATAAATACTTAAAACCAATTAAATTGTAGAGTCCACGAAATGCTGCCTTGTTTATTTATTTGGTTTACTCGATATTATTAAAATTAAGAATGTTTAAATAGCGGGTCATATTAACCAGTCATAAAGAATATGCTTTATAACCACGAATATTATTAATAACCACTATATCTAGCTATTTCATTTTAATTCTACGGACAGCGGTGATTGCCTCGTAGTGATTATATGAGGCATTAACATATCGCAAATATACCTACATAGCAGCTTCTTCATTAAGCCTAAATATTAAAAGAAAATCTTCCTCAGACGAATGGAATACGTTTTTACCTCTCAGGAAGAAATCGTTTCCTCCTTATTTACCCTCCTTTCCTCTGCAGCGCTTCCCACAAGTAAAATCAAAAGTCTGTACTCGAACATTTACACTAACTCGGATAAATATTTATCTTAACGCCAGCTCATTGTTCATCGTTTAGGTGTTCGATGATAATATCTCAATGTTATTAAGAGACTTTCAGTAGGGGATATTACATTACGAAAAGTAGTATCTCTTATAGAAATTTTCTCCCCAACGAGTTGTAAAAGTAATTCAAATTCAGATGGGGTTAGCCTTGTAAAATTTCTGAACCCTGTTGAATCGTTCGATAAGTTTCTTACAATTGACAACCCACCATATTCCTGCCTCCCTTGCAATAACTCTCTTGTCCAGACACTTCGAGATTTCATCCTCCTCCTAGGTAATGTTTGGATAACCACTTGCAAGAAGCAATTCTTTGTCCGGCATATTAGTACGTAAAAAAAATTTTTAAACTTCACCTAAATATGAGTGTGTCTCCTCCAAAATCGTAACATCAACTAAATGCAGTTACTAGTGTGGACAGGAAGTGTTACGTAACATAATGTTACGCAACAAGGTTTCAGGTTACGGTAACTTGTTACTGTAACAGGTTACGCTATGTTACGTAACATTTGTTACATAGTGTGGACGAGGCCTAAGAATGCTATCGAAAATCAAATCAAATTAGTCCTGCTTGTGAGAGAATAAGAAATTCATCTGAAATAAGGAGATATGCAGTTTTAATATTGCCGCAATAATTTCCATATTAAATAGACAAGCTAAATCTTTGATATAGTGTATCTCACAGATTGATTCTGATGCGGCCTGGAAATGAGAATCGTAGAAAATCGCCAGTCTGTAAAAGCAAATGAAACATTTTGTGACGTCGTTTATACAATTCGCCAAATTATTGATCGAATGTACAATTCATGTTCCATTTAAATTGCTACAAAATATTCAGCCGATCACTTAGACAGTTAAAGACTTTAATTTTATCATTTTTTTGGCTTACCGTTAACTGAACATTTAGGAGATGGGGACTTGAAATCCAATTGATGGACTTACCTGAAATGTAAAGAAAAGGCACCTTAGAATATTTACATAAAATTAAAAATGTACTGTAAATGCTTAATTTTTGAATAAATATTCATTCACAGTTATCTTGATATTACCTACTATTGGTCTAGCTATTTGAAATCAATATTATTATAACACAAAATAACATGTTTCTGTTTATGAATCTTTCTAAAAGTGTTGGAATCAACCACCACATTTATTTTTATAACCAAACTCTGGCTCTCGATAATTAATTAATTAATATTTATGTAATAATAACATCTCAAATGAAATTTATGGACTAAATCTCCAGTAATTAAAAGAAATCACCACTTTAAAATTAGCTAAATATAAATGTTATGAGATACTTTATTAGTAGGTTTTTTTGGCCCAAAATTAAGCTGGGGTTTAGCGCAGGTAACATTATTCCCTGAGACGGCTCTACAAATTTTAAAATAAGCAAACCATTGTTACTCTTAAAGAAAATATAGGAAATTTAGTTAAAATGGAAAAATACTGGATGGTATAACAGGAATTACATATGTTGCGAAAGGAACTTGCTGCGGATAGAAATTATTGCAATGAAAATTTTCGAAAATGTAAAGAGAGCGAATGTTTCAGCCTGGGAGAAAATGTGCGCGGTAGGCGAATTAAAGGAAGCCTTGAAAAGACGGAGTAAGAGAAATTGGAGGTGGTGGAAGTGGATAAAGAAGACAGAGATGCCCTATGGTGCTCCGATAATTTGTTTCCTTCGTTGAATATGGGAAAGTGATGGAATTGGCAATTGAAGAGGAGCGGGAGACGGTGGCGTTGGGCGAGAGAGGGAGACGAGGGGAAGGGAGAGAAAGTCTTGAAGATGTAAGGAAGGAGTTAGACTGAAAGCGTCGCGGAAGAAGATGAGAGAAGGGAAGAGGCAGGGGGAGAGAGGTTAGAGATGGGCGTGACGCCTGATGGTGACGATTTAATTGGGGCCCTCTTTGTTTCTCGGCATCCTCTGTTGGCGCTGTCACCAAAAACTGCTGCGTCGCTGCTGCTGCTTCATAACTGCTTGCTTAGTTCTCTCTCTTTCTCCTTAAGTTTCCTGACACGTATTATTAGCTTCCCCTCCTTTCATCGCTCTTTCTTCTCGCTTCTGTTTTTTCTCGCATCTTCGCAAGACGCGGGCATTCAGTTTCTTTCGTCGTGCAAGAAGAAGGAGGGGAGAAGAGAGGCTGGGTCGACGTCGTGAAATATCCGAAACGTCTCCGCATAAATCGACTCATTTAGCTCCGACTCTCTTTAGCTATTCATTTTAATGACTTTTTTTGGTGTGGCCGTCTGTCATCTTTATTTTTTAGGCGTAATGTCTGGCAAAGGGTTGGTTTAAGAAAGCGTAGCCCCCGAAGACGATTTATAGCCTTTTCTCAAACGACATGTAAACATCATTGTTTGAAATATCAATTTGAAAACGGTTATTTTTCCCAGGTTGCTATATAGAATGCTCGAATTATATAACAAACCTTATGTATTCTATTTCCAAATGTAATTATTTTATTCATTTACAAGATGAAAAGTTTTATAATGTTGAAAATAAGGAATATTTACATAATTCGTGGCAGATTATAAAAGGAATTGGTATATATATAAATCGATAAATTTTATTTCCTATTTTAAAAATTTAAGAGAAAATGTTATGTTGAAGGATATGAATTAGTGAATATTGCTAGGAATATCTTGTCATAATTATTTTTACCTCTAAAATATACCATTCACACCAAAATGGTCTAATATTGAAACCACATAAGATAGTAATAATCCTCATTTAGCGATATAGCGACAAAGTCTATTGCATACATATTTTTTGTGAATTATTCTTTTTCATGGGAAATAAACCATCTTCCATTTGTTTATCGAAAAGATAAGAACCCTATACTATTTTAAACTGGTATAATCAATTAATTCCCCACATCACCCACCTATCAAGAAATCTCGGCCATAATTAAAGTTAACGAACGCATACCGTGTTTACGTTATTCAATCAATATCCAATCTCAGGCTCACCTCCCTCGCCCTCCATTTCTTTCCTCACGCTCTCCTCAACTATTAACAGCTTCTCCCCTCTTCCTATTCAACGACACCCGCTTTGCTCTGCCGCGATTATCGCGCTTGTCCCCCTTAACGCCGTACAAAAACAAGTGTCAACAGCACCACGGCGTTTGTTTTCGTCAACAGAACGCAAAAAGTAAGGCGGGACAAAGAGTGGGCGGGAGGGCGAGTGGGGGAGCCCTCGTTTAGGGTTCGCTCTCGGCGTGTGGTCATTCATTTGTCGAAGCGGATTCGTTCGGCCGGTACCCGCAGCGTATAAGTGGCGCCTGCACCGGCCATTCTTTGCCCGTCACGCTTTCTCTCTCTCTCTCCCTCACTCCTCGGGTGGGAGAGAATTGGATTCTGCCGCGTGTAAGGAGGGAGGGGTAAAAGAGGGTAAGGAAGTGGGAGGAGAGAGGGACGCGGGAGGCATTTTTCGGTGGGAAGGGGGCGGGAGTAGACCATCTGCGCGGTTCCACACCGGAGGCTTCGCTGCCGCCGCCAGATGCAGATGTCCAGCAACGAGAATTTCCGAGGGAGACTCATCGGCCGAACCGAGTCCTTCGTGGAATAAAATTTTAAAAAAACCTCACTTGTCTTGAAAACGGGAAAATTTCGATAAGGGGGTGGGGAGAGATTTTTTTGGCAGTAGTTTCCAAATAAGCATTTGCAAAGACCCTCTTTTGAAAAAAAAATTCAATTGAAACGTGGATTGTGCTACTTGTCACGAGTGCCGCTTGAACGCCCCCTCTTTTTTGGCGAATAACTCCGTGAACACGACGGTGAGTGTAACGAGTATTTTGGTATTCCGAGCAACGTTTTCCATTTCTTTTCTTTTATTCTTTTGAGTAGAAACTTTGTCAGGAGCCGTGACTAAAATCTGGTTTGTATTTATGTGGTTAGCAATGTTAAACACTTGTAAATGGGAGTGTGCTTGATTCGTGCCCCCATATATATGCCGGATATTTCATATAGCGTATCGTCCTTCACCGAATTCTCGCTAAAGAATGTCCGTTTTGCTGAAATCCCCTTCATATTTACGTTGTAAAAGTGGATAAGCTTTAAAAATATCATTTAGTTTTTTGTTCAATCCGAATGTTTAAAAGATCACAATTTCGGTAGCTTTTCAGCTCTCATTAAAGCATTGCTTTGACCTATATCTATTTCATCATGAATTTAAAATTTAATTTCACTTATGTTCTGGTTTTTATCAATACTAATATCCTTTTATGAGCAAAGTTTCAGATCAAACAACTGCTACAGCAGTAAAGTTCACCGAGGGGATTTTATTTGAAATTATGAAGCAACGTAAAGAAATGTAACCCTCTTCAAAAACGGTAGCAGTGTTTTGGTCGTCTCAAGCGTAAATTTAATCTACTTATTTTTGAATCTACTATAAAACACAGTCGGACCCCTCACAACGGCCTCCCACAAATGACGGCTGCTTTGTAGCCGATGTGTGCATCTGGTTTTCTCAAGCTTTCTGTGGGTATTGGAGATACATCGTTTTCCAACTTGGATTCTGATCAATAAAAACCACTTTTATTCGGTCAGACATTTTAAAAGGCAAAATCATACGGTAATCTTGTAGTTAGCAAGGAAGTACCCAGGGGGAGGGTCCGGACGCTCCCCCCCCCCAGGTGTACAGATATTTGTGGAATCTGCGATAACCATGCTGCAAACTTGCTACATTGCCTCTTGCTGTGCTGCCACTTGCTGTGTTGAGCTATTAGAACTAACAACGTCATAAAAGTTTATATTATTTGAGTAGAACTTTTATTTAATCAATTGCTGGAAATTGGTTTGTAGCCTCAGATCATCCCCTCCCCCTCCCCCCCGAAATAAAATTCTGGGTACGGTGCATGGTGGTTTGGATGTACTATTTTAAAAGGAGAATATATGACCCTGTCGTTCAAAGATTCCTTCTTACAGCCAATTAAGGATTAGCCAAGAAGCATTATCGTGCCATTTTAATTTCCGAAGAACACATTCGACTACGGATTGGAAAAGAATCGGTGTCTTTGCAAGCTTCTCTTGTTTAGAATTCATGATTGACCGTAGTTAGAGGCGGTTAGTTAGCGAAGCGCGGGAGGGGGGAGCGAAGAGGGGTAGGCACGCGTGCTTCTTGCACACTCACCGCATTGTGTGGTCGGCGCGTGCATTCCCTTATCTCGGCCCACGTGCCTTACCTCAAGAGGGAACCTCCTAGTAGGAGGAAGCGCTTTCTTTTCGCACCCGCATCCACTAGATGGCGGAGATGCAGCGGAGATCATCGTTCGAGATCCGTGCTCATGGTGCGAGACAGGCAATTTAAAGCGATCCCATTCACGCTCCTGACCGCCGCTTTAGATACGTAATCAGATGGCGCTTTTTATATAACCTTCCCACAAAAGCCCATACCCCCGCATGAACACGCTCACGAATAGGTTTAATAGTAAATACGGAAGACGATCGCATGTTGAGAGGTTAAGATGGTGAGATATATTCGTGTTAGAAGAGGTACATGGATGGAAAAAACCCGCATCTGTAGAGGGCTTCTTCTGGCCCACTCTGTTGGCGGATATATGTAATATACATTTGCATAACCATGTTGCGCTGCCTCTCAATACCATTCAATGTCCATACGGGCTATAATGGCCGAGTACAAACACATGAAAATCGAAAAATGTGTTATTTTGGTTGAAATGGCCATACTTATCCGATGGCATATTTTTTTAATTTAAAAAATAATAAATTAAGGTGTTGACTGAGATCGCAGTTATATTAAAAATTAGTTATCCTTTGGATTAATAACTTTAACATGGATAGTTTCTTTGAAAATAGTGCCTGTGGCTCAAGGTTCTTTGTGAATCAATTAATACTTTTACAACATGGCATAAGAAATAATTATAGTAACCAAAAGAAAATTATCGCGCTTCCTCCAAGATACTCATTATTTATCTCACCCTTACCACAATCCTCGCTGGAAATATTTTTTTACAAATCTCTGTGCAAATCAAGTCATTGAGCCCTGGATCGCAATGTGCCACCTTATTTTTCCAAAGAGCCAATCCTTTTTCATTCTCTAAACCAGTTGAAAACTCTTTCTGTGCAATTTTCATCTTCGCACCTATCCCTCAACAAATTAACTCTTTCCGCTGCCCAATGCATCGATAAGACCTTTGCCATTCTATCTCTCTCCATAAAAAAACACAACCCCCTCTTTTATTCAACCAACCCCGTCCTGCAACCGCCTATCCATCCCCCTCTCCCTTTTTTCACCGTTTCCATCTCTAATCCTCCTCCGTCCTAAAACGTAGAGTCGGTTTCGTGTTTCGATCTCTTTCGGAACCTTGTAATCACTCGGCAAAGGTGATTCGAGTGGCAAGTGGGCTTATGTAGGACACTGGAAGGTGGTGACGAGGCTGTTCTAGTCTGGAGAGGGAGAAGACCCGCCGCATCTCTTAAACGGGCGCGAATATTCATGGCTCCCTCTTTTTCTCTTTACTTCTCGCCTCCTCTTCCTCTCCATCTCTCCTCTTGTTGTCCTCTGTGATGTACCGGCGACACTTTTGCCTCCCGTGACCCCTCTTCTTAAAGCCGAACACTCATTCTCTCTCTCTCTTTCTCTCTCAATACACATTCTCTCTCTCTCGCACTGAAACTTCTCCTCCTCTCCTTTTTTCTCTCTCCGCCCCTCCGACTTTTCGCAAACAAGGGCCCGTGCGGCTTCTCGTCAGAAGCGATCACTCCCCCCCTCCTCGCCTTTCTGATCTTAAGTACAGTTTTAAGGAGCAGTAACTTAAAAATTAGAAATAAAGATGAGCTCGCGTATTGTTTTCCTTATTCGGATTCGATGACGAAGAGTAATATTCTGTTTTTTTTATGTTCCTGGCTGAAATCGTCTTTAATAGTGATTCATAATTTGCGGAGTAATCATTAAATTATTCAAACAAATAAGAAAAAACTAAGAAGTGAACAAGTCGATTGTCCCAATAACAGAAGAGTGCATGATGAAAGATTCAACTTATCAATAAAATTGTCGTTTTCATTTCTTCCGTGGGTTCTTTTTTTTAGTTGACATTTGGCAAAAATATATAGATACATAAATTCCCCTCTAGTTTCGTTTTTCTACTGTTTAAATTTTATTTTATAAGCACCAAGTAGTAGTAGAATTTGAAACTTTTTTTACTGATTATGTCCAGCTTTATTAACTTTTCACTGGAAAATTTAAGCGTATCGATTAAGTGACAAATGTATGCAAACAGCTCATTATAGTTGATTGTTTCTTACTGCAACGCACATATATTCCATGAAGATTAGCCTAAGTCATAAAATCGATTGTTTTGTAGGCCATTATCCATTTTTTATGATTCATTTATTTGGCAATATCGTTAAAGAAAAATTTAATTGGAAAATATCTTCTCACTTGTTGTCGATAACATGTCCAGTGATGATTCCAGCTGTACTATTACATTGTATAGGACATGCTTTTTGCTTGCATTTTATTGATTACCTAAGATAATTCAATAATTAGTTAGATTAAACGTTTGTCTAAGATTTAATTTAATATTTATTGCAAATGAATAATACAATATTAACGATGGAGAATCTTTTGCTCGAGTGTTTGTTATCGGTAAATTATCCCCAAGAATTTAAGGTAAAATGCTCATATAGGCCATTCAACCGTGTTATGGATAATTAGCTCAAGTAGATCATCTTTTCGTCTCCTAGTTACTTTCAATTAGTAACGTTAACCAAATTCTCTGTTAACGGGGATGCGTCAATATCTCCTTGCCATCCCCCAGTCTCTGCGAGCATTGCGCACCCGTCTTTTCTTTGCAGCATCCACTCATCTCACGGCATTATCCCCTTCTCCTCAAACACACACACACACACACACACATCACAACCGCAACACTCATCCTCGCAAATCAATGCAAACTATTGTGTCCGATGATCTCGCACACACGCACGCTCGCGCGGGCGCAATGCCGACGACGTGAACAGCGCCAATGGACCCTTATGGGAATCAGTGGAACGTAAAGTTCCTGGGATGAGGCGTTTGAGACAGGTGAGAGGAGGTATAGGGAAAAAACGGGGTGTGTGTTTGTGCGGTGGATAAGAGTGGGAAGGAAGGGAAAATAAAGTTAGGGAGAGGAGGAATATACGAAAAGAGTAGGGAAAGAGAAAGGAAGAGAAAGGGATGGATGATAAAGATGTGTAAATATAGAGGGAGGAAGGTAAGAAAAGGAAGGGGAGAGAAAGGTTGGTTGAAGGGGAATGGAAGGAAAAATCTGACAGTGATTTTTCGAAGCATCCAAACAAAAGAGTCAACTTGTGCTTGGGTTTGTATACAGATTGCCGCAGAACTAACGAGCAACATTTCTGCAATGTTTATAAGGTCTTAATGAACAGAAGTCGTTTCAATAATTCTAACTGTTCACAAAGTTTTCCATCATTTTGGTGGCGGTTGTCGAGCTTATGTCTTTTTGGATTACGCTTTTAGGCTTACCAAGGCCTAATTACGTGACAGTGAATATAAAGCAGCCTAAACGACCTTAACACTTAATCGAGGCACCACATCCACGTTGTGTTAGATTGATATATTCTGTAGTTATAATTTTATGCATCTGATACGCTAGCTCTTCGCAAAGATAATATTTTGAGGTTCCGTAGATGGTTTGATTATTCAGTTTATTCCTTGGAGCACAGCTTAAGCTTACTATAAAGTTCAAGTCTGCAACTATTGAATAATTGTTTTTAAATGCGATCACTAAATTTCGTATACATGCTTATGTTTTAATACAATTTTTTAAAAAGTGTATCAGTAAAATATTAAAAGTAATCTGAGAATATTTACTAATTATCATTTCATGGTAATCTTAGCTATTTATTTGGTCTTTCTGTTTGAAAAAATAGGCCTTAATAATACCTATATCCCTCAAAACACTAGATGAGCGCGGTTCGCTACTGAATTCCGATCATGATGAGGGAATGCAGGTATTTTAATCTACTGCTATGCTCAGTACCGTAACTAGGGCTGGGCAAGCGGGGCATCTGCCCCGGGCGCAACTAAGTAAGGGGCGCAAAAAATCCAAATAATAACTAAACAAACTAGAGACGATTGTTTTTTTAAGGAGAGGGGGATCACATATTTAGTAGTTTGCCCCGGGCGCTAAAATAGTAAGTTGCGGCGCTGGCTATGCTGCTTATTTTCCACTCTTAAAACATTTGATGTAACTTGCTACTTAACTATAATTAGATATTATTATCCTCTTGTGAGAATTCTGAGCACCCGGTGAACCGTGGAGTCGAACAAAATATGCGTACGCAAATCTATACGGGGAGCATCACGCAAGGAATTCCTGATATTGATAATATTTTAGCATACGATGATGAGAAGGAAATTTATTGTTAAAAATTTGTTACAAAAACATTTCAATGAGGTGAAAATTAAAAGGACATAAAGCACTAAATAGTTGATAAAATGTCTTAGAATAAAGGACGGATGGCAGCATTACTTACAAAGTTGAGAAGAGAGCCTAAAATTAACACGGAAGAAAAATTAGGGGAAAGATAAATTGCTGAGAGACGAGGAAATATCGATTGCGTGTTATAAAGTCTTCTGAGCGAACAATGTGACCCGTCTTTGATTGAGGCGAGAGGTCTGAATTTGATCAAGAGCTATGTACAAATCTTGAGGATCATCTCTTTTCCCGGTTGTAATACGATTTCCACACGACACGTAACTAGATCTTGAACGTGACAGTAAGATTTCGCATCAAAATATCTTCCATCAAATATTTTTATCCTGTGGTTACATCGAGCCGAAGCTGGCGCGTAAAAACCTTGATTGAATATTTGTAGGATGTTCACCATGTCATTTGAAGGAACATTAAGTGCTAATATTATTTGGGTATTAAATATGATGCCTGTTCCTGATACTGTTAAGTGTTTACGTACCTTCGGCATTCATTTATTTTTGATCTTAGAAAATATTTTTTGGGTATCTTTTAAGCTTCTTGTGTGCGAGGATAGATGACAGAAGCCTATCGGAACAAACCACTACATACTCCGAACTCATTAAAATTACGATTTGTGTACAATGTTTTTGTTTACGAGGGATTATCGATAGAGTAAATAAGAAATGTTGAGCGTCAGTAGAATAGAATAGACAGTCTGTAAATGCTATCATTTAGAGCCAATGCTATTTCGGCGTTCTCTCTGTCGGCCTATCCTTGCATTTACGGTACCGCGTATGACAAATAAAGAATGGAAAAGCATTTTCAAGTGTAAACTTGCATAGGTTCAGACTGCAGAAAAATAATTTAGAGAGTGGTCAACGTAACAAATTGAATGGCTCAGGGCTCTTTTAAACTAAAAGAAATGGATTTTCACCCAAGCCCTTGAGTTTTGAAGCTCAAACTCATTCGTAACATGCATTTCAAATGTGTTTCGTTATATCTTTCAAAACTTATACTTAGCATTTTCATATAAATCTACTTACTTTCACGACAAGTGTAGTTTTTTCCGCTAATGAAGTAAAATTGAGAGGAATAGGTTTCATTGGAAATATTAAAACACTTATGTTCATTAGATGCTTGTTCGCTTTTTATGGCGCCACAAGGAAAGTTATTTAACTAAAGAAAGCCGAGATTGTTCGGTTCAATAAGTAATTTTAACTGTACTGATTCAGTGAAAAATGAATCAATTTTGGGTGAGAAAGGTAGTCATCGAAAATTATTTTAAACATAAATGCGGGTCACATATATTCATA
Source organism: Tanypteryx hageni (assembly GCA_028673005.1). Lineage (NCBI taxonomy): Eukaryota > Metazoa > Arthropoda > Insecta > Odonata > Petaluridae > Tanypteryx > Tanypteryx hageni. The sequence goes on along the minus strand of CM054113.1, from coordinate 200,076,295 downwards.
TATGCTATTGTGATCCTACCTGGTTTTTCTCAGTCACTTCTACTGTCCCTAATTATTTTAATGAGCAATTATCGACGGAAATATTTTAAATTATTGTAAAGTACCTATTATCGACATTTTTTTGCGGCTTTCCTTTTGCTGGCGAAACACTCATATACAGCGTTTAACTATAAAACTAAATCTTTAACTCGATTGCTTTTGACTGATGGATTGATTTTAGTAATCATATAATGCGAGCAGTTATTGAACTGAATACCTTTGCCGAATCAAAGCAACATCCATGCAAAAGCAGTTGCACCAAGCAAACTGATACGGAATGATATGGACAAAAATATATGCTTGTGCTCTAATGTGTTAAGCATATTTTTTCAAATCATCATTCCACCAATTATGTTTATACGTAGCTCAGATTTTGATGTAATGACCGTTTCCTAACTATCTACTTTGCTCAAAGACTGAAAATATTATGTGCGCCCAACATAAAATTAAAGCAAAATTTGAATACGTTTGAGTCCACGGAGTACGGACACTAAAATTGCACACTTAAACTCAGTGGCACACTTGCAATTTCAAAATTTCAAAGCGAGCTGTGAAAACCACTCTACTGTCACCTTCATTCAACGACCACTTCTCTGAAACGACAATTTTTCTTCAGAACCGTCCTTGGTTGCTCAATAGAAGATTAACTGTAATTAATTACAATTTTTCGGCCGATTAATGTTCGCTTCACGAGTTGGCCGTATTTGTTAGAGGGAGCGAGAATTTACTTCTGACTAATACGAAGTTTTAAAGGAAACAAATGTCATTAGGCGTGTCTTGTCCCTGATTTTATTTCGAGATTTTTCCCGAGAGAGAATTTCTTTGTGAATCTCACTCATTTAAAAAGTCAACTTACGCCGTGCTCTTTATATCCTCACAGTAACAGAATTGTAATAACATTTGTTTGAAAATGCGCTTTTGTACGAAAATTTCAGAGCACACATATTATTATTTTTCTCATGTTTTACAATATAGATAACTTTTAGAGATAGCAATAGTTATTTGAGAGAATTCTATTGTTCAATGAACGCTACTGTGTAAGGATCCAGGTTGGATCGACTAAGGCGTGGTGTTAATATGGAAATACCTCTTACTACGTGAACTGTATAGAGTTGTAATAGACAACGCGCATTGAAAAAATTAGGTTTTCCGTCTGCTGAATGATCTGAGTATAATATATGATAACAATCAAACATCACTGCCTTTAGTAGATCATTCGGCGAAAATGAAACACTTTCTTTCCCAAAAACAGAGTAAGGCAACATTTCAAGTGATGGCTGTACTTTTTTTGGCGGAAACCTATATACTGATTATTAATTAATAACATTTATCTGATGTGTAGGATGTTTCTTTAATTTTACAGTATGATTAGATGAGTGATATTTATGTCACTTTAAACCATACAGTGGGAAGATTATTGTTCTGTGTATTAGAAAAATTATTCGTTTGGCGTCACTAAAGTTATCAATGTTTGAGATCATGTTCGACATTGATAACAATGTAGTATTTTTCAGACAATATTTGATTGAAGCTCTTAGTTGCTATATATATAACGGATTAGTATCTGTATTATCTTATAGGGCGTCCTTTCGGCTTGTATCCTTGCAGAATAAAATGCGATTTCTGTGGTAGTTTTCGGTATTCAAGTTTTTCAAGTGTGAAATAACCTCTTTTAACACTCATTTCCAAAGCAATATCATCAAAATGATCCCAACACAAGGAGTTTACAGATAAATTATAATGCAGTCAGAATCATTCAATGAGCTCTAAAATAAATTATAGGAAGCAACTTAAACGATGCTCATAGGTGTTGCGTCGAAGTTTACTTTACGCAGCTTAAACCCATTCCCCAAATCAAAAGCATAAGTCACATGCACTTTCTGCTCCACCACTTACCAGAAGTATTTGCGCTGTCGTGCCTGAGTCCATGGTTGAGACCCAGGACACCCGGCGTCGCCGTCGTGACCATGGGGGTCATGGACGAGGGCACGGATGACACGTTGGGCAGGAAGGCGGCCGCCGCCGCTGCAGCAGCTGCCGCCGCCGCGGCCGCCTGGGCATTGAAATACATTCTACTGGTGGAGCTCATAGCGGCGTTGAGGGCCGCTTCGCCTCCGAAACACGAGGTCGCCTGCGAGAGGAGCGACCTAGCGGCGGAGGTCGGGGGAGGCGGCGGCGGAGGCGGCGGAGGTAGCGGGGGCGGGTACGAATGAGGCGGCGTGATAGCAGAGACTCCGGCCGTGGGGCTGCGATGCTGGTGGCTCTGCGGATGCAGGTGGGCGCCTCCGTGGTGGGACATTTGGTGATGCTGATGGGTGACGGAAGCGGCGGGGGAATCTCCGCTCCCGCCTCCTCCGTTACCCAGACCCAGGAGCTCCTGGATGGCGAAGGGCGATCGTTGGGGCATCGTGCTGGGGTGGTGGTGAGCCGACGGGGCGTGGTGGAGGCCGTGATGATGGGCGAGGGACGGGATGCCGGGGGACGAAGAGGCCGAAGTGGCAAGGAAAGACGAGGTGGCGACGCCCAGCACGCTCGGTGCCGACACGTGGATCGTGGGCGCCCTCTCGTGGTGGAGCACGTTCATCGCTCCTGAAGTTTGGTGCGTTCGACGCACACACGACTAAGAAACAAACCGGGTTCCATTCGGCGAGCCGAATATGAGACCACGCACTTATATACGGGTTTCTTTAACGACGAAAGTCTGGAAAGAATCCCTTATTCGGAAATGTATCACTCACTAACTAGGAAGAGGGCCGAACAAACGATGGAAGTTGGCGGGATTGTCCTTCCTCTTTGATTAGAATTTCGGAGAATTTTTAGGAAGCGTGGAGGAACTCTTGTAGTCTTTATGATGGTTAGTGGTGTCCCTTGTTAAGTTGTCATCCGTCAATCTCTTTCCCAATCCGATTCTCTTCGACTCGCGGCCGCTCGCTCTCTCCGCTTTCTCCCTCCTTATCTCCGCGGCTAATGGAGCCCGCCCTCTCCCGTTGCCTCGGCTACGGGAGGCTGGAGCGTGCGCCGAAGCTGGGGAACGGCGGGCGACTCGTCGGCGCCTCGAGGGCTTCGTGTCGCCCGGCAAACCGGAGGCCGATCTTTCGACGCCCCGTTCTAATCCTTATCGACGTAGGAATCGGATTTAACGAAGAAATCCCCGAATCGAAGCGTTCCACGTTCAGTTTCTTTCCCACTCAAAGAGAGATCAAACCTAAAGTTTTGGCCGAATGGAGGCAAAACACAAGTATAATCGCGAACGGACGAGTGGTGCACGGTCACACGCACGTGTGGGAGTATGAGAATCCTCCTTCTCGTTTCGTTGAAGTCCGATACGATCGGTTAACTCCAAAATGCTAAACTCGATAAAAAGTCAGCAGAAATGAATCAAAGTGGGGTTCGCAGGTGGAATCCGAGCGGACGCCTTCGGTACGGCACGAGGAAGACGGGAGTCCTATGAGCACACGCGGTGTCGACACCCGGCGAGGAAAACTCGGGACCCACGTGCCGTGCGTGCGTGGGCGGCCTCCCTTCTGTTGCACAGGTGCTTCCGAGAATGACCTCCGAGAATCGGCGCCGCTTCCAGAGGGAGAGAAAGGGAGGGGGAGAATGGGAGAGAGGGGAGAGAGAGAAGGAGAGGCGAGATACTCGGTCGAGAGGAGGAGGGATACTGGCGAGTAGTGATGCCGGCGTCGCGTCGCCCTCTGATGCGGCAACCTCCGTTTTCCGAGTACCCACGACGCCCGTCGTCGCTTGCACGGCCGCTGTGCGCCCCGACGCCCGTGACCGCGACGCCGTCCAGAGCGCCCCCAATCTGCGTGCGTGCGTGAGGGAGGCGTGTGGACGTTTGCGGCCGTGCGAGGAAAGCGGGGGTGGAGAGGAGGGAGCGGCGAGGGGCGAGTCGGTCCGAACTGCGGCGGCGCGGTAGAAGCGGAGGCGGAGGTGGCGGGAGGAAGGGAGCGGAGGAGGGGACGAAGGAAGGCGGGGCCGGCGGAGGAGGAGGAGGGGGTCGGAGGGAGGGGCTCCCATACCCGCCCCCCTATTAGCCATCGTACTCCAAATTGCGCCTCTCTCTCCCCCTGGTCCGGGGGGGGCGGGACGGTTTGCGCGGTGGAGGAGGAGGAGAAGGGGAGGCTGCACCGTGACTCGCCCAATAAGGTGGCGGGGAAACGCTCGTGATTGGTGGCACGGAGCTCGATTAGCCCGCCCCCTCTTCGCCCCTCTCCGTCGCCCTCCCGCCCTCAGTAGCCCTCGCCCGCCGCGTGCGAGCTATGCTGCGGCATTCCCACGAGGCTCTCTCTGGCGGTGCGGGTGTCGCTATCCTTGGCAGACTACGTCGCTCTCCATCTCTCTCGCGCTTTCAACCGTTGAAATCTCCCAATAGAAATTGCACTTTTTTAAACTAGATGGCCGCTCCTGGAGAAAAGAGATTATCCGCTCTATATCATGCATTTTTACTGGATTCCATCTTAAATTTATCTCGACGTATTGAGTACGTATTACTATGAAAATTTAACGCTAAATTTTTCCTGGAGTATTATTTTCTAATTTTTCTGTAATTTAACCATTTCATGAGCGGTGATTTCGGATTTAATGCCGTTCATTTTATGCAGTTTGTATTTACGGCAATGTTTTCAGTTGTTTCTGCACAAATTCTTTGAAAAAGTGGCTCACGTCTCGGCTATTTCATTTTTTTTTGTTTAAAACGAAGTAGACAATAAACTAGCAATCATTATATGAAATTCTTGTATGAATGTATATGGAAGACAATAATATTTCTGTCATGATTTACTGTGCTTCACTGTTTGTTTGGCGTATATGTCAAACAAATGGTGACCGTGCACTTACATCTGAAGAGAGAAATTACGTCTTCCTCAGTAATTTACCTTTCGGATTATTTTATGACTTCATAACTACCCACTCGTTACAAATGATATTTTCTGTAAATATTCTTTATCTTTGATTTGTGGCTTCGAGAGCCTGTCGATTGAATTTCTGAAAAAAATCTCGCCTTTATCATATCAAATATTCAATGTATTTTTATTTACGATGTGGATGGGTTCAGTAGATCTCTCATCTACACTTCTAAAATATCTCATTAGGAGAGGTATCGGAGTTCTAGTCATTTCCAGTTATTTCAAGTATCAATCACAGTGAAATAAATTTATTTTAGTCGTCGTCAAAGACCTACCGGAAGTCTACGTCATTCCTATAAATATATTTTGTAGTATTTACGGAATGGTGAATCATTTAAACGTAAAATATTGTAATGACAACATCAAAGGTACTCTTTTTTGATTTTTACATTCAGCGGTCGCAAATTCAATAATTATTTTTGTAAGGCTTATAAGTTGGGTATGGATTTATTGATTTTTACCCGATTTTTACCAGATTTTTACCCGATTTTTACCAGATTTTTACCCTCCGATTGCCTTTTTAAAGTTCGGTTAAAATACGAAAAAACCCAAAATTATTAGTTTTCTTTAAACACAAGTTTTTTTATATTTGATCACAGAATTTCTATTCTGGCACTTGTAAGCACCTCAGCACTTGAGTGCACTTCAAGATGTTTGTGATCAGTCTGTTTATTCTCTTTGTAAACAATTTATTCGTAAGCTTACTTTTTAACACAATCTTAACCTTGTTGGATTGCTCGCGCCACTAATAGTCAAGGATCTCGCCTTAGCTAGTCGCTGCTAGATCTTCGATGGGATAAGGAAAAAAGAGCCCAAGTGTCTGTTAATTGAAAACACTCCGAAAGAAAAATCATTTCACTAACATCTGGCGTGTTTTCAAAAGGAGTTGAACGGGAAGCAAGATATTTGTGCCGCCTGCGAGTTTTTCCTCTCCATCTGGAGGCGTTTAACACAAAATATCACACTCTAAAACATACTTAGGGTATAGTAAAAAGTTTTGATTGTTGATCAAACTTAAATTTTTAAACAAGATTTTTATTTTAAAATAATTTATCCGGACTAGAAAATTATAAAACCCGAAAATTACCCGAGATTGAACTTTTTTAAAACCTCGAAAATTCTCTAACTTATTTATATCCGATTTTAATTCGAATGAAAAGGAAAATAATAAAACCCGATATTTACCCTCCGAATGAATTTTTTTTTTAAACCCGAAAAGTCCATACCTACCCTACTTATAATTAACTATTTAGGAGTCATTTTGAAGCGGTGGACTTAAGTAAATGGGAGAATTTCCGAGTTTTAACCGGAAATTATGATGTTTATTGGATAATTGTTGATATATTTTGTTTTATCCTCATCATTGATAGTAGCTCAATAACTTTGGCTAAGATTAATAAAGGTGCAATACTCCTTTAGCCAAGCTAAAGGAGTATTGCACCTTTATTTATCCTCATCATATAGTTTTTATCTTAATTTCAATCTTTTGCGAGAAATTTATTGAAGAATATGCATAGCGAAGAATGCATTTGGGCATTTTGCGTAATTTGGATTACAACCTTTCACTCTAGCATTCCCATATCCTGTTTGTTATTTAAATTAATGTTTATTATATTCGCTGTAATTCCAAAACATTATTGCAAATGAGAGTCAAATATGTAATTTTGAAAAACAGAAAGCTATAGAAGAAAGTTTGATTTATGTGAAGAACAATAAAACTTACCAAAGAGCAATGTTTCATCATAAAAATTCAATTTCCTCATTATTGATATCGCTATAATGGCAAATGTCAGAAACAGGAGTATAAAACAAGGGCAGAATGGTCTGGATAGTCATTTGTTGTTGTTTATTAAGTATGACAAAGTTTTTTTCTTTAATAGCCTCAACACGAAATGATAAAGAAATCCCTTCTGTTGTAAGTATTAGCTCTTCAGCAAAAATGCTGCTGATAAACAATTATCGGATGCATAACCTACATTAATGTAGCACAATTCATAAATTCGAAAATAGGCAGCTCCGGCAGTCACGTCTCAGAATCATCAATGTATTTTAAAGACATCTTTAGGTCTTCCTAGTTTGGACACAAATGTAACTTATCTATTATATGTTTATAAATGAGGTGGAGTTTTAAATCTTAAAGAGAAGTATTCGCTATAAAAATATTTTACCGTTTTTTTTTTTAAGTATAGAAAAACTTAAATAGGCATTTAAAGTTTTTTTAAACTGCAAATTTTCACCTTTTACAACTGACAAGAATGAAATAACCCGCTCTTCCAATAATTTTATCAAAATTCTTGTTTTATATCCCCAAGTTAAGCAGTAAAATGAAAATTAAATAATTAACAATCGTTGTGAACAATATCTTAAATTTATATCCTCACAAATAACTATCTACAATGCCAAAAGTAACATTTACAAGGTATTTTTAATTAAATGCAATACTTATTCAATAAATAATATAAACCTTTACTTTGTTTTTGTCTCCGTTGCATTTATTTTTCATGTCGAACTTTTGCAGGTCGAAATTGGTATTAAGATATGTTAACAATGCTTGATATTTATACCTACAAACAGAGTTATCGGATAAAGAAAAACATTTTCATACAATATATTTAATCCTACTGTACTTTTGATAGCAAATTACGTTAGTAATTTCTTAAACGCAGCGTCGGTAGATGGTTGGTTAGCGAGTTTGGCTTCCAATGATAGGGCCGCGGACTCGAATGCTGCCTAGGGCATAGTTGTATGTTTTCGTCATTGTTAGCGTTGTTATATCTATTACCAACGTCACCGGCTGTTTATGAGCTAAGTAAAATAAAGGATATCTAGGTGCAGTTAATAAAAAGTATTATGGACTCACAATTCTTCGTGAATATATATATAATACACTATGCCATGTTTAAAAAAATGCGAGCTCTACTGCTTCATAATATCTACTATAATACCTACAATAATTATTTAATTATGTGCATGTGGTAGGAAAAGTACTTTAGTATTATTTGCTGACAACTACACAGATATAAATAAAACGGAAATGATGTGCAAATATCCAGCCTAAGGATTTTATGTAACCATATTTTCATGACAAATAATTATTTCTGGCAAATTAATGTTACATAGAATAACGTAGAAAATACTATCGCTATTGAAATTCGCTTTGTAAAAGTAATATTTCTATCTTTCATTTACTATTAATTCTATATATCTAGTTACGGCTTATAGATGTAATAATTGAATATTCAATTATTTCTACTCAAGATAAAAATTTTCGAAGTTTAGGCAGTTAATGGACGTCATTTTGCTACATTCTGCTTTATTCTCGAGTTAAATATACCTACCTATGCTGAATTGAAGTGCCAATCGTGATATTAACAAAACGACAGAGATTTCCTATTTATAGCAGAGATCAAGAGGCACATGGTTGGATTTGTAAATAAGTTATATATAATGGCCTTTTTGGTCTCGAGATAATTTGCTAGAATACACAGTTTATTCTTACAAATTCTACAATTAAGAATTTTTTCAAATTAAATATTTTTAGCGAAACTTAGTAAATTGCTAAATTATCTAGAATTTAATTGTGAATGAATTGTAAAAAAATAGAACTGTTTTCAGCAATAATGTTTACGTTTGATAAACTAGTTTAATTTGAATACATTCATTTTTTACTGCTCAGAAATTTCACAGTGCACATTTTCGTGATATTTTTCATTCCTCATTATGTAATAATATCATCTGTTATATAATTAAAAATTTTGGTCGTAATGAATAGTGCGGATTTCGTATTAGTGAGTTTCAACCATTTTGTTGCTATAATTAAATCGCATTTAATCAACTTACACAGTCTGTGAATTCTTACTTATATCATTACTATACTTACATACATCAGATTTGAAACACGTTAAAAATAGGATTATTAAATTGTCATTATGCGAATATCGAAATGATTTTTAAGCTAAAACAACGTTAAACAACGCAATTACGTTCTTTTTTAGCATCAACGATCGGTGGATCACCTCCTACGAAGGCTGCTTTTTTGCCGAAGTGTGCATCTGAATTTTTCTACCGTTTAAGAGTAATATTGGCCATCAATTGGATTTCTGCCTTATGGTGAGTTTGGTTTTTCATTTTTAGAAGAAGAATCCGTTCTGAAAATATCAATCAAGGACAAGATGCCTTCATTTTCTTCCTGTCGGAAAGAAGTTCTACACCAAGCCGATAAAAATGTAACTTTGTCTTTCGCGACAAAACTGCGACTTGTTTTGTTTATGCCGAATATACACCAAGATGACATAACAGCAACTGTGTCGTTTTCGACAAAACTGCGGTCGTTTCGAAATTCCGGCGACTCGCGAGTCGTCAACGACAGTTTTCAAGAACTGCTTTCCGTCACACCTCAAGGCGGTAGCAAAACAAGTCGCCAAAAACTAGCAGTTTTTTCGCGAACGACACAGTTACTGTTTTTTCGAATTGGTTTAGACACCGGCATCACGCCGCCTCCTCGAAATATGTAGGACAAACAACAGAAGCTCTCATTTTAGTCGTTTTTTACGAGAGCCATTTATATCCCATGATTTCGCCCGTCAGCTCCCGTGACGTGGGTTGACTGAGGAAATAGGCGAGGCATCTCGACGACTTCCGCCGTTGCGACTCAAACAGACCTCCGTGACCTCCCTTCAAATAATCCCCCTCCACCTCCTGTCCTCCTCACCTACACACAATCTCTCTCTCTCGTTCCCTCACTTTTCCGCCTCCTCTTCCCTCACACTCTTCCTCATCCCATACCTCTTGCCCCGGAACTCCCTCCTCCTCCACTGCCACCTCTTAGGTAGCCAGCCTTAAAATGCGAGCCGTGGTTCACGATTGTATTCGCATCTCTTTCTCCCACGTTCTCTCCCTCCCCTTCTCTCTCTCGCTTCCCTTTTCTCACGTCAAACTCTCTTTCTGCGCCTCGAGACTTCCCCATCTCTTCCTCCTGGCCTCTTCCTCTCTCTCCCACTCTCTCTCCTGCTCTCTATATCCTCACCTCGACTCCTTCCGTCTCTCTTTCTCTCTACTTCCGGTGTGGTGGAGGGGACCCCTTTTTCCTCCTTCCGACCCCTAAAAGGAGTGGGACACTCCACACGCACAGTATAACATGCGCCCTCCGTGGACATCGCCAGTGTTTATTCATTTGTTTGGTGCGACGTGCGTGTGATCCCGTGTGTCGAGTTGTCTCCTTCAAAAAACCGCCTCATTTCTCATCCTTCATCTGTTTCCCTCTCTCTTTCGGACCGTCTCACCTGCCCACTGCTCTCTGACGTCTTCCTCTCCATTCGCCTCCTCTCTCTTTCTTTCTCCTCTGTTTCTTGTGGCCGGAGGCGTCCCCAAAGGACTATTCACTCTAAAGAGATTACTTTTCGCTGTCCGCAACTCTATTTCGAACTTTATATCTCATTATCCACCCCTTCTTATATTATCTACACTTTCTGCATGAAACTACGACTGGAAAAGATCCGTAACTCCGGTATTTTTTGCCGCCATTACTATTTCCTGGTATTTTGTGGACAGTGGGAAAGTAACGGTGCCTCACGCCAGAGTGAATGGGTTTAAGATTTGCTAACAACGCGTGGTGCTAAAAACCCGACGCGTTCCCGTAACATCTTCTACGCCATTACAAGAAGTCCATTTAAATCGTCGAACGGCAGTTTGGAAAGTGAGTACAACCTAGTAAGATTTGACATATGAGTTATTTAATATTTAGCGAGGACTGCGAATTATGTTTGTTTAGGTCTCTTAGAGATTTTTTGATATTGAGTGAATTGCCAATTTCAATGACTGTGCATAAGACAACCTGTGTATAATTTGCTTTCTTTAATACTTAAAATGGAATTGTAATACGAATTCTAGTGTAAGCATATCTTGTGTACATCTATACGGAAGCGTTAACTTGATTGTACTATTTTTACTGATTTTGAAATAACCTTTAGAAAAAAAGTCTTCATGCAGTCATTACGCCTTAGTAATAAAATTTACCTTTGGTAATTTATTTTTCATATTTATTTGGGTTTTGTTAAACTTAGTTCGTGCATGGGATTATATTCAGACACATAAAAATTATTACTCAAAAAGTAACATAAATCACAAGAGAATCTCATTAGATCACGAATTTATTTCTTAAGTACTTGCACCATGTATTTTCCGATGAGGCGTCTTTTCTGGTCTTTTTGCAACAGTATAAAAATTGCGCCGCTGTAAAACATTACAGATTCACTCTCTTTGCGTAAAAACTCTTACTTATGGAGTAACTAATTGTGATAAAGAACAATAGTGCATGAAAACTTCACTTAAAGCTCTGTTCCTTTAGGATTCCACTTGAATGAAAACTGAAACTTGGATTCATCGTAATAATTTGTACACTATGATTTCATCCTCTGATTCAGAGAAAAAGAGCGCATCACTAAAAAACACCACCTCCGTTTCTCCGCAGCATCCTCGAAACCACTTCACCCGTTCTCAGTCAATTATTCGTGCCCACCGTCTCCGTAGAAGAGGTATCGCTAAGCGGCAGTCCTCTCCTGCGTCCACAGCAATGTGCAGCTGTTTTCCGAGTTCCTTAGCCTCAACCCTCACGCCTCTTGACGGATTTTTCCTCATCCTGTTCCGAGCGCGCCCGCCCAGCGAGGAAGGGGGCAGAGATGCGGGGGAGGACGGCAGCAGCGAGCGATATCAAAACAAAAAAACGGCCACAGCCTCGCAGCGCCCCACCCCAACGAGACGGGAGGGGCGGCAGTTCCCTTTCCTGCCTCCTTCCCCTGCCCCCGGCAATCCCTACCCGTGGCCACGCCCACCCAGTCCATGCGGCGCCTAGTACACCCTCCTCTCTCGCGTCTCACTCCACCCCTCCCTCGACTCCGCGTGACGTAACAATAGGATAGGGGGAGGATCCGCATCTCGCCCCGCCCCATCTCTCCTCGCGTCACGGCCAAGTCCCGCCTCCTGATTGGCCGCCTCACTTCGGCCCCTGTTCGGGTAGGTTCGGTCACTGACACACGCAACAATAGCCCTTCTCTTACCTCCCTCGCTCCTCCTCCCTACTCGGTTCCTTCGACCACCCGCCCCACTCTTTCTCCGTTTCCCGCCGTCGTAGGGAGTGAGAACAAAGGAGCTGCTCTCTCTCCGCGCGCTCTTCTTCCCTCTCCCGTCTTAGTTCCTTTTATTTCGTTTTTCGTAAATTAAAACAGGATCATTTGTACGCGAAAATGTACGGGTAGGTAGAAACAAGCATTGTTTGGGTGGAGCGGTGGATCGAAAAAACGCAAGAATGAGCCCTTGCTTAGCGTGGGGATGCTACGTCGGGAGGGTGGAGAGCCGGAGGAAGGAGGCAGTAGCTGGCCGAGGCAAGGCGCATGCGCTCGGGTCCCGTTAGCAACAATGCTTCCTACGGACCTTTTATTTTCCCCGCAAACACGAGGAGATCTTCTAATGGCATTGGGCGGATTCGCAGCTTCGATTAGTGGAGCATTAGTGGGATATGACCTGCGCAGCTCTCATTCCTCATTGTTTGCCCGGCGCATTTCGCTTTTTTCTGTCTTCCATTGTCTGAAGTCCGCCGGCAAACATATCCTTACTCTTATAAATAAGATTTTTTATATTATTCCTTCGGGTTTAATGCACCCGGGATAATTATTTTCATTATAATTTTTGATTTTCAGATGGGGTGGTAGGGACAGCATTTTCTGGCAAAGAAACACTCTTAATTCAATCTCTCTGGTAAAAAGAAGACTATGTTGAGGAATGACAATGAACGTTTGGGTTTGGAGGAGTTTAGATTTAACTTAAAGCACTTCTTGTCTAAAGGATACCAAAGAACTTTTTTTACTTGTTTTACTTAGGTGATCGCTTTTCTTGAGAGTATAACTGCATAGTATATGCAGAAAAATCCGCGATTTGTCTGTTTTTCATTGAATTCAATCACTGGATTGGGAGAAATGGATAAAGGGCAGTGCTTTGATATTTTCACAATCTGGATCTCTTATTTGTCTTCGATCAAATTAAAGCTTTAGGATTTAAACGCTTCTGTTTAATGTAATGTCAGTTTATCTGGTTGATTATAATCAGGCCACTGTAACAGGAAGAAAGGTGTATTCACTCAATTATGACCGTAGGTCATTAGTGATATATAAGAAATCTGATTTGTTATGCGTACACGTTCACTGTTTTTTATTTGAGAATCGGACATATTAATCGTATGGAGAAGTAGACCTTCAAAAAGATGATATAAGCTAACGTAACATATACAATCATCTGTATTATCACAAGGATTAAATGAATTAATGGTTGTTAGGAAGTTGTCATTTAACCTTAAAACATAGAGGAATTTTTATGAAAAGTGCTTCACATAACTAAACTTTCTGTTAAAATAGCAATCGTAAATATGTTTGGTATTAATAATAGGAATAAAAGTATGTGTGTATAAATATTTAGTAATATTCAGTGAGTAATAGGGAGTTGCTTAATTCCTTTAACCGAAAAATATATCGATGAATTCTAAATATCTGCTAAAATAGTTTTATCAGCAAACAGATGACATTAAATAAATAATTCCTGTAATAATTTGTTAATTTTGGTGCATAAAATCACTATCAGTATACTTTATTGGTGATTATTTATAAATATATTTACTGCAGATTCAAACACTGTTATGTCTGTGGGAACTGAGTAGAATTACGTATGTTGATAGAGGCAAAAATATCTAATTGGTCCAATAAGAAAACAAAGGAATACTGGGAAAGAGCATGCATTGAATAAATTAACGAAAACGCACCTTAAAAGATGGAAAATGTTGCCCCACGACATTTTGGTCGCTTGTTACTCCAAAACTCCCTAAATACAATAAATGACAATCGAGAACAGGAACTGGTCATAAGTGGTAGCTAATAGAAGTCATAATTTGGATCCAAATATATTACGCAATCAATAGGAAAAATTATTTTAGTATCACTAAACTTAGTAGGCATCCCGTTTCGGGCAGATATAATTGTTTATTGCATGGGGTGATCGCTAAATTGATGCGAATTTACATTTTGAAACATCATTGTATATAGTTTATCCAAGTGTATCCTTATTTCGTTCTTAACTCTACGTTATAAATGCTATGGTACTTAGAAGAAGTTTAAAGAAATAAATATATGATTCGGAGCGTAAGGTACGAAAGTAGGAATAAGGTTCAACGCCATACTGTTATCGGTTGGAAATCTCATTCTCTCGGCGAACCCTGGCGACGGTTCGGAGTTTTGGGTCTTTCGGTCTGACGACCCGACCCGCGCAAAAAGCGACCCCTATTTCAAGAGGGCGAACACCAGGTGTGTACTCGGTAGACGGTGTTTTCACATTTCTTTAATCCAAAATCCTTGACATTTCATGCTTGCCCTTTATAATCTCTTTCCGTTTAATTTCTTACTATCATTTATACTTATAGAGCTTATAAATTTCCCGAGTTCCATTCTTGGATGTAAGGTATTTTGGTTTTGTTATAGAGTAATGAATGATTCACTCATATTTATTGATTTTGTGGATACAACAAAAAAGTTATTCTTTGGCAAAAGATCCTTCTAATGTCTCGTATTGAATTTATCTTCGATGGTGAAGAATATTTACAGGCGGCTGCTAAATCATCGATCATTACTGAGTTGAAATAATTTTTTTCCTGTTAATGCAGTAGAAAACTTAGAAAAGCAGCTATAGAACCGTGGATATTTTATTTAAACAATTTCAGTGTTTTATATTAAGACACACCGGCGCCTGAAATTCATGCGATATCATTTTAAAATGTTCAGAACATTTGCCGGTTTATTTTCATGATGTATCTCTTGCAGGGGTTATTGTGATTGTAATAAATTCAAGTTATGTGCTTACCTTTATGAGAGATACATGCTGAATGTTTGCTAGCGGAATGAGAGAGAAAGAGAATCATCCTTTGCCAAAAATGAATGACTGCTTTATTATGTTCACCTAAAATGCATGCATATTTAATGCATAATTTATTTCAATTACTATAATATTGTATTAAATATTATAGTAAACGTTAAATTGCATCGCATATGATTCTAACAACGATCAAGGATTAAAGATGAAAACATAATTAAAGCAATTATCTTTCCTCATTGCAATATGTTTTTCAACTCAGCTCTCGTTTTTACCTATATTCTTCTATATTCAACTGAAAAACTCATTTCTCACCTTACCAAAATCCAGTTACACTTGTCCAAAAATAATATCCCGGAGCCGTGCGTCTTTCAACGCAATCACTCCGCGAAGATCTAGCAGCTTAGTCCTGAATAGAAATGTTTCAGAATTTCATTATTTTTTCTAGAAAAAGCTATCAATACACACACATTTACTCTCCTGCAGGGGTTTGTATGGGGTTCCAGAAACAGAGTTACACTCAAACGTGTTTTCACAATTAGAGGTACTTTACGAAGAAAGAGCTTATTTATAAACTTGTATTTATACCTCCGGGAACTAGGAATGCAGCGTATTAGAGCGTACACTTAAATTTTCATCTCTTCCATTATGATATTTATGGTAGAAACATCAGTAAAAAATTGATATTGGGATTTCTATGTAAAAATATAAATTCAAGGTACATGTTTTCATTATAGGTTGTTGTTTTCATAAGAAACTATTCGTCACGTACTTAGCGTTTTTCTGAGTAATTATTTTTTAATCAGACTAATCATTAATTCCTCAACCTTTAAACTTCCTCTAAGATTTATCTATTTATTCAGAATTTTGAGATAAGTAATGTGGATAAAATTTATTTTTATAACCCGTGATGATACTATTGTTTTTTCGTCAAAATCCTATCTTCCAAAGAAATTAAGGCATAAAATATCGGCAGTCTGATTTTAATAGAATAAAATAAAAAGGTGCTATTGAAACGCGGTATCAAATTCAGAATGCAAAATTTGCTTACGACTCATCTGCAATTACGAACACAAATATCATAAGAATAAATGATAAAAAATAGACCATTTTTTCAAAAATTTCGCTTATTTATTGCAATATTTTACAATAAGTTACGTGTCAACGAAAATAGGCAATCCATCCATTTACAATATTGCGTCCTTTTAAGATTTTGGGTTTTGTAACTATAGGAGTCTAGATTCCATTCGCATGCCCACTGACACAAACCAAAATTTCTAACCATTTGTTAAACGTTCTTTATTCCGACCAACCCACACCTCACTATTGTGCATATTATTTCATTTCTTTTTTTCCACTTGTTTTTTTTTCCTGTACGGATCTCAGTTATATTACCTTATTCATCTTCATGTCCTTACAATCTGAATTTAATATATGCTGATGACTGAGTAAGGTGATACATCGTTCAGCATTTCAAAATCCTCTTTAGTGTTTCCATTAAGCATGGTTCATACAATGGCATTCCCGTTTAAAACTTTGTGCAGACGTTTCTTTATTTAGAAAGTTTTGAAAAGTTAAATATTGAGGACAGAAATGAATACAAGTAGGCGTCACGCTCACTTTACGCGTACGCTATGCGTCTCATATTTTTAGATTTGATTTTGAACGCATCAATAAAATCTAGGTTGTAGAAAAAAACGGGTGTTTTTTGAACGTTTTGTATCGTACTATCATCCACTATCAAGATATAAAAAACGTCAATTTTTCGTAAAAACGTTTCAGCATAATGAACACCGTTAAATGATGTACTGCTATAATCAGCATTCAATCAAAAACGATCTATTCTTATTAATATTATCTCCTTCAAGGTCCGAGTTTACTAAAAATGCGGACATAAAATAATACATTAATGAAATTATATGTAAATCCCATTCTGGGCACTATTTCTAAGTTATTGCCCATAGAGTATGCCTTATTTGAGTTTTAACACATTATTATTACGTCTATCATTTCCTAAAATTGTTTGAAAATTCTGAATCAACAAAGGCGGTGAATCATTTGCCCATTTTGCATATTTTACATAAATTATCGAAGTTAGGAACTGTAACGAATTACTGAGAGAATAAACCTACTTTTAAAAACTCCATTTGAAGTTTTGTCGGCAGAAAGAACAGGTAGCAATTTCAGCGAAAAGAAGCCATTTGAATCAACTCCATTTGGAATTGGAATACATTTGGAGCGTAAAATCTCAAAAGGGACCTGGGACTGATTCATCGAAGTCGCTTAATATGTTTCCAAGGAAACCGCTTATTCATTGATTGCGCCCAAATCTTCTCGGCTACTCTCGCGTCCGCCTCTAAGACTCTCTTTCCAAAGCCCGAGATGGAATTCTGGGAATATGGATGGGCTGCGAATTAATTGCGGGTCATCCTTGCACTGTCAGCAAAATGATCCTCGAAAATCTCCAACCTCTGCCCTCACCCTCCCTTCTCCCAACATTCCTTCCATCTTTACTATATCTTCCCAACCCAACTCCTTTCCCTTACTCCCCTTTCCTTCCAAATTTCGGTCTATCCAACTCCTCTTCCACCAAATAACCCCTTCTTCCGTCGCCCACTCAATTTTCTTCCACTTTGTATACTGCGTAAACCTTCATACTCTCGCTAATCCTTCTCGTCTTATTTTCTCTATTAAAACTGCAATATAACAGCGGGGGCTTCATCTCTATTTTCTATTGAGCAGATTTTTCTGAGATCTAAAAGCATAGAGTTTCTCTAGTAACCAGACATTCTATTCCCAGATTTGTATCAAACGTGATTGTCAATACTAATATTATATATGTTATATATATATATATATATATATATATATATATATATATATATATATACACAAACGTTTTATTCCACGCGTAAATTAACTTCTTTCAAGCTACTCGAGAGCGTTAAGCATTTATTCTTAGAGAATAAATTTCTTCGAGTAAAATTGGCATGAAAATAGTAAACTGTTACTATCTCAATTCCAGAATAAGTTCTTAAACATAAAAAATTGAAAGACTGAGTACTTGACTTATGTATCTCAAATAACCATAACAAGGTTATACAATGGCGATTGGAGATATCCAACACAAGTACATAATTTTCAATTTTTCATACTAAAGTGATCATTCTGAAATTTATTTTCAGCCATGAGACGAGCTCTATAATTCTACAGTGAGGAAAAGGTAGTGATAGAATCGAAGACGAAGATATGAAGAAGTGGGGAAGAGTGCGAGAAGCTGCAACATTAATTAAAGACAGGAGGACGCTTATTACGGATAAACAAAAAATTGTAAATTGTATCTGAAGGAGAGGTTGAAAGATTAAAAATCTAGGATCGAATAAATATTTGTCCGGTGGCATGAAATTCTTCTAAATATTTGAATTCTATTTTGTCTTATATTACGCTTCTTGACACTCGTTCATTCTAATACTCTATCGATGCTGAGTCACGATTCTTCTTCGTAAACCGTCATCTTATTACACTTTATTTCTTCCTTTCCTGAGACGTTATTTTTCATTTCCTACATTATCCATCGAAGTTATACGAGGGGTGTTCAAATATAAACGAAAATTCGGTTATTGTACAAAGGCTATTCAACCTGTCTGAACACGACTTCACTGACAAGTAGAAACATGTCTAACTTGCAACAATGCCAAGTCTGATCCCTCTCCATATCCCCTATCAGCTGCAGTCAAGATGTCTGAGCAGCAAGTACCAAGTAGTGTTGCGCAGCGTATTATTATTAAATTTCTTACAAACGAAGGTGTCATTCCTTCCGAAATTTATACCAGACTTCAAGCTCGGTTTAGTGAAAAATGTCTGTCACAGGCAAGGGTGTTGGTATAGCTGGGTCAAATCATTCAAAGAAGGACGAGAACGCGTAGACAATGAACCTCATTCTCGAAGACCAAGAACTTCTGCCACTCCAGACAATGTGACCAAAATTGACGGCCTCGGTAAAATTTCACAGGAGAGTGGGATAAGTGTAGGGAGTGTGGAAGAAATTGTGCACAATGAACTGAAATTTAGGAAAGTGAGCGCGAGGTGGGTACCACGAATTCTTTCGCCGGAACACAAAGAAAGACATTTGGTGGCTGTTACTCAACTTTTTCAGAAATATGAAAAAGAAGGAGACCAATTTTTGGAGTATATTATAACTTGCGATGAAACCTGGGTACACTATTTTACTCCGGAGTCAAAACGAGCGAGTATGGAGTGGCGGCACACAAATTCTTCACCTCCAAGAAAAGCAAAAACCGTTTCTTCACCGGGAAAGTTAATGGCGTAATTTTTTTGAGATTCAAAGGAAATAATTTACGTGGACTTCCTCACAGAACAAAGAACTATCAACGCGGAGTATTATTCAAATCTCCTGACTCAAAAAGTGAAGCCATCAATCCGATCAAAACGAAGAGTACCCCAATATGCAGCCTGCTTCCTTCAAGACAACGCTCGTCCTCACACCGCTGCTTTGAGCTTTGACCACCAAGCTCTCAGAAATTTGAAATTGGATGTACTGCCGCATCCACCATAAAGCCTAGACCTGGCAACGTCTGATTATCACTTGTTAGGGCCACTGAAGGAATTTTTAGGAGGAAAGAGGTTCCGCAATAATGACGACGTGATCGAAGCCGTGCATGATTGGATAGGTAATCAAAAACTTCTTTGAAACCGGAATTAAGAAGCTTCCAGAACGCTGGCAGAAATGCATTTCAGTTGAAGGGGACTGACAATGCTGAAAAATAGTGTGAGTGAAATTTCGCTATGTTCAGCCAATAAAATGTTTTAGTCAAATTCTCGTTTATATTTGTACACCCCTCGTATTTAGTCTTCAGTATCCAAATCATTACATTGTTCTTGGATTTAAATCACCTTCCTATTCCATGTATTTAAAAGGCACCATCTATCAATTCCTTCTGTTTCGTTGCAACATTCCTCCTTAGCGACCGCTAATCACAAAGACTCTTACTCATTCGTTCCTTTTATTAACGGTGAAACTTGCTGCTTTCTCTAATACCAAAGAGAACGGTCAATGAAGTTATCCTTTATTTAAAACGACAATACTCCACAAATTAACTATTATAAAAACCAATAACCAATGGTGTTAATAATTTTACAATATAGATGAACTTTAAGCTATTTCTCCATTAATTTTTATATTACAAGATATTCTTTATTGGGGTGAATATTATGTAATATCACCTAAGAGATCTTAGGCTAGGAGTGGGAAAACTACAGCCCGCGGGCCACACGTGGCCCGTGAAGGCATTTTATGTGCTATTATGAAAGCGAACCGTAATGTAAAATACAGATAATTTCATATGTGTAGCTTAAAATTATAGCCGGAAAACCTTTTTAAGTGATTTTATGGGGATAACACATTATATATTATCGATTTTCACTAACACGATCTCTCGCATTATCTCAAACAACTTCCGATGTGAACCCTAACGTGGACCGCCGAAACATTTTCTTCTGCTAATGCGGCCAGCCTAAATAGCTGCAAACGGTAAATGTGGCCTACTACATAAAAAGTTTGCCCACCCCTGACTTAGCCCCTCTGCATGACCAGATATTCCATATATTTACGTAATTTTACTCCTATTCACGTAGGGAGCCTCGCCCATTCTCTGTATTGTTCTATAGAAATCAAGTCGCAGAAAAATTACGGCGTGCGATGCAATCCGAAAAAATGATTTTTCATTGAAATATTGTTACCCATCGTGATATTACATTTGGCTTGTTTTTCGATACTTATCGCAAGATTTTTTCATCTGTGACTGTCAAAGTTATGTTTTTTCCAAACACGAAAAAAACAGCGGTATAACGCTAAAATAAATTTATTAAGTAAACTTTATGAAATAATTAATATAAATATACAAACGCGTTTCAAAAAAATCAGATAAATACGAAGCGGAAGATGAACCATTTATTTTTTGAATAATCATGCGAATTATAAAACACAAATCAACCGCAGTATTAAGGTCTCCGTAGATTTCGCCAAGTTCTTCACTAGATGATAAACATATCTTCCCTCAAAGAAACAATCGCGTGGAGTAATGCACGAAAAAGAAAACAGGACCGAAAATGTCTCGCATAAGCAAAGTAATTTTTTTCTCGAAAAGGACCAAGTAGAAAAAAACCGGGACGGCCACATGAGAGGAGAGAGAGAAAGAGAGAGAGAAAAAAGATGGGTCTTAATCTCGTGCAGCGTTTTCCTCCAACGTTAATCTCCATTTCTCCCTCCATCAAGAAAAAATTCCCCCTTCATCCACTTACCCGACGCAATGCGCTCGTCCTCACTCTTCCGCCGTCGCCCCCTCGCTCGCATGCCCCACCCCTCTCACATGCCCCACCCCTCTCACCTCGCCTTTCACCCTCCAACCCCTCTCGCAGAGAGCCATTTCCCTATTTCCCCTATTCTTCGCACCCACCGATCCACCTCTTCATCTCCATCCACCTACTCACTCTCCCTTTTCCCCACACCTCACCCTCCTTTCCATTCTTCCTCCAGCGCATCCCCCACCACGCACGTATTCCCGATCTCTCATTCCCAGAAATTCCCTCCCCTCTCCCCTCCTACCTCCTGCAGTCACCTCTTTGAATCTCTTTAGGCCTTTCATGAGCCGCGGAGATTGGTGCTTTGGAGGATTCATTTTTATGTATGAGAAAGCAAGCTCTCGCCTCCTCGGCCAAGACTTAAGACGCGTGAGAGAGGGCGAGGGAAGGAGGAAAGGTGAGGAGAAAAGGAAAGGGAGGGAAAGAAAGGTAAAGCGAGTAGAGGCGATTGAGAAGGTAGCGGACGGGGGAGGAGGAGGAAAGGAGGGAGAGTACGAGAATGGGGAATTGGAGGGTGGGAATACGCAGGGATGCAGATGAAGTAGGCAGGGGAGGATGGGCTGAAACATCGTTCCTTTTTCGGGACTAGATCTTAGGAATCCGGCTCTGATATCTCCGTTCGAGTGGTCAGCAGTATTTGAAAGAAGGTTAAATTGGAGGGAATATGTCGTCGGGAGGTGGCGGAAGTGTTTTGGGGAGGACGCTTAATGGGTTGGAGAAAGTGGGATAAGGAGAGTAGAGTGGGGGGAGGAAAAGGGGGAGGTGGAGGAAGAGAGTCGAAGGTAGAGTAGGGTAGGTGTTCTTCGCTGAGAAAAAGAGGAAGGTTTCGGAGGAAGTGACGTGGTCTGGTGGCTGAAGTAGGTGGAGGAAGGTGGTGTGCAGTGTGGGGCGGTGGTTACAAGAGGAGGGAGCGGAAGAAGGGAAGAGAGGGTGCAGGAGATTTTGCCCATTTGAATAAGCCACCAATCTGCTGATTACAAGTTCTGGTCCGGATGTCTTTTTCTCATTATCCGTCTTACTCTCCCCTCCCTCTCCTCGTCGCCTACTCCTTCCTCTTCTCTTTTTCCACCTCTTCTTACTCCTCCCTTCATCCTACCTATCTCCCACCTCTCACATCCCTCCTCTTCCTATCCCCCTCTTCCCGTCATCAACTCTTACTGCCGCACCCTCCCTTCGCCCTCAACTTTTCTGCTGCAGCCCTGACAACATCCCGCAATTTATTTTTTCCTCCTCTTCTTGATCATCGCCCTTTCCTCCTCTCTCTCTCCTCCCCATCCTCTCGCTCCCTCTCTCTCTGCCCCTCCTTTACGCTCCTAATCCATTCCCTCTCTCGCTCCCTCTCATTAATGCCCTTTTACTCATTTTACGACTCTCTTGTGCGACTTAAATCCGTTGCTCGTTGACTAATTCCAGTCGCCGCTTCAAGCTTTCCACGTGTTCCGAGCGGTGGAATTTTTTAAATTACAGATTGATTTGGGTTTTGAAGATTTTTTCAATGATGAGCAATTTATCCAATTTCAGCCTGACTCGATAACTTCCTTAAGATTTCACAGTTTCAGTTTCGATTCCGCCCTACATTTTTCAGAGAGCAGCTATGTTGGATTCCTCGATTTTTTCGCGGAAGTATATATAAGTTAATGCGAAAGAATAGGTTTTAATGACCGAATCTAAGTGAATGATTGTAAATTTAGCAATTTATATTTTAAAAATTATTATTCGATTGAAAAGTAAAGATATTTTTCTATAAATATCTATCTAATATTATTAAAGTACAGATTTACTGGACCAAAAAGTAGACTTACTTGCCTCATATCTTTTTAAAAGCTATAACTGAGGATATTTTTTCATCGTTAACTTGATAATATCAATTTATGATTAAGTGTAGCTACCAGATACCTTTTTACGATCAAAAAGAGGTTTTTGATGGGCATTGATAATATATTAGAAATAAATTTGGTAGAAATATTTTCGTATAGTTTTTCATGTACTACTTATAGAAACACAAATAACCCTTATAAATACCCTATCTTACTCTAGGGTAGCAAAGTATTTTTTAAATTTTGAATTAACGGTAACAATTCAAGGAACTATATTTTTTGTTCAAAACATTTAAATCATACAATATAACCATTGCGCACATAAAATTTAATATAAGCGAACTAATAGCGTATAGGTACGGACAATAGCGTAATCGCATATTGAAAATATATGGAACGAATGACTGAATGTTGCAATTAAGCGCCTTCTCTTTGATAACTTTCATAATTATATTGGATCTAAATGATTAATTTTTCCAATTATAAATAAATTTATCGCACAAATTTCAATAGTTTGATAAGTTAAAAAACATCTACACATTAATGACACGTAAGGAAATGATAGTCGATGAGCGAAAAGTTTAAAAAAAACGCCCCTGTGACGGCAAAGTAGACAAAATTTTCCACATTAAATTTTTCAATATATTGTTTTTGCGATCAATTTCATGATAGAATGAATATGTAAGTATATATTTTCATAATGTTTTGTGACCTTATGGAAGTCAATATCCAGCCTTAAGCATCTTTTTACCCATAGTAAAATGACAGATTTTTCTGTCTGCCATTACAAGAGGTTTGTTTGATTATTATTGCTTTCTGAGATAAAATGAGTAGGAACGAAATTTAATGGGGTGTTGAAGAGAGGGCAGCTACGCAAGGAATTCGAAGAGAATACACCGAAATTCTTATTCCATATAACACTGTCATCATCAGTTGAAATTATAAATCATTCAATCTTTCACGCATTTGCTGGGGCGATACCATACTGGTTAAATCACGCTATCTTTATTTGAGCTCTTTCAGCGATCATTTATGTATTCCCATTTATATTGATTGTTTAACGCAGGATTTCCCAAACTGTAGCACGCGTACCCTTGGGGGTACCTATTTTGGTAAGTACAAGGGGGTATTTAAAAAAATTACGTAATGGCGGGTGGTTTAATTTTTACTTTCTCCATACGTAGTATAGGGGAAACTATTGTTGTCATGAAAAAATCGATTTAGAGATTTCAACGGAAATACACGTTTTGAGGTCCCCTGAACACCTTTTGGCCATTTCCTCGATGATGTCTCTCTGTATGTGATAGAAATTCTGTGGGTGCTCTAACCAAAAAAATATTAATCAGATCAACGCAAAATTTTATATTTAACAGTTTTGTTAAAGGAATGAGTTGATAAGGTTTTGGTAAAAATCGGTTCAACGGAAGTAAGTGTTTATTCTAGTCACTTTCCGGTTTTTTTGAAATATTTACTTTAATACTTGATCAATGTAAAACATTAAAGAAATAAAAGTTAAAGATAATTTTATTTTCTACAACGTTTGTTCGAAACCTTTTCCCATATAATGCCTTGTTTAAGAGATTTTTAAAATTATATTTTTAGCTGCTACCACCACACCACCTGGAGGCAACTTTTTTAAACACTTGATGCTTAGTTATGTCTTAGTAACGCTCCTTTTTATGTTTAATTGTTGAAACTTCGTGGCTATATCCAATATCATAAGGCTACGGTATGAGTTTATGTCTATTCTTGGTAAGGTCTTTCAGTTTTTCTCGCAGTTCCTTAAAATATTTATTATCATTTAACCTATTTGGAATTTTTAGAAATATTATAAGTATGGAGAAAGTCAGGTGGTGGCCACATCAGATTTTTTTATTACTTATTAAAATTCAGTTTTTTATGGTTAAAAGACCCATTAATTCATAAAATCCCTTATAATGAACCATTAGCACTCTTGAACCTGTTTTCGGTTCACAGACGTTTTAAATATTCCAAATTGTAATTTATGCTATATTATTTCTACTTTCAGGAAATACTTAGTAGGTATAGTTGGCAGTAATTCTCAATAATGTACTTCTTATATCAGCAAGAAGAATACTAAAGAAAATAGTACAACAGAAACCAATCCTTTGTATAATGGTATCATTCATGAGCACAAGGCTCAAAACATAAAATATTACTTTTAACGATGTACATCAAAGACCTATACCTACAGCGATTAAACATCACATTACTTCAATAAATGTAGTAGTGAAATACGCCAAAATTCTAAAAATTTTGGTACAAAACTAACATTAACTACAGAATAGTTACACAACGAATAAAACTGGAAAAGGAGTCCTAATGCAAATTATGTGTGTTTAAGTGTGTGACACTCAGAAACCTTTTGTCTAATTATGTTATTATGTAGGGCAGGAGTTGTTCTCACCATTTTCCCCCTATTCCAGTAAGAGGGCAGATATTAATTGTAAAAAATAACATTAATTTGACGCATATAACTTGTAGAAATTTTTAATTTACGTAATTTACGTAATTGATAAGGCTCATAGGGGTACGCGGCGGAAAAAGTTTGGAAAACCTTGGTTTAACGGACAACCTTTCCATTCCCTTTGAAAATTGTGCAAACGACTCAATTTTACAGTCAATGTTCATTTTCCTTCTCGTTTTATTACTGGAGGAAAGTTAGAAAAGTGAACATTTTAAGATATGATAAATAATGTAAAAACTACAAAATTAACAACTTTACTGTCGAATAAACCGTTTATATATTTTACGCAACAGATAGCTATGCTTTATAACGGTGGAGAAAAATCTTCCCGATTCCTTGGTGGAATGTTTTCAGTCATTAAAAGAATATTTGGGAATCAAAGATAGGTGAATTTAGAGCATCTATTTTTTCACTGGAAATGTAAACATTTGTTACTCAACCATTTCATAACTTGAAGAATTATCTTAATTATCTTAAGCAGTGATGCACTTTTCAGAGCCCATTTCCTCACTCATCGCGGGCCACACGCAACCGAAAATACAATTGATAAACAACTTTAGAAAGGGTTAGGGTGAAATTTGTTGTTGTATAATGCTTCCCATAGGTGGGAAAAGTCCTTAAGCCATAAAAGTTTATAACAACGTACGCCCTTGAAGATGCCCACTTAGTGGGTGAAATGCATCGGGTTGTTATAAACTTTTATGGCTTAAGGAGTTTTCCCACCTATGTAAATCAGCCATTAGTTAATCAAGCCACCAACCTTTATTTGTATAATGCTTTATAATTATTTTCATATTTTTATCTTGGCGGGCCAGATGAAAACACTCGGCGGGTTGGATGTGCCCGAAGGCCGTAGTTTGGGCACAACTGATCGAAGTGATGTTTTATTTAGCAAATAAAATTGGTAGGAATGTCCTTGTAGAAGAGTACTGCGCTTGGGTTTGTTCTAGTGAGCGATATTTTTATACTAATCATTTCTCAAACTTAGGAAGTAAATGCCTAAAAACAAACTGCAGTTAATCTCCGCGCTCTTGAATAAAAGGATCCAAATCCATATTAAATGAACTAATTATTGACTACTAATGTAACTGATGAACTGCTATATTTTTTTACTATGAAACACCGCACACAACCTACCAACCCAATCCATCTAATCCACTAAACCAGGGTCATCAAATGCACGTCCTGCGGGCCTCAGTTGTCCTGCATGGAGCATTTATTCGGCCCCCGAAGAAAGTTATTTAGTGTGATACGGCTATGACTCACATGCATTTCTTATAAAAAATTCACATTAACCTGTGTAAATAATATAAGAAATTTTAGGTTTGTATTTAATCATCACTTGAAATATTCGCGGTTTAATGCTTATTTCCATTTATATCACCCTGCGCAGGTTCTTCCCGCTGCCGACGTGTTTTTTGGGTGTCCCAAGAACGCCGAATCTAGTATCTTTGTAATTAATGGGTTTAACCGTTTTAAAGTCCATTTCTCTCTCTTGGCATTTCCCAAGATCCAATGACATTTGCAGGAAAAAAATGAATAAAGCGCTTATTCTTAATAACTAGCCATTCAATAAACTTTTACAATATGTAAGGTGAAACTTTTGTGTTGCAGTCTATCTAGCCCATATCTAGCGATGTTTCGTCATGGTAAGGTACATGGAAAAGCGCTTATTTTATAAGGAAAATTTTAAATGTGGCAGACTAAGTGTCACAGAGGACCTTAACGGTAAATTTAACATTTCAGTATGACAAAGAACCGAAAAGGGTTAAAAGCATATCAAAGGGTGGGGGCGATCTCGGCTCCTAGTGAAATGGAGGAGTAAATGTCCGGATAATATGAAATAGTTTGAGGACTGGAGAAACTTGTAAAATGGAATGCGGCCAGCGGATTTGGTGCAGTATCTCAATGCGCCCATAGCATTGAATTGAGATGAGATCCCTGCACAAAACAAACCCATTGGATAAACCCGCAAATCTAAATCACCGTTTCATCCTAACGCACCTCACAAATCTAAAAACATTCTTTTGCCACGAAAAGAATAAACCGACCAAAAATAGTTCTCCGGATTTTTAAACGTTCAATCATAGATTGATAATGTCGGACCTATGACTATTGGCATTTTGGTTATCGTTCCTTTGGTCTGTCAACCGTCTGGTTGTCGCTAAATCATCCCAATATTCTCGTTAAGATTTCAAAATTATATTCTGGGTTAGATTCCTAGGTAATTGATTGGGATGTCTCCTCTGTTAGTCCCGAGTATAAAATGGGCATTCATGTAGAAATATTGATGAGTTCGATTTCTTTAGCTGGAAAAGGAAAAGAGTAAAACAGGAGTGCGTATCAGGAAAAAAGTAGTCATAACTACTGGTAATTTACCAATCGCTGGCCCAAAAAATGTTAGCTGGATCACGGCTGTCGTCAGCCTTTAGCAGCTAAAATGGAAATTGATTTTCTTAGTAATTTTATGGCTGCCACAATGATCGCCATTGAGGTCATAAATAATTTCTTTTTGAAAGATTCAGTTTAAAATTATTATTCGACTTTAATTTTTCAAATGGCTGTTTCTCTCTTTTATATTTAGGTGAATGTTCTATTTCGTACTGATTATAATATAATTACAAAATTAAAGGCTTAAACGATGTAAATCGTTAAAATTTGCACTGGAGTGTCTAAAAAATAATTGCTTTATCCATCAGATATATTTAACCTGATAAAAACCGGGTTCAATTGATAGAACTAAAATTTTCAGTGAAGTACCCTCAGTAGAAATTTAGTCTTTCGGGCATATTAATTTATCCAACCTCCAAAGAATAAATAATTGTGGAATTAATTTTTGTTAAAATTCCCACTCGCAAAAATCCGATGTGACGATATATTTATTAAAATTCCCTACAAACTTAGATTTATCAACATAGAGAATGAATAGCTAAGCTCGTCTTATGGCAGGAATCCAGTCAAATATAATTTCAATAAACCTGGAAAATATAGGTTTCCAAAATACAGTGTCTAGGGTAGATTTCATTGAGATGCGATTCAGAATCAGGGTTTTTTTATATCAGTGCTGATTACATATACACCATGCATACAACGTTAAATAATATTTAGTGATTGCATTGAATTGATAAAGTGTAACAAAAATATTGTCTCCACTATGCAATTATTAGTCGCCAATGACGAACGGGTGCCTGAGATTTTCTAGCCTGGCTAATAGAAGGAAATGAAAGTCGTGTACGCAGTTTGACTGAAAATCTTTGTGATAATTCACCAATAGTTTGTTCATGAAAAGGACCTGATTTTCACAGAATCTCTAATACCAATTTGTAACGAGAACGGTTAAAGTGTCGTAAAAATGAATCTATGAAATCCTTTCCGCAAAATCTAAGCGAAGTAATAATTTGGCTTTTCATACAATAGCTGTCGTTTATTGCCCACTATATCTTCGATCTGAAATCGTCAGCTACTTTTATTAAAAATATAAAAAGGCATATATTTTTGATTTAACTCCATGTGCATTATTAGTTGCAGCGGCTTTTGCAATTGGAACTTCCGTGGTTTCTCTTCGGCAATAACTCTGCTCCCTCTGCTTCATGCGTCGCACCTACGATATTGTTTACAATTTATTAACATAAATATCTGGATGCGGATTTTCGGGTATTCATTAGTTAACTTAACGGCGCTTCTTAGTTTTGGATGCCTATACGGGCTGTAATATTTTATAAATTAAAAATCGCTGTTTTGTATTGAAGTACTTTGTTTCCATTTACGCAACTTATTGTCGTATTATGATCATCATGGTGACGCATACAGATATACATACATACATACATATATATATATATATATATATATATATATATATATATATATATATATATATCAGTGTTGAATTAATTTTTTTAATTATATATAGATTATTTTTATATGAACATGATAAATCGCGTGAAAATTAAGAAAATCAAAAATAGTTTTTTAATCTGGAGTTGATCTGCAATCGAAAGGGAAACGCCAGTTCAGTTTAAAATAAATATCATTCGCACGTCAAAGCTCTTCGAATAATAAATTCAGCCCAATACGGTTAATATATTGCCATTTTTAATCAAAAAAATTTCACAATGAATGGATACTATAAGACTAATTTTTCTTGTTTATAGAATTTGTGTTCAAAACAAGTTGCAATTATCTTTTTCTCT
Source organism: Tanypteryx hageni (assembly GCA_028673005.1). Taxonomy (NCBI): domain Eukaryota; kingdom Metazoa; phylum Arthropoda; class Insecta; order Odonata; family Petaluridae; genus Tanypteryx; species Tanypteryx hageni. Next base: position 200,046,564 of record CM054113.1, on the reverse strand, counting down.
ATATAGGAATGATATGCTAGTTGAGATAAAAAGTAACTCTCTTAAAAGACAAAGTTTCTGTGTGTATTGTTATTAGCAATATTGATTGATATTTGGGGAGAATTAGCAACATGATATTCGCACGCATAAATTATCTCTCGTATCTTATTCAGCTTTATGTTTTATAATGATAGCGAATTAGCATTCAATATACACACGATACTCAAAAGATTTATCTGTGTAGTTAAATGCCAAGTAATTATACTTAATTATGATGAAAAATTTACTGCTTTAATCCATTAAAGTTTCTTTCTATTTAATGATCATAACATTACCATAAAAACGTTTCCCAAATAATTCGCCCAACCAGGAATTTTTCATTTTTCTGCAATTCAAAATTTCGTAGCGCACTATGTGTAAGAATATCACTGTAAATTCGGCACGTCGAAAAATTAATGATTTTTCGAGTTATTAAAAATTATTTTTTCCAATTTCGAAGTTTGCACATAAAATATAATGAACGTTACTAAGACAATGTTTAGCGTGACCTAAGAGTTTTTATTAACATTTTTATATTTTTCGTTGTTTTATTTTTTGTTTGCGACTTTAAATAGGAAAAAAGACTTAAGGTCATATCATAATCCGTGATTCACATTTAAATGAAATTTATTGATAAAATAAATTTTATGTTATGATGGAACAACTAACCCTGAGGTAAACAATGTCTTTAAATTGATCGATTACAGCACATTTTTTTATTATATTTGAGATAAATATCTGTAAATACATACACAAAATCCATAGCTTTCAAAGCATAAATGCTCTCGTCGTCGAAGTATTATCCCTCTCCATTCTTTCTCCTATTTATTCAAATATTTAGTTTACAAACAAATGGTATTTCAATTTCTCAATTAAGCTCCACGGATTAACGGGTTTGCTGGTTTAGGTAAATTTTAGTTAAACGGCAGGTAAAATAAAATATCATGTGAAATATACGGATTTGCCATTGATTACTAATAATCATGAAAATGAGTATTTTTATTTTATAAAAAACAAATGTCGTAACAGTTTTAGGCGGGTAAATTCTTTGACGAATTCCTAACCCAGGAACGGGTAAACTACAGCCCGCCGGTCGGATGCGGCAAACGAGAACATTTTACACCGTCGGCGAGGCACATGTGAGAAAAACATCTCTGTTACTATATACTGAAGGTTCTATAGTAATATCGCCTAATATAATTAATAAATCCGTCTGGTCGATTTTTGACGTAGAAATTTTGTGACCACATGACTTCCTCAAGTGAACCATATTGAAAACTTTCGTATTGTTAGTAACTCGATTTTGAACATGAGAAGTGTACTCATAATTTGAATATTTAAATTGTATGTGATAAAAACATCACAAAGATAGCCATTTATAATCGCGATAAATTTTTATCATATATTAAGCACCAACGCATATTTTTGGAAATTGATAAATAATGGCTCATCAACATTAGATTCATATTTTCGTCGCTATCATTCCGATTTTATAATAGGAAAATATTTGAAGGAAATGTTTTAAGAACAGATTCAGATTTGAGAGAATATATTATTTTCAGAATTTTTTTGCGTAAATCAAAGGTTTTACATAGAATATATTGGAAGAAGAATTATATTAACAGTAAAGATTTCATTAAGTTTAATAAATCTTTCTACATTATATTCAGAGCGTATTCGATAAAAATTTGCAATGTCTTAACCGCTCCATTGCGTTTTCCCTCTATCCTATAAACAGCTGAAATACCTCAATAATTGACCATAATAATATATTTTAATTTCAGAAATTTTGCTTGCAGTTTTCCGATCGTATTGTTCTTGCGCTCCTTGAACAAAATATTATTTCGAAAAAATGAGCGAAAATAGCTCGCTCATTTTCAGTTGGGATAAATCTTTTGGCATGCAGAAATAATAAATATTACTTACGTTAATTTTTTCCGTGCACTGATTTGCGCTTTTCATAATTAATTTTTGCAATAAATTCTAAGCAGTTCCGTGTGAAAATAAACGAGGATTTTTTTGTTATTTGTAAGAGATTTTAACGATCTTGAAAGAACAAATTTTGTTTATCCTAAAGAGATTTTTTGTTGATTTATTTCTACTATGCACAGGTTAATTCAATTAAAACTAAATAGATTTAAATCTAAATTTCTTTTGAATTCTGAATATAAAGCGCGGCATCACCGAATACTTAAATCGCGAGTGTCTTATTAACACAAAACTCGATGGTTAATTTAAATATTTGATATTACAGCACTTCCGGCCTCAAAAATTGTATCTTACGTTTTATATTACTATATATATTTGTTCATTAAGACCACCTAGTTCACGTAAAATTTAAAATTTGTTTTTAAATAGCTCTTAGAAAAATGTGCAATAAAGCATCGGTCCGCCATTTTCAGAGGAATTATAAATAAATTCATCAACTCTGCATGATTATTTAGTCCAAATTTAATAATTTTTTCTAATATTTAAAAGATCTCACATGAACTACGAAAGTTGAGTGGCATATCTATTCGAGTTTGTTAATGAAATGATGATTCTTTGCTAAGAAATTTAATAACCTATTCTGACATTTGTAAGATCTCACATGAACAACGAAAGCCTTAGTGGAATATCTAATAGGTTTTGTTAATTAAATGACGATTATTTGCTAAGGAATTTACTACATAGCACTACATAAATAAATAAGAGATATTCCGTTAGTTGTCAGGATAATATATAACCCAGGGGAAATAAATTACAGTGCCGGATTGGAGAACATTTTCACCATTCAGCTAGTTTCAATTTTAATCGTGGAACGAATTCACAGCGGGGCTTAAAAGAAAAAAAAACCGACGCAATTCGCATCGTAAAGAAGATGAAATTTTCGCGATGGCTCGTCATCTCGCGTAACGGTTGTCAGAAAAGCTCGTTTCATTTTTCCACGGCGTCACTTTTTAAGCGTCGTTTTCCTTGCAAAGAGGAGTAAAGCAGCAGCAGCAGCGAGACAGTGGCAGCTGGAGACGAAAACGTCGCCATTCACCGACTCGGCAGTGGCACTCCGGCGTTTTTATCTTCGCGCGAGGAAGTGTGCGTTATCGTAGCAATTTGGCGTCGTTTTTGTGACCGCGCGATGCATTTACGTCGTCTGTCGCTTAAGTGCGCGTCCAGAGAAGAACGAGATCGCCACATAAATCGCTTATTTGCGAAATCGCTCGCTATCCATCAAGTGAGAAATGCAAAAACCGTCATCGCCTCCGCTTCGTTTCACCTGCACTTTGTCTTTGCTCAAACGGGAGATATTAGGTGTAGCCGCGCCTCACAGTTTCCCCGAGGTTTATTTTTTTTAGTCTTTTATTTAACGCTCGCGCCGAAAATGCAGTTTTGCGCCCGTTCGTTTATTTCCCCCTCCCCTTTTTCCACGACGCTCGCCACGGTTGTTTATTTTTCTCGTTGAGTTACCGCGAGCGACGAAAAAGGATTCCATTTGGAGGAAGCCATTCGCGACGAGGGGCTGCAGTTGCATTTTGTAATGACGAATTAGGTTCGGTCGGTAGAATCGCCTAGGGAGCAGATGCATAAAACTACCCATTCCATTTTCTCCAGTCGTCGGGATGTTAGGATACGTTAATTGTTTTGTAAAATACGATATGGGTCCATTATCCACAGCCTCGCAAATTACGACCGATATTTTGCAGTCAATCGCGAGGCTGAAATCATGACAACATTCTCTCGATATATTAGTTGAATTTTACTTTTAATTTTGCTCACCTTATGGATGAGATCAAAACTGAAGAACAATCTCTCTCTATTACCCATAAAAAGATTGGGAAAGACAGATGCGCACGTCGGCTACCAAGCAGCCTTCATCAGCGACGATCCGCCGACATAAGATTCTAAAAAAGGAACAACCTTAATATGGTTGCTGGAGAAACAGTTTTTCACCATTAGTTTCAAATAAAGATTTTTTTAAAGAAACGTACCTATTACCAATCCTTATATTTTAAGGAAAGTGGACTTCAGCATACATGGTTTTTCTAGAGACAGCCAATTAAAATAAAAGAAGCTCACTTTTTTTTAAGAATCAGCAATCACTGTCAAAAGCGGGTGTTTTGTTTCATAAATTTGTGTCTGATTTCTTTAACTGTTTTATCTCTGCGAATATAATCTCATTTTTCTCTCTCTCACTCTGAATCTCTGTTACTGTCCCAAGTTTATGGAGCTAAATGGGAGAATGAGAAAACCGTCGCATCTGTTAATATATTCACGAAATTTCGACGCTGTTTTGAAGTTGACACATTCCTTGGTTGCGATACGTGCCTTAACGACGATAAAAAAATAAACAAATATTCAATTATTCACTGATATTGTGTTAATGAAGTCAGATATAGAGACTAAAATTGCTGCATTATTGAAAGACTTTGAGGAAATTTCTCTGAAAGCAGAGTACCTTTCTAAAATTTGTCTAAAAACAAATAATAAATTTTTTAGAAAATTATGTTATTAAAATCACGTTTTCTATGCACTTTAAAGTAAATAATAAATCTAAAATTCACAAAACTGAATGTTCCAGAAAGTGAAAAATGTTGTGGGAATATAAAATTTGTAATGTTTAACAAATTAATATTTAGTAATATTTTTTGTCACAACTTTTGTAATCCCAAAACTATTGATACTTTCTGAATCATTCAATTATATAAATTTTATTTTTATCGTTTACTTTTTAGTGCATATAAAACTTGTTTTCATTAATTTTTTATTTAATTTCTATTTAACCTAATATTTAATTCATGCATAAGTACACGTAATATTTTATGGAAAATTGCACTATTAACTACTGAAGTGATCTTGATTATTGATATAATTCCAAAGATTTGGAAAATTTCATAATTAATTTGTTCATATCATAACGATATTAATTTTAGCAATTCTTCGCATATACCATTCTCTCCCTCCCTATATTTAAATCATAACGTAGAAGAATATTAATCGCCGTGAACTGCACAAGGTTTATCCGTTTAATCATGATTAAAATGTAATTAAATTGGATAGGAATTTAACATCCTATTTTGGTATATCACCGTGTTTTATTGTGTAACCTGACTAAAACTGTATTTTGATTTTATATTATTTACTTATCTAAGAAAAACTAACAAAATTTATATAAATATTGATAGCTCTATGGTACCTAATATGAACTTATTTCACCAACTTTCATGGAATCTCAAATGCGATTAATCCAGCAGAATGTGTTATTCGCCTCTAAATTTGTAATCGTGTGCAAAAATGACATAATAATGGATGCCCTAAAATTTAATATTATACATGTAAGACTGTGATTAAAATATAGAACAATTTTGTGGTTTCGTGAATACTTAATTACCCTCAAATTTGATTCATTCAGTAAAGAATAAAACAGTTTCTGATTTCAATTACGATTCCAAAGACTATTATTTCTCCTCAACTTAATTCTTCCCTTATATTTTAAAATTGCTTCCTTAACACGAATCATTAAAGAGCACTAAATTGCACTCGTCTTTTCATAGGCTACTATACAACAGTTTTTACTTTACCTGTACTTTGGTCTTCAGCGAAATAGAAAATTTCAATTCAAGACTTTTACGGAAAATAAAAATAAGTTGTCATGGGAAATGAGAATCCAGGCGAAAAGGAAATGCATTTTTATTTTTCTCGAGTATCTGAGAGATCGTTGGCAAAACATTTCGCAATGAGCGTATCGCAGGGAAACTTCCATGCAAAACAAAGCAGTCAGAGAGAGAGTGCATTAGTTTGAAAGATGACTGACTCTTTTAAAGGTACTCAGTACGCAATTTTCTTCATATTTAAAGTATAAGAGGAAGAGTATGGTAACTTGAGGGTGACAATGCGAGGGAATTTTTCGTTCCTTTTTTGTTTCTTTCTCTTTTCGTATCCGTCTCTCTTCTTCTCCGAGAGAATAATGGAAAGTTTTCGCGAAAAGTTTCGAACGGCAATTTTCTTGGCTTCTCGAATGGGCGAAGAAAAATAATGAAGCTGCGTTCGGAACGTGCCGCATGCTGTAGTTTTATTCCCTTGCAATCTTCATATTCTTTCTAGCTGGGGCGAGACACTCCTCCGTGGAATATATTTTAGCAAGCGGACGACTTAATCGGCTCGAATCTCCTGAAGTGACCATTTTGCGACGCGAAAAACGACGGATCTGGTTTCGCGAAGACTGAAAGAATTATGCCCTCGATGAGAGACGCCAGTGAGAAAGAGGAGAAAGGTGAGCCAAGGAGCCCATTGTCAGTTCTCTATCCCCCTCCCACTATTCTCTCTTGGCATTCATTTTCTCCAGAAATAATGCCTTTCGAACACACTTTAAACGTCGCTCTTAATTCGACCCGAGGAGTGACTCGTGATTCGTCCTAATCCAATTGGAGTGCCGTGCTCCTCCATCTCACACTAGCCTCATATAAAACGTTTTCTTCCGCGTTCACGGGTGAGGAAATTGAGTTAAAGAGGGCAATCTGCAGAGTCGGACGATCCGGATGAGGTTTAACGCGAAGGTCTCCACGTCCTTACTTAATTCGCGTCTCCATCTGGTGGGAGTTTCCTGCGTTGGCGCCCGAAACCACCCTTAACGAAGCCAGACTGTTTATTAGCAATCTTAGCCGACCTCGAGGGATTTTTAAGGGTGGTCCGTATTGCGTGATAGTTCTTTCCCCGACCACTTCGCTTCGTGAATCCACTCGGAGGATTCCTCCTTACCTCCCTCCCTTTCTATGCCTCTCTCCGAAATCCACCGTGCTTCTTCCTGGTTACTTCTTTCAGAATCTCCTGAAATCTTCCCTCTCTCCTTCCCACCGCCCTCCCCTAACCTCTTGAAACCTAACAAACCTCTAACTCCACCCTCTTTACCTAACCTTCACGTTGGCACGTGCTTTGCGGGCTATCTGCAGAAAGCTCTTGATTCAGAGTGGCTTTCCCTTCCACCCACCCTCTCCCTTCACTCTCTCCCGAGTTACACCCCTTCAGGCTTCGCGTGATTGGGAATTAGGCGCCATACCGCCCTCTTTAGCCTCCTACCCTTCACCTTCCGCACCCTCCTATCCCTTAAAAAACCCCTTTTCCCTGACTCGCATCCAATCCTCCTCCCACGCGCTCCCCTCACCCCCAGATGTCATTCGACATCAGTTTCTGGAGAAGAATGTGAGTTAGGAGAGAAAGACAGAGCGAGAGAGAAGGAGAGAGGTCGACCCAGAGGGATTGCTCAAATGCCATTGTCGCGTCGAGGGCCCCTCTTTCCTTCTACTTTTCATACATACTTACTCCCTCCTAATTCCCGAAGGGTCCCTCGATGGCTGCGCATTTAGACTGTCTATTGTTTTTGTTTCTTCGGGGGGAGGAGGCGGGTCGCGCGCGCTCTCGACGCTGGACCTCCGGTGCGTCGTCCGTGAAGAGTCGAAGTCTTTTGGATCGCGAATATGTCTCGATTCGCTTTATTTTGCCTCTTATCCATTTTCCTCGCTCTCTCGCCCCGGCTCCTCCTCCAAGCCGTCACGGTAATGCACAAAATGCCATTGTGGTACACGTATATGTGCCCTCTCTCGAATGAGAGAGGGCGCTTCTATAAGAACCACTTGCCCTTGCACACTCCATTGTTTGCCTCTCCGTTTGCTTTAATGGACGCTCATTTGTGACGGGTGCGACAAGCAAGCGTTTCTCTCTCTCTCTCTGTCATCATCACTCTTCGCGCATGCTATGAAGATCATTAACAGCTGGCGAGGGAATACGAACTTTTTGTTTTTATCGTTATGGTCGAAATGTAATATCGCGAGAATTTCTTCGCTTCTTAAATGCTTCGTCGTTATTAATTGATCTGTGTTAGCTCATACTTGCTGGAGGCATTAGGTAAAATCGTCATTTCATACACTTGTCAAATCATTTATTTTATCTTCCGGAAAGATATATATCAGGGATGGGCAAACCGCGGCTAGCGAGCCACATGCGACTCTTTTAGATTTTTATTTATCAACGTTTTTCCCTGCTTAACACAATGACGTAGTGCGACTTGAAACGTTTTGGGGATGCCTAAGAGACATGCATTATATCTGAATTGCTTCAGATACAGGTTTTATTTTACTATTCATACATTTATGAGCACAAAATATATCATGAGGCTCTCCAACTTCTAAAGATGATCGTATGCGGCTCCGAGGGTAAGTAGTTTTTGCCACCCCTGATATGTATCTTCTATCGGGGAAACGCGATGCGGGTTTTTCCTTACATTATAACCGGGTAAACCAATTTGCGTGGATTTCCATGAAATCAGGTTCATTGAGAATATGATTTTTGAGCTTTTTCCTAATCAGTGTCCTTGTGAGAAAGTTGAACCGAACATCACTGCCCTCAAATCTGCTTAATGGCAAGAAATACAATTTTAGTTGCGAGCCAAACAATGAAATTATTAGAATTGTTATCATGTCGTGTGCAAAAATTACAATTCAACAACAATATTACTTGAAATACTTGTCGCAAAATATCGATTCGCGATTCGTCCGTTGGCGCCCTATAATTTCGGGCGCCCGAGGCTGACATTCAACTTGCTCCTCTCTTACTATGGCTCTCGGTTATGCTCACCACATTATACGGTTCACTACATAATTAAAAACTCCTTTATTTTAATCTTTGGCAGATAACAGAGAAATTTCCTCGTGATTATTCTTTTTAAAAGACTATTATAGCAAACACGTCGTCAGCGATGAATTCATAGCATCTTTTCAATTAATGTATTTAGCTGATATTTTATATTATTTGTATATTTATTATATTATTTCTGTATTATAAAATTATATATTTTATTTGCAGATAGAGGATAAAAAAATGAAATAAAACCTAAACCATGTGAAATAAATTGCTGTAGTTTTCTTATAAATTCAAGCATATTCAATTCGTAGAAGTGAAAGATGAACATTAAAGAAATATAATGGAACGTTTAACTGACTTAAATGGAATTCATATAGAGCTATTTACTCATTTAGAGAAAGGAAATAGATTGGGTATTACATGACCGAATCTGGAGGGCCTGAAATCTTAGCAGCCGCAGAAATCATTTTGTTTTTAACTGAAGCAACATGATATTTTTGGACCAATATCAAATTGCTTTATTTCTATATCTCTTTATATTAGAAACACTATAACTAGAGTGGCATAACAAATTTAACATGACATGTGTTATTATTAATATCAGTCAACTTGTCCGAGCATTTATCGACATATCAGTATTCGCTATATTCTCTGGAGTGGTTAGTTTATCAGCAATAAATAAAGATTTGAAAGATAATAACAACAAGAATAGTAAATTTTATTGTACCTATAGTGTATATAATATCGTTTTATATCCCGATTTCTTAATATATTGCTTTTAAAACTATTTTGCATCGGTTAGTATTCGCTATATTCTCTGGAGTGGTTAGTTTATCAGCAATAAATAAAGATTTGAAAGATATTAACAACAAGAATAGTAAATTTTATTGTACTTATAGTGTATATAATATCGTTTTACCTCTCGATTTCTTAATATATTGCTTTTGAAACTATTTTACATCGGTTAGTATTCGCTATATTCTCTGGAGTGGTTAGTTTATCAGCAATAAATAAAGATTTGAAAGATATTAACAACAAGAATAGTAAATTTTATTGTACCTATAGTGTATATAATATCGTTTTATATCCCGATTTCTTAATATATTGCTTTTGAAACTATTTTACCTCGGTTATAATATGCCGTATAATTAGGGAATATATTTTTCGGGTTAACAAAAAAACGCAGTTGGGTGTACTTATCGGGTTTTTAAATTTTAAGCAAATCTGGCGAAATCGGGTTTCAGTGAAAGCAAAGTAATTACATTCTTAAAGAATTCGGATTAATTATTTGGCCATATATTTTTGGGCCCGAATTGATTACACATGTAAATTGGCAACATAAAACAATGTCTGAAAGTGTTGCTGATTTTTACCGCTATTCAATCAGCCTAAAAGACCACGAAGAATGCGATGTTGTGGCGTGTAAATGAAATTCCATATCTGCGATATGATCAAACTATAAACAACTAACTTGAAGAAAATTTTTCGTCCGTCTTCTTCTCCGTGAGATGTATTGTCCGCATGAATTAATCACGTCTCCATTTCTGTCGATAACTCTGCGTTTTTTAAATAGTTATAATTAAGTGATAAACTCGAGATTTTAAATAAATTACGGCCAATTCACTGAAGGTTATATATATCAAATGAAGACTGAGGTGAAATTTTAAAGCGTTTGGATATTAAAATCGTGTCCGAAAGTTCGAAACCCCTAGTTCAATATTAATTATTTTATTACTAGCGTAGCATTTACGAGTTTATTCGGATTTTACCCGAATTTAAAAAAATAGAATCGGGAGGTAAAAATCATGTAAAACCCGAAAAATATATTTCCTCTGTATAACATCGAATCAGAATATCGTAAGGAGAACAATTCTTGAATATTATATCTTACCCGTAATTGACGCTAACAATTTATAATTTAATATGAAAAACTTCGTTTCTCTTGACGATTCAAAACTCTCGTCTCTCCAAAAAACGCATATTATTTGTAGTATAGAAAATGAAATCGTTCTAATGGAGTTGAATAAATATGCTCATTAGAAAAAACAGTCGACAGCAAATTTTACGTCACCTTCACCTTTATTGTTTCAATCTTTAAAACGAATGGACGAGGCGCGTTTTATTACTCAACTAGTGTGATTGCCCAGGCTTTTCCCTGGGTTTAGGGTTTAGAATTTTTCATGCACATATCACTCGGTAATATTTTCATCCAAACTCAAGGTACTCTCATGGTAAGTGACCAATATTCTTCTTTAATTGGTATGAACAAATTCAATATAGACTCAAATGTGATACCTCCCTCCCAATCATCCCCAAGAAGTCAAAGTTCCGACACCGAGGTGCATTTCCTAAACGTCTCTTTAGTATGCATACCAAGTTTTAAAGTCTCTACGTTTCTTGGTTCAACATTGATATTGGTGGAGGATTCATCAAGATCGGTCAATTGGTTGCTGAGATATCTTCAAACAGAGTACTTTTCGTCAAAATAGCCTTAGTATAATCGTATACTAATGTATTTGCTTTTAAATCAGAAAATTATTTTTCCTTATATTGTATGCTTTTTAGGATCCGTTCTAAACATGTTCATTTTGTTTTGCCATTCTATACCCGCCCTACAACGAAATTTCTTATTGAAATCGGCCAATACCTTCGAAATTCATAGTTACAGAAAAATTCTAACCTTGATATTGTGGAAGCCCTGTTTAGTCGGACCGTTCAAAATATACTCTTTGGATTATTAATTTATATGAAGATTATATATATATATATATATAATGGGTAAAAAGCCATTCGGACAGCTCTCTAGAACTACGTGTAAATGAAATATTATTTTACCTTTAATTGTGGTAGCCCTGTTCTTAAGCTCTACTTTAAAAATCTTGATTTTATTATGGTATTTTGTAAAAATCATATATATATATATATATATATATATATATATATATATATATATATATATATAATTTAGTTGACATCCATTGAGCCAATTCCTTCCAAATCTATAGTTACTGGAATAGTTTAATTTGTAATTGTGGCACCCCTGTTTAGTTGATCCGGTCCAAATATGCTATTATGGTTTTATATGTGTGTGTGTGTGTGTGTGTGCATAATAAATATTATAATATGGTTAAAATCGATGCGGACAGTTCAACACAAACACTTGTAAAGAATATCTTTATTATTTTTATTGTAGCAGCCCTGCTTTCTATATCTATCCTAAAAATCATAATTTTGTTTTTATATGTTGCACAACTCGTTCATGCAAAATTTCGTTGAAATCGGCTGGGCCAATTCCTTCCAAATTCATAATTACCGAAAAGTTTAACTTTGCAAGTGTGGAACTCCTACTTAGTTAATCGGGTAGAAGTTTTGTCATTTTGGTCATGAATTTATGTAAATTCTATGTACAAAATTTGGTTGATTTCGGTTTCAGCCAATCCCTTCCAAAAGCGTAATTACCGAAAAGATTTATTTTGCAATTGTGGCACCCCTGCTCGGTCGATCCGGTCCAGATATGTCATTTGGTCATGAATTTGTGTGAAGATTTTATGTACCAACTTTGAATGAAATCGGTTCTGCCAAAAGCATAACTACCAAAAATTTTATTTTGCAATTGTGGCACCCCTGCTTGGACCGGATCGGTCGAAATATGTCATTTTGGTCATATATCTATGTGAAGATTCTATCTACCTAGCCAATTTGGTTGAAATTGGTTCAGCCAGTTATTCCATGATATATGCGTACGGGCGGGCGGATATCGCCGAAATTTCGACCGATTTGGACCGACCGTTCCATGGGGACCCCTCGGACTCGTGAAATTTTGATCGGCCCTTACATTACGATCCTTGACCCCGTAGACTGATTTTATCCATTTTATGCTCGAAAATGTGTCTCGCGAAAACCTGATATTGGTGGAGGATTCATCAAAATCGGTTAATTGGTCGCTGAGATCTCTTAAAACCGACATTTGGACTAAAAATGGGGACTCTAGGGCCCCGTTGGCCGATTTCAATAATTTTCGTTACTAACCCCCTCAGGATCAACCTGAAGCTGCTGCCAAATTTTGAAGCTCTTACGTTTATTTTCTGAAGAGTTATGACTTCCACAGTCACACACACAGTCAGTTTTTTATTATTATTATAGACTAGCTGAAGTACTCGGCTTTACCCGGATAAATCCAATACCTCATGTATGGCAAACTGTTGTTGTTTTATCGACTGCAATATTTAAAATGCTCATTTTTACGCTTCTGCGTTCATTATCTCAAAATTAAAATTATACAGCGTCTTTTTATCGGAGAATATTGCTTTTCAAATAACGCTACGATAATTTGAAAAATATAAAACATTTGGGATCGAATCCGGGCCTACGCCGTAGGAGTCAAGCAAGCTATTCGCTCACCCATTCCCGTTCTTAGCAACAATTCGACAATGAAGCCTATTAGTTGCGTGCGATATTTTGCATATTTTTGACGCTGATTTCTTGAACCCAAGGGCCCATTCACAAAAACCCCGAGACACGGGTCTCATTATTTTCGATATAGAATCACTTGGTCGATTTCCCCCAAAATCCTTGACCCGAAGGTCGTAGCCTCTCCTTGTCAGAGTATCTTCGTTTACTCAAATGCGGCTGTTTCTTCATTTCTTTTTCTAATTTTTAAAATTCTCCTCAGAAATGCATGGGTTCAATCCAAGAGCGTTCATTTCGCTCATTAGAATACCGCAGGAAAGTTCATATATATATATATATATATATATATATATATATATATATATATATATATATATATATATATATATATATATATATTGCTAGCTACGAAGATTGTTTGCGTGGACAACAATTAAGAAGACGTTTTCCTCTTCTCCCCATACCTCTTGAATGATCTGTGTAACACAGATTAGAAACTTCATTCGTATAAATTATAACATTTCCCTCAAAAAAGTAAGCGAGATCACATTATTACAACTTACTAGTCTCGGAGATAAAAATTTGATGCGGCATACATGCCATTAGGTATTTTGTCCGCATCGGGTGACACTAAGATTTTATCGTTGAGAACAGTTAAAAACCACATTTTCCCCTGACTAGATCTTATATTATCTGTGAGGTCCCAATTTAAAAATTTATTGGGGTATTAAAATTCGAGAATGTCCCAAAACTGTTTCACACGCAAATCCCGTAAACGAAGGAAAAATTGCCCCTTGACTCGTACACTGGCACTTCGGAAGAAAAAGAATTTCTCGCAGCCCTTCAACAAGAGAAAACTGACGAAACGCCAGCAAATTTTCGCGTATTGGGTAATCGTCGTGAGCGCCCAAGATTTTCAGCTAAAAAATCGTCGAATTTTCTCTTTCAAAACAAATTTGCGTCACTAATATTTGGCGTATCTTCGATAATCGACGGTATGAAAAAATATATTCTTTTGGACGTTTTTTATTTCTAATTTCGAGTTTCTACGACGATAAGTAATTTTAAATTCTAAGGGAAAATACGGCACACTAATTCCCATGCTATTTTAATGAGGAAAAAAAAGCTCCTGGAATAGAACATTGTCTTGGAATCGAATGCAAACATAGCCCTCGGCCTTCCCCTGGATGAAAGTGGGTTCCATGCAAAATTAGGTTGCACTGGCTCTCGCGGTGTCCGAATGATTAGAGGACAGACACTTTATATTTTAGATTGATTCATCGAAAAAATATGTTTAACATTAGTTATTACTCTCCGAAATTTTCATCGCTGTAGATACACTGGTAAAGCCACGATGCCAATTTTGGTAAGTGGACCAGAGACAGGCTTACAAACGGAAATATTGAAAGAGACCGAAGGTTTACATTAATAACTGGTATCTTTATACTAGTGCATTCCGAAAATATCATATTTTTTGTATTTTTGGCCGCAATTTAAATTTGTATTACCTTCTTCCCTTTCCTGGCCGCGCTACGCTCTTTTCGAATTTCCGCTGATTCTATCTTGCTCGTCTTCTGAGCTCCTGTACCTGTGATACTTCCGTTCCGACAAACCATGAACTGCTTTACTAATGTGCTTTCCATTCCAACTGCTCGTTGCCCTTTTAGAGAAATATCATTTCCTTCATTCCTAATCTCAACACCTTGACTTATTTCCTTCCCATGATACCAATATGCCCCATGGTTTCAAATAACAACAAAAGATTTAAAAAAACAAGTGCTCACGTAAAAAAGTAGAGCTAAATATCGTGACAGTAAATCTAAAATTCATACCCAAAATAAGATGACCGCAGTCGGAAAAGATAAAATATCTTCAGTAAAACCTCAATTATTTGTGTCACATGGGACTTTGGTAGACAGAACACAGATAATCCGCATTTTAAGGTCATATTTGGCCTAATGGCTTTTGACTATGTACTGCAAAAATTTATTTGCATAAAAACAGGCCGCATTCCTTAAGTAAACAGCTATCCATTAAAGCAGAAATTGTAATTAGGGTGAATTATATTAACCGAAAATTAAAATTTCTTTTTGGCGGTGACTGACCAACAAATAATCATCATGCGTGCAGATGAAAAAGATTGCATCATAAGATATTATATAACATTATCATTTTAACCACAAATTGAAGATATTCCTCGTAACTTTCCTACAAAAAGATTTCTGAAATTCAACACTTCTACGAAGTGTAACAAGTATGGTAAGGTATACTCCATGCCGGAGTACTTACACAGTTTCTAAATGTGTTCTTTGAGATTTTTCTCTCAGATGTGTATTTAACGAGATTCTTGTGAAGTAGGTACGTTGTAAAATACATGTAGGTCTTCATGTAAAGTGGTCGTTATTATGGTCCGATTTTAACCAAAATTAGAATCGGTCGACATATGTTAGCAAAACTTAAAAATGCCAAATTTAATCGAAGTACGTCCTGCGGTTCCCGAGTTAAAACATGCGGACGGACGGACGGAAGCGACCTTCCCTATATGCGTTCACTTCGTGCAAAGAACGCATAAAAAATGAACTGAAACTGCAAGCTTTGGGAGACACCCTTCCAATAAAGGTCAAGCACATTAACGAAATAAAAATTTTTGATTTTTATTTGGAAGATCCATTTTACAATTACAGATCAATGTTAACAACTGATATCAATGAAAGTGAAATACAATTGTAAGTTAGACCTTACAATATTAGTGGGTCTTGAAACTTTTACTGGCGAAGCTTGGTTTCAATATTTCTCCAACTATCCCATTTAAATGTGAATACAATAATCCATGATTGTATTGTTTAATTAGCGTAGGAATTGGACATTATTATAATCTTTTTTCCTGTATTCCAAAATTATAATACTAAATATAATAAAATTTCTCTTGATTTTTGAGAACATGTTGAATGGCGCTTATAAATCTTTAAAATGTAATGATATTTCCATAAGGAAGATGATGCTAACGACTGGCTGCTGTGAGTTCCTTTATTTAATCCGTCAATACTTCCATTCAGACATGCAAAACTCGATGATGCATCAGAGTTGACTTCACGCGATTTTTAAGTTGGAATGATGCATTACCGTTATACGGATGTTGAGGATGGCTATAGAGAAAAATACTTTTATTCTGGGTAAGAAATTGTTTATAATTAATTATTAGCAATTAAGGACGATTAATTTTTCAAATAAAGACATACTCGTCTGGTTGCCAGGAAATTACATAGAATCTTTATTTCATTATATAAAAAGCAGCATATGGACCACAGTGACTTGGATCTAGCAGCGAATATGTAGCTAGATCTGGCCACTTGAGGTTTGATCTAGCGCCTAAAAAAATACAACAGCGACCATTGACAAGACTAGCGGATCGATTTAACAATCTAGCTAACTCTAGCTATTGGCTAAAATTGCGGCATCTGCGTTCATACTAAAAAGAGAAAAGAAAAATGAAAAACGAAAATATATGTAGATAAACAATATTTGTTTAATTTTTCTCTTACTTTTTTATTTTATGGCTTTCTTTTTGTAATTTGAACATTACAGAAAAAGTGGGTACCATTTATGGGAATGGTAGTATTGTTGGATATAAGGACAAATGAAGAGAGAAATAGAGAGAGAGAGCGCCTGTTCAAAATAAAGTTGGGATTGCCCGATCAGGAAAGAAAGATTTCGTCGGAAAGGACCTGCTATATACTCTATAATGGACACCAAGTCTACTATATTTCTAGAGCTAAAATTTCCTGGAATAACACTGACCTAACAACACTTTCAGAAGATATTTTATCATAGGATAACTACCATATTTTCAAAGTTTCAAAATTTTAATTTTACCGCACGTTTTTCGAGTTATAGGACATCAAACGTAAGTTAGGAAACAGTCTAGGATGTAATTGACAGGTTCTACTCTGTTACAGTGAGCACTAATTTTCATTTCCTAGTAAATTTCTAAAGAACAAAATCTAGAGACTTACTGAAAAAGTAATTGGCAACACTGCTAGCAGCATGTGATCCATGAGTCACCAGTTTGACAAATGTAATTTATTTTCATAGAATGAAATAGCAATGACTCGGACTTTATCTTAGTCAGTTAATGTCAAATTGAAAATGTCACCAACGAATATAGCACGAAACAAAGCGGGAATCCTACTTTTTTATGTTTGATAATGACCTTTTAAGCTTCGTAATGTATAAAATTCACCTACGCACTGGTTGGGCAGGTAAAACGTTTTGGTAATCTAGATTTACTTATTATTTACTTACCTTTTGCATTTGTTTCTCTCCATGAATCTCTAGTGCTGCATTTATCTTACAACCTCACAAGTCTACAGTGGAAAATTAACTTCTACTTTGACTCTTTGAGCACAGCTTTTGTTCATGAGAGCCGCATTTTTCCCAATTAGATTCCAAGCATGGGCAAAGCAGATGTTAAATTTTATGTTTATATGGATGCTTTAAATTATTATTTGCGAAGTAGTATGCCGTGGTGTTGTCTACTTTGCATTAAGAACGGGCGCTATTCAAGCTTTGGGTGACAAAACGTTTACACGTCAAGAGTCTCCAATACAATCACACCTAAACGTACGACTTGAAGATAGCACTCGTTTCTCGTATATGGGACACTGCGGCGAAGGATGTTCCCACCGCCTCAAGGTGCGGAAAGGGAAGACAGTACGAATGGCGGACGGAGATAGGGGAAGTGATGGAGGTGGACATGGGATGAAACGCCATGGAGAGCAGCAGGAGGGGGGGAAGATGGAAGAGGTGGGAGCGGAAGCTCGAGTCTCCGCGCTTTCCTCATCCGGAATATCCTTTCGTGACGCTCCCTTCCTCATCAGCGGCATCCGCACCGCGACAACACCTTGTCTTCTCCCCCCCTCCCTCCTCCACTCCATTTTCCACCGCGCCTCTCTTCCTTCTCCTTTTTGGGGACACACCGATCTTCTTTGAATCACGTGGTTGCGAGGAAGCAAACGATGTCTCAACCCAGATGGATTGCACGTAAAGACGTTAACTCAAATGTTTCCGGAGACGCTCAATTACTCGGGGGAATCAATGTTTTCACTCAAAGAACTCGTGAATGCAATTGGATGAGATCGGTTTGAAGGAATCGATCGTCGCCGAAATGATGGGATTTTGAATAAATACAACCAAGTGATTTGGAACTTGATCTTGTTCATCAGTGCAAGAAATAAGTTTCTAGGATGATAAAATATTCACATTTAATGGTTTCGGTATAAAATAAGATGTAGCAACCGAAAAATGGTTTATGACTCATGAAAAATTCTCTATTTACCTAAACTTGAATATATATTTTCAATTTTTGGCAGAACTATACCATTGTAGGCATATATAAGCATATTGATATATAGAATATCATTTTGTCTCAACTAATAAAATCATATCAAGAACGATCTATTATCCAAACCCTAATTCATTGCGTATAAATTTTCGTTAAATTATTAAACTATACACAATTCTTACGGGATGGATTTAAATAATCAGCTGTAGGTATTAATAAATTACATTAAAATTAAACTTTACCGTAGCCATTTGCTTTACATCTTTATTTAAGGGGCTCCATTAACGCGATTAACTATCTGAGGGATTGAGGCATTTCTGTGATTGAAGAAAAATAGTTTTTTTGACCCGAATGAAAGAAATGCTCTATTACTAGTCTCGTGAACTGCACTTAGTCTTAATGTTTACCAGTAATATTTTAATGAAACTTCTTCATTTCTTCGTGATGCTTGGCTGATTTTTCCTAATCAACACACAAAAAGACCACAAAGGTCTCCCTCTCACCCTTAGAATCCCCTTCTCTTGTTCCATTTTCTTCTCAATACCCTCAGACATGCACTCATTCGTGTGAGCCCTCCCACTCCGAATTAAGTGCAGAACCTTATTCCATGACATCCTTCCTTCAAAACCCTCATACCGCTTTTAAGCCCTGTGACCCTCTCTCTTCATCCCCATCCTCCCTCTCCGCCCCACTTCTCTTTTCCTTCCATTTCCCCATCCCTAAATCTTCTGTTATTTCTCCTTTTACACCTTTATTTGTCCATTTAATCCATTTCATTTCTCTCCTTGATTCACCCATACTCTTAAGTCATCCATCACTCTACACCCTATAGTTTTATTTCTCCCAGTACTCCAGTACTCCTTTTTGGTACTTACGTTTTTCGCTCTTATTTTCATCGCTATTTTTCCATACCCCTCACTTCCTCATCGTATCGTATCTGCTTCATCATCCGCGTCTTCTGTTCCGTCTTCATTCTCCTAATTTCCGCTCAGCCCCTCCATCATGTTCATCTCTCTCCCTGTCTACCTGGGGACGATGGAAAGGCGATATGCAGACCCTGGACTTTCGCCAATGGAGGAAGTGCAGCGTGCAGAAGAGAAGGGGAGAAGGAATCGGGGCCGGAAGGGGAGCCTTTCCTGTGCCCTTCACCCGAGGAAACCCAAGTAGCTCACATCCATCCATCACGGGGAGCCATTGTTACGCCCCTCTCCTTTTCTCTTAACCGTCTCTCGGAATTGCAGCCCTCCTCTCTCTCTTTCTCTCTCCCTCCCTCTCTCCTCTGATTCCCCACCCCCTTCCATCCATCTCACTCCTTTCCCTCCGCATCCTCCTCTTCGTCCCACAAAAACCACACAGATCCAGGACCGCTCACCTTTTTTCCGCGAATGCTTCACAAAGGGAGCGGAAGGACCCAACATCTCCTTTCGCAATTCCAGCACCACTCAAGGCTCCCCGTGTCCTTCTCCTCCTCTTCCCGCACCCCGCGCTCTCTCCTTCCCGCCCCCCCCTACCTTCTCCCGCGAGAATACCTCATGCACACCGCCTCTCACTCCCACTAATCAAAGGATAGGATCTGCGAGATGCTCCACAAACTCATGGGGGTGAGAGTGAGGGAAACGGGTATGGTTGGAGTAATATGTGACGGTGGCACATGAAGCGTAGTGTGCACGGAAGATGGAATATATATATATATATATATATATATATATATATATATATATATATATATATATATATATACATACATACATAGGAAGACAAAGAAATCGGCGATTCGGTAGGGTGGGAGGTGTAGAAGGTGGTGGAGAGGAAGTGTGAACGGCGCACAGAGGAAGCGAAGGAGGGTTGAAGGCAGGGTGAGAGGAGTAAGGGAAGGGAGGAAGAATTCGACAGGGTGGAAGAGAGATAGAGGAGGTAGGGAAACGTGGATCGAGCGTGTACAACAGGGAGTGGAAAGATTGGACGAATTATCGGAAAAATTGAAAAATTCCCCATTCCTCCCTTATCCATCCCTCCCAAACGCAAACTCTTTCATTCACCCTCAAGAGAAAACCCATCCTATTCCCTCCCATCTCGGGAGAACAAAAACTCCACGCTCGCTTCTTTTGTTTTGTCTCCTCGACCGGATGGGAAGTGAGGAGGGGAGAGAGGTAAGGAATAAAGAAGGACGGGGAAAAAAGTATGGAATGGATCAGGTGTTGGAAATGGTGAGGCTTGTTTTCTCATTCGGAGAAGGATTTGATGGCGCGGAGGCGGGTTGGATGGCGCACTTCTCGCCCTTCCACGTCATTCCCGTCCTAAAGTTTCCCACAATCGCCCTCCCTCGCGCATTCCCGTCAAGTTCTCAGCCACCTATTACCCCGAATACCTTACCTAGTCTCTCTCTCTCTCACACTCGCTCTCTGTCTTGGCTCTAGAGAAGGAGGGATATGCCCTGTCTCCCCGGTTTCATGGGGAGAGAACCTTCTCTATTCCCTGAAAATGAGCCCTCATCTTCCTCCCGGCATATTACTAATCTCGCTTCCTTTATTCCTCTTCACTTTATACATTCTGCTCGCTTTCTATTCGGATTTGATGCATTTTTACGTCGTAAGAAAAATATGCGCGACTTTTTTTCTGTAATTTTAACTTTTGGGGAAGGAATTCTTTTCAAGTGCCATGGCCTTCTTAGGGGATGTGGGTTTTCTCATTTCCTTGGTTAATAAAGCCTTGAAATTCTTTTAAAACGTATTCGTAATTCAGTTCCATAATTATGATGTGCATTTATAGCAATTAAAACAATGCCTGACGTAAATGACCTTCGTTAATTGACTTACAATAAAAATAAAAGAACCATTATTTTTTACCTTGATTCGATTTACCAAAATTTAATGTACTACAGTTCGAACTAAATTATTGAGTGCTTCATTTTGAAAAGAGTTTAAACTCATAAATTAAGAATCTTGTACAGCTTCCAAAGATTTTATCCTCGATTAATGTTCATTCAAATTTTTAAAACCCTACATTTATTGTTTATACTTTTTGGCTAGTTAGATACAAAAAAAATATGGAATTAATACACTTTCACCGGAATATTTTAAAAAACATCTAATGTAATTCCGAAAGTTCTTGTTTTATTCAGTTATGTTTTTTCAAAAATTTACCGCTAAGTTACTTTGCATATGACTAAACTTTGAAAATCAATTTTTATACAATGTATCATTGGAATGATAAACGGAAACATTTCATTGTGAAAATTAAGGAAAAACTATGGATAATCACTAGTGGCAAACCGGAAAATGTGTAGCCCCTCCCTCTCCCCCGCCAACACAAAATTGAAGTCCCGGAAAAATTCGTAGGGCTTCACGAAAAACATATGGGTCTCCCACCACGCGGGGGTTGCGGTGGTGTCCGGTACGCCACTGTTTGTCCCTTATTTTGGCTACTCAACGAGATTTAATATCTAAATAGTTTTAAATGAAAAATTAATGATCGGCATCACTTAGAGGCTTTCATGCAAAAGTTATAGGTAGCTTCAACAGCTATGAAATTATTGATCTCACTAGATACGTGTTTCAGCTACATAGCTATCGGTGGTTTACCGCTTAGGAAGCTATATGTTATGATATTACATAAATATAATATTTGATTTACTTGTATATAACAAAAGTAATTGGATGTTGACAATTTAATTGTATTCAACAATTAGTATTCCAAGGATAAATCAACTGTGTAAATACAATTTTTAACAGGAAATATCCATAATCATCAAAGAGTTTAGTAAACCATAAATACGTTTCAGCGATCTTCGTAGGTACTTTCACGATCGTAAATGTTTCGAAAAGGAAGGATCTATGAATGCCCACTGAAGATGGCTGCTTTGTAAATCAACTGCGCATCTGGTATACTGAACCGTTTTATGTGTCAAGGACTCTTCTTAATCGTCGATTCAATAAATTTTCGTCTTTTCTTTGCTAATGGAGGATCTATTATTGTAATTAATATTTAAATGGTCTTATTTAAAATGAACTACAGACTCATCGCCCGAATTGCTCACAAGACTAAAACATGATATCAATAGAAATTATATGCAGTCGGCTTTTTTTAGATTTTTGTGAAAAGCTTTTCAATTTCATTTGGCATTTTTATCCGCTAGATGGCTGAAAAGCTAATTGTATGGTCCGGTCGAAGCTAAGTGCTTATAAGTGAGATCCATTTATGAATTCTGCACGAATTCAGGAACAATGAGACCAGCCTATGCACTAAACTTCCCGCATTTATGCGAGTTGATTGTTGAAGAGCACCTTTCCCTTCACGGATATTACGAGCCCGTTTCTCGAAAAGATCACTAGGTGTGCCCTTGCAAAAATAAAATGGAAGCCGTATCGGAGCAGAAGTTGTCGAACTTTGTGCAATCACGGACAAAAGACCAGTATATCATAATCATGGAACGCTATCTACTGCATACGTATATGTATTAGGGATGGAAAGAGCACTACGGAAAATAACTGCATTTAAATTAGAGACTCCTTAACTGGCGGGTCCCTGCCGTGGAATAACTACCCCTAAACCTGCACGTATATATGGTGCTTCTGGTGTGTATGGGTGAATATTTTTTCTTTTTCGCGGCATTAAGCAGTCTCTAATTTAAGTATCAAATTCCTGTAGTTGAAGTCTTTTCAACTACAAACACTTTTAGGATACAGGCCTTGATCACTATTGCTTCTAGATTTTAATTTCGTTTTCTAACCAATAAAGCGGGCCACCAATAGAAAGTACACGGACCGCAGGTTGAGAACCCTAGGCTTAAGAGGAAATAAAAACGGTAAAATTCGATCGCTGTTCACTAAAATAACCGACACCTAAGCGGATTCCATGAAGAACATATAAATCGATGGATCGAAACTTGTAGCTATCGGTGGAATAAAACCGTGAAATCGTCGTCGGCTAACTAAGAAACGAACGCCATTGTGTCTGTCCACGCACGTTGAGAGAGAGAGAGAGAGAGCGGCTTGGATAGTCAAGGAGAGAAAAGGATGGAGGGTAGTTTGGTGGAGAGAGAGGGCGAAAGGTATGGGAGGGATGGAGGAGGTGGAGGGGAGAGTCTTCGGTTGAGTTGGCTAGCACACAAGGGGGCGTCGTCTGGAGTCAGGCAGACCCTCTCTCACTCCGTGCATGGCTAGAGAGGGAGGGAGGGATCGTGATGGAGGGGAGAGAGATAGGAGGGGTGAAGGGGAGTCTGCTGTGGCAATCGGCTGGGTGGAATGGTGTAGGGAGAAGGTAAGGATGGATTACGGGAGAGAAATGAGGGGGAATTTGGTAGGGAGAGAGGGAAAACTTTCGGAGTGTGCGGCCGTTTGGAGACGATACGGAGAAGTGGCAATTTCCCTTTCATATCCAACTTTATCGCTAAAAATCTTCGGTTTTCTCCCTTCTCAAGAATTCTTCCTTTCCCGTCTTATTTCGCAAATCTTATATCGATTTCCGTGATCGGTTTTAACTAATAATTAAAATAAATCCTCGAATTATGGGGTTAAATCTACATAACCTGTCCATAAAACTAGCTGAATTAACGAATGCTGTTTGAACGGGTTTCCCCTCGCAACATCTCCATTGCAGGAGTTCGTCGGCGTATCGTGCTCTAGCGAACTCAGGGAATTCGTCCCTCGTAAAAAATAAGCCAAATAAAAATAAATCGCGGAACGTAAATGGCCGGAGTGAATTTTTTCCCCTCTCTCGTTCCAAATACTCTTCGGTGAAAAAAAATTACGAGAATCGTAGAGGGTGGAAGAAGTCCGGGGTGCAGGCGGCCACCCACTTGCCGTATCTCGCGCTTTTTTTATCTCTCTCCCTTCTAATTTATTCCGCTTGATGGTTCGTTCTAACGAAGCCATACCCTCCTCCCTCTTCTCTTCTCCTCTCCCGTCTCCCTTTTTAAACACGAAGCTCGATGTGGGATCGGTCGCTTCCAAATCCCTCGACTGGGAAGTGTATTATGCGGGTGCGAAATGGCCTCCACCGAACCAACCTGACCCTCACCCCTCCATCCCGTCTCCGCACCACACTCTCTCCCACTCCTCCCTACCTTTCCACACCCAACTTCATCCTCATAAACCTACCTTTTTCCTTTCGCCCCCGCGGTCCGTCTCTCCCTCTCTCTCGACTCGTTCACAATACATCGACCACCCTCCTCCCCTCGCGACACCTCTAAAACTACCTGAAAAAAAACCTCCACCCACAGCCTACTCCCCCTCTTCTTCCTTCCCCACCTTCGACCGCTACGCCCGCATAAACACTAAACCATCCTCTTTCCCTTTCCCCCTCAACACTCACTTTCATCATTCACATCTCACCGTCCTCGTATATCCGATTCCCCCCCTCATCCCATCATCCGCCACTTTCAATCCTCCGCTTCCCTCGCCCACTAACCTCCACTCTCTTTTTACCTAATACGCTCTCTCTTCACCTTCCATCCTGTCCCCTGCTCTTCCGTGTA
The DNA here is from genome assembly GCA_028673005.1 of Tanypteryx hageni. Classification (NCBI taxonomy): domain Eukaryota; kingdom Metazoa; phylum Arthropoda; class Insecta; order Odonata; family Petaluridae; genus Tanypteryx; species Tanypteryx hageni. The sequence goes on along the minus strand of CM054113.1, from coordinate 200,021,710 downwards.
TCTTTGTGACGATATTCACCGCTACCTCTCTACTTATTTACATTACCTTATCTTGTTAACTTCATACACGTGTGGAGATATTATATATATATATATATATATATATATATATATATATATATATATATATATATATATATATATATATATAATCTCCCTTATGTCCTCTTTCATCACTCGTCTTTTTCCCTCTTATATTTCTCCTCTCTTTTCCCCCCATTCGCTCTTCGGTTTGTCCAGTCCTCCATAAGGGTACCTTTCAATAAACCTTTCGACCGCTTCTTTTTCCTCCTTTCCTGCTCTCTTCCACTTTGCTCTTTTAGTAGTTTTTACTTCTCTTTCATTTTTGCTTTTATTTCTATCTTTTTCCCTTTTAACTCTCTCTCTCTCTCCCTTTTAACTCTCTCTCTTTATACCCTCACTCTTTCTAATGGTCGCTCTTATACCTTTTCCTACATCGTGAAACCCAGCGATATTCCAACACGGTACGTTTCGTTTTTCTACTTTTCCTAAATGCACTTTTTCAGATGTCGGTGTAGGACCAAATTATCAATACCACGTCCGAACGGAGGAACATATTTTCGAGCATATAATACATTGACACGTCATACCTTTTTTTACGTTATTTTTCTCCCTATTCGAGAAATCTTCACTTTTCATTTATGACCAGTCAAACAAATAAGAAACACCCTTCCCTGTAGTTTCCATTTCACTTTGCAGTTAAATACCTCAATATCGCCATTTCTCCAAAGTTCAATCATTTAAACATTCTCTCCCAGTCGTTCAAATTCATTAATACTTTCCACCCTTTTGGTCTCATCTTGCACAATTTCCTCAAAATAATGTGTCTCCATAGGGTTTCTCGTACATTTATGCACATTTTGTTCTCAATAAATATTTGATCCTTTTTAGAGATTCCATTTTCATGTTCTGATACTCAATCTCATCTTAAAGGAAAAATTTGTCTCGTGGAATTTTGCGTTCTAGAGCTAACCATAACTTCAACAGCTCCTCATCTAGACTTGCAAACATGTACCCTTTTTGCAAATCCAATTTCAGTGGCCAAATATTTAATTTTTTTAAATTACGGCTTCTGATAATATTTAAAGGCGTAATGATTTACCTTATTGACGTTCATGATACGATTATTCCGAGGAATTAATAATAATAATCACGGTTAACATTCAGGACTATCCTGTCTCTTTGCTCGATTACATTACACGGATGTAGGAGATTGTGTCGCAATATTTTCTGTTTGAATAAGACCAGGGATTAAAGCAGCCATAGCACAAAAATATGGTTTAGAAATTATTTAACTATTGTACTTCGTTGATATAAAAATGGATTCAACGAACCACTTTCTAAATAAAATAATAGAGCTCAGTGAAACCGGTGGCCATGGAATTTAACCGGGTGTGTTTACTTTGCTCTCAATTTCCGCGGTTTGATGCTCTCCTCCTCCCAGTGGAAACGACATGCTAAATATAAACCTTTAAATTAGCGATATGATGGAATTATACCCTAAATATACCTAAACATCTTTCTGGCAAGAAACACATCCTTATGTCAAAATCTTTCTACAAGAAACTTCATGATTTTTCTACCATTCGTTTTCTTGTTAAATAAGAAACATCAAAACGTATCAAGGAATCCGAAACGGTTAGTATTACATCCGTCCACACTGCCAACGCAAACAAAATAAGTCCGGCTAGTGAAAATGTTACTAGGTAAAAAGCTACGACGCTCGGAGTGACGGCGATATGTACGTACGACTTTATGAAGCGAAAAGCTGTTTACCGCGAACGATAATTGCGCTAGGGTGGTCCGATAAACACCGCGTCTCATCCTTTACTCCCTTTGATATGACGGCAAAGGGTGGGGATATTCGAACGGCAATCACGCGCGAGCCAAATGCAATAGAAGACTCAAAAAGGGTCGTTATCGACTCGCGCCCAACCAACCACAACAAACAAATGTAGCTCAAACATGTTTTGGACACACCATGCACCTTTACGTAAAACTGTTTGAAACTTTAATGGTGGGCTTGATTTAATCGCGCTACTTTTAAAAGGTTTGGACGGTAAATTAAAGACCGATTTAAGATTTGAAAAGTATTATATTAATGAACTTCACTTATCTCTTATTTCTAAGCGATAATCCTTAATTAATTATTGTGTATTTGTCTCACAGCCAATGCAATATCGACGGGTTGGGGTCAAAAGGAATAGGGAATTGACGACAATAATTACAATTATAGAAAAATAAATTTTATGGAGAGTTCAATTAACTTTTGCGGGAAGAAGATCACTTACAGTTGTACCACAGCCTTCTTCAAGCGTACTCTTTTACTCGTACTTACACTTTTCCTGCATTCTGCTGCTCCCCTAATGTATTCCAAACTTAAAATCAATACCAAAATTTTCTCCTATTAGTATTCGGGATCCAAATTCACCAAACTACATAAAACATCTCATTCTTAAACTATTAGGTATCGCAAGCTGCGTCCATATCCTTCCTAAATAATCTGCTGGGACTGCAACTGAATGCCAACATTCATTTTGTCGACGGAAAGAGATAAAAACCACACATCCATCTATAATTCTCTCTTTCCCTATCTCCTCTTTCCCCTCAGTCCTCCCCTCCCTCTCTTCCTTTCCTCCTATCCCCGCCCTTTCTCACTCCTTCCCTCACCCCATTTTCAAACCCCTCCCCTCGCTTTCCCGCTCCTCTCGTCTCATTCATCCAGTCCCTCACAATTAAGCTCTACTTCATTCTACTCTGTCGTTTTTTCCCGCAATCTCCTCCTCCTCTTCCTCCTCACTCTCCCCACCTACCTCTCTCCCTCTCTATTGCGTCCCTTTCCGCTGAGGGCTAGCAGCGGATGTTCTCCTTCTGCGCCACTCCTTTATACGAGCCCTCCCTCTCTCTCTTTCCCTCGCTCTCTACTTCTCTCTTTCTATCTCTCTCCCTTTGGACCCTCACGACCACCATTAAGGGAAAGAAAGGGAGTGCGTCTTGTGGTAGGAGGGAGGGAGAGGGAGAGAAGGGGAGTGGGTGAGAAGAAGAGGTAGAAAAAGTGTGAGAAGGTGGTTGAAGTGCAAAGGAACGAGGAAGAGATGGGTGGGAGGAAAGAAAGTAAGGTTGGAGGTAGGGAAGTATAAGAGAGAAGAAGAGGGAGGCATAGAGATATCAAGGAAGGTGGGAAGGAAAGATGGGAGGGAGGATAGGAGAGATATTAGAAATGGGGAGAGAAGGATAGGGTAAAGGAGAAAAAAGAAATGAGAGGCAGTAACAGAATGATAAGAGGGAGGGAATGAGAAGCAGGGAGGTGGGAGGAAGTGTTTGGAGGTAGGGAAAGGAAGATAAAGCGATTCCCTTGAAGTGTGGCGTTAGGGGTTGACGCGTCGAGGAGGAAGAAATCTCGAGAAAGGAATTACTTGGGTGGTTTGAGCGTTCCGGGGAGTGGGAAAGGAATAACGGATGGCTTTGCAGCGTTTTTTGTGGGAGAGAGAGAGAGTGGATCTCGCTTCTTCTTAAACGCGTGCTAAGTGCCGGATTCATAAAAAATAAAATTAAACAAATAAAAACACCGGCCGCGCGGAAAAATCCTTTTCGAGTTTTTATGGAGACGGTTTTGGGTGGGAAGGGGTGCGCCGAGATAGTCTTATGAAATCAACAAAGGTGCTGCCACAACATGAGCACGACTCGACGTCACAGTTTATTTTCTTACGACTTCAGAGGCGCACTGGGTTCTATCCTACGAGCGCTTCCATCAACGCGAATATTAATCTGAGTCCGCTTCCTCATTATTAACATCTTTTAACAGACAGCGTTCGAATGCACTTCACTCTCTAAAGACCCAAATAAATAACACAAAATGTTTAAAATCGAGTCAAATTCAGACTTATGCCAGAAAAATAAATGGGCAGTTTTTCTGTCAATGAAGTTGCAAGTTTAGAGATCTGCGAAACTCAGATAGCTTCTCTCACGGCCAGAGATATAACTTTTGTATATTTTATACGTTTGCTTATATTATTTGTGAGCTTCAGATTTATTTTTTCATTTAACAAAGAAACTAACTAGGGCGTAGCTTTTGGGGAGAAATTCTTTAAATCACCCTTCACCAACAAAAAGTGTAATTGCGCAGACTTGATTCTGAAGGTTCACGTCAGCATTGATTATTTACGAAGACCGGTTGAGTAGCCATGATTCAATATTTATTCATAGAAGAAGAAATTTATGAATAGACGAAAATATTACTACAGGAAACAATACCAAACAGCCATAATTTTGTCCTATAGTTCATTTCATGTCAAACAGAAGTAAGTATTATTTATATTATAATTAGATTTTACGATGAAAATATATGTAATAAATATTTTTATTACGGATGAACAGTTTTATGTAACGATGGTGGGATTTTTGTTTATCGGTGTGGTTTTCTGCTGTTTTATTTGGGTACACCAATGCAATATTTATTTAAGTCTCTAAGAATGAATAATCATCATCATCGGCAGTCCATCTCAAAACAGGTCTGTCATCCTTAATATCCATTTTTTTCATTTAATAACGTTGTTACGATTCTGGTAAACAAACAATTAGTAACACTGTATAACTGTTATTAGCTCCTTTTCAAAATGGAAATAGGCTTATAGTTTCTTCGTTCTGTCTGTCCCTTTCTATTAACTTTTGAACCAACAGACTGATTTTCATGAAATTTGGTGAAAATCTCTTATTACTGGGGCCGAACTCTCGAGGATAGTTTTTTTTGCGAAGATTAAAAGTCCCGGGTTTGAATACAGGAATTATCCTTACCATTTGATTTACATGGGAAATATGAAATCCATCGTGCAGGATAATCTTCTCTTGCACATTAAAATATCTAAGAATTGTAATATTGAAGCGGGATTTGTACTATTCTCTGAGGAAAGGAATGCAAATTTTAATTTTTATCGTAGAATGTTGCTTATCTATCGCATTTCTTCGAATTTTGCATGAATACAGGCGTGTATGCAGTTTTTATCATACATTGCCATTGCAACGACCATTTTTGCTTACACGCGTTGTTTTTGCCCCACAAATACGCGTGATCAATTTAGTTTTCTATTAAAATGTTTTTGTGATATTTTATAACGCTAAATTACGAAATTTAGAAACACAAAGAGCAATTCATCTGCGGTGTTTTAAAACTATTAAAGCCAATAAAACTAATTGTTGCACCAAATAAGTTCCGTTTTGGATCATCATGTTTTTTATTATTGCATGTAAATAAATGCAATAAATACATATATTAATTATAATTTGCTAAAATGAAAAAATCATTAAGATATTTTGAAAAACTCATCTTGACAATTGAATGAGGACACGACAAATAATCTTGTCAACGATCACTGAAACAACATGTAAAAAAATTAAACAAAACATTTTTTGGTTCCAAATATACAGATTTTTTGGGAACTACTTTTTTACCTGTTAAAAGATAGTTTTTCTACCGACTTAGGTTATCTCCTGGAATAAATAATTAGTAAAGTATCACACCATTTTAAAAATATTCGCCAAATAATCATTTTACAACTAAAGTGTGATCTAGTAAGTATGTGTATAATTTTGAAATGGCCGTTTTGAAAAACATCAGTGGACTCCATGCTTTCTGAAAGCGCCCAACTGCAACTGATGCGTTGTACATTGTCACAAACAAATTCATCTTGGACCCGGGAATGAAAAGATGTGGAGATAAACCCTTATGAGGGAGAAATGCGTCGCAGTCACGTCGCGTCACGTTTTTTAATTAATTTCATGTCTCAATTGCTTGAAGTATTTTTGTAAATGGCTGTCAGAACGAATCGCACGGAAATTTGGATATTCTATGATGACTCCCCTGTCCCTTCAATTCACTTTCCATGAGTCCGGCCCCCTTCTCCACTCTTTGCCTCTGCTCTCCTTTTTTCCTCCTCTCCTCCTCCCTCCCTTTCTTCTCCCTCCCTCCCTTTCTTCTGCCTCTTTCCGTCTCCCCTCCGGAAAATCCTATCCATTCAATTCGCCCCCTCTCCCCCTTCCCTCTCCTCTCTGCATCCTCCCTATCCTCCTCCATCCTTCCCCTCTCCTTATAAGCCTTCCTCAATTTCACTGCCGTTTTGAAAGGCTAATGGGCTCACCTTCCACGTTGAGGATCCGGGTTCAATCCAAGTAATGACGTAATTTTCTCGAAGTATCCACTTTTTTGTGGAGCGAGCCTTAATAAAGTGAAGTTATCATCAGGCTTGTGCAATGCATGTGGAAAATTTTAATCATTTGATGTTTTTAGGGCGTTTTCCAGAATGAGGGTTGCGCTGCCTGTCACGTGCGCGTTAATTTCTTGAGCGATCGGTAGTTTTCAGCTGACACACGGAAAATAAATGTATTTAATCGAACATTGGTCGCATGATATGAGGGCAATAAAGCGATGCCTTACGGTGAATTAAGCAATGAGAAAATGTCTAGCATTTTTATTACATTTTATTTTGAAAAATGTTGCGCTATAAATTTATTTTACCAAGACATTTATCAGTTTATCTCATCATAAAAATTAATGAAAAATTTGATATCAACAAGTATAAAAAAATGCTGAAAATATTTATCTATTATCTTTGCCACGAAATTTCCCCTACAACATATTACATTTTGACCACAGTTTTCGTTCACGAAGCTATCGTTAGGTCGTAGAATATTGCACTAAGTATAATTGTTAAAAATGGGATAGGTAAATTTTTTAAGTCGTTACGGTCAACTTCCAAAAAGTAATGGACTACATAACGGACCTCATCTAGTTATCGTACTATTAAAGCAAACAAAAATTTATGTGAACATTAAAATAATATTTAATTGTCGTACAGGAGGTCCAGATATCATTGAAATTCAATCATACAACAAGTTAATGCTCATAATATTATCCTTCCCGCACGCTAAATTTATTTATTCGCTTGGATGAAAATATTGACGATTTAAAAAAATCTATGCGAACTATCGAAAAATAATTTTTTTTTAAAGCTTGAATAAGTTACTTAAATATCCCCTTTCATAGCGGAAATATTGTCTGCAACTGAACATCTCAAGAAATACAATGCTAACTCATATTGGATGTTCTTCTAAATGATGAGGCTTACGAGAATGATAACGTTAACGGTGATATAAATACATTAATAAGTTTTAAAAGTATTATGACGTTTTAGTCGATCTATATTCGATTAAATACATGCGTCTTTCTTCATTGTCTATGCAACAAACTGATTTATTTTTATAAATGATTTATTTTTATATATGAATGTATTTTCAAAAAATATAAGATAGGTTTACTTATTTGTCGTTTTTAGCGTTTATGTTTTCGCTGCTTTTTCCGTCCACCGGACTATGTAGACCAGGAGTGGGCAAATTACGGTCCGGGAAAGTATTTCATGCGGCCCGCGAAGCTGTCACGAAAGCGAACCGATAAATTTAATACGGATTACTTCATACTGATAAACAGAATTTATGGTCGAAACCCGTTTCTAATGATTTCATAACGCTAATAAATATTTAATAATGATTTTCATCAATAAGATCCCACGAACTCTTTTAAGAAAAACCCGATGAGAACTCCAATGTGGCCCATCGAAGCAATTACCACTAGTAATGCGGCCCGCTAATGGCAGTCTCGTAAAAGTTTTGTCCCACCGCTGAGGTAGACGATACCTCCCAAGCTTACAATGCTAGAACCTCCAAAATATTAGGATAATATTCGATAATATTATGGTATACCTATTATCCGAGGCCAAGAACAGCTACCTTTGCTCGTCCTAAAAATTTGTGGATGAAATGGTCCCGTAAAGTGTAATAAATACTTTTTCATTTATTTACTTTCGGATGTACATCTATTTTGTGGTGCGCATTTATTCATCTTTTAATGCTAAACTTAATAACTATAAATAGTATAGTACTTTATCGTATGTTTGTAAGATTTGACAGCACCATTACATGATATATACTAACATGTGAAATGGGACGAGAAAGAGCTAGCTCTAAGACTTCGTTTAAAAAAATAGTATTGGCTCTTAGAAGTTAATAAACATTCATAGATAATTTACTCAAAGCTCTTGGTGCCATATTAACACATTGAGCTGAAAATCGAAAGAATTTATTATTTATCTTTTATAAAAACACGTTTTCAACTCTACTAAACCAAAATTCGTAATTCGCAGACAAAATTTATACCTATATATGGATGATTCATTCTATTTTTCTTTTCTTCAATCTGTATTATTGACGTATTTTTCAAAAAATATAAGTTTATATTTTTAGCAAACTATTGAATGTAAAGATGTTCCAAGGCCAAGCTTAAAAATCGAAAACTTTCTATCGAATAGTCGATCTCTTACAGGTTACCATAGTTTGTACTACATCCCGGGAGCAAAATGTTTACCCTCGTTTTATTTCATAGTCTATATAATTCCTATTATCGAGTAAAATGATAATTTTAAGCTGAACGTCTTGGTGAAAATAAAAAGTTTGAATTGTAGTGTGATAAAGTGATGCATAAAACATGCTTCTATTTCTTAGTTACGTTCTCAGCAAAATATGCATGCAGTGTCGAATCTTACCTATTTACTTGATCTTCCGAATGTTGGATTCCGTCAAACAACATGCAAATAAAAGCATTCTCAGTTCAACGTAATTGATTTGGTGTCATAAACTGAATGACTGAAATAAACTGCAACATTTATGTACTCATCAATAAATGAATACTAATCCCATGACATAAATTCGATTTAACCGTTTTCTCATAGCATTAGGGCTTGTAACACAGTGAGATAGATTATGCAAATTTTTTTCGTCTAAAATGGATTTCCTTAGCTGATTTACGATCGGTTAAAAAGAGGCAGAGTGAATATTGAGTTACGGAAGCGCAGCGATGGTTCCTGGAAAGAGACTTTTGTTTCCTTTAAAGAAAACGAGTCATAAATCACTTGAGCAGCAATTATGATGTAACGTTATTTAAGTTATAGTCTAACTCATTCTTACGTAATTAAGAAAGAAATTTGATCCGTCAAAAAATTATCTGCCGAGTGCCGCTCACTTGTGATAATCATTGTATTCCACAATTCTCACAGAAATTTCATATTTTATCACCCGATTAGTTTTCCGATTAAATAAAAAAACTTCGGGACATCATTAAATTATTAGCTGAATTATTTTTCTTCTATCTTTATTTACTCTCTGAGTTGTAAGCTAAATTAAATGTTAATGAAAAGCATCTCAGTGAAAGATGTAAAAGACATGATTTTCTACTCCATTTGAAAAAATTCAAAGCATTAATATATTATTTTACGTGCAGTTAATAATTTAAAACGACAATATGAATTTTAACCATTAAAATTTTATTTAAAAAGTGAAGATTATGGTTTATATCAAATAATGGATTTCCCGAACTCTCCTGTTACCGTAGAATTGAGGTATATTATTTTTTAATCATAACCATAGTAAGTTTCTATTTGTACTTACGTAAATGTTCTATGACACCACACAACCTGACATAAAGGTTCAATTTATGTGACATTCAATAATTAGTACGATTTGAATGAAAATGCGTTTTATTACTGTTATTTAAGGAATTTAACTTATTAAAATGAAAAATCATATTAGATATGATTTAAAAATAACTTTAGCCTAAAAATAAATGCATAGGTACAAAATATCTTATACCTAATTTAAACGACTGTTTTTGATTTTCCGAAGCAGTATATAATATTTTAAGCCTCCTATCTATTCAATGCTAGATAATTAATCAAATGTCTAGAATATAATTTATTATCTCGATTATTCCAGATATATAGATCTGATGTTAAATTTTAATTTTTTTCTTATAGGCTCTATACGCTATAAAAGTCAATGATACCCGAATCCTTACAACCATCTTTAACTTTTCTACCCATCAATCCCCATCTTATAACACTCCAATGCCTCATTGAGGCAGATTGACGTTACCCATTTCTAGTGACTCAGCCGAGTCATTCTATTTTCACCCACTTGTACAAAACCTTTTCCTCGAAATTTTAGTTTTTCTATACGCTCCTATTATACAAACTCCTAGTGCTTCTCTAGTATTCGTACAAAAAGTCAAATAAAACCAAGTTTTGGAGTTAATTAATATATTATTGGGCAGAACAAGACACTATTATTTGAAGAAAATATTGCTTCTTTATTTTATTTCATATTTTGTTCCAATATTTACTTTCCTAAACGCACTGTTGATGTTATAAAGATAGAATGTTTTTTATCATAGTTTGTAGAATACATTAATCATTAGAAAAATTATCATGTGTACGTTGCGTTTTTTTCCAAATAAAAAATCTCTGTATCCAATTACTGTTAACAATTGTATTTTTCCAAAAATCGCTCTCATAATTTGCAAGGAAAGAAATTTTACCGTTTTCAAGTTTCAAATTTCAAGTTTCAATTGTTTCAAATATTTCATTTTTGCTTTTATAGATAAAAGTAAGATTTGATAAATTTAATTACATTTTACGATGTTGTTGAGCTTTACAAAAGATTTACAAAGAGATTACAGGTTTTACTCATATATAATTTAAGTAAATTCAAGATCATATTAGCACAATATTAGTGATGAATTCATGGAATAACATCCTTAAATTCATTTCTTCTTATTCCGTATTTAACACCCTCTCACAGGAGTTATGTTGTTAATGTATTCTCTGCAAGTCATATCTTAATCCCAATTTATACTTTTTCTATCTAAACTATTTCATTTTATTCCACCTTATTGCTATCAAGAAACATTGATCTTTACTTAGTAAATCACCAGCAATTCTGTATGAGCTTCCTCCACCATTTTTATACGATTTTCGTACATTCTTTATGACTCTCTAGTTTTAAATACTGTTCTTTTTGTCAGAGATGTCTTGGCAGTTTTATTAATTTATTTAGTAATTTTAAAGCACTATTAAGATTTATATAATTGTAGGTTTATTTTTGACCTATATTACATATGCTCACGAAAATTAAACTAAGAAGGGGCTACATATTTAAACATAACCGTCAGTGAGACGGAAAGTAATCATGTAAACGTAATTAACGACAACGCAATATGTCAAAAATGTCACTTTATTCATTCATTCATAATAATTGTAAACATAATATTATACTACTATAGATCAGCCCTCATGCCCACCTTATTGAAAAGATCAACAATGTTACGAGTTCATTTTGATACTTAGTAATTTTGGGACAACAGTTTTGGGATTTTACGTGATTCTGTAGGGGTTTCCTTAATTCACCACTCTTACATTGGAATCTTGTCATAAACTTAACCCTGGGAATTATATTATGTTAAGGATTGAGGATCACTTTCTGTTCCAATTATTTACAAGTGACCACGACTCTTTTAAGGCTTGTGCGCAGTGAAGATCGTTTACCATTTGCCATTTTTTCATTCCACATTCTAGCTATCATAGCCTCAAAGGACTTTTTATCATCTTTTCTAGTTTGAAGCATTATTTGTAATTTAATTCGTACCCAACTTTCACGGCGCCGCGTATAGTAAAATATAGACATAAATTTAGTATATTTTCGAGGATAATTAGTCCTTCGCGCAAATGATAAACACTACTAAAGTATTTCGATGACGAAGCGAAATATGACAAAATTAATACTTCCTTCGATCAGAGAAGCTTCTGTTTTTAAAAAATAATAACCGTGTCGTATGACGCAAAGACCAGAAACGGGCTTTTTCCTCATTCTTCCTCCGCCCCAAATCACTGTCTCGCTTTCCCTAATGCGTTTTAAGCGATGGATCGACTGACTCATTTTTTTCTTGCAATCCGACGAAAATTCCGTTGTTTCGAATCGGATTTTCTTCAGCGCTGTTCCCGCGGCAAGTGAAAGTATGTCGGACGAGAGATGATTGCGTTATTCGATTAAATAAATGGAAAACGCGAAAGCCGAGCCGAGACTTGGAATCTCAAGTTTTTGGCCGAGGATTGCGTATCGAAATAGGAACGGCGTAGTTTGGAAGCGAGAGACGCACGGGTCGTTGCTCGGAGCGGTGGATTAAATGGGATGGGAAGGCTGGAGCGGGAAATGGCGAAGTTGAGACCTCGGGAGTATTTTTCAGCAACACGCGAGGTTACGTCAGAAGATGGAGCTAGTGAGGTCGATTCACCTGAGTTTTTGGTATGGCATGAAATCTTTGATTGGTTTTGAAGTGGATACATTGAATTGAGGGGAGCTTCAACGAGAGATTATTATTATTCGAATGAATCAACTTAAACTAGATGCAAGCAAGCATAAAATCTTTTCTCAATAATATTTTATTGCACAAAAGTAATAAAAATAAAATATAGTACGGCACATTTATATTGAACATTCCGAAGTCCTGATTTCATACAAAACAAGTCTTATGCAATGCTCAAAAGCGTCATTCATCGATGCACGACTATTAATAGTAAACATAAATACAGTGAACTCCCGATCTAACGTTTTTTGCCGGACCAAGGGAAATCGACTTTAGATGCGGAAAAACGTAAGATGCGGAAATGGAGATAATGATATTCGCACATAATAGTACCTTGTCCGGTACATTTTAAATTATTGTACAGGACGCCCAAACGTCCTGTATTTCATCAACTGTCCGAAGTGACCTGAAGAAGCCGACTGGAACGCCGGCGAAATATTGTCCAGAAAATGGATCAACAAGGCAGAATCCCGGACATCATCACCATGTCATTTATTTGCGATGTTTTTCTTATAATAATATATTTGTAAAAACTTTCACTTCAGAAAATACAGGATTTTACGGGACAGTTGATGAAATACAGGACCTGAAGAAGCCGACTGGAACGCCGGCGAAATATTGTCCAGAAAATGGATCAACACGGCAGAATCTCGGAAATCACCACCATGTCAACAGCACGTCGTGGAAGCCTTCGTACTAATTTATCGCAAATAAATTTATATTTTCAATTATATTCCAAATTTTTGTTCTCGTTCTTATTCTAATTAAACACGAATATGTCAGTCTTTAAAGGTAAGGGGATATTTTCTATACATTTCTGAACCATTCAGATAAAATCAAAAGCACTCAGTACCATGGTAAGAATTGAATGATTAAAAAATGGTAATTAAAATTTTCTCTTCTCACGTCTTTAAAAGGTAGAAGTGTTACCGTTACCGAATATGAAGATTCTACTACAGTTGTAACGAAGAAAACTACTCTAGATAAGTCATGAGAAAAGGTATTAGCAACTTACCTGGTTAACCTCCAATATCATACCCATAACAGGAACAAAATTAGCATGTGCACACAGCTGAATATCGAAGATCAAAACTAAATGGTGAACCCACAGCGTCGGAAGTAAGTCTTGTGCGCATGCGTCGATTGAATAAAATGTTTTTTTTTCCGGATGGATAAAATAAGGAAAACCAAGAGATTAAGACATAACATTGTAAAAAATTGATTGGAGAGATTTTAAGGAAAAAATCTTTAAAAGTTTTTAAAAAATGCAAGGTACATACCATATCTGTTTAGGATATGTTATTTGAAGAAAAAAGATCACTACTAATTTTGAATGACAATTACAAATGAAAACCATACAAATATAAATGATAAAATTTAGTATTTTTTGAAAAAGTCGGATATTTTACTTTGTTGCTTTCTTTCATTTGGGTGAATACCATAGAGTCCCTTTTCAAGTTTATCAGTTCCTTCAAGAAGGTGTTCCGTCCCAATACGGGACCACAAATATCTCTTGATGGTAACCAAGCCCTCCAGAGCTTGTTTAAAGCTTGGTGGTTCAGTTTCGTTTACATCATCATCTTCACTTTCAGGACAGTCATCATGTTGTAAATCACAAATTTCACTCACTGTTAGTAAACCACAAGTAGCAACATTATCATCAAAGGTCACAAACTCATCAAATGTCATTTCATTCAACTGCAACAGCTTCCAGTCATCATTATCGACTTCATGAAGAGCATCTTGTTCTTCATAGTCAGCAACGGCATCACGGAAGAACCCAGCTTTTCTAAAACAATTCTTTATCGTTTCAGTCTTAATGGCTTTCCAAGCTGATGTTATATAATGCATGGCCTCTAAAACTGTCAATTTCAGTGTACTTTTGCTGGAATCCATAATTGCCACTGCTTTGGATACCAGCGCCTTTCTATACTGCTGTTTCCAGCTGTGTAAAATACCTAGATCCAATGGTTGCAAATGACTTGTGCAATTTTCTGGTAAAAAAATAACTTTAACATTCCGTAGATTGGCAGTATCTTGTGGATGAGCTGCACAACGATCCACAAACAGCAACACTTTTCTCGAGGTGGAACCCATTTTTGCATCAAACTCTTGCAAATACTCCATGAATAATTTTGATGTCATCCATGCCTTGGAGTTTTTTTTATACTTACATGGGAGTGTCCTCACATTCTTGAAGCATCGCGGTTTGGCGAATTTTCCAATCACAAGTGGTTGGAGTTTTTCGCTACCGTCTGCATTGCAGCACAGCAAAACTGTCAGTCGCTTCATGCTTTTCTTCCCTCCATGGCAAGCTTCTCCTCGAAAAGTTAAGGTTCTATCTGGTAACAAATTATAAAACAATCCTGTTTCATCGGCGTTAAAAATATCGCATGGTGCATAGTTCTTTATTTTCTCGGGTAACTCTCCTGTCATCCAATGATTCACTGATGCAAGATCTACGTTTGCACTCTCTCCTGCAATGACTTTATAAACTACACCATGACGGTTTTTAAACCTATCAAGCCATCCGCTGGATGCCGTAAAAGTAGGAAACCCCAGTTGATTTGCTATTTGTATTGCCTTTTCACGCATTATAACACCGCTAATCGGGATGTTGGAAGCTCGAGCCTGCTGAAACCACTCGAGTAACAATGCTTCCACTCTTTCGTATGGTGATGCTTGAGAGTTCTTCCTCCTTTTCGCAGCCACACCGCAGTCGTTTACAGCTTTGAGGATCGATGTTCGGTGAGCCATAATTGTGTTCAGCGATGTCACTGCCAGCCCTAATCGCCTTGCCATTTCAACACGTTTCAGATGTGAATTTCTATCTACTTCTTCGATTATTAATCTTTTTTCATCAAGAGTTATAACCTTTCTTTTTGATGCCATTAGAAATATATGGGGTGGAGTACAAAAACTTTTAAACAGCACTGAGAGTAAAATTCTCTAAAATATTTAAAACTTCGTAAAATTACAGCTTTCAACTTACGAGGTGTAACTGTCACTAAAATAGAAATGACATAGAATGCACTGATTGTATTATGTCAATCAGACAAACGAGCAGAGTTCCAAAGGTAGACGACTGAACTTGGCTTGTTGCGTACCGAAGACGACGGCTGATAAAGAACTGCCACTGAGAAAGTTTAGACGGTGGAGACTGAGAGTAGAGATGCTACAATGTATGTATACAAAGTTTGATGGTAATTTAATGAAAGTGAAATCTAGTAGCCACATTTTTCTGTACATAGATTGTAACTAAGTAGGGCATACTGGAAGCAAAAGAAACACTTTTACTGACCTTATTGAGTTAATCGTAAACTATGTATAATACAAATTAACTTAATAGAGGTTGTGTTGCGTTTATGTACCTTTTCCAGTTTTCGTCATTTTTATTCTCACGTTATAAGCGGATGTAATTCTAGACGGGGAGTTGAAACTCGATGCTTAGGATGCGGAAAAATGTTACAAACGAAAACTTTAGAAACGGGAAAAGATATAATGGAAGTAAATGGAGCTCTAGCTGGAACCTCAAAATTTCGACTTAAGATGCGGAAAAACGTTAGAAGCGAAAACGTTAGAACGAGAGTTTACTGTATAATGTTTCGTTTTTATGGAAAAGATCAGAAGTGAATTGTAATAAAATATCTTAATTGATTATTTACGAGGAACTTATTTTATCTCTCGAGTTCAGATGTTTTCATCATGATAGATTCCATTTTGTCGATCCTTAATAAATTAGCCCAAATTATTTTAGTGTTCCTATAAAAACTATATTCTGATTTTATTCATAATATTATCATATTAAAACACAAGTAGCGCCTTTCCACAATATATTTATCTTACGACCGGTTTCACCGTGGTACGGCATCAACATGATGCCATATCACGGTGAATCCGGTCGTAAGGAAAAATATATTATTGTGGAAAAGTACTACTTGTGTTTTATGATGAATAAAGGTATGCCTCGTATTACGCGATTAATTGGTTCCGAGAAATCGCCGCGTAAAGTGAAATCGCGTAAAGTGAATTGATAATTAAAATTGGGATGCATTCCCCACAACAATGTATGCATATAAAATTACTAATTGCTCCAATTCCACCGGTCGTACAATTACATTGTATGCAGTTTTTTTATTTTTTTTTAAATCGCGTTATGGCGAAAACGCGCAAAGTGAGACGCGTATAACGAGGGATACCTGTAATATTAAACACTTTCACGAAGTCATGCCTGCTAAAGTAAGTTATATGTTCTGTTTATTTGACCGACATTGATTTCTGAGTTATATCTGGAATATTAACATGTAATATGATGTAAATCTATTGAAAGCGTGATTCAGAAACTTCTACGTAGCAATGTTACATAAAGGAAGAAAGAGAATAAATCAGTGCCCTATCGACGAACTGCAACACAAATACAAGGTCATCTTGAGGAGACCATTTTAGTTCCGGCCGAAAACAATCGGCACTATGGTGTCCAAAATTTCGTCAGACAACGCGTTTGGCTATCACCTGCGTCCCTCTTGTTTTTTCGTAACGGCCAATATCCTCATGCTTTCGTTATCGTTCGCTCGACACGACCGTCGCCTTTTAGAATGTTATTTTAAGTTCGGAATGACGGGCCACGTGCCCGGCGTCTGCCGTTGTGGGACCCTTGTCGTGTGTGTGCCGATGATGACTCAGCAGCGCACTCCTCGGTCCCGCTTCGAGAGTCCCAATCGCAACGGCATTTTGGAGAGTGGAAGGATTTAGAACCGTTTTCACGGAGTCTTTCTCTTTCCCTCACTCGGATTCGGAGGAGGGTGTCCCTAATGTTTGCACAGTTGGGAGATCACTGGGCTTTGGGAGCGTTCGTGAGATCCCCCTCTCCCTACGTCACTCTCCCTCTCTTTTTTTTCCCTCGCAATCTCCTTCAATCTCCCCGGAGCCCAACGCGCAGGTCACGTTTTCATTCCATGGCGCCGAAAATAAAGCGAAACGGAAAGAATTGCTGCTACGCGACATCTGCTGTTGTCCCATTCCGCGTTCCTCCCGAAATAAATTTCGCTCTCATTAAATGTCTTCGCGTAAACGATTTTGTGTGTCGACAGAACACGGAGAGTTCTCCAATGACGTATGCTTATAATTAACGATACATGGAGTGCAGGCGTTATAACGATAAAGAATTTTGATTAGCTTCCTATAAAGCTATGTAATAGCATGATATAGATTGATAGATTTTTTGCACCTGACGTTAACATGATAACAGGATAAATCAAAACTGTCCCCATATTTTTACGATTAACGGTCATTACATTACATGGTTTTCGACTTAGATAAATATTGTTAGATAGGTATCATTTATGGGCCTCTTAATTTATCGTAACCAAATCCAAGATGAATAATGGTAGAATTTGTAAAAGAAAATATTTGTGTCCCATGTTAATTTTAGGTCGCTTAATATGATCACATTCGGTTCAATTGAATCGATAAGATTAACCCTTCCTCTACCAAGGGGTAACTCAGTTACCTCAATGACGTTTTTTTACTTTTTTAATGGTTATTTTTGGGATTTCATTCATATTCCCTCACGTATTCGTTTTTTACCGTCTAATAACATTGCTGTTGAATTTTGTGTAGATTTAAAACCTTTTTAGAACCACTTTTTAAATGAAAACACTGTCGGGGTAACCGTGTCACCCCTCTTGGTAGAGTTTATCAGTTTCATTTAACTTTAAATGCAGTTCCGCTATACAAATGTGTATAATTTATTCAGTCTATCGGTGTATAATGAACAATAATACATTATGGTGATGAGCAGCCGCGTGCTGAAATGCAAAGAAATTCTTGTGCTATATTTGTGTTATATTGAAAGGCCGTTGTAAATCCAAGTCGGTATCGCGTTTTCGTCTGTTTGTGTTCAAAATTCGAGGTAACTAAGAACTTTTTATTGCAACTGCGTTGTAATTATAAAATATTAATTATTTTTACAAATATTTATTTTCATATTACGAGTTTATGTCAGCTTATACTCTTCATGTTTGAAATAGATAAAGAGTTTTTCAAAGCATTTTGGTTATTGGCAGGCGCGTGTTGAATTACGAAAGAATGATATTATGTGACTGCATGTTACAGTGCAAGACTGTTTAGAGTTCCGCGTATGATAACGATAAGAAGTGAAGGCGCTATATATTGTTTAATCTAAAGCAGAGGTTTCCAAAATGCAGCCCGCTGTCCTAATTCGTCCTGCATTAGAATTTTTATCTGATCACCCGTTCCACCATTTCAATTTCTTTAACGTGCATATTAGGGCCGGTGCGTTCGCTGGTAGTGTTTAGAAATCACGAGTAAAATTTGATTGGCATGGTATGAGTCTGTGGATGTTAAATTTCTTGCGTTTGTCAGTTTCTTTTTCTACATTACTTAATTCTGGAAACTTAGCAATCAAAATATACATACGGCTCATTTAGTTTTATTGGCATTAGGGGGCTCAGTGTGTCGTTTTTTGTTGCAAGAGATATGGAAGTTTTGAAAATAAATCAATTAATTATCTATAGTGAATTAAATTTTTAATATAAAGATCATGGAGATCCCATTTAATATAACGGAGAACACAAATAAAAAACGCAAAAAAACGCATCAAAAGAAACTCAAATATTCTTTCAAAATCGAATTCTCGTTATAAAGAAATTTCAGTTTTTTATTATTTCTTGAAAGTCGGTATAAATAGAATGTTTCTTAAATGATCATCGATGTATGTAGTTTGATATAAATAAAAGTTTAGAGGAAATTTAAATAGTAAATGAAAGGAGTGATGGCTTTAGGACAATGTGAATGCGCGTTATATTTAGCTGATAAAGCCTTGGGTAATATAGAAGGTAACGTTCTCATCTGAATGCACTTCCGTGTAATTGCTTCAACTCACATTAAATTTCATAATTAGATCAGTTGTCACAATCAGCAGGAACATTTCAATGCATTCAATGATTAGCACTTAAATACTGAGAAATTGAAAAAAGGTATCTCCAATAGTCAAATCAAGATTAACTTTAAGTACTTTTACAATTTTTTTATATTTAACTGCATATTCTCTATTTTTTCAGTCATAAGGTGAGCTCGATAATTCTCTAGTGCATAGATTCTCAAAGAAATTTCCTGCAGCCCACCCTGTTCAGTAATAAGAAAATTTGGTGATCCCAAACGTTCCCCTTCTTGTTATACAGCAAGTTTTTAGAGCTTTTTGATTCGGTTACTATTCGTAAACCTTTTTGCGGCCCACCTAAAATCCCTCCGCGGCCTAATGGTTGAGATACGCTGTGTCTATTGGATTTAAATTCATGATAGTTGCAACTCATTTTATCTTGAAAATTATTCGATGATTTGATTTTAATCAAATTTTATTTAGTGAGACAAAAAGTCTAATATATAACGCTCTGCATTATGTAAGCTCTCGAATAGGGAAAGATTTTTAAATGTCCAGCTGTGGATAATTCGCCCTGTTAAAATCTTTGATCGATTAGTGTGATCAATAGTAAAAGTAACATTTTTGGAGGGTTTTTATTTTTAGATCCATTTTCACCCAGAAATTTTGTAACATTTACTGTTATTTCTTTACGATAATTAGGGGAACGCAAATAGTTTTTATTCTTGGCATAGGTTTGACCTTGTCATTCTAACTTAAAAAATATCCTACGAAAACCATAAACTGACGATGATGTTCACTCAATGATACCGCTCGTCAGGGATGTAACTATAGGTTTGTCGCATTCATAAGAACATGCGCGCATTTCAACCGCGCAGGGAGGGGAAGTTCCCTCTGTCATCTTGACTACTCCCACCCCACCGCTAGCCCACCCTTCTCCTCCTTAGGTTGTCAGTTCTCACGGTTCTCACTGTTTACAGTTGACTGTCTAGACGAAGTTTTGCGAATATTTGGCAACAGTATAGTTAGAAAAGTACCGATACAGCCATAGTCCATGCGGTAAGGAAGGGCGAGAGGGGAGGGTGCCAAGTGGAGTGAGGGATTGGGCCACACCCACAGTACACCCAAAATGTTCTTTTGATTGCGGTAGACCTATAGCTATTTTAGCACCCGGGACAAACTACCAAATAAAAAATTCTCTAATACCTATATGGATTTAGGGCGAACAATTAATAAATAAAAATAAACTATAAATGATATAATTTCTTACTATAAATGTACATAATTTAAATACATTATTATAAATATAATTACATGCATAAAAACACAATTTAAATATAGAAATTATAAATATTTTAATATTAAAGAGTTATTCTATGTGATTTTAATGCAGCAAACTCATCAATAGCATCATCGAAATTTATAGTTTCTGCTACGCGTAATGTCTGGAACAAGTATAGTAGTGAAATCTCCTCTGTCCTTGTGACATGTACAACTTGCCTTTAACAATTTTTGCACCTGTGATTTAGTTACGCCCGGTGCATATGCCCTATTTACGGCGCTGCCGGTCGTGAATTGTTTTTATGTGAAAATTGTACCAAGTTTTTATAATTATAGTGCAATTTGTTTCATTGCAAAAATTACGCTCATTTCTCTAAAACCATCACTGTTGATGGATATACCTACATGACCCTTTTAAATTTTTCAAAGAAGTCGCTCTACCTGATTTTCCTTGGCTTTCCTAGTTTCATTTACACATACAGTGTAACCTCGATAGAACGAGTACGACATATAATGTGAACTTCATTATGGTGAGCGAAAACTCCGTCACCGTCATTTTATTAACGTTACATATACTGAATTAAATTTTCGGATGGATATAACGAGTGCTCGTTAGAATGAGTATTTTATGAATTTTATAAATTCTCGCTACATCGAGGTTTCACTGCATTTTCTGGAAACAGTATTCCACTCAAAGTGTAATGTTTTTTCCTGTTCATATAAAAAGACATTTACTTATTATATCATTGAGTAAACAATAGAGAAGTTGATGAAATATCAATTAAAAGCCAGCATCTATTTAATTTATGATAAAATGAATTGTTCACCTGTTCCTACTCAAGAACTATGAACATCGCCTTTTGTCGCTGCCTTCAAACAACCACAAATTCGATTAATGCGATCCAAATATAAGGAATTTTACTATTTTAGGCGATTCTGTGGCTCCTATCCCAAACGAGCACGTAATTCAAACTGGAGTTTCATTTTAAAATTAATCCATTATCAACATTCCTTGTATGGAGGTTCTATTCTAATTTCGGGAAATAATCCAATTCCGAATCCAACGCGGAATTTTCCCTTCATTAAAATGCCACCCATGGTGCGTTTATATTCATCACGCAAATGAGACTTCGCTCCGCTTTTTTCCCCGAGACTAATCATATTTTTACCCGAATGGATTTATTCTAACGCGTCGCGTCACGTGTCACGAGCAATATTTTTAGAATTTCATTTTCCTACGATGGCTGGGATTTTCTCCATTCACAATGCAGTTGAGCATTTCCAGCAAGGAGAAGTTTTTCAAAGATCTTTCGCCGAAAACCATATCCAAACGTGGAGTATTTCTCCTTTCTTCCCACGCCTAACAACCACGATCCCGTCCCCCCTCCAAAACCCCTCCTCCCACACCCTCTAACCCCACCTCCTCTCGCTCCCTGCCACCACCAATTAAGCCTAATGAACAGGCGCATCGAGCTCCACCTGCCTCCCCCTTTCGATTCTTCATGCTCCCACGCCTCCCACGTCTATCCCACCCTTCCTTCCATCTCTCCCACCCCACAGCCCTTCTCTTCCTGTTCCACACTCTCCTCCTCTTTCCACCACCCATAGCAATCTCTCAGTCTCTCCCCCTTCCACCTTCAAAAATTCTCCCTCCTTTCCCTTTTTTCCTCTCCTTACATAACTTTCCCTCACTCTCACTCCTCTCCTTCCTCTCTCTCCCTCCCTACCCTCACGCCTCTTCATCCGCTGCCTCTTTCTCCGCCTCCGAAATCTCCCCCCCCCCATACCGCCCGCCTCCACCGTCTTCCGGCCTATCCCCTCTTATTTGTCAGCCTCCAGCTTTAAACCCACGAACGTTGAACACCTTCTCGTCCTTTTTCCCACCTCTCCTCCATCCTCTCGCGTAGATGCTTAATTCAACCAAAAAAAAGTTCCCCTCACTCTTTTCGTGGCCCCCTTTTCTTCCCCCCCCCCCTCCGTAACCCCCGTCACTCCCCCTCTTCCCACCTTCTTGCCCTCCAGACCTACGGAACACCCCCGCACCCTCCCAGTAGCCTTTGAATTTTAAAAAATCCACTACCCCCCCCCCCCTCGTTCTCCGCCCTACCGTTATCCTCTAGTGCATTATTCCGCGCTCCCCTTGAGAGAGGAAAACGGTCGTCTCACCCTTGGGGATATCTTCGCGATGTTTCCTAATGAAAAAGGCCTACTCGTTACTAAACCACTCGACAAAAGTTGGCAGTAATACTTCCTTCTGCAGCGGCGTATTGAGAGCGGAGCCTAATGCGCCAATGTTTATATTTATCTCTATAATAAAGCTTATCTTCTCTATGCTTTGGAAGCGGGAGTGTGCCGTGTAGCATGTGTTCCCTTATTATGTTATTTCTATTTTTTTAGGTAGTTATCTATGTTAAATGGCATCATTCAAGGAAGCAAATTTTTAATAAGATAAGAGATATCTAATTCAATAATAATTTTCCAAAAATCTCTTTTTAAAAAGTTCACTGTTAACAGACAGAGTGATCATATTAACACGATTTTTCTCTTAAGAAAACGTACAAAAATGCTGCTTCTTTATTATTTTCTTTATTGACCTACCGCAATATATAATATTTATAATGCTAGATTTATGTCTTTTGAAACTATTGATAAAACAATTAAAATATAGCCAATTTCCTGGATATAAAGATATGAAGAGGACAGCGGAAAATAGGAGTATACGGAGAGCCAGGTTTAACCAAGAATAATCACGGACCTGTCTACGGACAGACTACCTATGATGATGATGATCATTAACTTTATAAAATATCTAGGCTTTTTTTCAAAACCATTCTTCATTCAAGAACATGCCAGTGGCGTTAATAACAAACATACTTAATTGAAGTTTTTTTATATACCAATTCCTTTTAAAACGGATATTTACTTTCCTGAACTAATCCATCGTTGTTCTAGATCCTCCGGGAGAAGATTACCTTTTCACGTCGTCATGAGATGTATTTTGTCACCAGAAAAACTTTTTCCGTATTCATGCTGAGGGTAGCATTAAAAAAGGCTTCAGCATTTCTTTCTTTTCTTTTCGTTTAATCTGTCCTTTTTTCCTCAAGAGTTGTCAGAAATAAATATCATACTGTTTCTAAAACGTGTTGTAAGGTTCGCGCTGATTTTACAAAAATTTGTGATGTTAACTTTAGGCTAATAGTACCTGTGCATGTTTAATTTTAAAAATTACATCTCTGAATCAGATATAAAGATTCTTAACTTTGGAAAGTAAAGAGGTTATCGACAAGGATAGTTTTATTCAGTATGTAGCGAGTGGTTGGTAAAAGTAATTAATGTAATGTATTTAATTAAAAGCTAATTTATCATTAAAAAAACATTTTGTTAGTTGATTTTAATTACAGTGATGGGCGACCTTAATTAATTTATAAATACTAAGAAGTATTTTCGTGAAGAACAAATAAGAATAAGAACAAAATAATAAGCCAGCTCGATGAGGAACTTTATTCTTAGTAAAGAAATAAATTACTATTATAAAAGAAATCTTAAATTTGTAATAAGATTATTTAGCAAAAATTTTGTCATTTCCGATACAAGTCTCTATGAACATCGATATTTCAACCGGCTACCTCTAAATACAATACTTTTTATGAGCGGAGGTTTTTTTAAAAGTAAACTTATCAAAACATGTTCAAAATTGATTGAAATCGGACTGACAGCTGCTGGCTTATTTCCACTACTCAACTTCATAATTAAACAGATTCAACTCCTTTCTAAAAATCTCGAACTTTAGTTGCAGATATAGGTACAAATATGTCTTCAATTAACAATTATATTATGTTGGTCCATATCAGTCGGTGAAGAGTTTAATTGGGTAAGCTCCAACCCAGCAACAATCCGTGAAGTGGTCATGGCAACTATAATTTTGAACTGTTAATTCGTTGAAATCAATTTTTAAGGTAATTGGGCACTCATTCAAATTTATTTGGATCCGTACATATGATACATTAGTAATTTTTTAAATCCCGTGTAAACTTGGATGAATAATTTTGAGTTTATTGAAATAATGTATCAGACAGGCTGGAATGTTGGAAAATTTGGAAACAGGAGAAACAGAAAAATCTGCTACGACCGGGAATCGAGCTCGGGTCTTCCACTTGCCGCGAGGATATTCTACTACTGAACTACTGTACAATAGTAATTTTTCTGTTTCAGAACGGGAATGGTTTCTTAGATTAGGACCGCGCTAGCCAAGCTAGTATCTCCTGTTTCCAATTCTTCCAACATCCCAGCTTATGCTTTTATCAAACGGATCATATTATATATTAATTCCATCTATTTATAATTAGGCAACATCACCATTGAGAGGGTAAGGGTTTGCTTTGATGTTATCTCTTTGAGAACATCCGTTGGGGCTGGTTGATGCTAGCTTGGCTAGCCCGGTCCTATCCTAAGAAAACATTCCTCTTCTGCAATAGGAAAATTACTCTGCAACGATAGTTCAATGGTAGAATTTGCCCTGTTAAGCGGTAAACCCGAGTGTGATTCCCGGTCTTAGCATATTTTTTTCTCCTTTTTCCAAATTTCCCAATTGAGATGAACCATTTATATCACAAATCCAGTAAAAGCAACACAGGCGTTTATCGAATTCTAAGAAGCTCTTAGTTATAAAATTAGCCCGCGTTTCTCTAAATCGTAATCACGTATCTCTACTTAGATTAACAAATTATTCATAAAGACGGGGAAATGATTTACACAGATAAAATGAACGTATTCTTCACAAAATCCTAAATTGATTTGAAAGGAGGTAATAAATCACTATCATATAAATATTTTAGAATGTGTGTGTATGTATGTGTGTATGTTCTTTATACATTTTTACACCGTTGAAGCTATCGAGTTCAAAAGTTTCATGGGCCATCGTATTGACCAAAGAAAGAACTTGGTCTAGGTTTGCAGACTTTGGAGTCTCTTATGTCCCATGGGGTCAACAAAATACTATTTCCATAAAAATGTATGGAAAATGGTGTGGAGAAACCCCAAAATACCATGCAGCCCTTCACTGATGTGGATATAAATATACCTAAATATTAACTTCTGATCACGATAAATGGCTTATTTTGCGCACAAAAGACAGAATATTTTAATTCTGTTCATGTTTTGTCGTATTATATGCTAAATCGCTCGAAATTTTTCTTAAAGCGCAAAATTTTTCGGTTTAGATGACCACTTTCCAGGCGGCAACGAAGCTAAATTTCTTAATTGTTGTCCTCTTCAAAGGGAGATAGCCACGTAAAGACTAATGCAAGGAAAATCCACGCCGTGGCGCGCCGTAGAGGAAGAATAGCCATCGCTAAGATGAAAGGTACAAATGAATTCATGCCTAAATATAGTCTATGAATACATTTAAAGTGAGTCAAATGATTTTTAAGGAATATTAGAACATTGTTATCTTTTACCATTAACATTGAAAGAATTCTGGCAACATAAATCGATACGTCTACTTAAATTTGTTCCGTAACCAAGATGTTGTTTATTGTTTACGTGTTGGCTAATAGTATTGACATAATTCACATAATTTTATTGCTGCTTTAAAGGCTTCAGTGCATCTATCCATGTGAATATTAAGTAAGACGTTAATGCGTAATTATATTAATGGTAAAACTTTACAATACAATACAAAAAATATTAAATGTTAATGCAAACATCGCTTGCGTAATTAAGGAATGGGATATATCAATAAAAATAATAAATAATAAAAATCGTTTGCAACTCAAAAGAGAACTTTCCCGAGCGAAGCCGGGCGTTTCAGCTAGTATTCTATGCCTAAATTTCATAGAAGCTATTTGAACTCTCAAATAATTCATCCAACGCCTAGAAAAACATCTTAGGCTCTAATCTGCGCAGCATGGAAAGAAAGTTACATAAGTTGCGGAATGATCCAATGAAGTTAAGAGATGCTATAAGACCTAAAGAGGGTTTGGTTGAAGAACCCAAAAAGTTGATTGCAGCAGATAGCAATGGAAACTTTCTCGTTATAAGCTCTTAATTTCATAAAATTTGCGCTCCTTAAATTTTCAATCTAATATTGGTGATAAACAACTTTTAATATTTTTATTCCTTGCCCATAAATTGTTACTATCACTAATTTAATTCAATAGAGAATTATAAAGTTCGCCTTGCGGCTAAAATAAAATTTACCCAATATGTACATCCAATAACAATATAAAGTTCGGGAATACTAAATGCGCATTATGACTAAGCAGCAGTCATCATCATTGGCGATTAACCGTGATGTACATGGTTTTCATTACCTTTTTATGGCTACTGAAGGGACTTATTGTACCAATTTACTTTTAATTAACATCATGCCGAAAATTCCTTCCAGAAATCAACAGTAATTTATCAAACTTAGGATAAGTTATTCATTCCTACCAACTGCAAGTGCTTCAGTTTCAGAGATTAGTATACGGGAAATTTGTGGGATAGAAATTAAATTTCTCTAACTGTTGTAAAGATAACATATGGCGTTTTTTACGAAATTTATTTCTATTTTCTCTAATGGAATTAAATTGTACAAGTAGAGGTAATCTTTTGCCTCTTTTCTGCACTGATGCTGTGGCTTCGAGATCACCTTTCATTTCTAACTATTTTTAAAATTAAACTAAATTAAAAGTAAACACTCGTTTCTGTCTTAAAACAATGTAGAAAAGTACGGTTCTTCAAACCGAAACCGGAACACGATCCTAAAATATTCTATTTTTTTCTGAAGTACATTATGATCACCAACCAGTGGATGAAATGTCATATTTTATTTCCATCGAAGTGCAAGACAGAGGCGTTAGAAACAAAAACTCGAATACAATGGTGCCCAAACGTTTCGGCTCGAGGGCCACATAACCCGTTGCAGCACTCATCGCGGGCCACATGGTTCACTTCTGTCCTCTTCGCGGGCCACACCCAGTGGAAAATAGAGTTGAAGAAACTAAAGGGTTTAGTTGTGGGTCAATATTACCTTATTTGTTTTTAAATGTATTTATATATTATGGGAAAAGATGGGTAAAGGCCAAATATATTGTTTTTATAATTTTATATTTTCATTTTGATGCGCTTGGTCAATTAATTGTTAAACTCATGGTTTGTCGGATTCATGCGAATAATTTTGGTTAAGTAATGGGCAAAACGCTAGTTTCGAAAAAGCGTTCTTTTGCTATCCTTTTTACACTAAGTAAAATAATATCTTCTTTGAACGAAGTTCATTTAACATGTAGTTCGGATTTAGTGAACTCACTTTCCAACCTAAAATATTTTAAAGTTCAGTTTAGGTTAAACATAACAGTGCTTAAGTGGAAGAGAGTCAGATCTCTGATGTATTTTTATCTATGAAACATTTGAATCATTCATGTGTCACACGAGATAAATTATCTAATAATATAAGTTTACACACACGCAAAGTTTTCCTATCTTATATTCAGAAATTTTAATGACAGCTGTTGTGTGTATGGTTTTGAAAAATACGTATAAAATTCCGTTAAGAGGAAAATTCATTGCGCATCAATAATACGAATTATTTTATTAATATCGTTTATTCACTATTAAATCAATTTTGACCTATTATTTAGTTAAAATCAAAGTGAATGCAGGTTGTATATGAACAAAGTGGGTACTTGATAAAATAGTTAGCTGTAATGTCCTGAAAGGTTTTAGAAAACAGTTACGTGTTTAGCCAACAAATTTGTCACCAGCAGTGATGATTTACGGATTTTACTTTAATATCGATGAATCGCATTTATTTAAGAATCTGTCATCAGAAAATCATGGTTTATTTTAGAACCTATTATCGTTGAATCGCCACAGATGGCGGGTGCTTTGTAATCCATATGAAAATCTAGTTTTCCGAACATTTCGATCGCTATTGGAACTACTGAATTCATCAAATGGATTCCAGCCATTAGGCGAATCTCTAGTTACCTTTTTTGAACTTTGCACATTGTTACACTAATTCTAAAACGTACTTTCGTATATATAAAGAAGCAACTATTCAATCTAAACATCATTAATAAAATATTTAATTATTTAGCTAATCTATTTAGAAAATTTCGTAATAAGCAGTAGTTTGAATCTGGAGAAAAAGTAATTCCTTTCATCCTACATTTTTGAAACTGCCCAGCTATCCATTGCATTACCTCTTAAATACCCATTGCGCGTCGACAAGAGGGAATCAGCAGGTCGTAAAAATATTAAAATAATACGCTTTCTGGAATAGTCAAATCACTGATGAAACTAATTAATGTGGATGCGCTCTAACCAAGAAATCTAGTACAAATAGGCTTTTGTAGACAGTGCGTCCTACCTACTACCTGCAGGTTTGGGTTAGGGTTGGTTTTCTTACTAACACTCCGTTTTCGGTACAATTTCAACTTTTGCTTACAGCCGCCTTGGGTTGTGTTAGTGTTACTCATACATTTTTTAAAAGGTTAATATTTGGGTAGACCACTTACTGCACCAAAATCTTAGGTAGACTGTATAGTAGGCATAAAACCTGTTGGTAGCTCGCACCATAAACCATTGCCCTAAAATGATGCATTAAATATATGTTAAATTAAATATCAATTTTGTCCATGGAATCAAAATTCGATTACTCTGGTTACATAAGCTTGAAAGCGTTATTTCATAAAATATTTTACCATTCATAAAATTACATGAATGGTAAATAGTATAGTGAGTGGCGGATTTGGATATTTCCCACCCCTAGGCCAAATTAGCGTTGTCTTACTCTTTTGCCGATATTCATTCCGCTGGTGTCAGCATTCTACACCTTGGCCTTCACAACTTGATTCAAGTAGAGACTCTTTATCAGTCTCCTGTCTTTTCAGTCTTCACCTAATCTTTTAACATCTTCCTCGGCATTAATCAATATTTTCTATCGAAGGCCAGCAACCAGTCGACGAAACATACACAGTAAACTTCGCTATACTCTATAGCCCTTTCTCGTATGATAAGATGTGGTATAAAGTCTTAAAATTTTGGAGATAGAAAAAATAGAGAGAAACAATGCATTTTCTTTCCCAGAATCATTAATTATGTGGAAAACTGTAGAAGCAAAATTGCTAACTAGCTCAAAAACTGAGGGATTGGAATTACGCAATTCTAATTATGCTAACAATAAAATGTTTGTCGATTTAGGTGGTCATTTAACGAGTTTAGCTTCTCCTGCGTCATTTATATGTACAATTTTTCCAGCGGGTTTTTTTTGGATAAATCGACGTAAAAACTTCTAATACTGAAATATTACTATCGAAGACGTTTTTAGCCCAGGGAGTTAACAGGGTTAATAAATAAGGGAATGGGTGTAGTTTGAACTAATAAGATGGAAAAGTGTACTCCATAAGTGGAATACACAGAGATTTCAAAGGCGTTCTTTATGGGAAATGCGTATGAAACGGTATCGAAGGATTGGACGATTCTCCCATTTTTATCTCCGAAACTAAAAGTCAAAATTATGCGGTCTTGCGGACTTTCTTGTAGGAAATTTTATTCTCCATCTGAATAAATGTTTTAATCTATAACTTGCAGATCATATAAGGGCGTGAGGTAGAAAAACATGGATTGTAATTGTTGTTTGCCAAGAGAAACTTATTAGAGATCGATGTAAACAAAATATACGATGTTTAGTTCGCGATCTTCTCAAATTTATATCTCCGAAACTATAACTTGTATTTATGTGGTCTTGCGCACTTCTTTGTAAACATTTTTTCAATTTTCGTTCAACACACCCATTTCCTTATTATGGATTCCCGCCAAATATCGGCCACTTTATTGAATTAATAAATGTATGCGAATTCATAAAGCAGAGGTTAAATTTAACTGAATTAACCCAAAAAGTTTAATTCAACTCGAAGACAGCTGTACAGAAAAATTCAAAATAAATTCTCATGATCAGATTATGTATCGATGAAACACCTTCCATGTTTTTAAACTAACTAATTATATAATTTTAAAAAATGGGAAGTAAACTAATGTGGTAATTTGAAAGGACAGACAACATTCAACATGGGAGATTTGAAATTGATGGAATAATGCGATATAAATATCCTATGCAGATAGGCATAAGCTGTAATTTGTCAATCTCACCATTTGAGAGGGAAGGATTTTCTTTGACGTATGTCTTGGAGGACGTCCGTTGGGGTTGGTTGATACTAGCTTGGCTAGCCCGGACCCAACTAAGAAAAATTCCCGCATTCAGAAAAGGGAAAAATAATCTGCTACGATAGTTCAGTGGTAGAATATCCGCCCGGCAAGTGGAAGATCCAAGTTCGATTCCCAGTCATATCAGAATTTTTTCCATTCAAAATCATTCCCAAATGGGAGATTTGGGTTATAATTCCGGTAACTTCCAATTTATCCAGCTTTTTCACTATTTTTAATGCAGTAGATCAGGGATCGACAATCTACGGCCCGCGGACCACATGTGGCCCACGAAAGCGTTTTATGTGGCCCGCGAAGGTGTGATGAAAATGCAATCGGTAAAATTTCACATTCATAAATTCAGTAAAGTGATGATCTGAAAAACATTTCTACTATTTGTTTAAACTTACCTACAACACTGTGATTAAACTATGGTCCCAAATCGTCAAGTAAGTGTAAGTAATGGGTGCGCATAAACGGGCGAGAAGGGAGAAAAACTTCGTTCACCTAATCAAATTTTCTTCATAAACCTTTAGTAATTCTATCCGCCGTTTTCAGAAACGTAACCCCCGAGGATACGGGGGGACTACGGCATCAAAATCTTCAGATCAATGAGAAGAACATTCGACCGAAATCAAAGAAGCAAACTAACATGCAGCAGTTTCACGAAACGACTACTGTCAACGATAGAATTGATCAGTTTTTATGAACAATTATAATATTACTCACAGGGAGGGGACAAAGGTCACGTGACTAGAGGAGAGGGA
The DNA here is from genome assembly GCA_028673005.1 of Tanypteryx hageni. NCBI lineage: Eukaryota > Metazoa > Arthropoda > Insecta > Odonata > Petaluridae > Tanypteryx > Tanypteryx hageni. The sequence goes on along the minus strand of CM054113.1, from coordinate 199,990,314 downwards.
AAAGAGGAGAGGGAGAGAGGATAGAGGGAGAAGGAAGCGTGGGAAAACAGGTAAAGGCGGCTCCACACTCCCGGTTTTTTCAAGTTTTATCCGGACAGGTAAGTCTGTACGGGTACAACGGAGAGTGTGTAGGAGAAGTCTCCAGGGATGGACTGCAAAGAACAAAATCTGTCGCCGCTTGACTTATGCTCAGTCCAGTCATGATGTACGTGCAAGTCTGCCAGTGTGTAGCTAAATTCGTGTTCATTCCATAGTTTTCTGAACTCGTGATGTGTTGCATCGGTGGGTGTAAAAAAGTCACAGGAAATATAGTCACAATGTTGATATACTGTTCAATCAGATCAGATACACGATTATAAAACTATTTGCGACGCTATTTTGAAGTTGGTTGGTTGCGATGAATAATGCGACGGTAACGAAAATAAACAAATTATCGACATATTCACGAAAAATTCGACCCTGTTTTGAAGTTGAAACAATACCTTCGTTGCAATGAATAATTCGACAGTAACGAAAATAAATTATCGAGGTTGCACGCTCTGCGAGCCATCCTCGAAACACGTACCGACTTACCCGTGCGGGTAAAATTTCGAAGAAAGCCGAAAGTGTGGTGGCGACTTCGGTGCACGGGTGAAAACGACCCAACTTGCCCGTCCGGGTAAAGCTTGAAAAAATCGAGAGTGTAGGGCCGCCTCAAAGGGCGAGGGAAAAGGAGGGCGACGAGGACGTTATCTCACTCGATCGCAAATGGCGCTTTAAAAAATAGAGAGGAGTGTGAGAATCCTTCCGATTTGAAGTACCGGCCGTAACGCAAGAAGAGGGTGCGCGGGTGCGGTGAGGGGAGCCGTCGAGCACTCTCTTAAAGCCTCCTCGGGCCAATCATTGGCCAAGGAGGGATCGAGCGAGAGTGCCTGTGCGTGAGGAGGGACCCTGCGGAAAGAAGCGGAGGCGGCATTTTTTTCACGAGGGCGAGAGGGGCGGCGGTAAGGGGGTGGTGTGAGAGGGGCGGCGGTGAGGGGGTGGTGGGAGAGGGGCGGCGGTGAGGGGGTGGCGGGAGAGGGGCGACGGTGAGGGGGTGGCGGGAGGGGTGCATCGGGACCGAAGTCACGCCGCATCGGTATACGTGTGCTACGCGGGGAAGGGCCTCGCTGCCCACGCGGTCGGGCGGGTGCGGGAAGGAAATTATGGGGCCAATTGTCGCGGGCGCGGCTGTGATTCTGATGTCGCTCGCCCCACGTGCTGCGCGTGGAGTGTTTGTGCGTGCTGGAGAGGTGGCTGCGAGTGGGAATCGGGTGGGCGGGGTGGGTAGGAGCAGAGGAATTGGGAAATTAAGGCGTGTTGAGGCCGCAAAGAGGGCATGTCGGAGAGACGGGTCGGGGTACGATTTTTTTGCGCCAAGTGGTGTCATAAAGAGGCAGGCACGGACGTGGGTTCCTTCGCTCAAAAAATAATTGAGAACCGCGAGAAAATTAAGTCTAAGAGACACACCTGTGGAGTATTTTCAACAGAAAAAGGGAGTGTAAATGCTCTTGAAACATTTTAGGAAGCATTGATAAAAATTAAGTCGCTGAAGAGTTTAAAAAAATCATTTTATGGTCATAATATAATGTGTTCTATCATTCTATATAATCCGAATTAAAGTATATTATGCAACTCAGAAATTTTAATGGGTTAATTTAAAATAAAAAAATCTGATGTGGCCACCACATGACTTTCTCCATATCTGTAATATTTCTAAAAATTCCAAATAGGTCACATAATAATAAATATTTTAAGAAACTACGAGAATATTTTAGACTTGGCAAATAACAGAAATAAACTCAAGCCTTTGCCTTCTGATATTGGATATAGCCACAATGCTCCAACAATTAAGAAAAGAAAAAGGAGCGTTTACTAAGACGTAACTAAGCGACAATTGTTAACAATAGTCGTCGGTAGGTGGCGTGGTGGTGGCAGCTAAGAATATAAGATATCTCTTAAACAATGCATTATATGGAAAAATGTTTCAATCATTGGTTGTAGGAAATTTAATTTCCTACAACGTTTATTCCAATACATTTTTACATTTATCAAATATTAAAGAAAATATTTTAAAATAACGGATAAGTGACAAGAGTAAACACCCACTTCCGGTTAATCGATTTGTACCAAAAACTAATCAGTTCTTGTGACTTTTATAAAAATATTAAATATAAAATTTCGCGATGACGTGATTAATAGTTTTTGAGTTGCAGCACCCACAAAAAGCTATCACATACACTTACTCACACACACACACAGACATCATCGAGAAAATGATCAAAACGTGTTCAGAGGACCTGAAAACGTGTATTTCCGTTGAAATCTCGAAGTCGATTTTTTCATGAATACAATAATTTCCCCTATACTACGTATATGGAGAAAGTAATGTAATGAAAACTCTGACATTTAAAACCACCTTAGCAGAGGTTATTAAGTCAATTCGCCAGGATTAAGAAATTGATTCAACAGATTTTATAAAAAAATTCATTGCAATCTAATGTTATGTTAAAAAAATTGTTTTGAAATTATAATGTTATATTAAATATAAATAATACAATAGCATAAATAATACTGTAATATAAATTAAATAATCCTGAAACCGAAAACCAATATATTTCAGAATAAAGTGATAATAGAACTTTTAAAGCTATTTATAATTTATAAAGTTCATCATGGCAATAAAATTCTTACAATCTGACAACTATGATACCGAAATAAGAAAAAACGCAGGTATTTGACTTTAATTTCAAGGATATCATAGGAGTCCATTGACGATATTACGAAACGTATTACTATATTTCGAAGAAAAATTTATAAAGCAGCTAAAAAAGGCAATGCCATAAATAGCATTAAAATTGGATAGCAACAATGTCTCAAACTCGAATTTTCGATGATTCGGAATATGTATTTTACCCGTAAGTATTCCTATATGCTAAAATGAAGTTCCATAACTCAAAGTTGAGCTAACTCCAACTTTTTCTGTCTTCACTTGATGTCAGACTATAGTTTCACATCGAATGTGGAAGGATTATAACCTTATCGTTGATGGAACTCCTTGGATTCTAAAACTTGAGGTGCTTAACACCCTTACAGGATCTTCGTATTTGCCCTACTTAAGGATTTTTCTCTCATATTTTCTGTGGCATCTTCAATTTCCTTCTTGGATGAGGACGCCTTTTTCTGCATTATTTATATTATTTTTAAGTAATCTCTTGAGCACTCGAGGATTTATTCTTAATTTTGCCTAATTTTTAGGAAATCAACGCAACGTTATATTAATCATTGAAATGTATTATCTTCAGTAGGATTGTGGCCAACTTTTCCAAAATGTTGTTTTTGATTCACTGTCAACCATTGTTTCTTATAAAATATCAAGAAGTTTGAGAATTATTTTTACTTTCTCCATATAGGAAGTATAGAGAAAGTACGTATTGTTTTCACGAAAAAAATCGAATTCGAAATTTCAACGGAAATGCATGTTTTAAGGTCCCCTTAACAAGTTTTGACCATTTTCTCGATGATATCTGTGGGTGTATGTGATAGCTTTTGTGGGTGCTCTAACTCAAAAAATATTCATCAGGTCTACGCGAAATTTTATATTTAACATTTTTATAAAAGTCACAAGAACTGATTAGTTTTTGGTACAAATCGGTTAACCGGAAGTGGGTGTTTACTTTTGTCACTTATCCGTTATTTCGAAATATTTGCTTTAATATTTGATAAATATAAAAATGTAATGGAATAAACATTGTGGGAAATTAAATTTCCTACAACCATTGATTGAAACATTTTTCCATATAATGCATTGTTTAAAAGATATCTTATATTTTTAGCTGCCACCACCACGCCACCTAACGATTACTATTGTAAATAATTGACGCTTAGTTACGTCTTAGTAACGCTCCTTTTTCTTTTCTTAATTGTTGGAGCATTGTGGCTATATCCAATATCAGAAGGCTAAGGCTTGAGTTTATTTCTGTTATTTGCCAAGTCTAAAATATTCTCGTAGTTTCTTAAAATATTTATTATTATGTGACCTATTTGGAATTTTTAGAAATATTACAGATATGGAGAAAGTAATGTGGTGGCCACATCAGAATTTTTGTTTTTAGTATTTTTACAGGCATGAAGAAAGTCATGTAGTAGCCACATCAGATTTTTTACCCATTTGTTTTACATAGGAAGTCTCAAATCCATTTCATAGAGATTTTTTCTTTGATACATTAAAATATTTTAAAATTTGTACGCCCGCCAGAGAAGGGTATACTTTGTCGGTATGGGGTTATGATTGCAGCGGTATTTTGTGATAAATTACCAGTAAAACATAAGTAAAGTTGGAGACTACGGCGAAATTGATGTTATATAGAAATTAACTTCTTAACCGTAAAATTCAAAATTAGAGACACAATAAAACGGGGGAGAGGAAAGGAAGGAAAGGCAAAAGACAATAAAAATTATAAACTGATGTGGGCAACACATGACTTTCTCCATATTTATATGGCAAATTACATGTTGTTAGCTCTTGGATCGTTGTCAATATTTACTTTCGGTTGACAATTAAGAAAAAAGAGCGTTACTAAAACGTAACTAAGCGTCAATTGTTAACAATAGTCTTCGGTAGGTGGAGTGGTGGTGGCAGCTAATAATATAAGATATCTCTTACACAATGCATTATATGGAAAAATGTGTCAAACAAAGGTTGTAGAAAATAAAATTTCCTACAACTTTTATTCCAATTTATAAAATATTAAAGCAAATATTTCAAAATAACGGATGTGACAAGAGTAAACACCCACATTTGAAGGATCGATTTTTACCAAAAACTAATCAAATCCTCTAATCTTTATAAAAATGTTAAATATTAAATATTGCGTTGACCTGATTAATAGTTTTCGAGTTAGAGCGCCCACAAAAATCTAACACATACAGACCGACAGACAGACACACGGACATCATCGCGAAACTAGTCAAAACGTGTTCAGGGAACCTTAAAACATGTATTACCGTTTAAATCTCGAGTTCGATTTTTTTCATGAAAACAATACTTTCTCATACTACGTATATGGAGAAAGTAATAAACTTACAGGTTGAGGGGTTGTTGCTGCATGCTAGGGACCTGATGTCACTCACACATTCACTCACTCAATCGCGCAATCACTAATCCTAAAGTTGGAAAAAGAAACGGGACCGGCTTTGCGAGAAATTACTCTGCGCCAGGGACCCAAAAAAATCACACTGTTGCTAGAAGGTTTGCGAGTCAGTACGACCGCGACAGGGACCAACTAAGCAACCACAGACACACGCTCATGTACGCACCAATAGTTAAAGGAAAAAATTAAAGGGGGAAGGAAAGGGGAAATAATACTAAGTTTACGGGAGATTAAACCATGCCAGGGACCTAGTATCAGCTGATGATGAGAGCATTGCTCTCGGAATACGTATTTAGTACGTTTACCTCATCTTTAGAGATCTTGTGTGCCTGTATTCGAGTGATTGAGTGCGTGATTGTTTTGTCTGATAGGTCCCTGTCGCTGCCGGAAGGCACATAAACCTACAGGCCACTGTGCGCATAACTAGGTCCCTGGCGTGATTAAAGACGCGTTAGAAGTAACACTAGAAGGAAAAAGAGAAAGGTGAAGGAAAAGTTCTCTGATAATAGGTGACTTAAAAGGAAAATAGAGAAACCAAGAAATGAAGAGGAATGTGGAAAGCAAGAGTATATGGAGATGTAGGTTTAGTCAACAATAATCACGGACCTGTCTACAGATGTGATTATCTATGACAATATGCAGTGATGGAATGTAATTCTTCTTCAAAATTCGTTGTTTAATATGAAATATAGATATAGATTGAACTATAGTACTCCTTAAGTCTAACATCCCTCCGCGGTTGAGGACTCGGCGGCATTATAGTTCCGCAACTGATGATATATATTCATGCATTTCTGCACGCTGATAAAACCCGCCAGAATGAGCCGAGCTCGGTAGGGGGAGGGGTAAGGAACTGCTCCAAACAAAGAAAAGAATTAGTAACAGATCGACGATCTAGTTTCAAAATTATGTATACACAATTTAAAAACTTATATTTCGTGAACCAAATATACGATTTGCACAATTTTTATTTTATTTTAAAGCAAATTAAATTAATTTTTTAACAATGTTTGATTATTTACAAATATCCATGTAAACGATGGAGAACATGCAGATGAGTTTCAATGAGAGAAAGTTAAATCTAAAATGGTATTGGAAATTTGAAAACGTCACAGATGTTCAGCGTGCATGGGAAAGAAAATATGGAACAAAAGCACCAACTCGTCTAACGATTACGTCTGCGTGATAAATTTGAGGAACATGGAAATGTGAACAATATCAACAAGACATGCTGTGGGCGAAAAAGAACGTCAAGAAATATCGAAAATGTTGAAGCTGACAGAGGTGCAATTACCCGCTCCCCAAGGAAGTCTACAAGACAGTGTTCACGTGAGCTACAATTGAGCCATACAAGTGTTTTTAGAATCCTAAAGGACATAAAATTGAAGACATTTATACCTCGATTACTGCATTCAATCTAAGAAGATGATCCAGATTGACGAACACAATTTTGTGGTTGGTACATTCGAAAAAATGGTGAAATCGATGCTTTTAAAGATTCATTTGTATGGTCAGACGAAGCCACGTTCAAGCTGAATGGCCATGTGAATCGTCATAACTGCGTTTACTGGGAAGGTAAAAATCCACACTTCACATTGGAGAAAGATGTCAATCTACCAGGTTTTACTGTGTGGATGGGACACTCCTCTCGTGGAATAATCGGACCTTACAGATTCAATGGCACTGTTAATGGAGAAAGTTACCTTGATATGTAAAAAAATCATGCAGTACCTAATATCAGAAACATGTTTCCGGATACATTGCTGTATTTTCAACAGGATGGTGTACTCCCACATTTTCATACAACTGTGCGGGAGTACCTGAACAATGAATTTCCTGAGCAATGGATAGACCGCAGGGGGAGTGCTTTTGAATGCCCTCCAAGGTCTCTAGACCTCACTCCTTTAGATTTTTTTGCATTGGGATACTTGAAAGATAAAGTTTACGGTCAGAAACCGCAAACATTGGAGGATCTTTGGATGGCAATACAGCAAGAAGCACACAGAATTTCTACTGACTTGTGCACTGTAGTATGTAATTCTGTTAAAGAGAGATGTCGCTTATGTATCAGTGCTGGTGGTGGACATTTTGAACATCCTACTTGAGTTTTGTTCATTGCAAACATTATTATGCATTTAAGCTTTAAAATAAAAGAAAAATTGTGCAATTTGTACATTTGGTTCACGAAATATAAATTTTTAAATTGTGTATACATAATTTTGAAACACCCTGTATACATTGAGCTGAAGAAAAATCTTCATGCTCCGTAGTATCAGTTAACACGGCTGCCAATTCAGCGTGTCTAAGCACAGGTCGAGTTTGAGCTCGAGCTGTTTCTAATAAGGCCGATGATAGCTATCTTCTTTAAAAAATCCAAACCACTGCACTCCACCCATTTTAATTTATCCAAATTTTTCACATTATTGATATGGTCTGTTTTTTATTTATATTCTTATATGATTTTGCGAGGATTGTAAATGATAATTTAGAATTGTTCACGCAAAATGTGACATAAAATTTAAGATTAAGAAGTGCCGTATTTATCCAAATACCACGCGCGCTTTTTTTATTTTCACGCCAAAAAACCCGGTGCGAGTCATATTCGTCGCTTTGTTTTTGAATAGCAAAAAGCCCTACGCGGTCGAGATATGAAATGCCTCCTAAACAATAGATCACGCAACATCTTCTTGGTGGCTATGAAGAAAATTATTGGCTTTCAGAAGTGTGCTATTGGATTGCGAAAGGAACATTCGTATACTCTTTCACAAATTGAAAACCAAGTCCAAACCTCAGCATACTTCGAAATTTTTAACTGGTATTATTGCTTAATGAAAGGGATTGCTTCTTGTGCAGAAAGACATCTATAAAATATAGTGACCAAGGACGAAGAATTGTGTATTTCATTGTAATTATCTAACATCTAATATCTAACAAATGTAAGCAATATTGTAATTGTAACAACTTCAATTGAATAAATTCGATCTTTAATCTTTAAATACATGTTCCGAAAAATGGGGCGCGCATCTTATTCAGGGTCGCGTGGTACTTGGATAAATACGGTAATTAAAAGCAAAAGTGTCGTTGAGCGCTAAATACCGCAATAAAACCATTATATCGATAAAAATGTGACCACAGTAATTCAATCAAAATTATTTTTGCTACGTATTAGACAAGATGAAAATAAAAAACTAGAAATAACTACAATGTCTTAATACTTCATCGAGAAAAATGCACCAAATCAGACTCATCGTGTCTTTGCAATGCTTTGATGGCAATACATATTTCAGTGCGCTAGTTCGTAAACACCCGTCAAGTGTTGATCTTGAATTATTTTCTGGAAGGTGCAAACTAAACATGTTAAACTCATAAATTTCAAATCTTTTAAGACTTTACGACACGAAAAATTGCAAGTATTCTGTAGCCTAAAATCGGTTGAAAACACCATTCCATTCACTCATCAAATTTCATCGCGGCCACTTGATACATTTTCTAAGCCGACCGAAAATTTTGATTACAGAAGTATACGCATAGTTTTTCTTAATATTCAATGAATTAATAAAATTCGAATGTGTGAATTCATTAAGAGAAAATGAGATTTTAACAAAAAGATGAATCTGAAGGTAAATCTTTACACCGATGAGAACTATAATTGCACGCTAACAAAACTACATTTTCTTCTCCAAACTTTCTCACTTTTTGGAGCAAATATTAATGCTATATGAAACAATTGTTTATAATTATTACTGTTTCCCTTAATAAGTTTGTTCTATTGATCCTTTCTATGCTTTCATTTGTTGTAAACAAAATTTCAGTCCCTCTTTGATTGTTTTGCATTTAAATTGATATTTTATTGAATTATTTTGTATATTTATTTAAAGCCTTTTAGCACGAAACCTCTGACTTTGACGAAATAGGATTAGAGACCTGAAAAGTATCATAAGTTGGTTTTATCGGAATATAAACTTTCATCAACATTAATCCTAAGATACTTCCTACGCAAACCATTGTGACAAATAATGTTAGTTTTGGCCAAAGTTATTGAGCTACTATCAATTATTGTGACAAATGTCTAATACCTTCAGACAGACAGAGAAGCATATTTGGTAAAAAAACCTTAAGCATTAAACAAGTTTAAAGAGCTTAATAAATTGAAGGAAAATATTTTGTTCGAATATTGTTTTTTACTACTTATTTCGGAAATATTGGAGTTTTGCTACGAAATAAAGTGGTATCATTGTGAATGATACTTTAAATAGTATTCAGGTGACCAGATTCTAACAAAGCCAAACTGGGACATGACAAATTAAAAATGAAAATCCTTGACATTTTCGACTCAAGTCTTTTGGATATTTACTATAGTTACATTTGAAGAAAAACATTTCAGCAATAAGAGCAAGGATTGCAAAATCTTTTTAAAATTCGACAACTCAAAATTTTAACTAACATAAAACTTAACTGTTTCTGTCTTAGAGGCTATGGCGGTCGTCCAATCCCTACAAGATTCTTTTAAGATTTATTTACGTATGAATTTTGTAACAAGTAGGTATTTTTCCATGTGAAAACTTTGTATATTGATCATAAATACATAATAAATGATTATAAAGTCAGATAAGCGAATCTCTTGGCTTCCGTTCTGTCAAGATAAATTACACCGGAGAACAAATTGAAACTTGTTGTCTGGTTCTTGAAAAGAATGAGGTTATCCTAAATGATTTTGGCTTGCTAAGGTTGAATATGTAGTCATAATTCGTGTAGCACGCTTAGATGTGGAGAAAAACGTATTTTTATATTAGAAGAACATATTGCGTTTTAGTCATACAAACTCAGCAAAATACATGTAAATAGTTGCTAGGTTCAAGATTTAGCAAAAAATATTCTTTTGTATGATGAACCAGGAGCTTTCCTAATTAATAACCAACAATAATCAGCAAGCATATTAGTGTTCCATCTGCCTTGGTATCGTTTTTCCAAAGTTGGAATGTCCTGATGGAACCGCTCGCCATGCTCGTCACTCACACCTCCAAAATTCTCAGGAAAGAAGTCCAGATGGGTGTGAAATAAATTAATTTTATGCGACATGCAACACCCTATGTCATGGTTTGCTTCCAGCATTTTTTAAAGCGTCTTCATAGTTTGGTGATTTGTTGTTTCCTAAAAAGTTCATGACAACTGCTTTGAAATATGTTCATGCCCTTTTTTCTTTTCCATCTAGTACTGTATCGAATTCGTTCACGTATTTGGTGATTCGGTGACTTTTGTAAATGTTTCCTTAAGATATAGAAATCCTCTGCCAGTTTTTTTGACCGGAAATCGATGGGAATATATTGCCATTATGCAACTACTTTTAAACTCTACTAGGGAAAATCTAGGATTTTTCGCGAAATTACGTAATCCTTATGGGAATTGGATTATTTTGCTTATATAAACGACTATATAGATATAGAGTAAGAGAGAGGGGATGTGGGGAGGGAAATCGGAGGGAAGGTTTATAGAATGGAATGTACATAGTAAGGAAGGTATAGAATTAGAAAAAGACGAGAGGAAAGAGATAAAGAGGGAAACGGAGAAAAAGCGGGAGAGCTCTGGATTGGGACAGGAGGGAATGAGAGACAGACAGACAGACAAACGACTTTATTAGGGCGAAATTGAGACTATGTAGTCCATTCTTACATTTAACCCTTTCGTCATATAAGTAATTACAATATTTACAAAATAAGAGGAGTTAATTACACACAGATTTTAACAAAATACAAATTAATTACAAGTTAATATATTTGTTAGTAGATAACAGAGCATTACCAAAGAATGTTAGTTTTGTGGGTCATAAAAAACTGTGTATCGGTTATGTTTTAACACAGAAAAATTCCCACTGCGGAAAACACCTACGAAGAGAAGAGAGGTGTAAAAAACCGCGAAAATTCCTAAATAGTTCAGAGAGAGAGAGAGGGGGGAGGTAGGAGAAAAGAGTGGCAGAGAGAGAGAGAGGGAAGGAAAGAGAGAGAGGAAGGGAGTGAGAGATAGATAGATAGATAATCGTCTTTATTGGGGTGAGGGAAGACGAGAGGGAGGGAGGGAGGGAGGGAATATTATGATTTATTTATTATTACTACTTCATCTTTGACAAGGGGCTCATCATTTAGCATATCTTACTGATTTTTCATATCGAAATCAAATATATTTGGAATACCTTTATCATAATCCCGTCATATTTGAGGGGCAATTACGCAAGTAGGCTTATAGTTTCGTCGTTGTGTCTGTGTGTCTGTCTGTCCGTCCCCCTTATTAACTTTTGAACCAATACACCGATTTTCATGAAACATGGTGAAAATCTCTTACTACTAAGTCCAAGCTCCCGAGGATACTTTTTGTTGCGAAGATTGAAGTCCCGGGTTCGATTCCAGGAACAATCCTTTTCATTTTATTTACATAGAAAATCTGAAATCCATCGTGCAGGGTAATTTTCCCTTGCACGTCAAAATATCTTAGAATTGTAATATCGGAGCAGGATTTATACTATTCTGTGAGGAAATGAATGAAGATTTTAATTTTCATCGTAAAATGTTGTATATCTTCGAATTTCGCGTAAATACTGGCGTTTTTGCAGCTGTTATCACTCATCGCAACGACTATTGTTGGACTCGGGTTCAGTATAGTCTAGTACATGCACTCGTTATTTTTGCCACACAAATACGCGTGAAGAATTTAATTTTCCGTTCGAATGTGTTTGTAATATTTTATAACGGAAAATTATGTGAAATTTTTTAACACAAAGAGCAACTCATCCGCGGTGATTTGAAAGCTATTAAAGCAAATATAAATATTAAATGAATAATTATGTGAAAAGTTGGCCTCATACGTTCCGTTTGGATCATCTTGTTTATATTGGTCTCCTACCTTGCATCCGAAGTGCAATTGATAAGCTTTTTCGATAAGAGGAGTAAAGCACCGTCTTTGATGTTTCACAGTAAATTATCCGCAAACATAACAAAAATTGTCGGCCGCATTAACACATTTAGGAAACATGCTGTTTGGCACACTTCTTTATCATCTCCAGCTGTTACTGAAAAACACAGAATGACGCTTTTCAAGATGTGTTGTGGAAACAAAAAGAGGTAACAAAATGAGAGTTTGTTTGTTTTGTATTGAATCTTCTTTTGTTTAGAATATTTTCTTTCTGAGGTTTGTTCACTGTAATTGTAAATGTCATATTTCAAAATATATAAGTGATAGAAAAATTTTAAAACAGATTCGTAATCTTCGTTACAAACTACACCAGGATCACCTATTTTTTTCGGAACCAAAAAGCTTGTTCCTCAGTGTTATCGTCCAAAAAATGAAAACTTGAGTGAAAAATATAATAAATTTATTCAATTTGATCTAGGACATTTTAAATTTGTTTCGACATTAAAATATCTTTAAAAAGTAATATATCAATAGTAATAATAGGAAACGTAGTGATTTGATATTCAGTTCGACTTTTGTTCGTATGCCATTAAAAATAGTTGTAACTGCTTGAGCGGCATAATCTGTAATACACCAGAGAAAATAATGCTATTTTCCTCTGAAAATTATATTTTCAAGCAGTAGAAGAATTCATGGTTATGTATGTAGTTTTATCGCTTTAAGAATTTACGGACTATTTTGTTCCAAGTTTCAATGGTTTATTAAGAAAAAGAGTAATTGAAGACAAAATACCACGTAATGCAAGAGGAAAAAATTATACCACACATATACATTCATTATATTTCCTCATAATTATAGACATTCTCTCTGTCCTTTAAGAATAGCACGTCTTTAAAGTGATTTAGATTTTATTTCATACACCACTAAGAGAAGCGTTTGACATCTAACTATACGAAGATAATAGAAATGCATTGCAGTAGTGCTTGGATTAAGTTCATGCTGAAGCTATTTTTGAGTCCAATACCTTTTGGTGATAATTTATAATAAAACTCGAGTGATGGCATTAGATACTTATAAACAGTTTTAAAAATCCTATATGGAATTTTATTTTAAATGTATTGATAAGCAAAGTTTTTTAGATTTGCGCTAGGTAATCAAAGAGTAGAAAATAATAAAAATTAATAAAAAATTAATAGGAAAACAGTTATTATACCGTATTACTTGCTTCCGATTCGTCAGCACCGTAATTCCAGGATAATTCTTGCAAAAGTAAAGCTTTTTAACACATTATCTTGATTAAATAATTAAAAGTACAGGAAATCATGAACTAAGTCTATCCAATGACTATTAAAGGTTGAAAAAAACAGATGCGCATATCAGTTACAGAGCTGCCACCATCAGAAGTGATCAACCGATAATAGAGTTCATTATCTCAGATTTGTAGTGCACCTGCTTTTTTCGACTCTTTAATGGCTACTGTAAAGTCTTTGCCAATCTAAACCAGTCCTATAAATTTTCCAGGCAACTAATCTGGCAAAAGGCGCATAAAATTATTCCATTTTATTGAGGCAGTAGCCTTGTGAAGGGTGATTTCATAGCATAGGAACTTATATCACCTCGTAATAAAAACATGTCTCTTATTTTTTGACATTATATACAAATTAGCACCGGTAAAAATTAGGGATTAATTATTAAATGACCTTACATGTTAGCATGCATCAAAAACCGTAATAGTTCTGGATCTTCCCCATGGTAAAGAAAAGTAACTTAAAATATTTTTTGCTATCTGCACGATTCTTATTAACTTTTCACTGCTAATCCTTCAGAATAAGAAGCAATAAAGCGAGCTTTTATCCAAAAAAGAAGGAAAGGAAAACATTAAAATGAAAACCATCAATAGTTTTTCCACAAACTTTCATTGTATTTTACGTCATAAATGAAAGTAATGGGTCAACTCTGCAAGGAGCGGTATTTCGTGGCATTTTTTTTCGAAAACTCCATGAGCCGCGTGCATCATCGTAGTTTTGCTGAAAACTCGTTTTGATTGACATGTCAAAGGAATCCTTACCACACCAATCTTCGGCTCACCAAATTTTGGATTTTTACTTTTTCCATATACGTAGTATAGGGGAAAGTGTTGTATTCATGAAAAAAACGACTTCGAGATTTCAACGGAAATACACGTTTTCAGGTCCCCTGAACACGTTTTGACCATTTTCTCGATGATATCTGTGGGTGTGTGTATGTGTTAGCTTTTTGTGGGTGCTTTAACTCAAAAACTATTAATCAGGTCAACGCGAAATTTTATATTCAACATTTTTTAAAAATCAGAAGAACTGATTAGTTTTTGGTAAAAATCAGTCAAACGGAAGTGGGTGTTTACTCTTGTCACTTATCCGTTATTTGGAAATATTTACTTTAATATTTGATAAATATAAAAATATACTTGAATAAAAGTTGTAGGAAATTTAAGTTTTTACAACCTTTGTTTGAAATATTTTTCCATATAATGCATTGTTTAAAAGATATCTTATATTTTTAGCTGCCACCACCACGCCACCTAAAGATTACTATTGTAAACAATTGACGCTTAGTTACGTCTTAGTAACGCTCCTTTTTTTTCTTAATTGTTGGAGCTTTGTGGCTATATCCAATATCAGAAGGCTATGGTTTGAGTTTATTTCTGTTCTTTGTAAAGTCTATAATTTCCTCGCAGTTTCTTAAAATATTTATTTTTATGTAACCTATTTGGAATTTTTAAAAATATTACAGATATGGAGAAAGTCATGTAGTGGCCACATCAGATTTTTTTTACATATTGTCTGATACGGTATTATGGTTGGAGGATTTTTTGCCAAGACACCCTCCATATACTGGAGATTTGTTCCCAAACTTTCATTGGTGTTTAAGAGACTTTCGGAGAAAAATAGTCAATGAGAGATTTTTTGCAGTTTTTTGTATATACACCCGTAATTTTTCCTTTACTCAGGCTACTTTTATTCAATACACTCGTTTTCGAAATTAATCGTAGCTGCTCTGATTTAACAGTAATATATCAGGTATTTACGGTCATTATGTCACTATAATCTGAGATGAATCGGAAATGAAGATGGATTATTATATCAATATGTCAGGGCGAAGAACTAAAGGATAAACTGCAGTGTCTCGAAAGGAATTGGTTATTTTTAACGTCCACTATTCATACGTTGTTTTTCGACAGTTTTTCTTGAAGCGTCTATTCTACTTACAAGTTACATTCAATCTTTAAAAATTATTGTTAATTAAAAAGTAATATTCTTAAATCTATCGTTAAACTACGCTATAAAATCGTTAAAGATGTCTCCTTACAAATTAGCAGCCGAAAGGAATAGAAAGAAGCAAATTTATGGATGAAATACGTAATTCATATTAGGCGTTCTTTACCAGCGAAGCGGTAATAGCGAAGGCCGCCACACTCCGAAATCTACGCCATGTGGCGCCATGCTGTGCTATGCTATAGACCAGAGATGTAAAAACATACGGCCCGCGGGCCAAATTTGGCACACACATTTTGTGCAGCTCGACAGGATTCAACTCGGCTAATGATTTCCTTTTGCGTAAAAAATACAAGTAAAATTCGTTATGGATATTTATCGCATGTGTGAATAAACATTCTCTCCTATGAAAGTAAACAAAGCTCCATTACTTTCAGCACTGACAGATCAGAGTTTGAGAGACATTCTAAGAACAGCAACTATCAGCATTACTGCGGGTATACGTGGAATTGCGAGAAAAAAACGGCGAAACATCTCCCATTGAATAACTAAATTATATTTGTTTGTCACCTCATTTTTGTAGAATAAAAATTGCATGTAAAAGTTTTTAAGGTAATTACTGAATCTACAATAGTGTACTTACATTTTTTATGTACAAAACTTCGATAGCGTGGCCTAGAGCTCTGCACGGCCCGGCCCATACATATTCGGACCCGACCTTGCCCGTGGCCCATTTAAAGTCCCTCGGCTCCAAAAATGTAATTTTCTACCAACATCAGTAGGCTATTCAATGAATTAAAATGGATTTCTTTAAATCCACATATTTGTATGCCTTGGAAGACCACAAAAAATAACAAATTACTATACAAAGTACACAAATACTAGGAGATCCGCGGGATCTTTAGCCTCTCTCAGCATAGGGCTGGTGGGGAGAAACAGATATTCAATATTATTATCGTCTTCATAGTTCTCCTGCACTTCATAGAGTGGGGATGTAAATTTGGAATAGAATTGAAAGCGCTGCCCTAAGCAGTAAAATATGTGTGAAAGAAATGTAAATTTAAGAAACGCACCAAATACGGAGCTAATGGCAAATGAACCTGAGCCTTGCCTCCTCGTTGAGACAGCAGTTATAGTAGAGCAGACAAACAAATCAACAGACAAAGTGTACAGGGACTCAACAGGAGAGACCGCGCCAACGCAAATTGCGCGCATCTGGGAGGATCTCTGTACATTTTAGAAAAACTTTTATTTGACGTTTTCTTAACCGGTTGATGTTTTCCGTATGTATGCTAAATTTCGTTTTCATTGGATAAGATTTGGAAATTGGCGCAATGCGCTGTTTCCACTGCTCGTGCGGCTGCGAATCGGAGTATTCCGCTCACGTTCGGGTTATTTCGCTTTGGCTACGACGCTATGTTGCCAAGTTTCCAATTTCGCTCAGTTCATCGGTAGCTGCTGACGAGTGAAGTTCTATGCTCCAATAGATCTGGATTAAGCATGTTCATGTTTTCCGCCGTCGCCGAAATACGATTAAAAAGTGTGAGCAATCGTGTCAACATCGCTCGTCAAGAAATTTTGAGCGGAGAGGGAAATTTACGACCTCTTATTGGCTGATATTTTCTTCCCCTCCCCCCACGACTGTAGACACGCCTCACCCGCACGAAATGCAGGAATGGACTATAACGCAAATTGCGCAGTAACCATAAGGATGGTATTATAGAAAAACTATAGGCAGACGACTCTACGTTATTTGTACATGCACACGAAGTTTGGTGAAAATCAGACGGAGACAGAGATGGCAGTTATCGTAGAACAAATAAACAGACAAAATGCACAGTGACTCAACAGGAGAGACCTCGCTTCGCTCGGCCAAAAATCTTGTGCAGATCGTATACGTACATTTCGGACACATTAAAATATTTCGACGCGTCAAAGCCCAAAAATTTTTATAGTAAACTTGATATATCCAGCAATTTTTAAAGCCCGGCTCGGGCCCGTAATGTATTCTAGAGGATTGGCCCGTTCTCGGCACTTGCAGGACTTGAGCGTGGCCCGCCTAGGTACAATAAAGGTCGATTTTGGCCCGTGTCAACTTTTGAGTTGTGCACCTCTGCTATAGACCCTCGTAATGCGAGGGGGCGGAAGTTTCGCCTAGGACGCAAAATACCCTTGCACTGGCCCTAGCAGAAAATGAGTGGAGTGCGCATGCGTCACCAAAGACATGCCATAAAAATCGCGCGATAGGCGACTGCCGTTAGACGTGTCGAGGTGTTACGGTAAAAGTACATAATCGGGAAATGTGTACATTTACCGGTAAATGTGTACATTTACCACCAAGAGCGGTAAATTTAAGTTTAAGTAACCGGAAATACGTTTTATCCGTACATTTCCCGGTAAATGTACACTTTTACCGATGTGCCTTGGTAAATGTGGAAATAAGTAAGAATGAGAAATGCTACACTTAAATAATTACGTTATTTTATAACGAAAATCATCGAGGGTTCGGCTACACTGGTATATATTAAGATGAACGCTTCCCAACCCGAATGGGGAACACAGTGAACGTGAGGAGAAACCAAAAACACTTCGACTAACTAACCCAACCCATGTGGGGCCGAGTATAATTTGCCTTCATGTTCAAATTTAGTTTAGTTAGTTGTGCACATTTACCAGGAAATGTACACATTTACCGGACAACGCACATATACCGTACTTCTAAACTGCAAAAGATGTTCGCGACGCCGCCATGTTGTGGCCTGTGTTGCGACGTTTATCCACATTTACCAGTGTCTCTAGGTAAATGTGTACATTTCCCCAATCCAATCGGTAAAAGAATGTTATCCTTACATTTACCGAACTTGGTGGTAAATGTGCACATTAACCGGGAAATGTACACATTTATTAGACTACGCACATTTACCGTGACAGAGACATGGCGACATACCCATAGCGTAGCATAGCGCCTGGTGTGTGGAACTAGCTACCTGCTGTAGGGAAGCGATGCGTAGACATACCTAGCGCAGCTTTCGGTGTGTGGCGGCCTTCATGGGCACCCCTGGTCAGTCCGTTGTTACTTTAATCTGCAAAACCACTAACAATTTTAATACACGTCCGATTTCGCCTGTTACAGCAGCATCAGGTGATAAAAATTGTGGAAATTTACATGCTTCTTTTTTATATAAATGGAATCTTTTCACGAAGTGGATCCTATCCAAGTGGGCTTTGTTCCGTGTATTCCATTTATGAAGTATACTTTTCCATCTTGTGACGTTTCTATTTCTCTAGGAAAGTAAGACGCGACCACTTCAAAAGTATTATTGGCAGGAAATATTTGTGATATATGTAATATACAACTTTTTAATGCCGGAATTTCTCTTTTATATTAAAGACCCTAGTTCTCTTTTATTTGGTATTATCCTGTTTTTCCTCTTATAACCTAGTTAATATTAAATATTAATAAAACATGTACAGGTACCCCTCGTATTACGCGATTAATTGGTTCCGAAAATCTCCGCGTAAAGTGAATTGATAATTATAATTGGTAAAATAAGGATGCGTTCCCCACAATCAACCGCCTTATACAATGTACGCACATAAAATTACTTTACTAATTGCTCCAATTCCACCGGTCTTGCGATTGCATTGTACGCAGTTTTTATTTTGATGTTTTTGAAATCGCGTTATGGCGAAAACGCGTAAAGTGAGATCGCGTATAACGAGTGATACCTGAATATCATCGTCATAGGTGGTCCGTTGGCAGGTCCGTGATTATTCATGTTTAAACCTGGTTCTCCACCCACTCCTATTTTCCGCAGTCTTCTTCCTGTCTTGATAGCTCTCTTTCCCTTTCATGTCGTACATCAGCTGCAATCCTTACCTTCCTCTCTCTCTTTCCAGAATGGAAATAGGCTTATAGTTTTGTCGTTGTGTCTGTCTGTCTGTCTCTCTGGTGGCTGTCAGTCCGTCCCCCTTATTAACTTTTGAACCAATGGACCAATTTTCATGAAACTTGATGGAAATCTCATGCTACATAGGTCAAGCTTCCGAGGATAGTTTTTGTTGCGAAGATTGAAGTTCTGGGTTCGATTCCAGGAACTATCCTTACTATTTGATTTACATAGGAAATCTGAAATCCACCGTGCAGAGTAATTTTCTCCTGCACATTAAAATATCTTAGAATTGTAATATCAGAGCGAGTTTTGTACTGTTCGCTGAGGAAAGAAATAAAGATTCTGATTTTTATGCTCATCGATTGTATTTCTTAGAATTTCGCGTAAATACTGCGATTTTGCAGTTTTTATCACTCATTACGAGAGTGTTGCCATAGCGACAACTATTGTTGGACTCAAATTCGGTATATTCTAATGCGTACACAGGTTATTTTTGCCGCAGATATACGCGTGATCAATTTAATATTCCGTTCGAATGTATTTTTAGTATTTTATAACGCTAAATTCTGAAATATGGGAACAAAAAGATCTACATATCCGCGATGACTTTAAAGCTATTAAAGCCAATGTAAGTATTAAATAAATGATTAAGTGGAAAGTAGGCATCATAAGTTCTGTTTGGATCATACTGTTCCTTCCAGTTTTCCTTATAACACGTCTCTCTCTCTCTCCTAAAGTAATGCCCGATTCCGGTTCGCCTTCCTCTTTCTTATAATCTGCATAACCATTCGCTTCTCTCCTATTCCTTTTAGTACTTCCTCGTTTTTCATTTTATCTGTCCATTTATCTTCAGCATTTTTCTCCATGCCCACATTTCGAAGCTTTCCAAATAATTTTTATCATTTCGGCGTCCAATTTTCTGCCCCATGCATAACATTTTATCAACTTCTCCTTTATATTTCCCGTTAGCAGAAGTTTTTTTCTTTTGCTATTATAGTCCTTATTTCATATTCTTAAACTTGTTCTAATGGCTTTCCACTAATAATTATGTTCAAGTTTTCTTCTTTGCCCGATATACGCTTGATCTTGGATTTTTCTATATGTATTTCTATTCTATATTTTATACCTGTTATTACCAGTCTAGTTATCATTTTCTGGAGTACCATTTCTTTTCTTGCTAGAAGTAGGTATGTACTTCTTCATGCGCGTATTTTACGATTCTTATAATTTTTCCTCCAATTTTTAAAATCACCTGTGCCTTCTATCTCTTCTTGAATAATGTTCTCCATATACCTATTATATGTTTTGAAGAGTTTGGATGTTTAGATGCTTGTGCGTTTGTTTGTTTATAGAACTCCTCCTAAACGATAAAAGCTACAGCAACGCTTTTTACGGTACGATTCATCCTTACATCCTAACTTAATAATGGGCAAGGTTTGGCCAACTTCATGTTTTTCTTATGGGTTATTTTTCATACCACTGTTCAATTTCAATACCCCATAAGAATAGCACGGGATTCAGTGCAAGACAGTCAAAAAATGCTTTTTAAAATTACTTATTATAGAGATACGAAATCAGAACGAAAAATTTTCTATGGCTAAAAGAGTTAAGTTTATAATTTTTGAAGACAGAATTCAAATCTGTGCCGAATTCGCTTATTAATCGGTTTTAATCGCAGAAAAAAAACCTTTTTTTCTGGTTTCGACAATGTAAAATGCTAATTACCATGGCGACGAGCTCAATGCTTTCAAATGGGATATGATATCGTATATGTTACGATAGCATTGATTTAATGTTTTTAATGGGAACATAATATTTGAATCGTTATTTTTAAATTGTATGTTTAAGTAGTTTACACTAATAATTAACTCGGAACAAAAGCGCCATTAGTGTTACCAATTCATATAGGGTATTTATATCTTATCATTCAAATACGATCTCGGCTAATATTCAACGGATTCCCATGAAATCAGCGATTACCATCTTATAATTGTCAGCGAAATTTGTTTTTTTTCATCAACTTTGGAAATTAATAAAGTGAAAGATATCACAGGTGGTAAAATATGAAAACTTCTATAACAGTTCTTTAATTTCGAGCAAAATATAATCGTTAACTTCTTCCTCCCTTAAATACCTTTATGTACATTTTGCTTTCTCATCAGTTGAACATTTATATGCATCAATTAAGCCAATTATACTTATTAGATTATAACAACACTTTCGATGTCATACTAACACAGTTTTTATCGCCAAAATCGATTTCAAAGTCCGGGAACTAATTTTGTTTGGTAGGTTTGACTTTAAAATATTCACGTGACAAATTAGACCCACAAAATCAGCCTTTGCATGGGATGACGTATCGTTAAGCTAAATTTGACTTTCTTCAAACGTGTTTCCACCGGTTGCATCCCTAGAACTTGCGATTCCTGCCCAAGGTTTTAATGTTTTTGAGATTAATGGCCACAAAATATCATGCAGTTTCTTCCCATGAAAATCAATTCGAGTGACATAACTATATTTTAAAAGTTATTCCATCGATTGTTTATTATGATTATTTGCTAAAAAAATACAGTCGTCAATTTGTCGATAAACTATGCGAGAAAAACTTATTTATTTGGGCAAAAGATGGGAAGATAAGAAATGTTGCATTACAATAAAAATTAAATTGGTTTCATTACTTGATTTTATTCTCAAATCTTTCTCAATATTTTTTGTCTTAACTTAAAAACCCAAGCAAAGCCGGGTACTTTCAGCTAGTATTGAGTAGGATCGGCGATATGTCGATATTTACCCCCCTGGTGACATCTCTAGGAAATCCTGGGCCACTCTCTCAAAGTCGTAAACCTAATTAATTTATTTCGAAATCACTTTCAGTCCTTCCGATCCATGACTTTAAGTTTCTCTGCCGGTATCCCATCGCTGCCTGTAGCTTTTCCTTTTTTCAGCTTCTGTATCGCTTTGTCTACTTCGCTTTCCATGATACTTATTGTTAGTCTCAAGTTGTCTTCATCAACGTCGTCTCCTTCTTCCAGTTCTATTTGCTACGACCTTGCCTGCTTGTTGTTTGTATATGCATATAAAAATATTTATTTATAAGGAAAAGTTACACAAAAAGACTTTCAGTACGGCATAATTCAAATTAGAAGTTACTAATTACGAGAAAGAACTAATATTTGAAATTCGCTAAAATTGAGGCATAGCTACTATAAAATTTTCCCATTGAAAATTAGTGTACTACTTGATGTGAATTCTCTCTAGAGGGTATAATCTATCAAAAATATGAATTAATCTGATTCGTTCACAGAACTTTAAAAGAAGCATTCTCAACTTAATGTGTCTGTTCATTTTTCTCATAAAAATGGAATAAAGCTTCAATAAAGCGTTTGTTATATTTTCGTGGATTTTAATGGAATTCTAAAATATTAAACCCATAAAAATTAGTCCAGTGATGAAATGAGTAATACAGGCGTAAATAAACAGGTACGGATCAATTTCAAAAAGCACTTCACATCTTAAAAAATATTCACATAACATACACCAGCATTGTATCACGTGATTCTACTAAAATTAATAGAGTATCATTTAGTTGAGCTATATTGAATTTAATTAAATTTTGTCTTAACTTTGTTCAATATAGTTGTGTTCGTTTATTGCTAACTCGCTAATGGAGGATTTAATTTTTCAAAATGTTTCAGATTCCTATTTTCACTCGTGTAAGTATATTCCTTTCATTCGCTTGCGTGACATGATGCTATTTATGGGTTGAACTCTCTGTTTAATAATGTCAGTTAATAATAAGCTCAATTTATAAATTAAATATAAATAAGATGAAGACAAGAATGTAGACTGATACATTTTAGTATTATATATATTCCTTCTCGCATATAGCGTAACGAATGTTGTTTACATTGGTTTCTATGAAATTTTTCCTCTCCTTCCTTCTCTCTCTCTCTCTGTCGCATTAAAAACATTCAAAGCACGCTTTCACCAATAAGGAATCTAATTACAATAGAATTTCGAGGTTTAACAATTTTATTGGTTGGCAAGGCAACATCCCCTTAAAATGGCAAGATATCTCAAAAATAAGTGAAATAAACGTTTAACATGAGGAATTACGAATTGTAGACGGAAAAAGATGAACAGAATAAGAACTACTGTAATTTTTCTTTAAAAATGGTTTAAATCGAAGATGGTAGGATAGTTTTTTTAGGCTGGATTACAAAGGAAACATAGCCTTATGAAATGGTCCTGTATGTGTGTGTGTGTGCGTATGTGTGTGTGTCCCCTACTAACTATTTTTGCATCAATTGACCGATTTTCATGAAACTTGATATGAGGCTCGTGCTGCCGGGGCCCACGTCCTGCCTATATTTTAATTGGCGAAAATTGAAGTCTCAGGTTCGATTCCAGGATCGTTTTTCCCTATTTGTTTTACATAGGAAATCTCAAATCCATCGTGCAGAGATGTTTTCTTTAATACATTAAAATATCTTAAAATCGCAATGTCGGATCGAGGATTCTACTGTTGTAAGGGGAAACGAATGTAGGTTCTAATTCTTATCACCAAATTTAGATAATTAATCGTATTTTCTTGAACTAAATTATAGCGTTTTTTTCGATTTGAATCGCATTTTATCGGATTGTTGTCATGGAGACGATTATTACCGAACTCGGCTTGAGCATAGACGAGTGAACAAATGGGTTATTTTCTTTTCCACACGACTACTCTTCAGCAGTGGACAGTTGATCCATACATATTACCGTATAAACACGGCATTGTTTTTAGTATTTTAATCCTTATAATGCTCTATTATTTTTTTCCCAATTCTACTCTATCATTGATAAACTATGAACTATAAGTGGTATTTACGTTATGAGAATTCCTTGGAATGACTAACACATACTGAAACATTTCCTGTAAATATAAAGTAATCAATTTGGACGTCAACTTTGGGAAACCAGTCTGCATTTGTCCTGGTTTCAACATCTTGTTCTAATTTAGATCTGAAAAAGAAAATATAAGCCTGCACGTTGAAAAGTCGATATTTACGTGTTATCTTATGGAAACTGAAAATGTCATCCTTGGAGTTGAACCCAGGACCACTTTCGAGTTTTTTTTGTCATCACCTTAAATGGAGCATTCCAAATTCCAAAAATGTATCTCTATCCTCTATCGAGTTATTTGCATTTTTATAGCGTGATAGAGCGAGCCACATAGGGACAGAAGAAGTCTCTTATAGATTTTAAATTGTTTTTAAATCTCTTTCATACATTTTCTACCCTCAATTTTAACTTTGTGGGAATTGCAATATAGGACACATTATCAGTTGGTTGTTATCTCCACATTGTCAACATCGAGGAAAGACCGGTTACTCAAGTCAAAGTGCATCTGAATATTGAATCTGCTAACAATTTGTCGCAAATATTGTATCACATGTCATTGGGATTTGTAAAAGACTTAGATATTTACGTTGTATCAATAATAAAGACCATGTTTAAATGAAAAATGGTGTATTAAATGTTAAAAATGGGAAATCATTCTTATTCCCGGGTTCCCGGGATCCCGGGGATATTTGCAAATCTAATTCCCGTTTCGCGGCAAACAAAATATCGCCATAAACCCAAAACTCTAGAAACGACGAAAGCGAAACCAAAATAAAAATGATAAGCGCATCAGATGGTTTTTGACAAAGATAGAAAAATAAAATAAATACGCATAAAAACTCTCCTAATATGATTCTGACTTGTTTTTTTAGAGAGGAGTGGTGATGCGGCGACAAAGGTCAGCTTAGGCATTACTATACAACAGTGGTGGCCTAGCCTACATGCCCTCGGAGCCACATACGATGAATTTCAGAAGTTTGAGAGCCGCATGACGTTCTGCGTTCATAAATTTACGAAAAGTAAAACATAACCTGTATCCAAAGCAATTCGGATATAATGCATGCCCATTAGGCATCCCAAACACGTCTCGAGTCACACTATGCCATTGTGTCCTGTAGCCAAAAACGTTGACACGCCTCTGCAGGGAAATTTAAAAGAGCCGCATGCGGTTCGCGAGCCACGGTTTGGCCACGTCTTTTATATACTATACAATATTATTGATTATTGTAAAACATCTTTTAGATGCAGTAATTGATTGAGATAGAAATTTTAAAAATCAAATAAAAAAATTATTAATATAAATACATATTATAACCAATGCTACCCAAAATTAGAACTCCCTGGTCGAACAAAAGTATGTGCAAAATTTTCGTTTTTGCATTGAGATTCTAAACCATATGCTCAGATATGCATCATTTACAAAGAACATCACAATATAACATAGACATCAACTTTACTACAATTGGAATCCCTGGAATTAAGCTCTTTTCACAAACGACGCATGTGCAAAGCGACGCGACCAATAACGAGACATGTTCCTAAAGCCATTGAAGACGAATAAGGGAAGCAGCGTTTAACGTGGTGACATATAACGGGTATAACACATAATTGTTATGCTGAGCGTATTTCATATACAGTTTCATTAATGGTATTGTTAATGACCATCAGCATTGATATTACAGCAATTGTGGACATTTCAATTTTGGTAAGTTCTCGGGAAATGGATTGACTAAAGGATATACAGAGACATAAATCGACATATTGATACTAACTTTGGTTTATATAATATTTTCATTGCATTTAGTACACGGATGACGGACGTAAACGTGAAACTATAGGTAATTTTAAAAAATAAAAATTGTAGGAAAATTTACGTAATTTGTTTAAAAATTAAGGAACGTACCTGTTTTAATTTTGACAGTATTTCCCAGCAATTATTTATTTGAAATTCAGTAAAACTATAGCTTAAAACTATAATTATCTTTATCATTATAAATAATCTTTTCTACTACAAAATATTGCATAATTTCAAATGAGGAATCAATTCCGAAATTCAGATATTTCAGTGAATTCTTATTAATAGTGGGATATCCCTTTATAAAAAAATGAAAAAAGATACCACTAAAGAGCTCTATTGATAGCTGGAAACCACGGCATGAGCCATGCAACTCCTTCTGCTATTAGACGCTTAAGTAAAACATGAGTTCCTCAGTAGTGATTTCATCATTTCATACATCAGTTCTTAATTGACAACACTGTTTCATTCTTTCGTCTACTTTTTTATCTAATGGCGTTTGATTTTTTAAATTATTCATTTGTGTCTGTGTTGATTTAATAATTCGTCGCCAGTAAACGATGTCAAGATTATACATTCCTCGTCGACTGAGGCGATTCTTGCTCAAATTTAGTTATATTTATGCTTTAAGCAAGAGGTTTTTATTGTGCGTCTTAATTAAATGCAGTATGATGACAATCAAAGTGTATGATTTCTTTTAAAACAATGCTTTTCGAATGTGAGTTATTGAATTATGAAGTAATGGCTGCGTCTGCAGTAATAGTGTTTAGTCTATTCTTTTGTATGCTTGTCTTATATTATTTTAAAATAGATATTTCCGAGAATTTTTAAGTCTAATGTTCTTGATCAGGAACGAAACTCCTCATTTTAATATTGCGTCTATGAAAAATAGTGATCCGCTTTTCGTGGCGGTTTCCAGGAATGTAGCCTGACGTAAAAAAGAGGGCTGCCTGCATTTACTTTTTCAATTTTTTATGTTTAAGTGCTTATTCTTGAATTTATACACACATTTTTATGTTCATCTATTTAACGCAACTTTTTTATGTAAGCAGAATTAGATTAACTATTGGATTCAGGGCAAAAGAAAAGCTTAATTCTGTATTATTTTAATTTAATCGATTTTTCAAATTTACGGTATGTAAAATATCAATTTTTTCGCATGGCTTTTCAATACGGCAGTTAAAGATTTATTTGATTTTTTAAACGCTATAAATCGATGTTTTATATATATATATATATATATATATATATATATATATATATTATTGAAAATAGGACGTGTTGCTCTTTCTAATGCATTTATTTCGTTATTTTGCGATGGAGCTTGAGCATATTTGTTTGCAGACATGGTAATTTCCGTATCATTCCACTAAACTTGATCTTATCAAGGAATTATCTTAACTTAACCAGCAGATTAACAAGAGCCGTCCCAATAATAAATGAAATTTTTAGAATCATAGATCGTCCTACCATCTGACGCGCTACTTCGTTATTTTTCGAACGCCCTGATTAGACGTTAATCGCATCAAATACAACGAATAACTCCATTTGTATTATTTCGCTGGCATAATTTTCGCCACGTAATTCTTTCGCCGCAGCAGCGACACATCCCACGCTGGCGAGTGGCGGAGGTAACAGAATAGCGTCTCGCAAACCTCCCCTCCCCCTCACCACATCTATTCCCTCCCTCCTTCCGCAACCCGTCTCTCGCTACGTCCCCTATCCTTCTCAGGGTATTAGCCGCGCCCACTCTAATAACTCACTTCCCCCACCTCCCCTCCCATCTCCCCCGCCCCTTCCTCGAGCAAGCACGCACACGCATAAACCCCTTTCCCCGTCCCGTCCCCGCCCTTGCCCCACACCCGCTCCCGCCCGCCGCATCTCATCACCCCCTTCAACCACTCCCCGACGCCTTTCAGACGAACCAGACGCCCCCTACTCCTCCCTCATTCTACCACCCACACCACAGGGACTTGCTAACAATCCTTCCCTCTCAGCCACCCCTCACTCGCCCTCTCCCTCTTCTCCCCACCCTCTTTTTATCCACCTCCCTCCGCCCGTCCACCACGTCCCTACTTTTTCACTCATATTTCCGCACCTCTCTTCTTTTCCTTCTTATCTTTCCTCTCGTTTTTCTTTCTACTCTACATTTTCCTCCCGGCTTTCTCTCTCTCAATCTCCTCTTTCTCGTCCTCCACTCGGCATTTATCCGTCCCACTCTCACCTCTTTCCTCCTCTCGTTCTTTGTTCACTCGCGTCAATTTGCCACCGAGAGGGCACCACTAGCAGGCGAAAGCCAGTTGTACCTCCCGAGCGCGAGCGGCCAAATCATCGCTTGTTATTTTTCACCTCTGGACCATTCTTGCGTGCAGCCGTATCGGGATAATAAAAGTGAGAGAGAGAGATAGAGGGAGAAAGGAGGGTGTCTGCCGCTGTAGCTTACCTCGCACACCGCTATTAGTTCAAATTCCCTCTTTTTCCTCCTACGAAACACTCAACCTGCCCACTCACTCCTTCTCTTCCTACTCTCGTGTCCTTTTTACGCTATCTTGTAACTCTCTCTCTTGCAAGGCATTTCTCTCTCCTCTCACATTCTGCCCCTGTCTCCCCAAGTGCCTCTTTCTCTATCCTTTATAGTTTTTTCATTCCTATCTGATGGATTTTCTCAATATCCAGCAAGTTTTCATTTTTCCTGGCAAAGTGATCACGGTAGTTACGTCTGCGCAATTCTTTAACTCGAAAAATAAAATGGGACGAATTTTTCACGGTATAATTCTTCGACCGGCGATTCGATTCTATAAGAACAGAGCGAAGCAGTTATAAGAGACAATTAAGAAAACTGTATCCACGAAACATTTGAGTAAGTCTTGAACTGTAATTTCTTGCAAATAGTCGTACTCAAACAACTAAACCTAGTGATGATTCTAATAATTTGCGTCTTCTTCACTAGACCGTTTTTTGTGTACATGATCATTTACATGGTTCAACTCTGAAGGCGAGCTCGATGATTTTACATAGGTATAATGTTGCTCGTAGCGCAACGAGTGGATTACGGTCTTGGAATAGAACACGTTAGGCAAAACCGCGTTGGGCAAATTTAATATCTTATGGCAGTGGTGTCCAAACTGGAGTTTGCATAAGGTTCTCTTAGGTTTTCGAAGATGGAATTTGTTTTATTTTTAATTTTATTCATGGGTTTAATTAGATTGAAATTTATTTTTGCGCAAATAAAATAAATATAATATTTTTCAATAAATGGTACATTTTATATTCATTCGTTAATGAGTAGGGTTAAGGGGCTCGCAATAAGGCCGGCTGACTAAGGGGGAAATCACACATGCATTATGAGTATGTGTATGTGGAAATCACTGCCTTATGAGAAAAAAAATGTTCGTATAGCCCACGAGCTTTCTCACGTAAAACAGATACGTGAAATTGGATGCGCGCCTAATTGAAGACAGCGCACAAATACACTTGATGCGTGCAAATAAGTGTCGCATTTCTTTAACCGTGTATCTATATTCAAACCCGCTTTGGAAAAGGGATTACTATATGCAGATTGAATTGATTTTTTGGAATAACTAATTTCGGAAAGTCTCTTGTTTGAACGTTTTGGGCATTTTTCATCCAATGGGACAACTATCGCTTGCCAATTTTGTTTCTTCTCATTACTGAATGTGTGTTGGCACTTCACTTATGAATGTGCGTTGGATTTGAGAAAGAGATAACTATTTTCGGTTGGCATTCATCCTCCTCCATCCGGATTCTGGGCAGATGCGTTGCTATGGTGCGGGTGGATGGTACGGCGGTAGAGAAGGGGAGCTAGCCGTAAAGGGAGTGTGGATGAGTTGCGGCTGGGAACGGGACGCAGGGAGTTGTAGGGGGAAGAGGGGACGGGACGAGGTGGCTGCGTGGAAAGCGATACTTGGCGCGTGGCGCGCTCATCGGCGTAAACCGAGACTCACAAGCTCTCTTTTTACTCATCTCTCTTATCTCCATCTCTTCATCTCCCATGATCAAAACAAATAAGAGAGGTTTTCAGGAAGTATACACGGAAAGTATTATAGATACATTTTACTTTATGTAGTGCGTTCCGGTCTCTCTTTGTTCATTTTGAGAAGCCACTGTAGTATCGAAACGGCGATCTAATGTGAACATCTCCACGAATACAGGTAATATTTATGGACCGGAGTCTATCTACTCAGTGCTGTGCTGCTGGGTGTTCACGGGGGTTCGCGCGAACCCCTTGATCAAGTTTTGTTCTGCTCGGCGAACCCCTTGATCAACTTTGATTTTAATAATTTTGTATTCGGAAAAAAATTATTATTATCTACTTTGTTAATTGCTAGGTATACTAAATTCCTAAACATAAAAATGATAAATTAATAATACAATGTAATTAATCTTTATTAATTTATCTGTATTCATTTATATTGTATTTATTGTGTGTATTTATATTATTTATTTACTGTATCTGTATGCATTTTGTATTCACGCACTTTGCAGACATAAGATAAGCGCATTAATTTATTGCACATAAATGAAAGCATTAAAAACTGTATCTGCCACTCACGAACTGAATGTAGTAAGATGGCCCCGCGCGCACTCAAATAGGCACACGCCCAGCTACCCCTGTGCCGTTACAATCAGCATTCGACGTTGTATAAAGTTCAGTGTCTGTGACCTGTGGTACTTTGTTGTTTGCAGTTTGGTGTTTGTTTCTGTTTGACTTCAAGGTAAGTAATTTTATCATATATCTTTTAATATTAATTTGGGAAAAAAAACATGGACTGTAGCGTGAATCTTATGTTATTATGAAGTGTAGGTTATCTCGTTAGTACTTACAATTAGTAAAGATTTATGGCAAAAAATATGTAATTTGATAGTGAAATCGGATATTTTACTAAATTTAGATTTCGAGTAATAATAAAATGTCACAATTTTTAAGTACAATGGTATTATTACACAAATTTAGATTATTTATTCCCAGAACTATGAAACTACAACAGACGTTATTTGACGTTTTCAAGAAGACGTTCAAACTGGAAAATGAGATATCAAAACCAGAAGCGTCAGAACCAGATGCACATTCATCGACTTCCTCTTCTGTAACTGAAAATACAATTCTTGAATCCAATAATACTCTTACACCATCAATGTCATCATGTGTGGTATCAACTTCCGAAAGTGTGTCCCATTTTCCAGATTGTGAAACGGAAGAAACGAATTTACCAGATTGTTGGACTTTAAATCAATACAATGCGTTTAAACAAAAATATGATGGACTTATTTTGAAAAATAAAAAATTGGGTTGCACGATTTGTCAAAAGTATGATACGGCAAATATTCCAGGCAAAAAACATGGATTACACTTATGGAAGAATGGAAGGATTGTTTGGTTGAGCCGTCGGGAGCAGACAAATCCGTTCATCAGGCCACTTTGCGGAAAAAAATGAGTAAACATTTTAATTCAGACTCACATAAAGAAGTTAAGGATATGATGGAGAAAGCGAAAGAAGACGTTCTTCAAAAGCAAGGTGATAAACTGAATGCAGAAATTATTTCAACCACATCAAAAATTTTTAATACAGTTTATAGTTTAATTAAAAGAAATAGACCACTTTCCGACATGGAAGAAGAAGTTCTTTTGCAAATAAAAATGAATTGGATATGGGGTTTGTGTTACATTCACGATACTCTGCAACTAGAATGGTAGAACATATCGCCCAAGAAATGAAAGATAATATAGTGAAAAAATTAACAACAATTCGAAAATTTGTATTATCATTGATGAGACATCAACAATTTCACATCAATCTGTATTAGTAATTTCTTTGAAATTTCAATACGGAAATGAAACTGGGATGTTTTTTTTGGAATTATTGGAATTAGAAAAGCAAATAGCGTCGGAAATTTAGGATGCTTTAATATAGACTCTATATAAGCAGGGTTTTAACAAAGATTATTTGAATAAAAATTTAATCGGTTTTTGTTCGGAGTGTTATGCTTGGGCAAAAATCCGGAGTCAGTACTAGGTTAATTCAAGATTTTCCAAATATAATTATTTGGCATTGCCTAAATCACCGGTTACAACTTGTATTAGATCACTCAATAAGTAATATTAACCAAATTAACCACTTTAAGATATTTTTGGACAAATTATATAAACATTACCATCAATCCAATAAAAACCAAAATGAACTGCAAGCCAAATCCAAGGAACTGGAAATTGAAATATGTAAAATTGGCCGCGTTCTCGGACCAAGATGGGCAGCATGCAGTTTCAGATCTGCAAAGGCAGGCTTATCCGGCACTATATAGCCATTTAAAACAAGATAACAATTCTGGAATGGTCAATAGGTTGAAAAACAAATCATTCTTAAAAGATTTCGCTTTTATGTTGGACATATCACAGGAAATTTCTATTTTATCCGAAGCACTTCAATCTTAGGCTCAAAATAATGTTACAGCTGAAAAATTAATAAAAAGACCGTTATCCAGTATTGAACAACTAAAGGAGTCTCCAGGATATTACGAGAAACAAGTGGAGGAAATTGTAAAGACAGTTTCGTTTTCTCATATTGATTTTGTGGAAATCACTATATATGGGAATTTGCCCCGAGATAAATTATTAAATTAAATTATACTAACCATACGAGACAACCTGATAAACACTGAACATATGTTCAACAAAAAAGACCAACATTATAAATTTTTACTGGCGGTCGGCTCCCAAAGCATTTACGAAATATTTAATGTGTTGGATTCATGTAGCTGGGACATAGAAAAGATATTGTTTCCATGGAAAGACGGAGAAGACAAACTACGGGCCCTTAGCAAAGTAATCAAATATGACATTGATATTAATGACTTCAGAGACTATGTAGAACATGCAATCCATGGCAAGGATGATGTTCATATTCCAAAAACAGGGAATGAAGGTCAAGCCATTTTGAAGAAGATACCACTAAGTTGAGCTGAAGCTTAATGAGGTTTCTCTCTAATGAATAACATTTGTAATGACTAAAGATCTAGTCTTACTGTGAGGCACATTAGTGATTTCATGACAATAAATATAATCGGCCAATCGACCAGTTCATGGAATCCAAAACCGTACGTCAAATCGTGGTCGAAGAAACGTCACTCGGCTGATAATCCGAAGTTTCGTCGCGGAGCGGAGAAGAATTATGACGAAAATCTAAAGCTGCTCTGGGGGATTTTAGAAGATAATAAAAGAGTTCTGTGTTTATAAGTGCAATAAATGAGTTGATTACTGAAAACAGGTTTTTTTCTTTCAAGCCGCCCTCCGCTTCCAATTTTTTTAGCGAACCCCTTGATCAAAAATTAGCAACACAGCACTGGGTTCGGAGCGCGAAACAGATATACATTCTTGTATTATTTGGAGCAAGCCTTAGATATCGGGTGTGCGGATTCAAGTATTTAAGAAGGACGATCTGAGTATCGCTTACCGTCACTATATTGCTCTTTTTCACCAATTTCAACTCATAATATCCGTTTTCATCCACTTAAGACGTTTATAAAAGTGCCTTCCTACATTCGCTTTCATTGTTAATTAATGCATTCAGTTCAAATTCGCTAACATTTAAGTCTACAGAAAAGAAAAGTTTGCAGATATGAATTCTTAAAACATTTTGTAGTAGCAATACGTTTCTTCTCCTAAAAATAAATTTGGGCTATTGATTCCAATATTATTAGCTAACATTTTTCAATAATTTATGACTAAAAAAGAAGTAAAGTACTTAGGCAGAATATGCATAAAAATATTAAACAAAAATATCACAGTCGTTGCAAATTTTACACGTTTCATAAGCTGCGCTTCTTATATTGCAAACTCTAGTCCTATGATGTACTTAATGCTTGAGAGTCGACTTCGGTCTTGCGCCTGCTCTAAACAATATTTGCTAATCAGTCTGGTCACTGATATTTATCGAAGGAAACAATTGTTGTTTACTTCACTCTCTTTAATCAGCATTCACACAAGTAACGCAAGGGGTGCCGGTGGTGTAGTGGTTAGGACGCTGGCTGCTACTCGCCTGCTGCTCGAAAGGGCAGCGGGTACGAATCCTGCGGAAGTAGGATTTCTTCGAGGTCGCCCGACCCCCCGTGTGTGTGGTTTGAGGATACCGCGCAAAGTCAGCGTTCCGCCCTTAGGAAGGGACGTTAAGCCGTTGGACCCCTAGGTGCTCTTCGCCAAGAGAAAGCTAATGCTGGCACCGGGTTTCCCTCCTCCCTTGTGATTGTGTTCCGTATGGAAGGAGTTATGGTTATAATAATGCAAGAGGTTGATTAGCCAAAAATACACAAAAACACACACACAAGTAACACAAGTCCCAGAGAGAAGAGGAAGAATGAGTAGATAGGCATGGGTTTCTCCTTTCAGCCTATGTAACAATATCGACGCTTCTGGCCTAAAAAAATTCGAAACAGAGTGATAGCAGAAACGGAAAACTTTTTATTAAATGTGGACGTCCGCCGGAGAAGGGCCCACTTTTTCGATATGGAGTTATGAATGCAGCGGTATTTTGTGATAGATTACAAGTAAAATAAAAGAAAAATCACACTCCTATGTTGAAAAATAAATTTTTTATTGACCATTACAGATGATATTTAAAAACAGTGTTTTGAGAAAATTGAAACCAAAATCACGACATTTAAAATATGTTCTACTCGTACTTCATTTATGGATATAATTCCTCTGTAAGGTTATTCTTAATAAACCAGAAAATCGTTCTATGCACTTTTCCAGTTATCGATATTTTTTACCCTTTTTCACAAAAATGCTGATATCTCCGAAACTAAAATCGACAAAGTGGACCCTTTTCTGACGGATATCCATATATATATATATATATATATATATATATATATATATATATATATATATATATATATATATATCGAGAAAAATTAATATCATCACCACGTTATTTAGAAATTAATTTCTCTTTCCAAGTTGGAAATATTTTTTCCCTATACCGTAATTTAGAGTTAAGGAGACATTATTTTCACATTGAAATTTCGCCGTTATATCCAGCATCAGTTTTTAGTCTCTTGTAAAAAAATTGCATCACGCATATCTATTAAACTAAGAATACTTGACATAACCACGCAATGTGTGATTTTTTGTATATTAGATAGCAGCTGCTCTAAATTAGCTTCAACTTTCTTAGTGATTAAAATTTTTACCTCAAAGTATAAGAACAACAGGAAAAGCCAGAATATTGTGTGTTGAATTATGTTACACAACAAAATTCACGGATGTGATTATGTAATTAGCGGTACCTTTGTAATGTAAATTATATTGTTCCATTATCCAGAGTTTAAAAGTTAACCTTTTCAGAAGATATTTATAAGTTTCTATGATTTTTGTTTATTTCCTTCAAGTTGGACAGACGAATTTCGTACCATTTAGCGCTTTTTTCTAAAAAATCTTGTATTCGGTTTGTTCGTCCGTCTGTCTGTATGGGCTGTATCTCCGAGACCCTAAATTCTAAGGAGGCCAAAATTTCAGGACTGATTGGTCTATAAAACAGCTAAACATGATGGATCTAGAGTCAACGGCTGAGGAGTAATCGAAAAAATAGCTAAAAAGTACATGCCACTACAAATGTAGGCATCCGACAACACATCGTTTCTGCGATTCTTTACTTCGATTTAAAGATAGCAGTCGGTGAAGAAAAGGACCTTATGTAATTTTCTCTGCAATTATTCCTTTATTTGTTTTTCATTTATTCTTCCTTTCGAACTTCGAGACTCATGGAAAAACCGTTTATATAATTTGGATTCATATTTTTAATTATTTTTTCTGCAGTTTTACCAGTTCACGATCATTTCCAATCAGTGTTTTAATTATGATTTAGCACTTTAATTTATCGCCGTTTACAGTCATTGTGTTTCCATTTCTGGCTGCTGAAATAATTCATCCTGTTAAAAAGGGTGTCCATCATGCCATCCTTTTTTTAATTTTCCTGATAGTCTTTGATTAAACTATTGTACCCAGCTCATATTTCACATCAGCAACTTAATATAAAAGAAAAATCTTAGCTAGGCAGTTTCGTTATATAACTAGATAAAATATGCATTTTAAACTATCGGTGTCAACGCAATAAACATTTTCTATAAGCCTTTCAAAATTATTATAAAAATCAATAATTCTGTATGGAAGTTGTGTTATGTCATTTTTAAATTTTGCAATTTAAAGTTAACTTACAAAAATAAATCAACTTTAGGAAGAACATTTATTGGAAGCATTTGACCATAAATTTGTCTGAAATGACCAACATGGAAATTTTTTCTTGGGATATAGCACTGAACTCATTCATAGCGGTCAAATTTACGCATTTATTTATGTATGAATACTTAAAAGAAAATAGTGGTAGTTGAATGTATTTTCCATTATTTCTCTCACATTTGCAGGGTTAATGCAAAATATTATCGTTGCCGTGAGTTTTCATGGATGGTAAAGAAAATCATACAGAAGAATTCTGCTATAAATATGAATAATTTGAACCATTTGTTACAAAATTATCTTCAGTTCTTCTTTCTCTCCTGCTCTGTTAATTTTAAGTGTTAAAAAGTGTTACAGATTTAATTTTAATAAATTTCAGCCCTGCTGCATTTTATAAAATAATCGTACATTAATTTTTTTTCTCTCTCTCTATCTCCCTCTCTCTCCAAGATTTAACGCAATTGTCCCATCGCTTAAAATATGCGTTTTGCTCAGCTTAATAAATAACATTTATTTATAGATTAATTTTTCAAAAAATTATTATCGAAAAAACTTAACAGTTAATGAAGCTAGAGTAAGTATTCGCATTATTAATTATTAAAATAAAAAAATAGAAAATAAGGAGTAATAAAATAGTGTATCGGAAAAATGCTGCAAATATAGAGGGAAGTTCATTGTAGAGCATCGTCTGTGGAAGAAGAAACATTTTTTTTATCATTAAAGGAAAGGAAGACAGAGCCAGAGAGGAGGATAGGGGATAGGTGTTTAAGGGCAAATGAGAGCAAGAGACTGACGGTGAAAGTTGAGTGTCAGAGAAGAAAGATCTGCTGATGCATCCGGGAAGGGGATGTTGCTAGACAGAGGAGAGATATGGAGAGACAGAGAGAGATGGGGGGCGAGGGAGGAAGAGGTAAGGAAGCGGGCGAGGGGAAGGAAAGTACGGCTGGAGAGAGAGAAGGGGATTTGCTTTAGGTTCCACACTCGCGTCTTCCTATGCGATTCTGGAGGAGGTTGTTTTAAAAGGGAGGAAGAGCATATGGGAAGTGAGCAGTGGGAGAGGTATGCACGGAGGGAGAGAGGGAGAAGAGTCGGACGGATGAGGAGAGTGAGGCTGAGGAGAGTGAGGCTGAGGGGAGCGGCCAGAAGTCTGGGGAGATGGTAATGGAGGAGGAGGAGATAGGGGCAGTGAGGGGAGAAGGATGGGGAAGGGTGGAGGAGTGAGAAGGAGTCAGAAGAAGAGTGGATGTTAGGTAGCTGTCCGCCATCTTCAGCTCTTCCACGGTAATTAATTTGTAGAGACAAACAAATCCGCAAACATCCGCGGGTAACGCATCCACATATGCAATAATTCCACTCCTGCGTCTCATTCCCCCTTCCCACACGCGTCATTCTCCTCTTCTCTGTCTATGTCATTCCTTCCTTTCGGACTCGCTCTTCTCTCCATTCTCAATTTTTCTTCCTCCCTCGTCAATACTGTCAATTTCTCTCTCAATATTTTGTCTACTTTCAGGTCCATTCGTCTTACCCTATTTTATTACTTTATATATCGTAAAAATGTCGAGGTATATACATGTATAATATACACGTTTTAGATGCCCCCGAGTTCGAAAAATGGTTTTAGTGATTCCTTTATTAGTCTATCATCTTTTCGCAGTTCTAGCGACTATATCTTGCCAGAGATAGTAGTTTATTCTAGCGAGTTTTCACAAAATATCCGTCTACTAAAAAATAGCATCGTGAATTTTTGTTTAGTGATAGAGCTTAATGCCTTGAACAAGACTGCAAAAGCTATATGCCTAAAAATGTATATAGCGCCAAGTGACATAATGTTTAGAGTTTTACACCCAGCTACCGCCAAGTTCTCCCCATTCCTATCAGCGGCAGCATTGTCATTACGAGTCGAACAGCGAGAGGATATTTTCCAGACCTAAATAGGTATTAACGCAAGCAGTAATATTTTTGTATGAACTAGAGGCGTATAGATATCAGAAGGGTATATATGTTGCACCGTTTTTGATTTCTCTCCTTCTCTTCCTAACCTCTTCTATTCAACCAGGAGGGTACCATTAGTTACATTTTCCATTTTCCGTCCTAGATAAAAATATATTTAAAAGCACTTTCCGCACTTTATTCTCCCGTCCCAGTATCAACTCCTGCGTTTTGCCGTCACTTTCCCCTCGCCCTATGCCAATCCTCCCTCATTCGCACTCTTTTTTCCATCCGTCGCCCTACCTCGGCCGGTTCGAATCCCTCCGCCGCTCCTCTCTCCCCGATTCCCTCCCTCTCCGGGCCTTCCGCCACGCTTATATATACACCCTTCCTCGCAGTCACTCATTCCTCCGTACTCCACCGCATATTATTCCCGCTCCCCCGTTCCCATCCTACCGCGATTCATTTTTTTTTCACCGCATCCAATTTTACGCCTGCATTTTATTCGCCCAATCCCGGCTGCATTTAATTTTCTACCGACACCCCATCCTGCCTCGTCCTCTCTCTTCCTTCCTCCCTCTCTTGCATTTGCATTTTACCTTTTGTTCTTATATGCGTGTTCCGTCCCGTACACAACTATCCTAGGTTTCCATTCTTTCGTGGAAAACATTCACTTTCTCTCATCTCATACATTTCCTTTTCCAGTACCATCTCTTCCGTATATTCTTCTTTTGTAGAGTTTCTGTGTGAATATTTTGAGCTAATCATCATTGACGTTCCTACTCAGATTCAATTTTTATTCAATTTTCTCTCACGTTTCTCAATACTTTTCTTATTTCAAGTACTCATCTCTCCCTCTTTTCGATCGCGTTTCTGATCACATGCATTTCTCATATCCTACCTATTCTTCCATTCTTGTTTACATTCTCGATACCATTTTTTCCGAGTAATGCTCCTCTTCCTCCATGGTATCCTTCACCATCTCTCGGCTCCTCTTTTTCTCCCTCCCCCCCTCTCTCTCTCCAACCAATCGCCTTCCATTCTCTCTCCCTCTCCTTCCTCTCTCCCTCTCCTTCTATCTCCTCTTTCCCTCAATCCCATCTCTCTTTAGACTGCGTAGGCATAGCTGTTCCCATGTAACTACTCCCCGTTTTTCCTTCGCCTGACCCATCCCCCTCCTCCCTCTCCCTCCCACCCTCTCCCTCCTTCCCACCCTCTCCCTCCCTCCCACCCTATCCCTCCCTCCCACCCTCTCTCTCCCTCCCACCCTCTCTCTCCCTCCCACCGTCTCCCTCCTTTCCTCTCCCCTCACGAAACCTCTTTCGGGCGGCTGTCGTCTTCTCCACCGCATTACGCCTTCATCCGCGTCTCTTTCGATTCGCGGCGAGTCCAAGATGGCGGCCGGGCGCTTCCTCTCCGTTTCCGGAGGCCCCGTGGGAACTTCCTTAGCCAGAGGCGTCGTAATCTGCACATATACTCACACGCTCGCTCTTTCTCTCTCACTCACTCACTCGTCCTATGAAAGACTCTGGGATCGTTCCCCGCCCGCATACATCTACCCGCCTATCTATCTCCCTTCTCCCCTCCATCTCTCTTATTAACGAGTGTGCCCTCTCTCTATTATACCAGAGATTAATGCGCGTAGCGTGACAAGAGAGAAAACTAAGTCGCGCCTCAAGGAATTATTTTACTGATTTGTGCCTTCTTCTCTCCCGCGGATCTCATGATTAGGCCGAGGAGATTAAATTGACTCGCTCGGGGTAGCGTGCGTCGGAAATAAAAATGTTTTCATCACGCGCACGCAATATTTTGAAATCACTGTCTGCGTTTCAATCTGAAGATGTTTCTGGACGACGGCGCGTGTCTGAGACTTAATAAACACCACTTTTGACGGAACACGAAATTTTAGAATAACAGCGCATTTCTATAAGTCATGTCAAATGGTACTTCAGGAATATTTTCTGCGGCCGTTTCTTTTAATAATTTTAAAAGCCAAAGTAATGGTAAAAAGAAGTTTGATTAAATAAATTATGTGGATGATTACATAAAATGTTAACATTAAGTGAAAATTTAGCGCATCATAAAGTAGTATTGACGTTACTATAACAAACTATGGATCATGATAGAAGAGAGCCGATTGATTCAAAAAAGAACATTTAAAAATTAACTATCAAGTAACCTTATAATTGAATCACATAGTAACTCGTATAATTGTATACTTGCACAATTTATTTCAACATTTATATCGCTATTAGAGCCAGAAAGCTTATCAATCTGATTTTAGGCATAACGTGTACTCAACCATTCTTTTTGAATTTGGTCGTTTTTTGTTTTTCTCCTGGCTATAGGATAAAAATAAATGTAACAGCAGTGAATCATTATTCGCCTCCTTTTCGTCGCGTTAAAACGTTCTACGTCGATGAAGCTGGGAGAGAAACATTTCTTTTTCTCTTTTGCCGATCCCACCCTTTTTACTTCTTAATCACATAACTATCGCTCCAATTAAGTGTTTCGATCAGCATTCCTATTTCCATACGGAATCGTATCAAATGTAGCAATATTTAGTAAGCCAAAACAATAGATTATTGCTTACTATTTTCGGACTTAGTCAGAGAGTTTAGCCATTAAGATTCTTCGACAGACAACGCATAGACACCCATTTTTTGCATCGCTGGTAATTGAGAGTTGTTTCCTGACTCAGATATTCAAATCCAAGTGGATTCATTAGTTTCGTTTCATGTCAAAAGTCGGTTTATTTCCACCATATAGTTTTGGATTTATGTTCCAGATACATTTTATAGAAAGTCAACAAAGACATAGTATCACACTTTATTAGTATCTGATTCCTTATCCCATTCCATAAAATTAATGTTTTTTGTGTTGGTAATGTAACCATACAGCTTAATAGAAATTTTCAAAATTCAAATTAAGATATAATTAATATTTTTTCCTTGTCTTACGATTTCTATTATCAATTTGAATCCACTGTTTAATTCTTAGAAAATTAATTGAAAATTTAAGTTAAAACATTCATCTTACAAATCTACATTTTAGGATAGCCTCTATTTTATCGTTTAATTGTGGCTAGAGATCTTTAGTCGTTTAAAAGCACATAAATCATAGTTCAATGTTTTCCCCCAGATTAAATACCCGTTAAATGAATTTTTCGTGAAGAAATTCACTTGTTGCATTTCGAGTTTTGACGAGCACGCCAAAACCGCGGACCGCCAAGATTCACCAATCCGTCCGTACGCGCTTTGCGAGTAGTTCTCGGCAGAAGAGACCTCTTTCTGTGGGAGCACGCTGATCGGCGGGTGGCCTTAGCGAGCGCTAACACTAGCCCTCCGCCCGAATCGAGAGCGACGCCGTGGCGCTCTAAGTGTTTCCCAGAAACCCTTGCGGCGGATAAGGCTATAGCAGCGCGTTTACCATCTGCTCCTCAGCTATTAGAGTACTATAGCGGAATTTTCCCAGTATTAGCAAGTCATAGATACAATGTTTCAATAACTTCTGAAATACTGACAAAGTTAAATTTTTAATGGAATAAGATAACGCAGACGAGAAAAAAGGTAAAAAATAAAGAATAGAAAATAAACAGTCGAATTGTATCTCGGTCATAATGTTGGTACAAAATTGCGTCGTCACTATTCTTACGTGGGAAATTTACTTCTCTTTTCATTCTGCAGAGCTAAAGTTTCCGAAGTTGTGTCCTTTTTATATACTTACAAAAGTAACATCCTTATAATTATTTTTATTGTTCTTCCCGAAATAGATTTAATGGAAAAGATCAGGCGATGGAGATTATAGCATATAATTTTTAAGTAGATTAAGACCGATTTTTATTTATTACGATGATTAAATTCATGAATGTAAACCAAATTTGAGGGCATAGACGTAAAATGGGCATTATTATTCAACTCCAACGTTAATCATATAGTAACTTCATTCCGAGTAGAATATAACAATTTTCGAAGCTCGATTTGAACAATTTATATCTGAAACTATAATTTTTCTATAACAAGGGCCTTCAACTTTCCGGATGCAGCCAGCGAAGCTTAATGAAAAAGCAATCCGAAAAATTTAACACAAACTCACATATTATTAGGAAATTCTGATAATAAAACTTTTAATTTTGAAATATTAACCATGAAAACCTTGAGAAAAAGAAAAAACTTTTTCGATGAGTAAACTCCACAGGGCTGAGCCTGACCTCATTCTTGATACACGAAAACCTTGTTTAGAATTTATTTTCACTTATGTGAAATTTCACATTTCTATTTCTTCTAATGCGTCTAAAACCTTAATCCGGCCCGACGGAGAATTGACAACTCCCAATGCGGCCGGCCGAAGGATTCACAACCACTGATGCGGCCCACCATGTAGAAAATGTTGCACACCATTTTTATATAGCAAATAGAGAGATGTTAACATATTAGCAAACTACTTTGTGTGATTTAAATTACAATTTGTGAAACCTTTTATATTGTCAACACTTTAAAATTCTTAGCGAGACTGAAGTAAAATATTTTTAGGAAAATTAAGATAAATTACGATCCTTTTCTAATTTTTCTATATTTAGTCAGTCATAACAGGAAATTCATATATAATTTATTTTTATAATACTAACAGAAGGCCGTTATATTTGAGAAAGGCAAGCAAAGACTGACCAAAATTCTCCCACAAAGTAAAGCCCCCATAGTGGCAATTTTACACCTTTTCAACCTCCCTTCCCGCTTCTCACCTGACAATTTTAAAAAATAATTTAAATGTGGATACT
Organism: Tanypteryx hageni; assembly: GCA_028673005.1. Lineage (NCBI taxonomy): Eukaryota > Metazoa > Arthropoda > Insecta > Odonata > Petaluridae > Tanypteryx > Tanypteryx hageni. Next base: position 199,947,459 of record CM054113.1, on the reverse strand, counting down.
TTCACAAAGAATGTGGTACTAGTATGCCTGATTTTCTTGCTTCAAACAAACGTTTGGCTACGACTGTTGAGAGATGTTGACGCTTATTGAAGTTGTAAGACTTTTTATCAAACAAGGAGTAACATGCGAAATCGCCTTTGATAAGCGTTAAATTGTAAAAAAGTCAAAATAAATTTGTTCCACTTTACAAATTCATAGCACCTTATAGTTATGTTCAAGATATATATACTTATGAATATTCTTAAATTCATAGCACCTTATAGTTATGTTCAAGATATATATACTTATGAATATTCTTTCAATGTGGCTAATTTTATTTTAACAAATTCTTGAAACTTTTTTAATGATAAACTATGTAAGTATATTATTCCGTTATTAGATAAAATGTGTATAAAATAATGAAATACTTGTTCGAGGGATGTATTTGTAAGTGAATAAATGTGAATTAGTGAATCAAGTACGAATTTTCTTGACTTTATACTTAATATACAAATTATTTTCTATATGCGCTCCAGCAGATGTAGAATCAGCGATCATCGCAGAGTTCTGAGTAACTGCAGAGTAATCTACGTACGCAACTGGTTTTTTCAATCCCTTAGTGGTTATTGGAGTTATCTTCGCCGTCTACTGAATTACAGCAATATGGTGAGCTTGAGAATATATTTTTAAATGTAATAACCAGATAACTTTTGCAGTCGAGGAAAGATAATTGGGTTATTAACAATTTTATAGTGTTCAATAAAGTTAATATTCATTATTATGTCACTGAATAACTCAAATATCTGGGCGAAACTTCCGTTGTTATGTTTAAATTGGATTTTTGCAAGCTTTTTAAATTTAAATGTTATTACATTATTAGACAGATGCATATAAATTTTAGTTTTAATCTTTCGTCACCGAAATAACTGCCGGTCTCTGTTAAACAAATTGCACTATTTGCGTAAATGCAGTACGGCTGACAAAGATAAGTTTGAATGAGAGAATGCTGGTGCTTAGATCTACAATATACTCCTGGAGTTGGCGAATGATTTAGTCTCCTGTGACTGTACGCATTGCACTCAAAACATACCACAGATATTTTATTCTAAGAGGTGGATAGGGAGAGAACGGTCCATCTTGGCGCCCTCTGTCCCACCCACCGTCAGAGAAAGAGAGAGAGAATTCGACCGAAAATTGCATCGCATCGTTTATTAAATGCCTCCAGCCGATATAAAGATGCACAATGGATACATGTTGCTTACTTTATTTACTCATCTTAGTCTCCCGAATAAGTCGTGCTTTGGTATCCATTGGCAGGTAATCGGCATCATTTCTTTTCCCTTTATAGGTATTCTTCGTCCTAAAATAATAGTTCACAAAACGTATTACCTCATTACTTTGCGTAAATATTATGCTTTCACGTTAGATTAATGTTGACTATATTATTCTTGAGTTCCGACAATTTTCGACACTATTCGGGCACGGTTAACCCGGATCTGCCATATTATTTCAGGTTTAAATTGAACGTCATTTTCTTCGTAGTGGATCATGCCAAAGTCGATAGGTTTCATACAAAACGTAAAAGGTCTTCTCTGATATATATCAAAATGCGCGAAATCTGAATTGTTTTACTGCACCACAATGGTAGGCGAGGTTTTCTAGGTGAAATGTCGTATACGTAATTACAAATGCTTTTGTTGGCCGTATCAGAATTTGTGAGTGCTTCGGCGGACTGCATAAGGGTTTACATTGGAATTGGCCCGGAGATTATTTGTACTAGATTAATGAAAAGCTAGTCTTAATAATATATTAACGCTAAAACTTCAACAGGCAAACTTTTATGACTGTAATTTCAAAGAAAAGTAAGATATTGCCTACGTTAACTTTCCCAGGCCACAGAACTAGGAAATCGCTAAAAGATATCACTTCATATATAACACAGGACGGTAATAATTTCCCTCTCATTTCCATGACATTATGCGTCATCACCTTTAATTTGAACTCATTTTCCTAATCTACCATAAATGCCCATCGTCATCAAATTTTATCTTCATATTCATAAGTTATTTACGAAATTAAAACTTGTATGCATTTGTGGAAAATCTTTCCAATGGCATACAATGTGTATGTTAACAACTTTAAACCTAATTTCGAAATATTTATTAATATTGGAAATATATATTTATCATTTGTTTATATGGTGAAATCGCGAGTAATTTTGCAAGCATCGAAATTCTATTGATAATCGAGGGCTTTTAAAAATAATGTTTTAAATTTTATTTAAGAAATTATAAATATAATGAAGGTTTACAAGAATAATAGATACATGACGTTCGAAAATGTTCTATGGGATTTCACTGTCGTATAGGGCTTCTCAAATAGTCTATTGCCGAATTTGTAGCCGTAGGATATTTTAACGGATATTTTCTTTGAAGAACATAAATTTAACGCATGGAAAGTTAAAATATAATATTAAAGAATCGAGTCATTCAAGTGATGGCAGCAAAATCAAAAATCATTCTCAAATTTACTGAAGAAGTTTTTTCATATTGCCAAACCGTTAAGCAAGATTGTTACTTTCAATATATTATTAGGGAACTTGAATATTATCAGGAACTGCTAAAATTTATATGCAAAGGAGAATGACTAATAGACAAGTGAAAATAAATGTTTGCCCAACAGGAAAAATAACAAATGCTATGCAAACGTGGAAAGAAGACGACATGGGTAGAGAATATGTTTTAACGACTTAGAGAAAATAGAACATATCATTTCCGAGAGGATGGGGCAAAAGCAACTTGGAGGGAGAAAGAGTAAGAGCGTAGGTGTAAGAAAATAGAATAACCGAACAAAATAATTAAAGCAATATGAATAATAAAAATCCACTAGGAGAAACAGGAATAGACTCCGAAATTTCCGCCAGGGAGAAGAAAAATGAAAGAAATACGAATTAAGTAGATGACGTCAGAAAAACACCCTCGACGGGAGTCGACAAAATATTGATAAAAAGACAGAGAGAGAGGAAGGCGATGTAGGGAGAAGGAAATTAACGGGAGACGAAACGCCGAGGAGGAGACGGAAATGGAAAGAAAGAGATAAGTGAGATGAAAGAGAGAAACGAAAATTTCATTTTTAGCGGCGGTGAATCTAGAGAACACCATTTAAAATCTCCAAGGGTATTTCTGTATGCTCACGACACAGGTGCTATCTGGGAAGCACTGAAAAAGTGCGTAGGACACCGCGGGCATGAAACAATGTGTGAGATTGGAGCGTAAAATAAAACTTGAGTAAGAAAGGGCAGGTGCAATTACATTCAAAGAGAGCGAAATAAAATTGACTTTCTGCTGGAAGAAAGAGCGCCTCAGTGGAACACTCGACAAAAATGCTCCATCTCAACTCTTTCGTTACGTTATTAGTACCTTGAGGACGAAAAGCCCTACAGACAACATTTTCGTCGCAGCCGCAGAAAAAATACGCAAAAATAGGCATACTCGAAAAAAAAATTAAATTGTAAAAAATGATTTAGCAAAATCTGTTGCCATATGCAGAAGAAATTGGCAAGGATTAGAATTTTCTATCATCATAGCAAATTTATTTGAGTGCCTCTCCTTATTCATTTAGCCTCTTTCCAATGAAGAAAGACAATTTATGTAGCCATCACAATATATCGCATTGTAGATTGCATTTAGAACGAGAGTGTATCATTCAAATTAACATAATTTATAGTAAAGTTGCAATTGAAAATCACAATATAAAGGGACGAAAAAAGTTATTTTAACGGATTGTGATAGGATCAGGTAATATAATTGAATCAGGCTTTGTTTTGGTTTTAAATTCCAGCATATCATTAAACTAAATATTATAATGTGTTATGATCTTAAGTAGTTATATAAACTTATCGGCGTTGAATTATGTCAATATTTTAAGGCTTAATTATATAAAAATGACAATTATATAAAAAGAAGATTGGTCTTCTAAAACAGTGGTTATCAAACTTTCAAATGTCGCGGCCCCCTTTGAATTAAAAATAGTAAAAATAAGACACTTAATTTCAAATTTATTCATTTTGTAACTATCAATAATTTTCATCGTGTCGTCTTTTTTCCAAAATTTCGCTCATAAAATTTTATTATTCGAGAAAACTTTAATTTTCGACATTTCACCGCATCCAAAATAATTTTTCGGCCCACAATTTGAGAAACGCTGTTCTAAAAGACCGTTTATATAATATATTAAGCGTGAACAATGTGTCATTGATTTATTTTAATGCTCTTAAAATTGTCAAAAACAGTAGTATTTTATATTCTCTCTTGCCTCGCAAATTTCTTCTCAAAATACATTTTATCTCTATATAAATGCGCATAGAAAGTTAGATGAAAATTATGCTATCATTAGCTGATATTCATAAGGCAGAGCAGCATAGAAAAAGAATGTGTATAAACGTGAAGAAAAATGAAGAGAGAGAAATTACTTGCGAGAGTAAAGCAAACTTGAGGTTATAGCACTCGAAAGGAGTAAGGAAGGAGAGCGTCTGTCTGCAAAAAGGAAAGTAGAAAAACGAATCACGGGGGAAGAAGAGAAGAACAACAGTTCCGATATCGGAGACGAAATGAGAGTGGACGAATTGCAACACAATAGAGAGACAGCAGAGCAAGAAAGGAAATGAAGACAATACAGAATATATATATTAAAGAGGAAATTGATGTAGACGGTAGAATAATAAGAAAGTAGACATTTACGATATTCGAGACAATGACGAAGCTTGCTATATTCGTAAACATTTGACGGTGAAGTGGAAAAAATATTTCTTTTTTCGAAATGTATGTAGAGAACCTAAAAATAATTTTAGATTTATAGTTATGTCAGCTTTAATCGCTTTGTGAACATTTAATTATATGGTAAAAATATACACAGATACATTTACAGAATTAAATTTCATTAACTATACCAAATTCAAGTTTTTCAAAAAAAAATATTTGATATTCATTATAATTTTTTCGAATCTCATTGAAAAATACATAAAACATTTTTATTTCGGGCGCTTAATGCTCGTGTCTAACGTCGTTATGCAGTCAAACCACGCTACTCAACAATATAATTTGAAGGTAATGATGAACAGATTTCTCCTTAATAAGTGCGTCAGGTTCACATTTCTATGCTTTTCCGAGTAAGGTTGAGCGCGTAAATTCATTGCACTTGTCCAACCGCATATGGCTGTGGAGTAGGTAGGGAGAGAGAGAGAGAGGGAGAGAGAAAGAGGGAGTGGGAAGGAGATTAAAATCTCATGAGGTAGGTAACGCAGAGAACGAGATTTGGCGCAAAATTTGCCGTTATTCGCTTTTTATTATTGAATCGTGTGCGATTCGTTTTTTATTAAAATTGGAGAAACGAGATATTTTTTTCGACGACGAAGTAATCTTCAAAAATATAATTGGTTCAAGTAATGAAAAATTACGTTTCGATGCTTCTGGAAATAAATTTAAAGCATCTGGGTATTAAGTAGCTGTAATATCGCTTTACAAACATGTTTTATGGCGAAGTACGGAAAAGAGCCGTTTTCTTTCAAAATTGGTTTTTCTGAAATACTAATTAAATTACCAGATATTTTTAGCGACATTAACGCTGCGTATTTTTTAAATTTTTATTTTAAACTCGGAGGAAGCAATATTTTATTTATGAAAGAGACTACATTTGGAAGCGGCTAATTTGATTTTCTAGAAACGTTTAAAAAGTATATTATAAAATTTCGACACATTCCAATTACATCTGATATCAGCAGATAAGTCAGCGGCCCTATATATTTCGTTCACTTGTCAGAGAAAGGGTTTATTAGAATTGCATTAGTTAACGATAAAATAGGGTAATACTCATTTTATTAGGCTGGTTTTCAAAGGAAACATAGTCTTATGAAATGATCCTGTCTGTGCGTGTGTGTGCCCCCTACTAACAACTTTTGCACCAATAGGCCAATTTTCATGAAACTTGGTATGAGGTTGGTGTGTCAGGACCCACCTCCTGGCTATATTTTATTTGGCGAAGATTGAAGTCCAGGGTTCTATTCCAGGAACGTTTTTTTCCCATTTGTTTTGCATAGGAAATCTCAAGTCCATCGTGCAGAGATGTTTTCTTTAATACATTAAAATATCTTAAAATTGTGATATTGGAGCGAGGTTTGTAGTGTTATAAGAGGAAAAGAATGTAAATTCTAATGTTTATCACTGAAATTTGATAATTGATCGTATTTTCTTGAATTTCAACTAAAACTTGGCGTTTTTGCGTTTTAAATCGCTTTTTAACTTAATGTTGCCATGGAGACGAATATTACCGAACTCGGCTTGAGCATAGACGAGTGAACAAGTGGGTTATTTGCTGTTCTTTACCAGCAAAGTGGTAATAGCAGAACGCCTTATGGGCACGTCAGGTCCGTCCGTTGTAACTTTCATCTCCTAAACCGCTGGACGGATTTTAATTTAATTACGTATGAGTGATCATTATTAAAGATTATCGCCCAATTGTGATTTTGAACTGAATCTGTCAATTAGAACCTCCATATCACATAATTATTTCAATAAACTTATACTCGTATTTCGTTAAATGGTATCCGTCAAGCAACAATGAAATATCAAACTTTTATCTCCCTTGCTCTTATATGATCTGTAAGGTATTGATTTAAAAAATTATTCGGATAGAGAACAACATTTACTACAAGAAAGTCCGCGAGGCCACAGAACTACGTGTTATAGTGTCGGAGGTAAAAATTCGAGAATATCCCGAGCAAAACATCACATATTTTGTTTACATCGATCGCTAAGACGGTTCTCTAAGCAAACAACAATTAAAAATCCATATATTTCTCTCCCATTCTCTTATATGATCTGTGAGGTATAGATTTAAAAATGTATTCTGATAGAGAACAACATTTACTACAAGATGGTCTAGAGATCACATAATTACGACTTATTGTTTTGCAGATAAAGATTCGAGAAATTCCCGAGCAAAACATCGCATATTTTGTTACATCGATCGCTAAGACGGTTCTTTCAGCAAACAACATTTAAAAATCTATTTCTTTCTCTCCCATTCTCTTATATTATCTGCGAGGTATAGATTTAAAAAATTATTTGGATAGAGATAAACATTTACTACAAGATAGTCCTCGAGACTATAGTTTCGGGGATAAAAATTCGAGAATCACCTAATCTTTCTATACCGTTTCATACATATTTCCCATTTAGGACGCCTTTGAAATCTAGGTGTATTCCATTTATGGAGTACACTTTTCCATCTTATTTTCTTTTCCGCTCGACTACTCATCAGCAATGGACATTTGATCCATACATATTAACGTATTAACAGTAACATTTATTTAATTCGTTTATTTAAAAAGTACATGCAAAATATAATGTCAGAAAGAGATTTTGACGATGTATTTAGTATTTTAAACCTTATAACGCTGTATTAATTTGTTTTCCAATTTTTCTCAATCATTGATAAACTATGAATTACAAATGATATTTATGGTATAAGAATTCCTTGGAATGACTAACACATACTTAAACATTTCCTGTCAATATAAGCAATCAATTCGGGACGTCAACTTTGGAAAACCAGCCTGCATTAGTCCTGGTTTGGACTTCTTGTTCCATTAAATCTAATTGATCTCCTCCACGTGCGGAATTTGACCATTTCTTGAAGCATTTATCCAATATGGATGAAATGTGGCGTTAAAATTGAAAACAAAGAATAAAACGCAAGTTTTAATAACACTTCGTCTTATTCACATATTATATTATATATAAAACTGTGCTGTTTTAATTTTAGTTTTTAATTTTGACAACACCACGTTTCATCCATATTATGGAATTTTATGATGTCTCAGTCTCGTCTTTTAATTTCATTTATCAAATGCTATCAATTCTGATTAAGCAATAGACAGAAAACAAAATGTTGCAAAGACTCGATGCGTATTCACGAAACAACACGAACCTTTTTTTATGTGTTTTCGTTGCGTATTGTTTTTCAATGTTATGTAATTCGTCTCTTGATAAATGCCAGGATATTTCTTCATTCGAAATTTTATTTAAGCAGTTTTATTAAAGAGTAGTGATCCAGTAGAAAAATCCATCGGTTTTATCGAGTTTTTAAATTGATTGTGTTGAAGGACGTTCTAAAATTATTCTAAAATATCCAATGATCGAGATTTCCATAAAAAATATTTTGGAAAGTTTACATTGCACTGAAAATTCTCCAGAAAACAAGCACTTCAGCAAATCATCTCATTTGTAAATTCTAAGTATATAGAACACAATTCGAAGCAAACTTACGATTCCTATTTAATCTAAATCCTGCTAAATTACCTAAAGTCTGAGTCATAAATTCAAAATTCGAACTTATTTTCTCTTTGAGAGAATCCACAAAGAATACATAATACTTTATCCGAGAACATGTATTTAAGAGCTATTTAAGAACTTTAGTTATTTATTGCTGCTGAGAAAATATTTGCTGACGTTTCCGAATTGATATGCTAATACAATGGAATGAACAATTTTTTTGCAAAATCGAAATTCTAAGTAGACATCGCTAGGGATAACTCAGCGTTAGTTCATATTTGTTAGACACTCCACTACCTAGATCATATTGATAAATGTATGAAGTAATAGCTTTGGATTTTATAAATTAAATAGCTCATCATAATAATGTTCATATACTATTCACGCATAAACAGAATAAAAAGAGCACTGACGAAACACATTCAAGTATTTTAAATGCTCTAAGTAAGATTAGGAATCGAGGTAATTTTTATTTCGGAAAATCAGTAGGTGAATTTTTCTAAATTAGTGCTATAGTAAGTTATATATTCAATCGAGTTTTACATATACAGGTAATCTTACTCAATCGACTTTTAAAACTTACTAATAAAACTTGTTTATTAAAATTAATTTTTTCTCATTTAAATAGTTCCTGTAAATTAATGTTTAAAATTCTGGCTCGTTTGCTCTTTTAATCCCTCTTTGGACTTAATTTTCATGAATAAGATTTCGGTTTTCTAAGAAACTGTCCTAGGATAAAATACAATTCTACGTAATTACTTTATTGAACTAGAAATTTGACAGCCACTGGATATTGTCGCCTGTGTTGGGAATTGTGAATTAATCAATAATTTAAAAATGGGCACAATAATAATGCATTCATCACTATTTATTTGTTATATGCAAAAACAATATATGAGAATTCCAACTATTCGATTTTTAATTAAGCTAACAGTTTCCCCGCTGATTTATATTCATGTTTCCATTTTGTAATCCACTTAAAAGTCAACACGACAGATGCTTACAATATATGCATAAGGTAGTGCATGGTATCAACATGTTGTTAACTGTGACCTATCAGTAACGTCTTACAAAGCGAAACTACCATACCATAGGCCTAAAACTGCATGCTGTTATCTATTGCAGTGTATCTAAGATATGCATATAAGATAATTTTTCATCAATTAGAGGTACAGTGTTATGTAAAATAAACACATTTTTATAGTTATATCAGATGTTCGGAGTTCATGATTAAAATGTATAAGATAAAATGAATTATTCGTTATCTTAACAGGCATGGTACGTATATCTACAGTCTTCTAACGTATCTAATTTTCCGAAAATTACGACGTATTTGAAGTATAGGAGAGATATATCGTACAGATAAATTTCATCTTCTTATTTCATGTTATCACTTCTCTCTTATCACTGGATACATACTTATAAGCTAACTCTAACAACATATTCCTCATAAGTTTGGTATCTACCTATAATATTCTTCTACTGAGATGATTAGTCTTCAAGTTACAGCTATATAGTTGTATAACACACATTTATGTATGATTTAGTTGTAATACGAAAAATAATTTTAGTTATATAACAATATTATTTGTAATGGAACAGTGATAGATTTCCACTTTTTAAAAAGAAAGAATAATATGATTGTTTTATCTTTAAATATTGAAATTCCGTTTGTTCAGAACCTTAAGCCGATTTCATTTAAAGACGTTCTTTTTTTCGTTTGGACTGTTTTTGAATGCAGCGTTGCTTACTTTTTTGTCCATTTAAATACGCCTGCTTATTTAAATGGCCACCAAAATCGTCAACGTGACAAATTTAATAGATATTGAATGGGTAAATATACATAAATGGTTATTATATACGTATTTATTCAACGAAAATATTTATGTTCCTAGCATTTAATAATGACTTTTATATTCACTTCTATTTGGTAGTTTGTTTATTTCTGCTTTTGTATTCATATTCCAAAGAATGTCGATTAACTCTAAAATGGCTGAACATATCCATTCTTTCATTTTTAAATAGACCGACGCCAAAAGAGGCATATGGGCTATCACCGTGTAATATAACGGCCTGGGCTCGATTTCAGGGCCATTTAATTCCTCCATTCGAACAACATGGGAATTGGTGTAACATATTTTAAATTTGCACTCTAAAATTACTGAAAATAAACATACAACCTTGAGATATGAACCGAAGAACGCCTAAAAGAATGAAAATTCATTTTTCTACTGTCAATTTGATCCACAGATTTTTTTAGGCACAAAAATTTAATGTTTTTTGGCGAGAAAATCATTCTTCGTCAGGAGAAACCCATTAATGCTGATTTAGAAAAATTACCTGCATTAGTTTCCATAGAAAACGATAAATTTGTCGTGAATTTCCAGCCATGACTACCGCTAGTAAGGTTTAGCTGATGAATATGGGATTAAGATGTTCTATTTAAAATGTGATTATAAGTAAATTCTCCCTGGTCAAGTCTGTGTCGCACTCTCTCGAGTGATATACCTTGATGAGATAGACATCTCGGAACTAGAGAGCAAAAGAGTCATTTGGGATAACGTCTGTAACCAATATCTTTGGGAAGAACTAGAAAGACTTCGAGCTTCACCAAAGTTCTATGCAAATTTTCAAAATAATATCACTTAAGCTAATATAAATAAAATTAAGTTAATGCGTATAAAGGTTTTATCTATGTAAAAGTTATTTATAAAAATTCATTTTTATATTAACACTTGTTTTAAAATCAAAATTTCTCTAATATTCTCTTAAAAATTTATCAGCAATAGTGAATTATTATATTAGTTACATAACTAAGCGGATTGTCGGAGTAAGGTTATTTAAACTCTTAGAACTAAAGTACCTCGTGAACAGTGGGTATTGATAGTATATATACAGTATTGAATCATACGTGAATTGAATACCGACTTAAATATCTATGCTGAATTATCCTCCACCTTGCCAATGGGATAGCACATATGATAACATTCTCCAATGTACTATTACACGATAGGTGTGCATCGAACAATATTGATTTATGTTAACGCACAAACACTTCGGTGGAATTGATTTTTCCCAATAAGATAGGTTGAAAATTAACCCGCAAAAAAGGTGATGTTAACGATAAACAAACATCTGGCACAAATATCTTAACCGCCGAACCTGTCTTCCTTGTTCATCCACCGCGCCGACAACGCCCTCAACGAAGCATCTCTTCCTCTCCTTCCCCTCCTCACTCCTCTACTCTCCCTCCTTCGATCTCAACTTTACCTCCTCTCTACTCCGCCTCTCTTTCGTCCGGCAAATCCTCCCGCGAGCGAGATGTAGCCTTTCTCCTGCTTCCTCCTCCGGACGCCGTCGTCGTTTCTACCTCGGGTGCGGGTGCAGCACTGGGGATGGCATGGCGGGTCGGCGTGAAACGGCAGGCCTGGATCGGTGCCCGCTCCGCCGCCCGAGTGCACTCTTTAAGGCGTCACGTGGTCTTTGGCAGACTGACTCCCTCTCGATAGGCGGCTTTCGGCTTTCAGGGACGGGTACCGGTTTCCAATGGAAAAAAGTCAACGAGGTGCGGTCAAGTGCCACGGAAGTGTATTCCCCGCCGTTTAATTATTCCTCAATCCTCGAAAATCCTTAGAGACTCTCGATGCGTGGGAAGAAACGTCCCAGGGCATATGTTATTTTTGAAAATTTTGCGTTTTCATTAAGTTAACGAAACTATATAGACTTTTAATTAACTTAGTTTATAACTGAAGTCAAAATATACTTCTGATTGTTAATCATTCACACATTTTCTTATGCGTCAGCATAAAGAAAGAGCTATCAAATCTTATTGCAACATATATTCTTTTATCGTTCTCTCTTTTTAAGTCACTATAAGTTAACATGGCACTGTACATACTGATCATCACATTAAAAGAAACCACCATTTTGTCTACTATGGAAAAAATTCTCTAGATATCTCTCGATTCACTTCTTAATCTATTAATCAAGCGTGGAATAGATTTTTTAAAGGATAATTTTACAACGTATTTGTAAAAGATAAATGGATTTTTCTTAGATGCTAAAAGTCGAAAGTTGACAAAATAAATTAATATTATGATCGAACTGAGGTTTGTATTTCCATTTTCAATCATTCGCGTTGGAGCAGGTTGAACAGCTCTTTAGGCCAAACTACATTAAAGGAAACGTTTTAGAAATTTTAATTTAAATACCTATTAACGAAGGTACATAGAAGAAATAATACAGCAATTTCTATTTCCGTTGACAAAATTATTACAACTGTAATTTTTATTAAAACGTTACGGAAATTGTGTGTTTTACGTGCCACCTGCTCTAACAATTTAATTTGGACATCAAAATTTCAATGAAAATGGTAGAAAATTTAATGCGAATCTAATTTCATTGAATTTTCTGCCGTCATTCCTTCAAAAGTATTTCCTCTAAAATACAAAACGAGAATTCGAACAAATCAATCCCATTGAAATTAGCGCTAACTTTTTACGCAGCGCGGATCCCGAGGATCCTTTCCCTCTTTCATACTCGATATTTCGTCCCTGCATCCTCGGCCCGGGATAAAGCGAAGGAAAGAGGATTCAAATCAAGCAAAGAGACATTTCCAATGGAAAATAATTAATTCGTCAAACGTCCCTCTCGATTTTCCCGCGCTCAGATTTCAATGCGGGATCAATCACGGTGCCATTTCCTCCGGAAAACAATTTGCGTGCGTACGTGTTCCCGCATGGGAGAGAGAGAAAGTTACTCCCTTTCGGTCTCGAATTTCAAGTCCCGCCCCCGCACCCCTTCCTCCCCAACCCTTCGGAAAATCCCCAGGTACGTGCCTTTAATCACTTCGCGAGCAGTGATGCCACAATGCACGAGGAAAAATCTTTTTTCTTAACGTTAAGAATTTGGGAACGGAATAATCACTCTCCCGGTATACATTTTTTCTCCCACCCCTCACCACCTCCTCCCCACTACAGTCACCCCGCAGCGCCGTTCTGCCTTCTGATTGGCCGAAATCGCCCCGCTTTAAACGCATGAGATTTATCAGCGACTGCTCCCAAAGGCGGCAAATACACAAGTCCATAAACACGGAATGAATCACGTATTGTAATGGTGTGCGTGGGGAGGAGGGATGGGGTGGAAGGGATAGGAGGGAGGAAGGGGATAGGTGAGGGAGGAAGGGGAGAGGTAAGAGGGGAAGGGGAGAGTACATACGTCTCTCTCCCTTTGTGATTTCTGACTGCCCCCCTCCCTCCCTCCTTTGTTCCCCTCCGATGTCCCTCCCAGCACTGCCCCAATTCTCCTTCCCCTCTCCCTAAAAACCCCCGCAGTTTCTCTCCCACTCCCCTTTTTCCTCCTACCCCTATCCCACCATACAGTCCTCTCTTTCCTCACCCCACCAATACTCCCCTCAAAGAACGTCCGCCCACCGCCCCTCCTGATTGCTCGGACGTCCCCACTGAGGGACCCGGGTTCGATTACACCCAGATCTCGGAGGAGGCGTGGAGAAAGGAATGATGAGGTCCTCTCTTCCCCCACCTTTTCTCCCCTCGTTTCCTACGCAAACCCATCCCACCGGTGACCCCCGTTGACCCGTGAGATTGCTAGCGGATCCGCGGTGACCCAGTGCGTACGTGGATAAAGAGCCGAGGGTGAACTCCCTTTCGAACCATCTCTCGTCGAGACACCCGCACGAGTGGGTGCGTTGGGTGTCGTGCCCTCCGGCACTTATATTTCGCTCCTCTGGTTCATCCGTTCCGGGATGGGGCTGCGGCCGTGGCCGTTGGCGTCGAGGACGAAGACATTATTAGGGTGGCAGCGCCGCAGTGGTGGAGATAGGTGGTGTCCGACGCACGTGACCGTTCCGCGATGGACACGGTGCTCTCCAAAAAAAGGTTTGCACTGAATAACCGTCGCTTTGTGACTTACGTTTTCGGATCATTTTTGTTCGATTCTTCGCTTTTTAGATTATTTTATCGTTTAGTTTCCAAAACATTTCTAAGTTTCTAACTCTAAACGGCATTAAATTATTATTTTAACGAATTTATTAGCTAAACTTGCACGTATTTTCTGGCTGCGTATTGGCAAACCATTAAACACTCCATTTTGCTATGTAATTACGTCGATATTTTATAGATACATTTCTACATTAACCATTTTTGTTTATTTTATTCCACATCACATTAAAATAACGATTATTACAGTATCTCCGCATTAATTTAAGTGGCAACGATGGCTATTACTTAAACCTGTTATTATATATTTTGAAAAATAATTTTTTAAATATTTTTTGCAATTTTCCGAGAGGATTGTATTTTTTGAGCACCAGTTCCTAGATTTTAATTGACCCTGATAATGTAAATGTTTGCCAAATTACTAGCGCAAATCTTCGTTATACCCTACAATTTCGTGTATATCACAACGAATACAATTTTTTATAACGCTACTGTATTAATTGAGAAACAACAAAGCCCATTTTTCTACATTTATTTTTCTTACAAACTGCATACAATTGCGAAGAATTAAATTGCGCAGAAGCATCCCACCTCAGGATTTTACTGAGTACCTGAGCTCCGTTCATTTGAATGTTTCTTTAAAAAAACAGGTGTCCCTGAGAACGTTTTTATGCCTCTCTCCCTGGAGGAGCATCGCAAAGCAGATTTTTTTAATAGCACTTCCCTCCGTCCCTCCCTCTCTTTCCCACTTTCCCTCTCACCCTCTCTATCTCTCTCTCCTACCTTCCCTCTCTCTCTTACCGCTATCCATCTCCCTTCTCCCGTCGCGATCCAACCCACAAACCCTTTTCACTTTCGGGACACTAGTGTCAGCAACCGTCCCGTGGTTCCGTCTCATTGGCA
Source organism: Tanypteryx hageni (assembly GCA_028673005.1). Classification (NCBI taxonomy): domain Eukaryota; kingdom Metazoa; phylum Arthropoda; class Insecta; order Odonata; family Petaluridae; genus Tanypteryx; species Tanypteryx hageni. The sequence goes on along the minus strand of CM054113.1, from coordinate 199,932,290 downwards.
CCAAAACCTCACACAAACACACACACGCAAACCTCATCCAACTCCGCAGCTTCCTGCCACGCCCATCCTCACCTCACTTCCCCGCCCTTTCTCGGTCACCTCGCTTCCTCTTCCGTTTCAATCCTTTCATCTTACCTCGCTCCCTCTCTCCCAAGACGTCCTCTTTCCCTATCCCTACCCCCTTTGTCTCCATCCTCTCTCTCTTCCCTCCCTCGCCCCTTCAGCACCTCCGTGTCTCTCCTTCGCCTCCCTCCTTCATCCGCTTCTGCAAACATCACCAGAGAGCCAACTACTTCCCATACATCCACCTTACCTTCCCTCCTCCCACCCTCACCCCTCGTATAAACCTGCCTTCCGGTTCTTCAACTCTTCCCTGGGAGCCCCTTAAAAAACTCCGCCCCCGCCGAATATCGTCTTCAGAAGCACCCGAGAGTCCCCTCCCCCCTCTCTCTCGCGCCCGTCACCTCACCCATCTAATCCTCTCTCTCTCTCTCTCTCTCTCTCTCTCTCTCCTCTCCTCTTCTCCTCGCGGAGACTGAGTGAGGTTGAAGGACATTTCCCTAGGCCACTCACGATCCGGAAGATAAATAAGGGCAGCGCTGCGTGAAGATGAGAGAGGCAATGCTTGTTGCGGCGGAGAAGAAGCGTGCTACAAGGTGTTGAAACCACTTCTCGCGTTTCTCTCGGGAAAAATCATTGCGCTAACCCCGTAAACTTAAAACTACGCGTCGTTTCTTTCTTTTCGTAAGGTTTCGAACGATATAATTGGCAGAAATTTATAAAATAATATGACTTGTCTGTCAATAGCTCGAGAGAAAATGAATTGCCACAATAATATCCAGGGGACACATTAAATAGTAACCATATTTTCATAAAATGGATAGATAAAATGGTGATAAATGTTGCCGGTATCGTACGAGAATTGCAGGTAACTTCAGTCGAATTTGTTAACCGGGTACTGGGCGGCGAATTCGATAAAGGTCCATTAATGCTAAGGGTCAGGTATGTAAACATCAGAGGCATGAGGGTCTCTGTAAAACTATGGATATTATGGAAGGGCCGCATTAGAATTAGTTGTTTAATGAGGTCCCGAGTTTGAAAATTTTGCTTTTTCTAGAGGATTGGATGTCTGTTTTGCAAAAAAAAAAACAATCTTAGAAACTGCGTTCTATTGTCCCTCAATAGCTAACAAAAATTCTTGTCTTCTTGTAGAAAAATTAAGTATTTTTATAAAATTTCAAATAATTTAGTTCGTATTCGGGTCGCACTAAGCCTCTGAGTGGGCCACGCCCTTGACATGCCATCTATACCTCGTAAGTTTTTATATATTTTTTGAAAAATCGCAAAGAATGGCTTCTTACCCAGTCTTGATTTTTTTGTATTATGTTCTTTATTATTTCTATAATGATTTTATTAGTAGAAATCAAACCACTAAAATTCTTATTCTGTCTTTTCGTCATTATCTCTGTAACGCTCTGTATCTCAACGATTTTTAATCCTACCGACCTTATATTTGTCACATACACTCTCATTATGGTCCTCACAAAACATATATAAATTTTGTGTCCACTCACAATAGAAGGTCCTATTCCACGACTATTTTTTTCAGACTGTTGGAAGGCTGAAAAACAAATAAAACTGCAAATTCGATAATTAAAAATTAAACTAAGTTTTACTTCCAACTGGAAAGTCGGTGAATACATCTAAAACATTTATTACAATATTTGGAACTAATTATTAACAAAAATTAATAACTAACCGGGGTTGGGTGCTGTAGGCGCTAGGAGCGAAACCCCTCGTTGTGTTATATTATAATTAAGGAGGAAACAGCACGCTGAGAATTATTTAAACTTTCTTGATACGGCATTCATTAGAATATTTGAGAGATGAGGCATTATTTTTAACTTTGTGTACCAGTAAAAAAATAACTTATGTAAAATATTGACAAATTTCTTTGACGTTATATCATACATAAACATTTGTTGAATCACTAATTTAATTTCCACCTATTATTAACAGATTCACATTACTTCCGTTATCCTGAACACCTTAAAAATATTTTATCTAGGAAGTACATTCGACAATGGGCAATGATCGGATATTATTTTCAAGAATTGCAGATTTCTCAATCAAACGCATTAAAAAAAGTGATTGAATATCGATGATTAAAAAACCCCTTAATACATTCTATAATTAATCACCCCCGCTAAAGCGGCCACATTCGGGAACTTAAAATGTACCAAAAAATGAGAATTTTCGATGGTATCCAATACCAAGGATCTGCGGTCGGCAAGCGAATAATTCACTCCTTAGGGCAACTTAATTTTCCGTAGGAATTGAAAAAACTCCTATGTGGGACCCCTCTGGCATCCAATCATCACCCATGTCATTAAATCGCCTTCGAGTTCTGAAAAATCGAACGCACATCCATTCCCTCCCTCCTTCTCGCTTCAATTTTCCCGCTATCTTTCCAATCCCTTTCTTCGTGATTACATTTCCAATTGAATGGCTCTCCGTCCTTATCTCAACCTCTCGCACTTGACGAGACCAGAATCCTCTAATGCAACTGCCTCACTCCGGAGGAACCGTGTACACATATAACCATTTTCCATCTTCGGATAATGACGTCATGCTGATGAAGGGGTGAGGAAACACGATATCATGATCAACATGGAATTTAATGATAAATCTCTGCCTCTAGAAGTTTTAATGATGAATTAATATCCAAATATTTGTTTATGAAGCAGAGATAATTGGAAATAGGCGAGAGTAATGCAGGCAGAGAATGTAAAAACGGATTGAAATTAAATCAAAGACAATCTATTTACTTATGTGTAACAAAACGTAGTATGTTAACGTAATTAATTATAAATAGAGATAAAATGATAGCGTAAGGAAAATAAAATTCGTTTAAAAGATAATCTAACGTATGATTCCTAATGCGCTTGAAGAGAACTATGAAAATAACAATAATAGTACGAATTCATTAAATAGATAAATTTTAAAGCAATGTATGGGGTAGATGCGATTTTTTGGCCTAATAACAGATTTTAGTTAATTTTGGAAATCTCTATTTACAGAACACACAATTATAAATTGCTCTTAATTTTTACATTGTCATATATGTATTATAGGTATTGAGAAAGTATCGTAATCGTGAAAAAATTCGACTTCGAGATTTTGTTGGAAATACAGGTTTTAGGTGTCCCTGAGTCCATATAAGTGGTTTTCGCCATTCTGTATGTCGGTCTGTTTGCTGCTCTAGTGACCAAACGCGTACATAAAATTTAATGATATCTCGTATTTGTGCAATATATCATCTTTTTAAGACCATTTTTTCATTAAAATTATATTGCATAAAAATAAGGGTAGTTTATTATTGTCGATTTTTAGAAAATTCTATTTACTCAATAATGACTACAGTGAATTTGATTAAAATCAATCCAATTGTAGAGCCTAATGTCACAAATAATACTATCTAATACATATATCTCTTAAAATCACTATATGGCGTCCGGTGTACGCTTAGCTATCTTATTTAATCCTTATGACGTCACGCCTCCGCCGGGATTCACTCAAAATCTTACTAAAGCCTAGACGGTTAAACTAAATCGAATGATATATCATATTTGTGGATAATATCATTCATAATAGACACTCTGAAGAGATGAACGATATTGCGCAACAATTAAGGGTACTTTATTTTTGGATATTTTGAAACAAAATTCGATTTACTCAAAAATGACTATAAGGATTTTGATTAAAATCCATCCAATCGTGCAGCCAGTTGTCACAAATAATACTGACTAAGCCATATATCTAAAAAAATTACTATATATCGTCTAGTAGCATTAAAATATACGCTAAACTACGGTTACATTTGCTTTATAAACGTTTTTCTTTTATAAGCGTACACAGTCGGCCAAACGTATATGAGAAAGTTTGTACAATGTATATTGCGCCGTTTATTTAGAATGAATCCGTTATGCATATATGCATAGTGTTTTCATTGGTTGCATCTTTGCAACGAAATTTAAAGCACAATACAACGAGTATTTTCATCCATTTTGTATTGAAATTTTATACCTGCAGTTACTCTTCTGCCCTATACTATAGCTTTACTTTTGATAGTAAATAAACAAAAACTCCTTCACCGTAAAAAGGAAGAGAATACTCACACTCACGCTGCAGGTTGCTGGTAAACACCGCGTGTGTGTGTGTCTCCTTGATTTAGGTCCTGCGACGGTGTTTACCAGCAACCTGCAGCGTGAGTGTGAGTATTCTCTTCCTTTTTACGGTGAAGGAGTTTTTGTTTATTTACTGTTGTATTGTTTCACCGTGTCTCGCAACCCTCTCTTTTCATATTTTACTTTTCATGGCAAGTTATTTTATGGATGTATTTTTTTCTTTCATTTTTTTTCTATTAACTAATGAAAATGGGTTTGGATTATGTTCCCTAACATATATTCCTAATTGTTATTTTATTTAAAAGAATGCGATTAAAAATCACCGAAGATTGTCAAATAATCATAAAATATTTTGTGAGGTTGTTAGGAAAAATATAATTATATAAAAAATAGTGAAAATAAAATTTTTACTTCAAATTTTGAAATATATAAAAAAGATTACGCTGGTGACGGCTCATATTTACGAGAAGAAAGCAAATTTTGTTTTTATTATAATTGATTAATTATTATAAAAACCTTATATAAAAGTAAATTGAAATCACAACGTACAGCAGGTGATTTTAGGTAAATTTATCCGGATGAATAGGAAACAAGTACTAAATAAAGTTGCCAATTTAAATACACTATTTTTATATATTTTGCACCGAAGACAACAAATTTATACCATTACGATTATATTTTAATTTGCACAATGATTTCATTTTGTTGTTGTATTGTAAATACCGGTTATGCTAAAAATTCCAAAACCATATCAAAACTCGGAAATATTTTTCTAGTCTATAATAATAAAAGAAGCTGTGTGTGTGTTTGTGACAATCGTAACTCTTCAGAAAATAAACCTAGGAACTTCAAATATTGGCAGCAGCTTTAATTTGATCATGAGAGTTGGTGCCAAAAATAAATCAAATAGGTCAGCGGGGGCCCAACGGGTACTTATGGAACGGTTGATCCAAATTTAGGTTTTACGGAGATATCTCAGCAATTAAATGACCGATTTGGATGAATGCTCCTCCAATATCAATGTTTTGATGAGACAAATTTTCGAGCCGAAAATGAACAAAATCGGCCCACATGATCGAAGGGTCATGTAAGGGTCGGTCCAAGTTTCTCTTTTTAAAAATATATTTCGGCAACGAATTGACCGATTTTAATGGAACCTTCACTAATATCAATGTTTTGGTGAGTTTCATTTTTTGCCGTAAATAAAAGGTTTATTTTTATTTTATTTAATTTTTTCTCAACTGTCGAGTGATAATTAGAAGTTTTTCCTTTATTCATAATTTTATTTATAAGTTCCTAACATTCTGAATAATTCTTCAAGATTATCTCCAAAACTATTATGCAAGTTGTTCTTGCACTTTTCTAAAAGCCCTCACATTTAAGTATCGTATTCCTTTTTTTCAATATTTAAGATAGGTAATGCTGTTGTAAAGGATGTTAATTTGAACAAATTTAAATAAAACATTTAAAAAGTGTTGTGTTGTAGCTTAGCAACTCTTCAGCTAACTATACTTATACAGTGGTTTTATATGGATGGTTGACGTGATGTTAGGAAAAGAACAATTTATTATTTTTGTCATTTAGGTTAGGTGACTAAAATATGAAATATTCAAGTTTCACTCCTACTATTATCTAAAGCTGAATTGCTCTTAATAGCAGTATATTTTCGTTAATTTTAAGCAATATGATTAGATAAGTCAGTATTTTCATCAATGAAACAAAAGATACTATCAAACTTCTTACTACTTATATAGCAAACATTATTACATTTGTCACTGAGTGCTCTACTTCCGTCTGCCATTCTCACAACTGTAAAATGATTAAAGTTTAAATAGAGAGACCCTCACATCACTCAAAAGCTGGTAGACACTTTTACAACTTTTTACGTCCATGCAAGCAAAAAGGCTTTCATAATTATATTATAGAGTTCATTCTTATTAAAGTATTAACTATATAAAAGTTAGTTATAAAAATTCATTTTTATATCTTCACTTGTATTGAATTAATTTAATTTGAATGATTATCTGAACAACTACTATAGCAATGAATTACTTGGATATACCAGATTGGCATTTCAGCAAAAAGGTAGCTGTCTAAATAAGAATTGAGTTTGGTGAGATTACTGCAAAGATTATGACAAAAATCATGCATCTTTGGCCTTAGCTTGTTCGTTATTATCCGCCTGAACGGTGGTTAAATTGAACTTTGAGAAAATGTTACACAGTGTACTATATGAGTCAGCTATTTTCGAAGATACATTTTTCATAGCGGTGAGTGTAAAATTCTGTTTACTATGGCATGGATACATCCACGGTGTCAATTACTGATATGCCTTAATTAGGGGCTAAACGTCAACGGAAATTATAATTTTGTTGAGGTTATTCAATTTGTAAAAATGAGTCAAACCTTTCTACTTAATAGTATAGGTTTTAAAATTGTGAGAAACTCATGGAAATAGTTGATTTTTTCCCAAGTGTAAGCATGCTTCAAATGCCATTGAATTGCTAGGAACTAATATTAAAAAAATGACAAAATCTGAGCGATACAAGCGCCACATTAAGAGAATTGTGAAAATACATTCAATTATGTATTCGTACAAACCTCGACTGGTGAAAAATGTAATAAAAATCCAAATAAGGTAGCAGAACAACTTTATTGCTTTATTTGATTAGATATATATTTATAGAAATATCAAAATAAAAATAAATTACATCATGCAGCTGAGAATATATTAAATATTTTTCTATATTCGTTATGATTGTTTTTAATAACGCTTTTTAAATTCAGTTTATCAGCGCTTGTGTAGCTTCGGTGGTAGGTACCAGAGCTTACATCATCCATGTGCTACTATGGTTTTCGGATTAAATTATGTTATTAGAGTGTTTATGAAGAATACCTTGAGCCCGGAGGGTAAATTCTTTCATTTCAAAAAGCCTGAATGTCTGCGTCAAAATTTTCTGATATCGTTGAAATTAATTTTTATAAATATTTATATTTATAAAATGTGAATAGGAATAATCAAAGCTTTGGAACTAAGACATCACAAATACTATCAATTAATACGTAAACTGAAAATAATTCCTAAAATATTGTATAAATTATTTTTGGGAGTCATTAGTAAAATTTCTCATATTAAATGTTTGCGGAACGAATCATCAATTTCAATTTCTAAATAAAAGAGGTTTTACTTAATGAAATATTAAACTTACTCCATTATTATGCTTCATATAATAGCAGATCCGAATTGAGCTATTCTTTGTGTAATATTTTAATGAAACTGTAAATTCTTAGTCAATTTTTAAATTTTCTCTGCGCAATCTTGGTACGTTTCGGTGATTGACGGGACTGCACGCGTCTTTTCATTTAAGCGTAATTGATAGGCCAAATTCATTTATTAATTATGCTCCAATCACAAGGTGAGATTATAATTCTTTAATAATTTGATGTAAAATAAATTCAAGCCTCTTCATCTGGAGCGATGAACTCAAGTTATATGATTAACGTAAATTATAAAATGAATAACATGGAATATAAATCTAAATATCTTCTGTTACCACTTTTATGTGTATGTATGTATACAGAGGTATTCGCAGCAAATATTTAATTACAATTTCTCATTTGCGTTTTCTCTCAAAGGTATCCTTGACTTCTACCCACCACCCATCCTCTTCCTCCCCTCTTCAGTCTATCTCTCTCTCTCTCTCTCTCAACTCCCTCCCCCGACTCTCCACTCGCAGCTCAAATGCATTCTCCATCCATATTTACATGCTCTATAAATTTTTATCGATGGCGGCTCTTTTGATTACCTTCACCGAATTAATTAATTTGAAGTGAAAAATTTGCATAAAGCAAATGTAGACAAATGATGCTGAAATATTTCATGAATATAATTATGAAATAATCGTAAATAATATCAACAAAATAATGTAGCACAAAATAAATTGTTTATGAAAATATTATAAAATACAATAGCTTCAGCTTTATTTGCATGAGAGTTATTAATTGGTAACTCCTGTTTTGAATTCAAATACTTTTGGTATGTAAATGTAATTTATTCTGATTATTTATTCATGAATTAGTGTTTTTCTGTAAATCTAACGAGATCCATCCTTCAAAATTTGGTGTCAATCTCAAGGTGGAAAATATTTAACAATTTAACAGAACTTTTATCTTAGGTTTGGAAATGTATTTTCGCGAAACTTAGAATATGAAAATAATTAAAATATTTATTTTAACGAAAAAATTTCGGATTTTTAGAATTAAAGAATACTTCAATAAACTTCAGATTATCGATTCAAGCAAAGATAATTTTATTTGGTAACTTGACTAGTAACCATGGGCTTCGTCTTTTTATGCTTTAACATTTCATGCAATTTTCCTTTAATCGAAAAGAAATCCCAACACCAAAAAACGTCCTGCGTTGCTTAATCCGTGTATTAATAATCTTACGTCAATTCGAAATTTCTATGGGGTCCGCAAATGTGGACTTCCCACTTAGCTGTGGTGCATTTATTTTCTTTTATAGTAGTCTTCGTAAAGATTCTGGAAATATATTTAATATCCAAATATAAACTAGCATATAATTATGCTTTTAAAATATGGAGTCAATTATGTTCTGATACGTTTTTTATAGCAAGATGGCGGTGCAAGGTATTGCTGAAACTATTTACCGAACACAAAGGACTATCATTACCGAGGAAAAATGGGACAAATTATGCTATTGAAATTGAGAATATGAGTAAAAATTAGCTGCAATTCATGTGAAATAATGGAGTATTGCGACGCATGGTTAATTCCACAGAAAAAAGAAGTAAATCAATCCTCGGTCTATAATAACGTTCTCGGAATTATATGTTTTAATAAATACTATTGTAAGCTAGAATTTATTTAGTAATATTCATAAAGAAGATAATTTTCCTTTTAAGTCTTACTTGGAGATATTTTAGAATCAAGAAAACTGCACAACTTATTCAGGAAGGTATTTAATGTCCTGTCCTTGAACAATTTTACCTTTTCTTATGTTTAACTAAGTTTTAAACCTACATCTTTTATTTATACCGCTATTAATCTGATCCATCCGTAAGAAGTGATCTAGTATCCTTGCAATAGGTAAATACAATTAAATGTTTTGGTAAACCTTATTCGTTTGATACTTTAACTTTCACAAGCTCCTATTTATTAGTTCTTCACCTTTGATATCAAATTTGTATTTCCCATAAGGTTAAAGGTTGTATACTGTCATTACATTTTCGCGTCTTTTAAATTAATTTTTTGGAAATCCATACTTTACTACGTTTTAAACCATTCCTATAAAATCACACCATCTTAAATCGTGCGTGAAATTTGTAATTCGTTATTCCCAGTAAAATGCTTAACACGAACAAAATTCGGGTAATTGCACGCTATATACGAACTCCGTCAAATAAAATATATTTATGTATTTCAGATATTTTATACAAGTAACATCGAAATAACATCGAGAATATGGTCAACTCCTTTTGTTAACTAATCAGTAGCGACATTGATTATTTAATATTTTACCCTGCAATTATTAGTAGACTACTGCATAAATAATGAATACGTTAGAAATTTAGATCAATGAAAATCAGTTTAAATAATCTCAATCACCAACAATAAGAATTTAAAAAGGCGTAAATTAATTATTATAGACTAGCGTAATTGCCCGTTGAAATTCAACGAGAAAATTGGAACTTAAAATATTCAACTATATTGGAAGGATGTGAGATAAATGTAATGCATTATTATATTTGTTAATATTAAAACGTAGTCAGATTTTAACTAAGTTAACAACATCTTTAACGTTTAATACGAAAAATATCAGCTATTATGGACTCACCAGATATGTTGATTTTCTGTATGAAAACAATGCTGTTTATCGCCAAGTGAACGTTTCAATAAAAATGCAAAATTTTGACAAATTTTCGAATATTTTAGCTTAATGTGAGCGAATTCCATTCGAAAACAAAAATCGACGATAATATTAAAAATAAGCATTAAATTTCCTTTAAAATGGTTTTCATCCGAAGATCGTGCGTCAATTACTTCTAATTTAATTTTGGAAAAGAAAATTAGTCTGCAAGTGTGAAAGAGGTATATTTAATATCACTCTTATGAGAAATCCCATATAGCGTTCCAACGAACAAACCAAACAACAGATTAAGGCTTTAATTAATAGTCTAATAATAGATAGAAGGTTCCATATTTGTCTGTCGGAGTTAAATGGGAGATAGAGAAAACCACTTATAACTATAAAACTTTCCATTCTTTTATGATCAAACTTTCAGGAATTATTTGGCAACGTCTCTTTTAAATTTTAGGCTACTCGTCTTCTACAGTGAAGTCATGGGGTCGACTCCAGGAGCCTATTTTTTCTCCATTTGAATTACATGGGAGGAGCTGAAACGTAGAGTGCAATCTTTTCTTCCATAACATTTTAAAATTAATTAGAATCGTGATACTAACTCAGAACCTGAGCCCTAGATCGTCTAAAAGAATTGACTTTTATTTTCCTATAGTCGAAATTTGAGTAAGCTTCTAATTAATCAATAAATCTATTATAGACGGGAAAATCTGAAGTTTTTTCGCGAAAAATTTTTTGTCGCAACGGGCAACCGCATTGCTGACCACGAAATTATGTGAACCACATTGATTTGACGCTATTAATTTTTTAGAGTGCAACTAGGGTTTTGTTTATTTATATTAATGCATTGTTTCCGACATCACTGCATTACGTAAATCAAATTGGATTTTGCTATATAATAGTTTTACCGGCTTATTTAAATGGCTAACATATTGAGTGAAATTCCCGAGCAGGGAAAATTAAAACTGTCATGACCGAAAGGATTGACTTGATGCCATCACAATCTTTAAACGATCTAATTCAATCTATGAAGTTAGTACCATACTGCTGCTCTCTTCATAATATTCTATATACCAAATTGTATCAAGGTGTATGAGAGCATTACGTGTTTGTATAAAAGAGATTGAAAAGGTGTATTCCATGTCAGAGTACACGGAATTTCCAAAGGCGTCCTTTACGATTTATGTTGACATGTCAAAAAACATAAATCTAAATGGCTTAGTCTACTGTCTTAGCACTACAAAACGATGCATCAGAAGTGATGTCAAGGAACTACTGAATTTGTGATTTACCGATTTATTTTATAATCTGCAGTAATTAATTGAACAATCAAAAATTATTTCAAACAAACCTCACTTTAAAAAAGCAGTAGTAATCCTTAAGGTCAGGTTCATTCCTTCGTCATAAATAATTCATTTCTTTTCACTTACAAACGTATTTAAGTTAATTTCTTTGTTGTGGGGAGTCCATTTCCTTTCATTTACTGATGCAGTAGGCTCACGAAATGAAATTAAACGTGTTCATAGTAGATTTTGATTACTGCAGTTGTTACGAATATTGTTTTCGTTGAAAGCAATTAAAAAACTCCACGTTAATTAAATTTTCTTGTTTGATTTGTTTGAAAACTCCTTTGATAAAAATGCTCTGAATAAAACTTTCTATAAATGTTGTTTGAAGACTATTTTGTTATAAGTAATGTTTTAAGAGATATGACTGAGAATTCATTTTTTGTTTGCTCTAAAGTCCTAAATACCAAATTTCATGAACATCCACCCAGTAGTTTCGGAGATTACAAATGCGGACGGCCCAATAAGGCATTCCGCTTGTATCGCTTTGCTGGTAAAGAAAGCCTAATAAGAAAGAAAAGTGTATTACATAAGTGGAATGCACAGAGATTTAAAATGCGTTATTTATGTGAAATGCGTATAAAACGGCATCAAAAGATTGGGCGGTTCTTGTATTTTTGTCTCCGAAACTATAAGTTTTTTGATACATGTTGTTCTCTATCCGAATAAAGTTTTCAAACTATATATTACAGGTTATATAAGAGAGAAATATGTGATATTTAATTGTTGTTTGACGGATGCCATTTAACGAGATACGAGTAGCTATATGTTTATTTAAGTTCATACATAAAATGGTAGTTCTAATTGACGGATGCAATTGAAAATCAGAATGCGATAAGGATCAGTAATACTTAATTAAAATTTGTCCAGTAGTTTCGGAGATTAAACATGTGGACGGACGGAGGCGAGGTGCCCATAAGGCATTCCGCTACTATCGCTTCGCTCGTAAAGAACGCCTAACAACTAATTAGTTAGTCTTGAGTTTTGTGTATGTTTTTGTGTATTGTTTAGAGGAACGTCGACAGTATAGTTGTTAATATAAAGTGAAAAGAAGGAAATAATTGGTATATTTGCATTTTAATTAAAATAATTATATCTTTAATCTTACATTAGAATATTTATGACAAATCTATTATCATTTTAATTCATATTGCAGTTTTAAAATTACTCCTTTCTTTTCGTTGTGTTGCGTAATGTATAACGAATAAATCTTCATTAATATTTCTTTGCCCAAAATTATTTTTACTTTCTGAAACATACAATTACGTGAATTTTATATTTACTGTTTACTTTTTAGTGCATATAAAAGTTAGTTTCATTATTTTTTATTTAAATTTTATTTAAATTTAATACTTATTTCATGTATGCCCGCCAAATTGGGCTAGTTGATCACAATAGTTAGCGCCACGGCAAAATAATTTTTTGAGTATTCTGCTATTTGTGACGCACTTTTTCTCAAATTATTAAAGTAAGCATATTTTTCTGGCGTAAGTTCGTTTCCATTTTGCCCTTTAAAGCACATAACATATCACGTTAAGATTGTTTATTCGCTTTGAAGCATTAAATTTTTTTACTTTGTTAATGGAAATTGAAATGAATTCAAGTCCAGCACGTATAGAGATCTTACAACACGAGAGAAACCATTTTTATTTAACACATTAAAACACAAGACTCTTATAAGAATAAAAAAGGATACATTTACGAGACATAATAAATATTAACGTGCGTGAAATTATGCATTTTTTCTTTTTGCGGAGAGTACAAAACAGAAAATCATAACACGAATATGATTAAAGTCTTAGGAAGCACTGATGAGTAAAGCAGTTCTAATGATATTAGGTGAAGAAAGTAAATGAAATAAATTCTTTACTAGTAATATTTCATGCATTATATTAACAATTCATGATTAAACAGCCAATTTGGTCAATGCTTATAGGATTTCCGTGTTCTCCTAAGGCAAGCGTGTCCAATCTACGGCCCGCGAAGGTTTTTCTGCGGCCCGCATTATATATTTCTATACTAAAGTATGCTCTATAATGGATCATTGTCTTTCGCAACAAAATACCTAGGGGTGGCCAGAGTTGTTTCACATACGATGATAGATATACCTATAGATAGAAGTGTTAGAGGCAAAATAACAGCAGTTCTAATTTTCTCCTGTTTGTCAAATACTATCTCCTTCAAAATGAAGTATTTTCAGGATAAAGATTCATGCTAGGCTAATAAGTTGGATGTATTATACAAACAAGTTAAACAAATAAAACATATAACTGTGATGGTTTTTAGGTAAATAAAGATCATGTTACCAATTTCTTTGCTAGCAGCCAATTTAACGTTTTAACCGTCTTAAAGATACACAATTCAGTTATCATTATCGAAATATATTTTCCCCCAATAGTTCAAATTTTAAGCAAAAAAACTGGCTACTAAATATCATGAACCATCACTGAAATTTCCTCATCAATACTGTTTCATCTATAATACTTTAAGATTTCCAAAACAAACATCTGGATATGAAACAGTTGCGTTGCATAGTATGAGGATACGTCTAATCGTCGCAGCTGCTGTGCTTTCAGTTTTGAATTTATTCGATAAGAAATTTAAAACAAGAATATATCGCGTTTCAAATTTAAAATCATCTTTTAATAAATCAAAATTTTAAAAATTATAACCTCACTCTTTATGAAAATTGTGTTCTTGTTATTTATGTTGCTGAACATCAGTTAGGCGCTACAACAGAGGGCCACGTCGTTCTGCTTCAATTTCTTCCGCACCACATACGATATTTTGAAAGAAATATTTATACACAGTGCTCATACACCCAATTCCGATTGAACTGTATTTCGTCTAAGAAAGTCGACCTAAACTATGGGGTAGATATATAGAACGACAACATTTACTCCTTTTTAAGTAAAATAATACAACGAAAGGTGGATTGATTTAATAACCCAAATGCTTAGCAATTAAAACATTCGACGATCGTAACCAATTCGAGTATCAGTTAGCATGTAATATATTGTAAATTTCAGAAATGATTTTCGAAAAGGACATAGTTCAAACTGCATAGAGCCATTTAATTTTGAACAATTATCGACACATGCGTAAATTTTACGAAGTAAATTCTTTACTTAAAATACTTATGCTCACTTTAAGCTTCGTTAATTATGAGAAACGATTTATTTTACGATTTATTGCAAAAATATACACGAAAAAGTCCGATGTGCAGTGAATACCTGTAGAATGCTTGATAAAAATGTTTGGCACTAGATTTACTGGTATAAAATAAATATTACATTGGAGTATTTTTGGTAGGAATTTTTAACATTTTGTTTCGATCCTCAGAAAATAGATGATTTTTGCGGATGTGTTAATCTACATTCCACATTTTATGTGACAAATGTGGAAGAGATAAAATATACAAGTTGTAGAGACTTTAAAATGTTAAAACTGCTTTTTTTTTAGATACGATATTTGACTTTTCAATGATGCTGGAGTGCTTTCTAGATTTAACAAATATGGAAAGGTGTACTCCATGTCGGAGTACAGAGTTTCCAAATGCGTTCTTTGATACCGAAAAATTTTAGTAAAACTCCCCAATACCAAACTTCATCAACATACTTCCTGCGATTCTCGAGTTGAAACAGAGGCACGTCGTAAAATACATGTAGATGCTTACTTGCGTGATAAAATGGATACTCGTATTACATTTCTTCAGCACATTTTCGAGAATATAACATACAGGTAAAAGGCAATATGCATTGTATCTAATCACTTTTAATATAGCGTTGTTTCAAGAATTACCCAATATCTGAAAGGGTGTCAGTCTCCCGAGTATGTCTCTCTTTACTCTCAACGTCATGTTCCTTTAGAATTGACTCCATGGCAAGCACTAAAAATAAAATAATCGACTCTACACTTAATGACGAAGATGATGACATTGTTTGTTATTCTTTGAGCTCGTCATGAAATCAGGGATCAACGCAGAGTCCGCATTACAATGCACAATGGCTCACAGCTCTAGGTTGAACGTTGAAAGGAGTGGAAGTCGTCATTATGATCCTGAAAAAACGCCGCTGGCCCATGTACCGTGTAGTTCATCAAGTGATGACCGGATGACACATCCTCGTACTCCGTGTATTCCAAGGATGCATTATCTATAGATGAAAGGCATTATTATGGGTCCCATCCATTCTGATTTTGCCATTTACGGTAAACACGGTTCTCAAGTGCGCTGCCTACAGGCAACGGAAAACCAAGTCTTCGCTGCGTCATTAAAACTAGAAAAATCTTTTCGGAGTTTCGTCTCGTTATTTGTTACAATGGCTCCCTCCCTCAAGGTGCATTGAACTGGGAACAAAATGGAGAAAGAATAATTAAGGCATTATGTTCTTCGGTCCATTTAATCATTAAATGCCTCACTATAAAGTATGAATGTGTAACTTACCAACAGCGGTTTTGATTACACATAGTAAAGAAAGCGACAATTTACGAATCGTATCATGATGACACACATTAATCGAATGTTACTCTTTATCAATGTTAGAATTTAGTCTTTTGACTTTATTGGAATATTTTTTAAATCCAGGTGCTTCCGTTTTCCATATTCCTTCAAGCAAATGAAATTGGGATCCACATTTTCCATCATCTCTGATCATGAAAGATGTGAAACATGATAAATAAGCAAATATAAAGAAGTGAAAATAATAGCTCCTACTGAATCAATAAATTATCGGTGAGAGAATAAAGCGAATAATATATGAATAACATAAACAGGATAAAAATAAAGTTGTAATATAATCCTTTGCTTAATGTTCCTCCAGTTGTGCCTTTTCAAAAAACTAACTTTTCTAAGGACGGAAGAATTAGGTAGAATACTTAGTTTTCACATTCTAATGTTATTAGTAATGAATAATTATTGATTACCTTTATTTCCATTGTGTATAATTATAATTGCAACATTGATGATGTTTTATATTTAAATCGAACACATGACTAACGTGACAGAATTAAAAGTTTACAATAATTTCTATATTTATTACAGAAACTCGTAAAATGTTAAAATTGCTTTTCTGTGATACGGTAATTGGCGGTTCAGAGATGCTCGAGTGTTTTATAGGTTTAAAAATAGCCAAAGTTCCGTTGACAACGATCCATACTCCGGCAGCGCATCTAAATACACATTTACTCATTTACTGCGCTCAATCTGCCTAAGAGGCTCTGATGAAACCCCCATTACTTTCCTATGGTTGGAGTGACAGCAATATCTAGCATATGAATAAACTCCTGCGCATACGATCCTGTTCTACCCGGTTTTCGGCGATTATTGTAATCGAGCGACGCGAACGATCGCCGACAATCTCCGACGTCCTGGATAAAAATCTGTTTATTTTTTTCCATTCGGAAGAATTACGGTCCATCTGCCACCCAATCACGTACTTAGCAGATCAGCAGAAATATTTTTCTCGAATCCGTTTCCAAACCATCAATCCCTGCTGCAGCACATCACATCTCGCGATGATTTCGTGTTCTCCCTAAAAGCCTCCGCCATGAATCACCCCCCCCCCCAGGCGCAGTCAACGATCGAACGTGTGCCACGAACGACTCACTCACCAAAATGTTTAACTGTTAACCTATTACGCCGCGCGCGGTCTCGATTGCGTTTGTTTTATTATTCGCCCGCCGACGAGGAGAAACCGCTGCCAGAAGAGTACTCGTGGTTTCATTCCCCTCAGTGAAAATGTTCTGCTCTTCACAGACCTCTTATTTTGCAACTGTTGATTGACCGAAGGATGGGAATGCTTTCCCCGAAACAAATTCCCCCGCCTACCGCAGGCACGCGGGTGGGCGTCATGATTCGAGCAGAAATCGGTAAATCACGTGCTCTCGTTCCAATTCGATTTGTCTGACTTGGCTGGATCGTATATCCGGAACAATCGACCCATTCGTTATATTTTTAAAAAAATTCCCGTTGACTATTATTATCCTAAACAGAGAGAAGGTATGAGATTGACAGTGAATATATAATTGTTTCAGATTATAACTTGCTTTATGTTTTAACCGCTCCTTAGAAAATGTGTTTTCGACAAAATATCCAGTAACTGTCTTATAATAAGCGAATAAAGAAGATAATCCGACTTTATTCACTTATAATCTCTCTTGCTTCTATAAACTAACAACCATCGAAATACCTTTTATAATTTAAATATCGCGTCGTGTAAGGGAACGTACTTTGAACATCGAAAACTTTTTATCTTAGTCAGATAATCAACACTAGACTTTCAATCCTGATTTTTGACCAAGATCCCACGTAAATCCTAATGTAAAATTAGTAACTGATTATTTATAAAAAACGCTCTTAGCGAGATGAATATTTTTTCCCGCCGCGCCGAGCGGACCGTAATTATTTTTGCGTCGACGCGTCGACACAACGACCGGTGTTTTTCAATTAGCGAAACAAATCGAGAGTTTTAGCAGGTTTCTGGCGAGTCTTGACGCGCGAAGGAGGAAGAAAAAATAAATAATCACGCTTTTGATGCCTTTCTACTTAGCGAAATGCACCCCATTAATAATTTTGGTGAAACACGAGCCTCGGTTTTTTCTTTATTTTTTGAAGGCCCATTCTTTTAAAAACAGTGGCGGTGATAAAGCGGGAGAGAAGAGAGAGAGAGAGAGAGGATTCGCGTCTTTTGAGGCGGAAGGGCATTGTTTGTCTGCGCCTTGTCTGCCAATCCCGCGAAGATGTCGCGCTCCCTAGCGGAACCTCGGTGCACTACTATCTTTTTTCCTCTCTTTATCCACCCGATCTCCCTCCATTCTGCTCTCTACCCCTCGCCGCCTCCTCTCCCTCAATTTCCTTCCCACACTTTCTCCCTGCATCTCTCTCGGCCTCTCACTCTCCCTCTCTTCTTCTCTTTGTTCGCCTCCTCTCCCTTCCAGAGCTCCTCAGAAGTTCGAAGTGGAGACCATCCACTCTTGCTGCTTCTTCAGCTGCATCGACGTGATTGGACGTCTCGCCCGCAAAAACCAACGCTTTTGCCTTAACTTAATGGAAGGTCCGCTCTTGCGAAAGAATAAGATGTTTTTCTCCTGTCCTGCGGGTGGCCGAAGGGGAAATTAAGCGAAGGAAAGAAACCATTTTCTTTCTTTCTCGCGCTCCATCTCTTTACTCTTCTTTCTGTGTGGAGATGAATTGAAAGGGTTTCGAGGCGACAGGTGTGGCGTAATAATGCCAGGCACTGCTTTTACGTCTCGAGATTGGCAAACGACGGTGGTGACAACGAGGTCCTGAATAGTCTCCATTTTTAAAAACTTGAAAGCTTTTTAAATCGATCTTCCTCGTTGTATCTCTAATTGCTGCACCTTGATAAATATATTTAGTGAATCCGACTGCGTGATAAAAGGGTATATTTTGTAAAAATAATTCCTGATATTAGTAATACATCAACAATGTTTTTTAAAGTCATTATGTGCTCAATTTAAAAGGTCGAGCCTCGATTTTCAATTATTTCTCCATTTTTCATGTAATTACGCACATTATTTTCGCAAATTATTCTAAAAATTATAGTTTTTCTCGGAAACTTTTTCTTAGAATTAATTTTATCATCTATCATACAAAATATATCATTTTTGGCGAAATTGGCATTTAATACGATTGATATCATCAGCGACATTTCCCGTACGGGTAGATTTGGTTTTCCGTGAGAGACGCAGGAATCACGCCCATGTCCTTGAGCGTTATTGACTGTTGCTTTGTTACACTCTACTTTGTCATCTCCAGATCATCCCTGGGCTTTATGATGGATTACTTTCTGCTAGGTCTAAAACTTATCGGAAAAATGCGACCGCACGAGAGGTAAAAATAACCTGAGAGCTGGAACACCGCCAAGAAAATCTAAGTGATTAGTTTGAATAGAGGAGCATTGAAATTTCCGCAGTCATTAATTTATAAAAGAAATCAATATTCATCTGGCATAGTCACTATTTTAAGTAACTCCTTATAAAATTATCACATGTAAATTTTGTGGTTAGCTCCTATGTAAACGATACGCGAATTTCAACTGAAATTGTAGGCGTGGCAAATAGCCGAGTCTTTATTATAATATAAATCGAGTATTTACCAATGAAGGCGCTTACTTAGTAGCTGACATACTCGAATAATTTAATTAACCGTTTCATGCCAGTAGGAATTTCCTTTATTCTTTGATATAAGCGAATTCAATTTTAATTTCGTTAGAATATTTTTATGTATTACATAGCTCTTTCTTTAAAAATGACATCCTTCTAAACCACAGCGACCGCTCAAATTAATCATAGGTAGTTTCAATATATGATTATATAGTCGTTGCATTCATTGAATTGCTGCAAAATAAGAGAGTTATTTAGCTTCTTAATTTGTCTCCATGCTCCTAATAACATGGTTTTCATCTATTCAGCCCAACCATTTGGCTATATTTGAATTATCCTTGCGTTTGCCCAGCGCTATTTCCCATATGTACTATCTGCATAAAATACTAAGGGTCGTTCCCATTTCTTTGTAACAACTAGCTTCTGATATTTTTATTTCTTTTTCGTCTAGTTCTATCAACGCAGTTTTATTTGTTATACATTACATTGTTTGTGCTCACTATTTTCCGTGGGCCTCACTTATTTTTTATAGAATCCGTCCCGTTATGCTTGTATCAACATCCAATTTAGTTAACACTTTTAAAAATTTTCTCATCCTTTTTATTTAGAAACCTTTCTATTTTGTCGTAAGTAAGGGCGGGTTTCTAAATATTTAAATAATTTAATTTTCTAAGCAATGTGCAGTCAACATTTTTACCTAATCCTTTCCGCTTCTGTAAACCTACAACATTCATCGGCATTTAAAAAGCTATTGTTTTGATTGATATACTGATTAACTTCTTTAACTGAAACATAAATTGCTGACGTAAATGCTATATCCTCGAGGGTTATCTAAATAAGATTCACGGATTCTCCATTGAAACTTGGCATAGAATGGCCTCATAAAATTCAGCCCAAAGCTAATGATGGATTGTATTAATTTAAAATGCATCATCTGTATAGGCGATATGTTATAATACTCCCTGATGCTTTACACTAGGGGTCGGTAAACTACGGTCCAAGAGCCGCATATGGTCTCGGAGAGCGCTTTATGCAGCCCGCGAAGCTATGGTATAAACGTTGTCGGTAAAATGTATAATAGGAAATTTTTTCCAGCAAATTAATGATCTCATAACATTTTCTGATGAAATCTTAGCGCTAGTAAATTATTTAGGATTGATTTTTACAACTAAGAGTCCACAGAATCTTTGGACAACTTTTGATGTAAACGCCCATCTGGACCGCCGAAGTTCTCGTGACTTCCAATGCGGCCCTCCGAACCATTCACTGCTACAGCCTACCCCTCTTTACAACAATGCCGTTCAAACAAATTTGTAATGTACGAGAAGAATTCGTGTCAGACTGAGCAAGAGATACATTTAGCATCCCGCTGTTTAATTAAAAGCTCATTTCACAGTAAATAAAATATATTCTGGGCAAAGTCAAAGCCATATTGTCGCTAACTAGTTAACACATTGTATATTATTTAATACTGTAACTATTGGTTTCGTTTCTGATTTTAAAAGCCAGCTTGACTTTAAAAATATCTTTCTTTACCACGGAAAAACTCTGCTTTCTACCTACTTACTATGATTGTGTCATATTTTGGGACTTAGGAGATCTTATTTGCCGTTGTGGTTTAAAATTTCTATTAATTACATCCAACTATGTTATTTTATAGGATAACAGGATAGGCTGAACTTACCTCTAAAGTAGTTAACCATTTTCATGTTATAAGGAATTACGCTCATTGAAAACAAATGCGACACATCATAGGACATTGTCTCTTACAGAGAAAAAATTCCGCTTGCAAAAATTTCAGATTATTTCGGATGGTAAACTGTCATGCATAAGTGTTCGTTTGTAATCACCGTGAAGTCACGAATGAAAAACGTGAATCCAAGCATTATTTGAGAGACAGAATCGGTCAGGAACCCAAAAATATTATTGTACAGCAGTCATGAACTTCCCCCTACTCTACTAAAAGCATACTCTTTAATCCGTAAAATCACTTTATTTTCCTTTCTATATTATAACCATCATTCACGAAAACAAGCCCGTGATTATAAGTTTAATCCATTTCTCCGCATCGTTCTGTCCTTCACAATCTTCGTCTTTGTTTTTATAAATCCCTTCTTCTGCAATTCTGTCAGATAAATTTTTTTCCTTCGCCTTCAATTTTCTTTCGAACACATCTTAAATCATATAGTTTTCTCAGTTGAAATCTGATACAGTTTCCGCTTCTCCTTCTTATCAGCTATGCTATCATTATTTGCTCATCTGTACTTCCTAATACTTCATTTTTTAATTTATCCTATTATTTAATTTTCTTTGTCCTTACAGTGAATGTGTACTTACCACAAAATGCATATTACAACTTAATTAACTTAATCTGCTGTATGCTGTACATGTATGAATATGGTCAATCACTCTTTCACTACGCGCCTTAAAACATATCTTGATTTCGCCCAACCCAGAGAACAAGTTGCTCCTCTGTGTATGCTTCAACTACTACAAGAAAGCATTCGACTATATTCGAACTCCGTCGGTGTTAAATGTACTGAAGAAACAAGGAGTAGAAGAAACGTACATTACTTTAATCAGGAATATCTTCAGGAACGCGACATCGTCTGTCTAGCTACATGAAGAAACAAGTGACCTTAGAACAGAAAAGGTAGTGAGGCAAGGAGATGCCATGTTTCCTAAATTATTCACAGCAGCTCTAGAGGAAGTATTCAAAACGCTTTACTGGGATGAAAAAGGTTTAAAGACAAATGGAGACTGAGTCACTTGTGAAAGATATCCATCAACGAGCCAGAACTCTAAGAAGTTACGTTTACTTGGGTCAACTCATCACTACCGACGAATCACTTCTTGGAGAGATCAACAGGAGAGTGAAGATGCCATGGAGTATTTTGGCAGGAATTCAAACATCTTCAAATCAAATACCCCAGTCTTTCTAAATAGGAGATCGTATGCCCAATAATTCTGCCTGTTCTGACCTACGAATGCGAAACATGGACCATGGACGCTAGAATATTCCAGCGCCTGCAAACAACACAAAGGAGCATGGAGAGATGTATGCTAGGGATCACCCAAAGAGCCTGCAAAAGGAACGACTGGGTGAGAAAGAAGACGGTAGTCTTTGACGCAATTACAAGAGTAAAGGCGATTAAGTGGCGGTGGGCAGGTCATATTGGTAGGAGAAATGATCGGCGTTGGACATCTAGCGTCATCGAAAGGATCCCAAGATACATCAAGAGACCGAAAAGAAGACCAAAAGGCAGATAGGACAGAGAGCTTGTGAAGTTCTTAGGGTCAACTTAGAGGCGGGAGGAAGTTGATAGAGAAAACTGGAAGAGTCCGGAAGAGGCCTTCATCCGTCACTGTGTTGAAAAGGGCTGCTGATGATGATATATTGGTTATATGAGAAGTAGGCTTTCCCGATATAAAAACAAATTTCTCTCTCTCTCAAAATTCCTCCTCTATATTCTATCCCTTCTATGTCTCTCCTTTCTCATAACTTTAATATAAATTAGTATAGTTTCGGAAATTATCTATACATTATAGACTAACAGTCCTATAACCAAGGATTTTTCTAAGTTTGAAGGAACGTTCTTAGGAACTTAAAAATATCAACACCTCAAAAGTCGAAGTAACTAGTATAGATCACAACATCGAAAATCGATGGGAATTCCGGCCGCGTTTGAAAAAAAAGAGAAAGAGTCGACTGCTAAAACGCCTTTGCTATGAATTAAAAAAGCAGTAGCAGCAGTATGATCTCAGTCAATCCAGACGAAAAAATTATAAAAATTTGTATTTCAGGGTAGTCCCAAATTTCATGAATTAAATAACTACGTAATATAATGCAATGAGGTGTTTGTTCTGATTCCTTATGACAATGCTAAGGTATTCTTCCCAAATTTCAAAATTTCAAATTTTTTTTAACCTCTATGCATCGCAAAAATGCTGTTTGTTTGTTTGTCATAGGTCGAGGAACTGTTCTTTCGCTAATGGATGCACAACATGATTCGCTCCGTCGTCATCTTATGAAATTAATACAAATACTGCACATACGGAATGGAAAATTATTAACATTTTTATTTTATTTTATGCTTTATTTATATGCTATTTATAAGAAAATAGATTAATTTACTACTAAAAACTTCCGTATAAGTATTTCTGCATATTTTATTTTTTCTAAATTACAATAAAAAGGTAAATTTTTAATCCGTAAAACTTTCATCGAAGTATCCTTTAATTTAATGAATGCATAAAGGCAATCTACCTTTAAAATATATTAATTAGTAAAAATAGAAATCTTTGGTCTGTTCCTTAAAATAATATGTGCGAATTTTAATTGGAGCCAAGTTTATTTTTGTGTTTCACATTATGGTCGACAATGAAACTGTTTTTGTTCTGATGCATATGTTTAAATATTGAATGACTTATACATATTGTGCATATGTACATTATAACCTTTATTTTGGCTTTTAATAAAACTTGCAATAGACTGATAATTTTAAATATTTCCTTAGTATTCAAAGTCAATTAAAACGTCGTAGTAGAAAGAAACATGTACACACATTGCTGTTTATTATGAACGTAAAAATGAAGCGATTTGTTCCCAATTATGTACGGTCATATTGAACATAAACGTAATATGAAATCTGCTATACTTAAATCAACTGAATTTAATCTATAAAATCCTTAACTGCTAAATTTTAGATATCGTCTGCCGACTATTTTTCTATTATTTTTCACTATAAACAATAAGTTTTAGTGGAGATGCTAGGAGAGGGTGCTATAAAGAATGTTATCTCTCACAATACCCATGAATATTTTAGTAACATTGACATCAAAGTTCACAAGTTAAAACAAGCTATGGAAGTATGAATATCATAAGGTTAAATCTTTGGTTGAGATCGATGACCTCGTAATATACTTAAAAAATTCTCTTTAAAAGCATTATATGAATTTTATGTAATAATATGTTTCCCGTTTAATGGCAGTGGATTCGTTGCCATGGCAGTTAACATTTCCCATGGTTAAAAACCGGATAGTTTTCTCGCTTCTTGGATTAAACAATTGTTTGTTATTTGAATTCTGTATTTAAAAAATATAAACCACAGTCTTTCATCTATAGAGCTGTTCATGTCTTGAACTCTTAATTTTAATTTAACTAATTTAAAAATGCAAATTTATAATGCTCTGCACCGATTTCATGGTTTTTTTATGGACGTAGAAATGAAACAAAGGTGTCGGAAATAGACATGGTTTACTCCCCAGAAGCTGATTCTAGATCCACAAACTTTTATCTTGTCTTGCCCTCATATATTGTCCTATCTTGACAATTGGGCTACTCCAAGTTACAATTTTTTCAAATATATTGCCTGAGCAGACGGAAGGACAAATCCACCGAATACAAAAGCGATATTTTTTTAGAAAAAAGCGCTAAAAATATCTTTTCGAGAAATATTTTTAAAAGTATACATAACGAATTGACTTCCTGGATACTTATCGGTAGAGGACATTATGAAATGAAAATCAAATTATTGTAATCAGGATCCAAATAAATCAAACGAAGTAAAGCCACGAGTTTTCAACACAGTACATTATCATCAAGAATGCTATAGAGCAGGGATGGCCAAACTGCGGCTCTTTTAGTTTATCGTGCGGCTCTTATTCATCTACAATCAGAGGGCGTATCAAGGCTTATCACGTCAAAATGCAATAACGCGGTGCGACTAAGACGTTTTGTGGATGCTTAAGGGACAAGCGTTCTCTCTGTATTGCTTCGAATACAAGTTATGTTTACTTTTCATGCATTTTTATTCGCAGAATGCGTGTCTTGCGGCTCTCAAACTTAAGAAAATTATCATATGTGGCTCTGAGAGTAAGTACGCTTGCCCACCGCTGCTATAGAGAGTAAGTATTTTGAACCCAGACGACACTCTATTTCAATAAATAAATATTGACTCTGATTAATCGTTATAAACAGTTCACATTATTTATTATTTTCTCTCTTCTGTTGATGGTTTTAAACGATTAAACCCATCATTATATATATATATATATATATTTATTTATTTATTTATTTATTCATGTAATCTGAAGAAATCAGACCACATCTCTGATTCACTCGTCAAACTAAACTGGTTAAATTTCGAGTCTCGAAGACGCCTTTGCTTTCCTTACTATACCAATTACTTGCTTCTAACAATCCACATTATCTTGCCACGGAATGAAGGAGTATAGACACTGTACATAACCCTAATACCAGAGTGAGCTATGAACTCCTTATTCCTCATCATAGCACAGTAATATTCAACATGTCGTTCATTGTAACTGCTTGCATACTATGGAACAAACTTCCCCAAACAAAAAATTTGCACTCGCTCTCACAATTCAAACGACACTGCTATCAATGTCTCCTATCCTTTCAAAGGAACAGTTAAACATGCTTAATGCTTCAATGTTTCTTAATCTTGATTTTGAGAAAATAATACTTATTGTGCATGATTATTACTTTATTTTATTTTATTCATTTGTTTTTTCCCTTTATTTTGTTTAGTCATAACAATGTTAATATCTATCCATTTTGTTATTTTTATATGTTCATTCCATCAATGATCTATTCGTATTGTCCCAAATTTTCCCTGATGTATAGCTTTTAGTTTTTCATGCATTTATCTTTCGTTCTAAATTTCACTTATTGATGTCTTTAGCGAATCTCAGTTGGTTTCGCAGGCTTTTCACATCCCCTTTCTTGTGTAGGTGTTTTCCTGCAGTAGGTTTTTTTTACATGGATCCTTATTTTTTCCCACAAAATTACATCTTTTCCGATACTTCTATTTTTACTGTTACTTGTATTTACATACTGTTCTATGTATTTTTATGTATATTTCATGAAGAGGGGATAGGTGGAAGATGGAACTTTCTTAGTCTCAATCTCGCCCTAAATAAAAATCACATAAATCAATTATTACGAATTTTTATTAGGAGCATAATGTTTTTGTAAATGAAGCAGATTATCTCATACTTTGTGGGAAATTCTTCTCCATCCTTATCATGTTAAGAATCGATGTTATTCATCAGTTGGTACATGTTTCTTCAGATTTAAATAT
The DNA here is from genome assembly GCA_028673005.1 of Tanypteryx hageni. Taxonomy (NCBI): domain Eukaryota; kingdom Metazoa; phylum Arthropoda; class Insecta; order Odonata; family Petaluridae; genus Tanypteryx; species Tanypteryx hageni. Next base: position 199,905,646 of record CM054113.1, on the reverse strand, counting down.
ATTTTAAATTTAAACGTGTGAGCTACATCGAGATTGTTGAGTTCCCTTTTGTATATTACCCGGTATAATAAACAGCAAAGTTTAATGTAAAGGGGTATGAGGAAAGGAAAAATATATCATATGTTTTGTAATCATCACGAGTAGAAAGATAACCATAAACTCTCTCTCCTCCAACCCAGTTTATGTAATCGAAGACCTTTCCATCCATCTTCTCATGATCACCTCCTTTTAATGAACCCAATATTCCTTTTTGCTTCTTACCCCTTTGCCTATTTCCTAGCATCGTTCTTCTTAGATTACTTTCCCCTTGAATTTTACCAATCCATTTCGTCTACCTTTTCCTCACTCATAGCTTCAAGTAGGGAGTAGGACACAAATTAATTTAAGTATGCTGAGCATCTTTTTCATGTAGTATATCAGAAAACATCTTCGAAAATATTTATTTAAACTGTTATTAATGTTCTACGAAAGCATCGCCACTTTCTTAATTTGTCCGTAGTAAATATAAATGCTTATATAAAACTTTATCAGAAATCTGGTTGTTCGTTCATTATCACTAAACTGCATGAAAATTATACCTTGCCATTAAGAAAATGGCTATTATAGCGGCCGAATGGAGTAATATAGAGGTAAAATGGTGGCCTTCCAAATGTGGTTTTGGAGAAAATCTTTTCAAGTTAAATGGACTACTAAAATCACTAATTTAGAATATAATGAAGGATCTAAAAGAGATCTAGTCTATGCAATAAAGAAGAGAAGATCAAGATGGTTAGGGCATGTGTTAATATACTGTAAGGCTATCTAATTTTAATTACAATTAAGGACTAAAATTTTTGTTGTAGATATAATAATATTATATGCGAGAAATTTTCCATAATTTGAATAATGAACATTGACAAAGGGCGTGAAGCTTTTGCTCTATGAAATATTTTTTGTGCAAAAGATATTTGTAAGTCAGGGACAAAATTAATTATGTAACCGATTTAAAATGATATCGAAATGTTTTTATATAAATAATTTTATAAAATACTGGACTCTATGCAGTGACCGTGCGGAAAAAGTTTCCTTAAGTTTCACTTTCATGTGTACAGGTGAATATTTAATTAATAAGCTGTTGGGTTGATAGCATAAAAATCTACGTTGAATACTGTGATAAAGGCATTATCTTTAATTTTTGTAAGCGTTTATTGGATTTTTAGAAGCGCAAAATCTAAATATAAATTGGTCACCTAAAGAGTAAATAAACCTTTAAATAATCAAATAAATTCTTAAATTTCAACAAATCGTCATTTTTACGTACACTTCTTGGTATACTAATTCATATGAGCTGGAGATTCACTAGTCTTGATAGCTGGAAATTACTCAGATTCGTCAATTATGACTACATCTTCAAACCATTGCCTGATTTTAACTCTTTCATTCACTATTTTCATTTTTATGGACACTCAATTACATAATTTTAATAAATTCTGACAACACAATATTGGATAGAAAAGTGTATAACCTACGATCTAAAACCTTGGGGATTACTTAAGTGTTCATAGTTAAGTTGCAATAAGAAACATTTTTCCTCATTAAAATTCATAACAAATGGTTAAACCTGGCAATATTTTACAAAGAATTAACATTTTTCAAGGAGTAAAATATTTCTCTATTGTGTGATATTTTATTAGAAGAACCGAGTATATGTATTTGTTTTCATTTTATTTCCCGTTGCATCCAACCATTGCAGAAAAGTGCAACATACTTGAGATTGGAAAGTCGCACAGAATTCTAGGAGTATCATTTGGGAAACAAATTATGGTAACCCTATGCAATTTTTTTAATCAATGTAATGAATGTAAATCTACTCGTTATTGCGTGACAACCTGTTTCAATTTAATTCCACTGCAATACATATCTTCATCAAAATAAATTATTCATTAAATAATATAAGTAATATTCAGAGTATATTTTCGTATTTATTCCGTAAGAATGCCGACATTTTGGAGCATCCAGTTTTCAAATGAATTAATCAATATAGACTTTCAAGAATAAGTAGTCAAATATAAAATATTGAAAAAAACAGTGCTTCACTTATGTATCTCCAATAGCCACAAAAAGTTTAATGGTGTAACTATTGAAGATACCTAAGATAAGTACTTATTTTTTCAATTTTTGATACTTCATTTCTTAGCCTTGAATTTGTTTTCAGCCATAAGACAAGATCAAAAATTCTTTAGTGAATTGAAGTTAACATTGAAGAAAAAAACTTTGGATCGGACTAAAAACATGCTGTTATTATATCTCACCAAGTACCTCGTAACCTTGACTACACATCGTTGACTAAGACCGACGATATATCTGGTTAAATTCTAGGAAAACATTATTAGAATGCCGTAGTTGTCGCAGCAAAGAAAATGTTATCAGCATCCATTTTTAGAAATATATTAAAGTTTTAAAGAATCTATTGAGATTTAAATAGGAATAGTAATTTAAAGTGTATATAATGTGCAAATCTTAGAAATATCCTACGACAAAATGAAATAAAATTACGAAAAATGCAATGCAATCTCTAAATATAGCCGCGAGATTGAATTCCAGCTGAAATTCCGTTGCATTGTTTTTTCAAACGCCTCCTGATGTAAGTGCATTAAAAGATTAATAGACACTACTTATTTCCGTCTTAAAAAATATAGAAACCCTGCTCAAGACGCTGGCGTCACTTGCTCGGAAAAGACTGGGAAACACGGTTATGCTTAACATATTGGAAAACGCGTGATGCGCTCCGGTAAACATAAATGTGTGATGCTGAGCGAGAATATCCAGACTCCTATCCAAAGAGATTATTCTCCGTTTTATTTTTATTTTTTGGCTAAAGCCTCATTGTCTAAACCTCTGCCGGCGTCCCATCTTCCCGTCGTCCACGTAGTCATCATGTGTAAATTAAGTTTTTTAAAAAATGAAGAAAATTGAAGGCATCTGCAGCGGAGGCAGCCATGCGAGTAGAAGATGCGGTTGGTTCTCTAAAGTACGTGCATTACCCAAATTGAGCGCCAGCGTCCACCCAGGCGGTTCTCATACGGATCCCTCCCACACCATCCCTCCCATCTCCCAGTTCCACCAACTCTCCCTCCCCTTACGGACCCGTTTCCCGCCCTTCCGTCCCACATTAAATCTCTCCATCCATCGCCTCCTTTCGCCTCTCCCGATCGTCTTCCTCCTCTCCTTCCTCTCAAACGCATACTCATTGCTTCACTAATCTCGCCCTCCTACGAAGGAGAAGAGAAGCACCATGGACTCTCATATCCTTCTCTATTATTCATTTCGTTATTATTGTGCCTCATTTCCTCCAGTTTTCTCTCTTCCACCTCCATCCTCTCGCTCTCTTCCCTCCCCCTTTCCCCTCTATCTACCCCTCCCGCAGCCATTCCAGTCACCATCCCCCTTTTTATCTCATTTTCTTTTCCCCTTTCCTCCCAAACAATCTTCCCTTTCATCCTAATACGAACTCCTCTCACTCTCTATCTCTTTCCTCTCCCTAAAGCTATCCCTTCCCTACGTCATCCTCCTCTATTATCCCTTCCCCCATACTTCACTCTCCCTCCCCAATCCTACCCACTTCCTCCCCCAACCTCCCCACTCCCTCCCTCCATTTCTCTATTCCTCTTCCCTTCCCTTACTCATCACCCTCCCATCCTCTTTTCCTCTCGTTTTCTCCTCACTCCATTTCCTTCCCATCCTATTCACCACACCGCAAATGCTCCTTTTCCTACGTTTCTTTATCCTCGCCCCCTTCCCCACGCCGTACCGTCTTCTCCCTTCCCATACTTCTTTCCTTAGTCGGCAACCAACCAAGCGTTTAAAGGATTGAAACTTATGCTAAGCAGAGGACTCGGTCCTCGTCCTTATTTCTGCCGCGTTTGGTTTTTATTACCGTTCTAAGAAAATGGATTGCGTTTTCTCGGCAACCATAGAGAGCGTGGGGCGGAAACTCGTGTGTGTTTCTCAATGTTTTCGCCGAAGGCTTCCTCCTCCTCCTTTACACCCCCACCCACTGCGCTCCTGTCTCTCGCAGCTTCCCTCGCTCTTTCCGTAGGCTGCCTCTCCTCGTTCCTTTGTTGCGTTCGCTTTTTGTCATTCTCTTTTCTTTCATTTCTTATCCTCTCCCTATCCCTTCACCTTCTGCCTTTTTCTTCCTGCTCTTCCATTTCTCCGCAGTTACCGATTCCGTATCCATTATACCATCTCCGGCGACAGTTCATTCGACGATTGCGAATATCTCTGAGCGCGCATCTCCTAGCGTTTCTTTTCCTCGTCATTCTAGTGTTATTACTGCGTGTTGTTTTGAAATCGGATATTAATTCTCATATTTTATACCGAATTTAATTATAAAGGCGATTTTTTTTAAAGAAATGACGTTATACTTCACGTTATAATTTACCAATTTCCCAAAATGAGTGTCACCGAGCAAATATCCAATGCCAGATGTGAGAATGTATTTTTACGTGCTTGAATGGACAAAATTCCCATTTAAAAGCCAGTTTGTTTACCTCTTTGTATTTCATTGGATGTCTATTTTTAGTTTAGCTATAAAATATCGAGCAAAATAAAGACCGCATTTGATCGAAAATGAAGTCACCCACAGTGATAGTTCACCAATCGTTCGTTATATCAGATCAATTAGATCTGGCTTATTCAAAAAGAGATACCAAGATGACCTATTGGTATCAAGGTAAGCTCGGTAGTTAATTTTGTAATTTCTGATATTTTACAATTTTCAGTTTGTTGAATTTTTAATAGCATAAATGCTCTATTCAAACCGTATATAAGATTGGGTTATACATTTTATGATTAGACTCAGCAGCATTTGCATGTTCAAATGAATAGCGAAACCGTCCCAGATTTACTTATATGCGGGTGAAAATACGGGATACGATGGCTTTTCTTATGGCGTGCTTGGAGACAGAATTAATTGCCACGCCTCAACCTCGGAATATGGTATAAGACGTAAGGTAAATTCACTCCATAAGGTACGGGCGAATTGATAAATTAGGAAGGCTAACACCCTTCGCCATCCAGAAGAAAAGGGAGCTAAGCTTTCATCCACCCACTAGGATCCACGACAGGTTCGTGCCGAGAACCCGTGAGTTCGAGGCGCGAGATTGCGTCGAAGGGAATTGCCCTAATTGCAACGAACGCGTCGGTTGACTTTCCAGCCGTGGAAAGCTGCGAGGGCTCTAGCAATACCCTTCATTATCCATTCCGACGCACCCAAAAAATCTCTCGCGATGGGACTCTTTCATCCCCAAAACCGATCTTTTTCCCGCCCACGTCTAAACTCCCTTCTCTCTCTCTCTCGCCCTTCAATCCCTCTTCCCCTCCAAAACCTTCCCTCGACCCCTCCTCTCCCTCTCTCCTTGCATTTCCGCCATGATTTTTCCGCATCCGATAATGAGACAGTGAGAGAGCACAAGGGCCACGGCTTCTATTTCCTCAATTCCCACCGGGTATCTCTCTTTCCCTTTACTGGGTCACCAATCGATGTGGCTAGAGATCGATAATCTCGAATGGGCGAGCGGACAATGGTGTGGACGGAACGATAAAGAGAGTAATCGAGACGGTAGGGTGCTCCGGTACCCCGACCTCCTCCCACCTACCGTCACCTCCCTCTACCTACAGGGATGCAAAGTGGAGGAGGGAAAGAGAGGCCATCGTCACGAGTCAGCGATACGCGAAAGAGAGAGAAAAAAATCGAGACAAGGGAATACAGCCGGCCGCGCACTGTGAGAACTCTTATAGGCGCCCTTTAGCATTACGCTGAAAGGAGAAAAAGAGGCGATGAAAGGGAGGAGGAGGTGGTTGGCGGGGAGAAAAAGTCAATGACGCCCAGTAATGGGTTATGCTCGTCGATATGTCTCCTCTCTCATCTTTCATCCTCTTTTCTTCTCTCACTTTCTCCATCTCTCTCACTCTCTCTCTCTCTCGCTCTCTTGGCTCTCTTGCGATCCGCGAAAAAAATATGGAGCTTTGAAGTAAAGGATGAGATATTCTGTTGTAGTCCCTTGACTTTGATGACATTCGATAAATCGGAAATCATTCGGATCCTTTCCTCTTAAACACTGTTATTTTCGACTGAATGGGATGGAAAAGATCGATTTTTTCGGGAAAGTGATTTAGAGACAAAAGGAGTGTATCGGACTGGGTGTTTTTTTTAATCCCGAAAGAAAGGACCTAGGAGGTCCTATTTCCAATTAGACCCTTTTTTGAGTTCAAAATATTTCGATATTTAATCTCTCGTCGCACGACTTTAATGATAAAATTAAATCTATTTGGTAGCTAAAATCCATTAAAAACGTTTGCTCTTTAGTAGGAACAAATTATATATACGTACACATTCAAAGGGATCATGAGCAAAAAGCATTTATACTAATATTTATTTCATTTGCAAAAGGAATTTATAGTGTTTCATGAGATTTTGATAGATCACTTGATAATATTTCAGATTGTTTCAACAAATAAAACATTCAATTGAAATTGGATCATTATTTGTAGTATCCGGAACGTTTCAGAAGCTAGAATATCGATTTTTAATAACGAAACTATAATATGACGCGTTATTTAATCAGTCGATGATAAAATAAATATTAGGGCCTGGGTTGTGTAATAATTTTAATAAATACTTGAATTTAACTGAGAGGCTTCTTTCTTTCGGGTGTTTCAAAAGTTGCACTACCCTGTATATCTTACTGTAAGATATAGGTACAGGGTTGCGCGACCTTTGAATCGCCCTTATAATTCATCAAGAATCGGTTCTAAAGCCGCGCATTAAAACTATAAATTATATTATTGGAAAGGTGATATATAAATTCTGACAAACGCTTTAAACTCCAATAAAAATATAAAAATTATATTGTAAAAAAGACACTTACGAAGGCTAGTAAACGTGTTGTAGCAACATTCAATCTTATACTTCTACACGCGATTATTTCTATATTTTTTTAAATTTGAAGAAATAAAAACTCAGGTAGCTTATTATTTAGAATTTACTTGATCTCTCCACATCTTTGTCACTTACTTCATTTATCGTGAATTTGTAAAACATCCTTGTTTACATAGTAGAAAATTAAAGAAAAACAGCCAAAATATGACCGGTGCATAAATAATTGAGCCAAATTCAAGGATTGTGAAAATGGATGATAATTGCCCTTAAAATATTACATGTATTTCAGGTTTCTTTATCCTGATTGCTTTTTTATCATTACAACAGTAATTATAGGATTATTGCTAACAATTTTTCCGTACATATAAGGTTCGCTAAAAAAAGGGGAATTAATTCCTATACAGCGTTCAATGAATATAAAAAATTATGACTTTAGAGCATATGTTACTTTCAAGGAAAATTCGTGATATTTGGAGCCATGATAGAAGAAAATGCCTGATCCAATCTTTATATCACTGTTTATGAAGTCTTTAGTCAATCTTGGATTAAAGAAAAATAAAAATAAATGCGCTAAATGAAATATTCTGAGTAAATAACTGCACAAGTGATTGTTTCAATAATTTTAACTTTGTTTATTATCGCTCAGTCAAGAGAGAATTTTGAAAATAAAATTATAGTCGTAACCTATTTCATTAAAAACTTATTTAACTACTTCCGTGTTCTTTGGTTTTTCGTGCGCGTAATATCAATGAACAGCTTTTGTTGCTTCGTCGATGTATTTTTCAAATCGTTAAGGTAACGACGCTGACTAATAAGACCATTTCACTTTGAGTCGCACTAGTGCTAGGAGAAAAAAATCGCTTTTACTTGGCGTTTATTTTTGCATACTGTTCCTCGTGTCATTTGTACTTATAGCAAAGTTAACAAAGTAATTACTGTTCTATCTCAATACCACTCGGTTCTTTTTCATATACCAGTTACTAAGGACCGTATGATGATGTAATTTTGATTCAGACATAAAAGTTAATGTGGTGTTAGATTTTTATAAATGATCGATCCTCAAGTGAAATCTAATATTAATAATTATTTGTTTCGCCGTAACTAAGAGCGTGTCAGATATGAAAAAACGTACCTGTAACGGAGTTCTCGTCATAGCTTTGGTTCTATTGGCAGTATCTTAGAAAAATCATAATTATTTTTTTAGTTCAATAACTCTTTTTTTGGTCCCTACAATATGAGGAAATCCAAATCATTGGCATTCTTAACATTATTTTGGAGATATTTATTTGCGCGAATGAATTGACCTTTGCCGTAACATCCGAAGATTTATCCGAAATTCCCAACTTCGTTGCAAACACGAGAATATTATTAAAAGTTTATGAGGAGGAAGGAACATTCGCCATCGTCACGAGCCGTAGTTCTGGTATAGCCAGATTAATATTTTTGCCGCATCGAACGGCACTTAGAATTTAATTAAGAGTCCTGTACATATTATGACGGGGAGAACCATCGCAGCGATGCATTTTTACTCTCTCTCTCTTTCCAGCATCGACCTCAGGGAAGGACGAAGTTTTTTTCCTCTTTATGCTATCAAGCCATCAAACTTTACCGTCGGCGGGCGAGTTAGAGCGCTCATTGTTTTCATCAATCACTTTTTCCTCCGAAGTGGCGTCGCTGGTGCGAAAAGACGATGAATAACTCTCTCTCCGTCTCACTCTCTCCGTCTACTACTTCCAGCGCCTCCTACGTTCCCGATTCGTCGCCTCAAGGTGTTGACGGACGCAAACGCTTAATTTTCGCAAGTGGAGATTACGAGAGAGAGTGAGAGAGATGGAGGGAGGAGAGAGTGAGAGAAGAGTAAAGATGGGGGAGGGAGGTAGGAGGCACGCGTGCCTCGTGGGAGAGACGAGAGATCCACGAGACAGGAGAGTGATAAGGAAGCAGGGATGGGGCCCAAGGGGGAGAGGTGGAGGAGTAGGTAAGGATAGGGTAGGAGTGAGGGAGGAGGCGACGTGAGATAGGGCCTGAGGGGATGGAGTGATACCGGGAGGGAACGGAAAAGTGAGAGAGACAGAGGAGAGAACGTAGCACGTAGGAGTAAGGAGGAGGAGGGAAAAGGGGGGAGGCGTAAGGATGCATAAGATGGGGGAGGGACTACTTTAATTTTCTGGTGTCTTCCCGGCAGACCGTCTCTCCTCAATTATGCTCGTTCTTACTTCATCTCCACCTCCTCCGTTTCCTATCCCTACCTTCCCCCTCACTCTCATTCCTCCTTTTCCTTTTCCTCTGCAACCCCTCCCCCTCCTCAACTCTCTCTTCCGTGGCACCCGCTACATGTGCTGACACCTCGCGGGCTTTCCCTGCCTCCGCTCCGATGTTGGCGATGGTGATGATTAAGGAGCCGCTCTCTCTGGTGATTACGAGTCCCGGTTATCGCGTCGGAGCAGGCGTGATTAAGTTTTGAAGGGATTTCCCATGGAAGCACTTAAGGAAGAGGAGAGGTAAAGAGAGAGAGGGAATACAACGGGGAACTCCTTTTCGTCTTCTATACCCCTCCCTCTCTTTCTCTCGCGTATTAACTGAACTCCGCGCGAATAACGGAGGAAAAATGAAGATGGCTCTTTAACGACTGAGCAAGTTTAACAAATGAAGGAGGAAAACGAGGGCGTTGTTTCTCTTCGTCATTATCTATTAATCCCGGAATAAAAAAGAAACTTGCCCCCTTTCCCCCGAGGCAGGTACTTCTCTCTCTTTCTCGTGTGAGAGACAAATGGCTATGAAATAGAGACATTTTTCTCGAAATTAACAACCTCATTTCTTTCACGATAATTATTGCTATTTCAACATCGCGCTAGTTGTTTTCGGTAGGTCGGCGATGACGTCAGTGATGAAATTAAATATCGCTCATTACTTAAATGTCGAGGTCATGAAGAAACGTTGATTACATTGTGTACAATAAACACATTTATTAGAAATAATATTTTAATTAAAAAAATAAAATATTAAATATGAAAAAGTTATTCATATACACTATAATCTCTTTACAAGGTCAATTTATCATTCCTGCATAAGCTATATTATTTTACTGATTGTATTATATTATTATTAATATTATTTAGAGTATATAAATACGAAGTTTTGCGATGTTTCTTGAAAAAATATTTTATGTAAAATACAAGTGCAAATTTTCAGCTTTAATTAAGACTTAATGTGATGACCTCGATAAAACATATCTAATTCTAAATTTTTCATTCAATGATAGATTGGTTAATTTCGAGAGTATCCATTAATACAATCAATGAGTGATTCAAAGCTCTTCAGGAAATTTAAAACAACTACTATAGGTCTGTCGCATTCATAAGAACATGCGCGGATTTCGGCCGCGCACGGAGGGGAAGTTCCTTCTGTCATCTTCACTATCCCCACCCCACCACTAGCCCATCCTTCTCCTTAGGTTGTCAGTTCTCACTGTTTACAGTTGACTGCCTAGACGAAGTTTTGCGAATATTTGGCAACAGTGTAGTTAGAAAAGGACCGAGACAGCGATAGCCCGTGCGGTAAGAAATGGTGAGAGGGGAGGGTTCCAAGTGGAGTGAGGGATTAGGCCACAGCCACTGTACACCCAAAATGTTCTTTTGGTCGCGGTAGACCTATAATTGGGATGATTAGTAATATCTAAATACAGGTATCCTAGAAAACTACAAAATGAGATTAGTTTCACAATATGTTGAATAAAAGTAAAGAATAAGAAAAAAATGCTAAATTAATTTTAAAAACTTGAAATCCAGAAGAAAGCCTTCGTGTATGAATCATTCATAAGTGATATACCTACGTACAATATTAGTTTAGATCAGTGGTTCTCAAACTTTCAATTGATGCGGCCCACTTTAAATTGAAAATAGCAAAAATAAGAAACTTTATTGCAGATTACTTCATTTGATGTAACTATTAATAATTTTTATCACATCGTTTTTCCTACAATTCCCTGGTAAAATTTTATTATTTGTGAAAACATTATTTTTCGACATTTCACCTTGTATCCAAAATGATTTTGCGGCCATTCAGGGGGCCGCGGCCAGTAGTATGAGAAACACTGATTTAGATGACAATTCATCGCATTCATCTAGGAAGAAATAAATTTCTCACTTTCGCATATAATGCGTACTTAAATAAAATCACGTCTATTAAGTAATATATCTATTTTAGTTATTCCAATTCCAAGTGTGCGCACACATGAATGCGAGATCGGTTCTATGCACAATGCCATCTTACATTTTAATGTTGACGATGACCTGACGATACTGAAAATTTGTTTTACTTCTCATTTGCACACTATTATCGAGTACACGTATTGCACTCCACCGTAATTCAATGTCCTACACCTCACTTGACTGAAAACATCCTCCGAAAAAATTCTACTTCTGTATCCAAGCCACTTAAGAAATCATCAACAATAACTTCATTCTGAGAGAAGCATTATCCATCCGTGTTAAAACTCGCTCACTTCCCCCGCTCGCATCCCCTCTTCCTTTCGCCTTCTCGTCTAAGCCCTTCTCCTCATATTCTTACCTTCATCCGCTCCCTTTTCCTCTATCCTCATTTCCTGCTCGTTCCTCCTTCCTCTGTCTCAAAAACATTTTCACGTTACACTCCAACTCTTCTTCCTCTTCTACCCTCTCTCTCTCTCTCACGACTTCCTCAACGAGACTCAACTCCTCTTCTCTTTCCAGCACTTCTTCCAATTTCTCTCATTCTTCTCTTCCTCGACTTTCCTCCTTCCCACGTTGGTATTCCTCGCAACTTCTCGTATCTTCTTTGTTTCCGTACTTCATTACTCCTTGTATCTCTTATTCAGCTCCCTTCTTCCTTCATATCTCTCATTTTCCCTCGTTGACATTGCATTTATTTATCTTGAAACCTCGACAAATTCACTTTCAACGCGATGTGTATACTCGACTTAACTTCCGGGAATGCCAACATTGAATGCCAATTTTGTCTACTTAGGCGTAGCAGCCATTCGCAAAACCAAGCTTATCTAAACGTAGATCTATTACAACAGATAGTTTAATTTTGTCAAACTTTAATGTCACGCAGCTGATTATCAATGGCATCTCGTAGGTGTTTCACGATTAGCACTCATCTTTCATGCACATTTCAAGTTCCGCTATAAAACGCTAAGCTTGTCCTAGATACGAAGTTACAGTGTGTTAAATATAAAGGACTGTAAATTGTGCGACTGCGATTCTTGGCGGCGGCCGAATTTGAATTTGTTGGAATACGCATCTCAATTGAGATCCGATGAAAGGAGGTGGATGATGGAAAATTTTAACTCAGCTCGCGGCAATATTAGTTTAAGGGAGCGGTGAGCGAACCCAAGAGATTTAAAACTACACACATTCTTCTTCCAACGATGGGATAATAATAATAATAAGAAAAACAAAACAAACACTACGGAAATTGAGTCTTTACTAATAACGAATGCGTATATTTTTTGTCGATCCGAAGCGGCGCTGTAATAACTGAAATTTCGCGATGGGTGACAGTTACCCTTTCGCCCTTCCTCGTTCTATCGTGCCTCTCAGTTTCCCTCCCTCCCTCCGCGAATCCCTGCCTCCTCCGCCTCCTCACCTCGCGTGTTCCAGGCGAAACACGCATCCGTTGCAGCGACACGAGCGCCAGACCCCAATGCCCCCACTCGGCCTCTGCGGGAACCACCTCCTGAGATATCGATAACAACCCCGTCATTTCGATGAAGAATATTCCAACCCCCACCGGCATTCGCGATAAACTTTCTGAAATGGTCTATCGTTATACATTTTCAATGTTTTCAAAAACCGTTTTGAATTATTATTAGAATTTTAAGGATGTGACAGAATTCATAAATACGGAATTTCAGAAAGAATGGCTACGCTTTTTACCTCCTCTCAACTCACGACAATATTGTTTAAGAATATTTGATCGGTTGAGTCCGTATTCTTTTTAGATGTATGGTCCCATGTGTTTTCCTGGTCAATTTTTTTATAGCTATTCAACAGTTTTTATATGAATACATTGAGTGTTAACGTCATTTGAGTTTGTTATACACAGTTCCGTACATAATGCATATTCATGTTTATATATACATACTAGTAGAAGGTGCTTGCATACTGCAAGCATTTCATCTCACCTTGAAAAAAATTCATTTTTCAGGGAGATATTTCATCATGGGAAATATTTCTTTAATTCATAAGATTTCTCCTTTGGACCGATTTTCGTTTTTTCTTTATGGAACAATAATAGAGTAAAACAGTAACTAATTTTTACAATTTTAGGAATATTATAAATTTTCTACATTGGGTTAATAATGCCACACATTTCCGCCAAATTTTAAATTTGTAGCACATATAGAAGTAAAATAACATTTATCCAATTGTTTAAAATTAAATAATTTTTAACGGCCGCAATAACAATTTTATGGATACACTGAAATGTTTATTCGTTTGTATGGACTATTCTCTAAATAACATAAAAATTTCAACTCCCTTTCTCGCTCCATATTATCTAAACATTTACCTATTTGTTTAAACTTTAAGAATGTTTAACTGCTAAACTAATTAAAATATCAAAATTTGTATAATCCCAATTTCGTTTTTTTACAAATTCTACCTATAAAAAAAAATTTCAGCTCCGTAGCACATTTGAAAATACATAATCCTTGAAAATTTGTTAAAACAATTGCGAATTTTTAGCGGCCTCATTGTTGCACTTTTTCAAGATTTTCTAGCCGGTTTTGCACAAAATTCTACCCACGAAAAAAATTTCGAATCTCCAGCTCATCTGGAAGTGCCTAAACATTAGTATCCTCCTATATGTTATATTCTCCTCTGTAAGAAACGTCTATATATAATGATATGTTCATATTGATTGATCTAAATATTTTCATTCATAAATCAAAAGATACATAAAAAGTGTTCCAGATGATGGATTAAATTTATGAAAGTAAAAATGAAATGTTTACGTTATTAAATCTCAGAAAAATATCTTTTATTGTCCACTAATTTGACAAAACACTGTAGTGATGTTAAAAAAGGGAAATGGAGACTACGGTGTACAGATTGGAATTAAAATTTAAAACTCCTTAACCGTAAATTTACCCAGAGGGCACTCACACGTCAATAAGAAATAAGGAAAATTAAAATTATACTTACAAGTTTGCAGGACGATGATGGCCTACAGGGACCTGTTGTCAAAAACTAGCCTAAAAAAAGAAAAAGAAAACACACACGCACAAGCACTCTGGAAATCTCTAGATACGTATTTCGGGAGCTATGCTCCCATCTTCAGTAGCTGAAGTCGTAGTGATCTCTAAAAATTCATTTTTGCATAAGTTTGTCTTTGGCATTACTTTCTCCGAGGATGAAACATCAAGAGACATTTTGATGGCGAGTAACCATAAAGACAGCTCCAAATCGCTTAAGTTAAAAAATTTAACATCTACATAGTAACATAAATTTAGCGATTTAAAGAATGGGATACCAAACCTTCGTATGGTTTTTAAAATGTGGTTTAGAACTATAGGGATTCGCAAAACGAATTGCTTTAGTATGTTTCTAGTTATGAAATTTTTGAAGAGTAAGAGGTAAAGTTAATAAATAAGATATATGCAAATCTTTAAATCAATTTAAAAAAATGTAAAACATACGAAAAGAGAATTAATGTAAACCTGGTTTGGCATCCTGGCAAAAAAAAAACTTTTATGGCTGAAGGAGTTGTCTCACCGATGATTAAAAACAATGTCAAAATCTCTTTCTGACATATTTTGCATGTATTTTTTAAAATAAACAAATTTAATTAATGTTACTGTTAATACGTTAATATGTATGGATCAACTGTCCATTACTGAAGAATAGTCGATCGGAAAAGAAAATAACCCTTTCGCTCACTCGTCTATGCTCAAGCCTATTTCGGTAATAATCGTCTCCATTGGAACAATCCGATAAAATGCGATTTAAAACGCAAAAAACGCTGTTTTAGTAGAAATTCAAGAAAATACGATCAATTATCAAGATTCTGTGACAAGAATTACAATTTACATTCTTTTCTCCTTAGTACAATACAAACCTCGCGCCGATATCACAATTTTAAGATATTTTAATCTATTAAAGAAAATATCTCTGCACGATGGATTTGAGGTTCCCATATAAAACAAATAGGGAAAATGCGTTCCTGGAATCAAACCCGGGACTTCAATCTTTGCCAAATAAAATATAGCCCGGAGGCGGGCCCTGGCAGCACGAGCCTCATACCAAGTTTCATGAAAATCGGTCCATTCGTGCAAAAGTCGTTAGTTGGGGACACACACACACACAAGGACAGGACCATTTCATGAGGCTATGTTTCCTTTGAAAACCATCCTAAAAATAATATTCTGACGTGTGAATTTATTCTAAAAATATCAGAAATATTATCATTATAGTTTATACTTTAGGTAAATTTCTTAAGTCGGAGGCACACAAGTTATCAGCAAAGACCATACATACTTATTTTTAGCAAACAATATTGCGCTCACGATGATTTCACTTCAGTTTTAAAAATCAATGTGTCACAATTTATTTTTGCAAGATTGCATTTTCAGTTTCTAATATTTCACAAATTTCAAGTAATTTTATCAGAATTGAATCTTGTTCTATCAATGAATGCTATAATATGAAGTATGACGGTTTAATAAAGTTCATTTTTATTTAGTTGTAAAAATAAATTATTCTTTTGGTTCATAGAAGGATCACCTCCCAAGTGGAATGTCAAATATTACCAAATGCAAATAAAAAAATAATCTATCGAAGCTGTAAAAGCGATTTCAAATTTACTGTATAATATAGAACTGTCAATATTAATTTTTATGAAGGAATAATTAATACAAATTGATTGATATAATTTTTAAATGAACGATTTTTTCTATGCTAACATTAGAATGTCATGCTAACGTCGCTTATATCGTGACAGTTGGGTTGTAGCGATACTTTTTCTAATTAATGTCAGTTTTATACATAAATAAGTTTACAATAAGAAATGCTCGCATTGATAAGTATAATGTGTCCAGAAAAACGTAGAAATGGCACAAAGCATCGACTAAGCCGCAGGGGTCCCCAAACTTTTTGTGAGGAGGGCCACATGGGAATATTGAAAGTGCAAGGCGGGCAGGATAGAAAAAAACCGTTTCAAAATTTAAAATATTTTATTCTATAATTATCTACCTAAGCATAGATGCATATATAATAAGTAAACGTGAATAAATCTAAGAAAAAATTCTAATGCGAACAATGCGCCCGTTTTTAAATTGGAAACCCTGATTTTATGATGTTTAATAAAATTTCGCCCGCGGGCGGTAGTTTGGGGACACCTGGACTAAGGTAAAATTGAAGTAATTTATGAACGATCAACAATTATTGAAACCAATAATAAATATCAATATTAACACAATGGCAGCATTCGTCATGGCGAAGCATAGCATTACCAATAGTATAATAGTTAGTTTATGAACAACACGGCAGAAACATTATCGTATGGATTGCACACGAAGGAATTTTGAAATTAATTTTGTCGATTGAATGTATCGCTACCATTTCATCCCGAATTTTGCTCCTGACAATTATAGGCATTCATGGTCAGAAAAATGCTTCATGCCCTTGGTTTACTTACTGTAATTTTCCGACTGATTTTACGTATATATTAGTTCGATGCACGGTGCAAAACGTACTGATGTCATGCATATTGGCTCTCGCCTGCTCATCAAAGCGGGTTTCATGGATAGAAGGATGTATGCCGGGGACGACTGAGCAAATAATCGACTTTATGCGAGTTTTCGAAGATACGCCCTCGGAAAAAGGACCCATAATTCCATGCTTCGCTCTCCCCCGTGCAGTCTCATCAACTTCCGCTCTTCACAGAATGCAGTAAAGAGTTCCAGTCTTTTAACGGGGCATGGGATCCATTTTCATTATCCTTATGATGAAGGAATTAACGGGAAGTTTTAAATGCTACCAAAGACAAACAATTCGTTAAAAAAGAAATCGGATCAATTAAGTGAATGCGTCAAACGGAAATGGTTCAGAAATTTGCATTCGTGACGTTTCGCGAGCGTCGCCGAGCTATTCGTCCTACTATCTCGCGAGTTCCGTGATATAAGTCGTTAAAATATACTAAATGATGGTTTTTGCGCACCAACTCGGCGTTATCGCCGCGCGATTGCTCTGCCGTGAAAGTGTATTATGCAAGATAATAGCAGCAAGTCATAAAATTACGATGAATTTAATGACGTACTTCCACACTTTTCCAATTTATGAGAGCACCAATTTGGAAGCAATTATTCTCATTAGTGACGGTTAAGTTTTTTAATAACCTGGAAATTTTCAAACGAGATGATTTTCCTGATTACGCGATTTATTATTATTTTTATTTGCGAACTTGTTAGGGGTATATTTGGAGCGGCAAATTTCCTATGTTAGTCGTAATCTTCCCCGTCGTTCCCCATGCCTCGCTATGTTAAAATGACTAAATGCAAAAACACATCCACTAGTAATGGGTTAGCATGAAAAAATAGTCTCTCCACGTAGATTCATCAACATTGACTATAAAGAAATCCAAGATGACACAATTTATCCTTTTATACACTCTTTAAAAATACTGAAAATCACAACGCAAAATGTTTATATTCAGGGTAAAAATTTTCGTTATTGCGGAAATTAGTACAAATATCATGAGACACTTTCTCAATACCCCGACACAGAAATAGCGAAATTCGAAAACGTATCGTACTAATGCATTCAAAATTGGCCGCATTTATAATGAAGAGGTTACGTTTCCATCCGTAGGCAGATTGAATCAATGCTTTCAATAAATATTCATCCGTCAGCATTCGAAATCAGTGGCTGAACTCAGTGGCCGATAATGATTCCTCCGAAAGATATACCGCATAGCGCATCGTCACTTTTTTTACGTCATCATTTTCCATAATCACCTGCTCATCTCCTTAATTAGACCCTTAAAAAGGACGGCGAGGGTTGGTTTAAGTACAAAAAAGTAAGATAGACGGAATTTCAGGGATGAAATTATTCGTTACCTACGGCGTCTCTATCTTAGACCGTATCCACCGTCGTTTGCACAATGATTCCGATCAAAGGTAGTCGTCTCCTCTCTGTCTCTTGCAACCGTCTTTCTGTCCCCTCCCTCCAAGAAAACTCCAATCAGCAATCGCATAATTATCTCCTTCCCCATTATTTTTTTTAATGGGAAGAAAGATGGTTTCTCTCACTCCACAACCTTGACTCGCGCATCATAGACAGCCATCTTCCCCTTTTGGCCATCCAGTTGTTATTTAATGATCAAATGAGCGAGGTCGGGATTCGCTTGATGCCGTGGTTAGAACCGTCCATTAGGGGTTGGTAGGGGACTGTGTGGCCGTTGATTACGGACGGTGAGCTTCCTTTTTTTTAAATTGGAACAGTCCGGCGAGGTCGCTAATCCCATTGAGCCAGCATAATGACGGGACACCTGTGTTGCCATTAAGGCGCATGCGCCGAAAATCCTTTTCCTCGCCACTGATGACGTTGATGGCGGCGGCAACGGTGGGTTGGACGGACGTCGGACATTTTTCGAAGCGATTATCCCCACTCGCAGTATATCACTCCCTCTCTCTCTGCCTCTATCTTGCTCCCTGGCAGAAGTAGTGTCACGGGGACGTGACCTCAGCCGTGTAGCCAATCCTCGTTGCGAACGGGAAAAGAAGGGGTCTTCAAAACTCCTCGCAATTATAATTCCTGGACTCCTCTTCCCGTCGCGTAGA
This sequence comes from Tanypteryx hageni, assembly GCA_028673005.1. Classification (NCBI taxonomy): domain Eukaryota; kingdom Metazoa; phylum Arthropoda; class Insecta; order Odonata; family Petaluridae; genus Tanypteryx; species Tanypteryx hageni. Next base: position 199,886,903 of record CM054113.1, on the reverse strand, counting down.
TGGCAGCACCAGTCATTCACGCCGTTCAAAATATAAACCTCGTTTCGCCATTATATTTTAATGCTCTAACTGTTACGCGCGTTTTGTGCCAAGCATTTCGGAAAAATAAAATGGACAGCAGATTGGATGGATGCTGTTAATACCTTCGAATGTAGCCTTGCCGTGTTTCTTTCCTTTTAACTAGAGTGAATGTCTTTATTTTCGTGTTTGTTATCATTTCTTGCATGCGTTACTATCTAAAAATTAAGTTCCGTATGGCTTGATTAGGAAAGTTGTATGTTACGGAGGCAAACACCAAGTCGAGAGAAAACGTTGCTATCTAATATTAGACAACTACTTGGTCTAATTAAAGATAGCTGCTAAATTTAAAGGTTTTATAAATTGTAATTGCTTTAATAAACAATGTATTGTATGAAAAAGCTAATGACATTTTATGTCGCTTAGGATCCATAGCTATTCTCATTACCAACCTATTAAAATGTAGTATTAGGAAGCACTTCTGCAAAACTTACGTTTATCGCTCGGATTAAAATAATAATTTATATTTAATCTCGATTTCATCTATTTGTTAGAAATCTTCTCCAATCAAACGAACGTAACTTTTTGATATAACCTCACGAAAAAGCTAAAGAAATAACTGGCATCCCAGAATGGTAGGGCTTAAAACCCTTCGGTGCTTTCTGCCTAGAATACATTATATCAATATTGTTTTCCTTGTAGTAATCCAAGCTTAATATATAGGAAAATAATCGAATACAATTAGAGATCGAATAGTACTTTTAGTATTCTAGTACGCCATTATCTTTGTGTACCTTTGCGTTGCTACGTTAACTATAGACTGGAGATATCATCCATTGGTCGTTGCAGAAGTGATGGATTTCGCTCGCATTTTACCGTTGCTCCTGTCGAGACAGCATGTTCTCTTGCCGTAATAAAAGAACGCCATCTCACTTGACCTGATTATTGCTCATTTCTCACCAAGATGGTGGGACAGCGTGTGAATACTGCCCGCGGCGATTTTTCTCGAAGCCCCAAATTACTACGCGTTACTTGGCAGCGAGTGCTTTAATGAAACCTCACGGATTCCCTCGCTCATTTGTTCCCGCGCTCCAAGATGAGCCTCCACTCCGGAGACAAGGAACGACGTAAGACGGTGACAGTGATTAACCCGTGACGTCACTTCCGGCCGCTCTTCCTCTCGCGAGAAGAAACCAATCCTCTCTCTTTTCCGGAAGCTCTCATTGCAATTCTGCCGAGAGATGTCAGCACCTCCGCTCACTCACTCATCTTGAACCTTATTTCGTCGCACTTTTCCACGATTCGCCTATTAGCGGCAGCCACCGCGCCATTTCCCACGGCCTTCTCTAGGAACATGTGTAGACCAGTTATTCGCTTTGAGGGTTTGGAGTCTAAAAGCTACTGTTATTTGCAAACGTCGTGTCAACTTTGTGCAATCGTCCATTCGTATTAACAATATGAAAAATTTTGTAACATTCACGAAAAATACTTTATTATGTTCGATTATGTGAAATAATCAGGTAAAGTTATATTACCATGATGGGTGCAATTTGTCATATCTTATTTATTCTTTACGTTAACATTCTCGGAGCTACACGGATGGATAAAAGGTAATTTTAATGTATGGTTTTGTTTTTGTATACTTTTTAAACACCTGATATTGATTATCCAGTGTACAATTGTGAGAAAATGTGTGCTATGAGCAGCCTATATTTGATGTCGAGAATTTTTTTAAAATTGGAACAATTGCTTCGCTATAATTCATATTTGTTTATTGACAGCGATCACTAATGCAAAGCATATGTCGATAATTTAAATTAATTAAGAGTTGATAAGGAATTTTAACACATGAAAAATGGAAATTTCGTTCATACCTACATGTATTCAGAATATAAGTCTATTTAAGCAGCAGAAAAATGACAGAAAATCTACGATATGAGCTATAAAAATAATTTGGTGAAGTTTTTGTCCCAATATTTTAAGATAATGTTCTGAAATAGCGCTTTAAGATGAAAACTGATATGGTTTCATTAAAATTGGTATTGGAGATAAACCTTCCGAGACCTGTTCTAACAGGCACGTTCACGGGTAAATATCTATCATAGCATCTTTAAATATCAACGAACCAGTGAAAAAAATTGAATTAGGGAACATTTACTGTTTGGTTTTAAAAAAGACTAGTATTAAGAGAGTACATTCTTCAAATGCAATGATAAAGCTATGATACTGCAAATTAAAATTGTTTCCCTAATGCCTTGAGCGAAAATTGTTAGTTCTGGATTATCTCATAAGGGATGCTGCAGTACATAGTAACTTGACTAATCGACCAAAAATATAATCCAAGGTAAAATAGAAAAGTTAAAAATAAATATTCAGTAAATTAAAGCCGCTAGCGTATTCGATCATGAATGGATAACCATTTGGTAATCAACTTCACTGTTCGCTTATTTACGTTTCAAAACTGACCAAAATCAACGTTTGCTGCAAATGTAGAAAAATAAATCCAGAATAATACATCAAACGCTTAGTGATAATGCTGCCCTCTGCGAAAGAATGTATGTACTGAATAGTTTCAGGGATGCACATTGTCTAAAAACCAAGACCCTATTGCTGAATTTCAAATGAGAAGTTAATAAGAAGAAAAGCAAGTGGGATTGTATTTATTTGTGTACTGCGACAAGTAAAGATCGGGAATTCAGAAGTTTAATATGACAAATAATTCCTTTAGCGTCAAATAACTATTTCGTCATTAATATCCACTATTTAATTTCGCCTGTGAATTCCTCTGATGTCTTTCGTTCCTACTTTAAGTTTGATTTCACAGTCATTCAACATGAGAACAATGTTTGCTTTTATTTTATCGCTTATTTAATGCTACTCTACGCATTTCCTTTTTTACATTTTTTCCCCATAAAATTCGACAAACTTCCAAGATAGTTGCTGTTTCTTATCGCGAATATGCCAAATCTTATAACTTTTTCACAGATTTGCTTTTTCCAGTAATTTTCGAAATGTACCCTGCAGTGAGCGGGTTTCACGGCATTTAATTTCTATTTATTTAACTCAGAAGGACTCTGTAATTCAGAATTAAAGACAAAAAATGGATGTGCCAGTAAAAAGAGTAGGTAATCTTACAAAAGCATGTTACCACAGAAAAACTGTTAAAAATACTCTTAAGAATTGAAGTTTTTCAGTGCATCCGTGGATATTAATATCTACAAGGAATTGAGAATCAGCGTTTTTCTAGCACCTCTAGAACTCACACAAGACCTAATGGCGGTGACTTGAGATTATTACCGAACTCGGCTTGAGCATAAACGAGTGAGCAAATGCATTATTTTCTTTTCCACTCGTCTACCCTTCATCAATGGACAGTTGGTCCGTACATATTAGCGTATAAACAGTAACATTTATTAAATTCGTTTATTTAAAGAAATACATGCAAAATATAATGTCAGACAGAGATTTTGACATTGCTTTTAGTATTTTAAACTTTGTAATGCTATAATAATTTGTTTTCCAAATGTTCACTATTATTGATAAACTATGAATTACAAATAGTTTTTATGGTATGAGAATTCCTTGGAATGATTTACACATACTGAAACATTTCCTGTCAATATAAGTAATCAATTCGGGACGTCAACTTTGGAAACCAGTCTGCATTAGTCCTGGTTTGGACTTCTTGTTTATAAGATGAAGGTACTCTTGGTTTGCATCAGTTAAACCAGTTTGTAGCATTAATTAATTATCGCTTCTAAAAACGAAATGATTTTTACACTTTATTCTATGCCAATAAAAAACGATTTATGTTGTAGATAAATTAAAAATTTATGTCGCCTCCTTAAAAACAAGATGCATTAACTCAAATTGATTCACCTCAGATTCCTCTGCAAGATCCCTTCACAATTTATATTTCATCAAAAACTCTAATGATGTAGCATTTTAATTAAACCATCCACATCGAGGCCTAAAATGAAGAAGCGGAAAAATCAAGAGCACTTTATTTCAAGTATCCACTTTTTTATACGCTTTTCTTTAGGGCCCTAGAAGATGGTCATCTACATCAGCGCGCTTGCGCAAGTAGGTCCTCCTAACCTAAGCACCTCCCAACCTGTAGGAAATACCGAGTAGGGCACAAAGGAGTCAACGGTGTTGATATCAACAGGTCGCGGGTTCGGATCCCGCCCGGGAAACACGATGCTTACGACATGCGCGTAATTTAATCCGAAAACAAGCAGTCCATTATACGTGCTTCGAATAATTAAATTAAAACGGCCTTGGAAATGAATGACCAGAATGGATTTTTGCTAATTAAACTGAAGCTAGAGACCATGGTCCACATTATAAACACGAAATTTCTCTATACACTTAATCCAGTCTGGAGAGCAAATACACCAAACAGTTCTTACAATGTGATCATATGTATAATTCAACAATTTACACACGTCTTATTTTGAATCATCGAATTCTGAATTACCATCCAGGATAGAAACTTACTAGAATCTAAAATGAAACATTTCTTTATTTCAACCATAGTATGGCTACATAATCTACCGTGATCATCTGCTGATGACTAAAAATTTACTTTACAATCCTGGAACATATTCCATAATTGATTTTATCCAATTTTATAATGCAGCATGAAAAACCTGACTCGCTAAACTAAGGTTTATATTATATTATATCTTTACGATCGGCCTACTGAGGATAGAATCATTGATTCCAAAATGCGTATTTAGGCATTCTTTTAAAAAAATAAGTACACTTTTGGTTTGTTTGCTTGCGTGATACCTGCGCGTGTGGCGTGGAGTAATTTCCCCTAAACCTGTGTGTATTTGTGTACTTATTTTTTAATTTTTATGGTTATAAGGTTTCTCCTTTTTATTTTTAGGCGTTCTTTACCAGCGAAGTAGTGATAGCGGAACGCCTTTTATGGGCACGTCTGATCCGTCCGTCAGTCTTAACTTTCATTTCCTAAACCGCTGGACGGATTTTAATTAAATTAAGTATGAGTGATCGTTATTAAAATTTATCGTCCAATTGTGATTTTGAACTGAATCCGTCAATTAGAACTTCCACTTTACATGATTTCTTTAATAAACTTATGCTTGTTAAATGGCATCCGTCAAACAACAATGAAATACCAAAGTTTTCTCCCCCTAGCTCTTATATGATCTGTAAGGTATAGATTAAAACATTATTAGGATAGAGAGCAAAATTTACTACAAGATGGTTTACGAGACCACATACTTACGAGTTATAGTTTTGGAGATAGCAATTTTAGGAAATCCAGTAAATAATATCGCATATTTTGTTTACATCGATCTCTAAGGCGGTTCTCTCGGAAAACAACAATTAAAATCCATGTTTTTTTATACCACGCCCTTATATGATCTGTGAGGTATAGTTTAAAACATTTATTCGGATAGAGGACAACATTTACTACAAGACAGTCTACGAGACCACATAATTACGAGTTTTGGTTTTGGAGATAAAAATTCGAGAAAATCCCGAGCAAAACATCGCATAATTTATTTAAATCGATCGCGAAGACGGTTTTTTAATCGAACAACAATTAAAAATACGTAAATTTCTTTCCCATGCTCTTGTATGATCTGTGGTATAGATTAAAAAAATTATTTGGATAGAGAACAACATTTATTACGAGATAGTCTTATAGTTTTGGGAATAAAAAATCGAGAATCACGTAATGTATCGATATTGTTTAATACATATTTTCCATTAAGAACGCCTTTTATTCCATTTATGGAGTATACTTTTCCATCTTGTTTAATGTTTATATGTTAAGATATTTTTAAAAGTATGCTTAATTTAATTGCCGTAGAAATATTTACTGTAAAACATAAATATCACGATTATGGTTATTTCAAATGATTTAACCCTTAACTTGCATGGCGAAAAACACGCCGTATTTGGTATGGTGAGGTCAGATTTGACCCCAAAATTAAAAATTCTGTATCAATTAACAATTTTGTTTTTCTAACCAAAAACTTTATCTAATGTGTTATGTACACTCTTTTGCAAGGGATAAAAGTCAATGTTTTTATTTAAAAGTAGCTCTAGTTACTTTAATTAGCATTTTAAGAATCATATATTTTGTCGAATAAAATTACGATGACTCATTTTATCGATTAATTTAACTACAAAAGTTAATTACGGGGGAGATAAAACGTTTTTCAATGAATAAAATATTACAGTCACAGTTGATTGTCATGTAGGGTGATCAGATGTACAGGGTGTCGCAAAAGGTATATTACAACTTTAACAGGTCATTAAACATGTTGTATGTAAGTTGCAGATATCCCACAACCAAAAGATAATATTTTCATGCCTTATGTATGATTCATGACTAGACGAGGAAAAATACTTTAAAATTGTACGATGATTTATCATTAGCGAGATAGTCATTTTATCAATAATCGCGAGGATTTCATCGAAATATCAACAAAAGCTTCAACAAGACTACGGGAAATAGGTTTCTTAATCAACGGCAGCATTCTATTTGGAGAAACAATGCTCTCTTATTATTATGGTATTTGATCAGAAAGTACTAATTGATAGCTTGATAAGCCATTTCTAATAAAATCTCAATTTCATCAATAAATTCAGCCATGTTTAATGAAACCTTCATAATTCAAATAGAGCTCACAAGCTATCCATATGGTTAGAATCCAACTGGCATAACATTTAGCCCCAATATTAGAGTTTAATGCAGCTGAATCAACACTAATGATAACGGCTCTGTAGCCGATTACGTATATAGGTTTTTTCCAAACATTTTATGATTACTTTAGCTAACTATTTTATCAATTGAAAACGTAAAGACGTTGCATTCCTCTCCTAAATAAAAAGATTATATCTAACTCGAGCAATATTCAAATATATTTAGTCAATTATTTGAAAAACTATTGCACAATATTTAAAAAAATCTCCTTTTGAGAATTCTTATTGGTTGAAAATTTAATGTAATTAAATGTAATTAATGATGCATAAAACATTTATCATGCACATACAGGAAAATATGCGATTCAATTAAGTTGTTCAGTCGCATCTCTAGCTTTCAAATTCACTTAAACCTATTATTCTCTAAATTTTACTTGAAATAAATGTAGACATGTATTAATATACTCAATAATGTTTTAACTAAATCAGTAATCCTCCACAAGTAACATACAAGAGAGGAAAGATATACACATCATGCGTGCATACATGCGAGGCAGAGGCGTTCTTTGCGATTTATACGTTCATGTAAAAAATATAAATGTTAATGTTATTTTAATGTCTAAGAACCGTTATGCCAAAGAAATATCGAATTTTTGATTCACCGATTTAGTTATTAATCGGTTGTACTTAATAAAACAATCAACGAGCATTCTTGTCGTATGCAGTCTATGTTATCTCTAGCCTTGTCATATGCGGTCTATGTTATCTATAGCAATGCGTGGGTTGAATGGGGCGGCAGCCCCCTTTATGGACTGCAACAAAACCTGAATGTGGGGGTTGTAGGAGGCCTTCATCAGATAACTGATTCATTCCATATAAAACACGACGCGAAACAATTCCTCCACGTTCACATTTGTATTCTCCGTCGGGTTGTGTTTGTTTGGGGGTTGGCTTGGTTTTCCAATCACGTTCATATTTGCACTCTCCGTCGGGTTGGGTTGGTTTGGAGGAGATAAAGCGATGGAGAACGTCGATCCCCATCAATTGAATGAAGGTTATACATATTCAAGAAGAAATTATGGGACGAGAATGGAAGCTCCGTGGATATTAGGAATCTGCCAGAAAAGTCGCTGGAAAATCATCTCAGGTTGATACTTCACCGTGCAGAGACGAGACAGAGAACCGCTACATTTCATCATAAGGTAAAAAGCGAAATCGGAACAAATGCATTCCGACCAGTGTCCAGCTTATAGAACACTCGATGAAATCGGTTACATTCATAAGACGGTTAATCACTCGCGCTTCTTCGTAGATCCTTGAATCGGGTGCAAATACACAAGGCATCGAATCTTTACGGGGGACCTTGAAATTGAAAATTGTTTAAAAATGCACGAAACGTCTGATGCCTTGTTTTCATCGTATTTACCAGAGAAATGGTGGAGGCTGAAAAACAGAGATGAGGACGTATTTGAAGCTTTTCTGCGAGATGTGAAAGCAGTATATGTGGCGTAAATGATAGATCTCATAAATTAAACAATCTTTTTAATAACTTATTTCTTTTGTTTATTTTAATCATTTTCATTAATATAAGTATGTCCTTCACATTGTGATTTTATTATTTTACCCATTATAAACCGCATCCAAACAGACTGTATACGACAAGAATACCCAATCGACAATTTTTTTAAACTTAGCTCACTCGAACAGTAGTAATATAAACTTTATGTTCATGTTCATTCCTTCATCATAAATTGACCATTTCTTTTCTCTTACAAACGCTGTGTATAAGTAAAGAAAATATACGTAATTTGACGTTCATTTCTTCGTCGTAGATCATCCTTTTCCCTTCGTTTACTAAATGTTGCGTGCTCACGAAAGAATATTAAATTAATTAGTTATTTACAGCAGATAGTGTTTACTTCAGTTGTCATGAAGATTCTTGTCGTTGACAACAATTAAACAAGTTACGAAATTGTGCAGTGTATAACAAATAGGCGCGTTTCGTGTGATGGAGTATTTGAAACTATACGATATAATTTGACCGAACACACACCATAAAACAGTAAAACATCACGACCCGATCGTATCTTTGTCTATTAAAAAATTGTCCTCTTTTCTTAGTTGGTTTATCAATAAACATATATATTACGTAATTTTAATGACTAAATATTGCAAAACGGTATATCAGAAATGATTATAGGGAAATATTTCCATGCACGCGTAAGGAATTAAATGTATTTTGTAATTGTAGCAGATCTTATTTACCTCATTAGCCAATAAGATTATTAACGTTGACAACAATTAGGTAGCTATGCATGAATTTTTCTAAGTTAAAAGCGAATTACGATTTTCTTGTTCAATTTTCGTGATAACGGTTACTTTAACGATAAAAATGTATTGGAAAAGAAATACTCAAAGTTACTAGTTCTACAGGTATATTTAAAAAATATTTTAATTTGGTCAAACATTTACGAGATATAACGGAAAGTTCATTTGTTGTCACCAGTAAAGTGATACCCCTGATTGGCTAACGTGATATATTTTTGTGAATTTCTTATTGTCTTTGATAGTAAGTCCTTAATATCAAATTTCATTAAAATCCGTTGATAGAAGCCGAGAACGAACATGAGGACGGACGGACAAACCGACGCTAATGGGCGCTTATACTGGAAGCTAAACGTGCCTAAAAACACGGGAAAATTTTTTCTAAGTTCAAAGTGAATTACGACTTTCTCGTTTGATTTTCTTGAAATCGACTATTCCTTCGATAAAAATGTACTGTACAAAACAGATGCTATTCGACCATGTAGCTCTACCAATTTAGGTTGAAGACTTTCTGTTATAAGTAATATTTTACGAGATATAATGAAGGGTTCATATTTTCACGAGCACATTAAGTGGCACTACCGATCAGGCTACGTAAACCATTTATATTATTTTCTTATTTTCTTTGCCCTTATGTTCCAAATATCAAATGTCATCAACATCCGCTCAGTAGTTTCACAGATGAATCCTGCAGACGGACGGACACGACTGGGCCATAAGACGTTCTTTGTTTACTTTTTGTAAAGAACGCCTAAAAACGGAATTCAATACACACGCAGCCAATGATATGCAATTTTTTTCAAAATCAGAATTTCTCAACTAAAAATCATACAGTATTAACATAATCAAAGATGGCTCAGAACACTTGTGGCGTAATATGACAAATGGAAGAGACTCCAGCCAAAAACAAGGGGTGAAAGACTAGCCCGATGCATTTCGCCCACTAAGCTGGAGTCTCTTCCATTTATCAGTATTAAGCAGCCTCCATTTTTTTTCATTCTCCATATGCAATTTCATCTCACATACATAATTTTTTTAACAAACTTAGGTTATCTCCAGCGAAGAATTTGAAAGAATTTCGGTTTACTAGGTTCTTCTCAAAACACTACTTTAGAGACTGATTCAGGAAGTTGCATATGACGTTAGCTATTCTCATCTATATATATAATTTGTCGAATGTCCGTCTGAATAACATACTATTTGAATAGCAATTTGAGTCCGGATGGCATCGTGAGTAACGCGTCGGCTCGCGAATATGATCACGATCTTGTCACTTTTATTTAATTCTATATTTCTTTTCTTTATTTAACTTGATTGATGATTTTGATTTGAATATGGCCATCGAGTCATCTTTTTTAAACTAAAATTTTAAATAAATTTAAATTCGTACATTTTCTGTTATCCTGAAATATATGAATTGTAAAAAAGGATGTTATTCTTATTTTTTAAAAGTTGTGTAGCAACGGGCAAGCCACTAGTTTTCATAATACTGTTGAATGCCCACTTTTCAAATATGTCTTCTTCAGAAACACATCGCCGAATAATAAATCTAACGTTCGTCTTAAAATCAACATCAACTGCCGAATTAAGGGACAATATTTTAATTGAATTAATTGAGCGGTTTATTATAAACAGTATCAGGTTTCTGTTTCGCAACGCTTTGACGAATATGATTAATAATAGTTTAATATATTTGAGACCAAATGTCAAATAAAAACTTTTATAAGCTACATTTAATTTATATTGCTCTGATCCATGTGAATATTTAGCTAACAAAAATTATCGAATTAAACAACAGCAAATATTCGATTCTTCACATAAATCATTCCTATCGGTATATAAAACATGGAAAGAAAGTGTTACTCGTCAAGAGAAATTGATTAAAATTAGATACAGTCAACTCCGCCTATAATGAACCACTACGGACTCAGATATTTGGTTTACTGTCCGAAGTTCACTAAAACCGAAATGATTTCCCCTTAACCTGAAGTAAGCGGGATAGTAAAAAACAAAACAAGATCAAACACAGAATCAATTTTATTGAAATCTATTAATTATCATTGAAATAGTCGGTTATGTGCTGCTGCTTGCTGTATACTGTTTTAATGAATATTTTTTCTAGATCCTTCTCTAGAGTCTGTGCTTTTCCACACTCGATTCCACATTGCCCATACATTCAAAAAACATTAAAACAGTCCTGACACCCTCCAACGCCTCTCTTACTGTCGGGACACTTCTTCATTCTCGTCCTTGCCATCTTCACCCTCATTTTCTTCCATGCTGGAACCGCCTTTCGCAGCCTCAACGATGGCTTATTTCATTCGTTATAACTTCACAGTCCGCATTGATAAAGTCTCCAATTTCAACGGAATTTTCATTGAGGTGTTGTAACAGTTCCTTGAGTGGCACATCGTCCTTCTCGGACTCCACACATCCAGTAGCCAAGCCAGCGTTCCGGAAGCAGTTCAGTATAGTGGTCATTGACACATTCCTCCACGCCTTGTCGGCAAAACGTATAGCGTTCAGAACGTTGATTGGTACGTTCTGCTTTGATTCCAAGGCTTGGATTGTATGAAGCATCACTTCCCTCCTGTAATGGCTCTTGAAGCTACGGATCACGCTTTGGTCCATGAGCTGGAGGACTGACGTGGTGTTGGCCGGCAGGAACACCAGCTAGATGTTGCTGAGGTTTGCAAAAAGAGGATGAGCTGGGCAGTTGTCTACCAGAAACAGGATCTTCCTTTCTTTCATTCTCAGCTCTCGATTCCACCGTCGGAGTTCTTCAAAAATGGACGACATCATCCAGGCTTTGGCATTGGACTGGTAGTTCACGGGCAGTTTCCTCTTCTCTGACCCTAACATGTGGGCACATATCCACAGCGTTACTCGGTTTTTGACAGCTTACAACCAACTTATTTTTCCCCTTTAAATTGAAGTGTTCTATTCGGTGTCAATTGATAGAATAGTCCAGTCTCGTCGCCGTTGAAAATGTCGTCAGGCGAGTAGCCGGCGCAAATTTTCGGCCACTCCGAACTCAGCCATTCCGACGTCGTTTCTCGATCCACCGACTTTGCTTCCCCGCTTACCTCCCCAACCGTAATGTCGTGCCTCTTCTTCCACCTGTCCAGCCACCCCTCCAAACAGACGAACTCTTCATTCCCGTATAGCAACTTGGCCAGCTGCTTAGCTTTGCTCTTCAGCACAGGTTCGCTGAGAGCGACTCCTGAAGGCCTCTGAACAGTGAACCATTTCAGAAATGCTTGGTCGACGTCGTCTCGATCTGCCGTCTGCAGTTTCTTTGTTTGAGGCTTGTTGGTACCCAAGGCACTGAGAATTTTGTCCTTGTTTTTCACGACGTTATGGTTGATTTACTTAAACCATACTTTCAACACATGTCCGCTTGAGAAAGTCCACGCTCAATGTCACCGATAATGTTCGCCTTATCTTCCAAAGAAAACACTTTACGCTTCGACATCTTGATGTTCACTGTTCAAACCTTTTAACTAAACTGAGCAGCAAGGTCTGTTTCACTGTGACTGACTGCAAGTTCACTGTGTCGTATTGCTACTGCGCAGAAGCCTGTCTGCCTTTCCTTGCCGCGACCGCGGTATGAAAACTAAAGCCCGGCGGGTGGGGTGCAGCGGCTGTCTGCGCTCGGCCTTGGACTTTGCACGGGTCCTCTTTCGCCCCCTTACCATTCCGTACTTTCAGTCGCGCTACGTGCTACCAAAACAAGAACTCAGATAGAGAACCTGTTTCTTCAAGTCTCCAAGTTTAAACCCCAAAAAAATATTGTTTTCAAAGAGTTATGATGTTAGAATTACATTCTTTCTTGAAAGTTTCAGTTTTTAGGTTCACTAAAACCGAAGTTGAGGATTCATTATAAACGAAATGTATGTGGATCGCGATAAATGATTTAGGTTCAGTATAGCCGAATGTTCACTACAACCGAGTCCACTAAATCTAGAGTTGACTGTATATACCATTTATTGAATGAGGTGAATGGAAGCGTTTAGATAAAATTCTAGCGTAAACTGCAGATATAAAATCGGTGCTATGCAGTGGTGCGTATTTTTGTATGAATTTATTGCTTCAGAAACTATTTTTTTATTTTCATCCACCCCGTGGTTCGAAGCATTGATTGTGATCCATGTATACCACTTATACCCAAACGATACAAGAGTAATTTGTTTTTGATAATCGCACCGTAAAGGAGGATTTACTAATAATAGGAAAAATAACTACAGCCATACCTCGCTTTACGCGTCTGATAGGTTTTTGAAAATTTCTTGCTAAGCGAAATTCCTGCACATTATGTCATTGAGAATAACTTCCATGGACGCAAATAAAAAAGTGTCATATTAATGAAAATACGCCGCTAACCTGAATAAAAACAGCTTCTTGTCGGCTTTCGTCCATCACCGCCAGATGCGAATCTTTACACTTTTTGAAATAATTCATCTACATCGGTAATTTTCAAATGGTATAGAAAACGAAAGACCATTATATTCAGGTGAAAAATTGAAATATTTCCTGAAACTCTAAATAAACCTGAGAGGAAGTTTTATTCGGAAAGTCACCTTTCTTTAGAAATAATAACGTCAAAATAGTCATCCGTAGAACATCTACCTAATTTAAATTTCGGATAACGTGCAAAGGTATGGTCTAAAACAGTGGTGGCCAAACCTATTTATCCTTGGAGCCACGTGCATTGCCTTCAGAAGCTCAAGAGCCGCAAGATATACTTTTGCACGTAATTTTATGAATAGTAAACATACACTTTGAATTAAAAGCAATAAAGAAAGAATGCGTGTCCTCAACACGTCTCTAGTTACACTAGGTTATCGCGTTCGGTAGTGAAAAGCGTTGACACGTCCCTGAATGGAAATGGTAAAAACCCACACATTACGTTAAAAGAGCCGCATAACGCTCGGGAGCCGAGGTTTTGCCTCCCCTCATTTAAAGTTTCTATCTGGTTCTGGCCGAATGGTTGAAGGAGAACTTTCAAAATGTACAATTTAAAATTTTTGATTGGCTAGTGTTCTAATAGTTTAGTTTTATCGCAAAATAATAAGATATAGCTTCGAATTTACTATAGATTTTCTTAGAATTGCGTTATTTTCCGTCATATTTAAATTGTAGTACTGTAAGCAATTTTTAATAGAGAATAAAAATATGCTTCTAACGTTCTAACTTCATTAAGGTTCAAAGGTTATATTAAATTTTGATTACTTTCCAATTATTTTCGATTGAGTCCGTAAATCCATGGGCGCAGTGTTAAGTATGCGGATAATTGGATTATCGTTTACCCTAATCGGGAAGGTAATTCGAAGAAAATAATAGCTTACCAATAGAAGAACGCAATCGCTCTTTTCACAGTTCATTGATTCGTGTTGTTCCTGTTTATGTTCACTTACGCACATTTTCAAGCTCAGATTACTAATAACTATCTTTCTATAAGTTCGCTTTCACTTTCATCCCATCTCTCAGCTGTCATAAAATTGATTTGAAAAATCATACAAATTAATGTTATATAAGAAATTACAACTCAATTGAAAATCTGAGCATATTGCTCGCCGCTTTGCATTAAAATGAAAATTAGTTAATTATCTAAAGCAGTGGAACTCAACCTTTTTAGATGGCGGGCAACATTCGTAGTTGTGAATTCTTCGGATGGCCGCATTGTAAGTCACGGGAGCTTCGGCGAGTCGGATGAGTGTTTACATTAGAATTTACCAAGGGATTCTGTGGTCTCATATTAGTGAAAATCAACTCTAAATAAATTACTAGTGTTAAAGCTCCACCAGAAAAGGTTTTGAGACGATAATTTTACTGAAAAAAATGAAATTGTCTATATAAAATTTTACCGATCACTTTTTCATCATAGCTTCGTGAGTTGCTTAAGCTTATAGTAAGTTTAAAAATGTAAATAAAAATCGTCTGGAATTTCCGGATGAGGAAAAATACGCCATACGAACACAACAACACTTTTTCAATTTGTTACAAATTAATGCAATTACAAAATAATATATTTAGTTTTTGTTTGAAGCATTCTCTGTCAAAATGTTATAGACATCGCATCCATCGCTTAATGTAAATATGCCTTTAGCTTTTCGATTCCAAAGTAAAGTCCTTTATGGAATCGCCTATCTATTCTATCTTATATGTTTTATAACCTCGAGTTTGTAATCATGGCGTGTCTAAAGTTGAAGGGTTCATGCACGCCATCTCCACGGGACTCTGACACCGCTATCGCGGGTGTAAATGGCAGCCGTCAATCGCTTTGCTGCGAAACCTTCGAAGGGGAGTGCGTTGGTCTCTGGTGAGTTCGTTTTGAGGCAACATTAAGGATTAATTTGAGAACACACACACATAATACCATGCTCTCTATTCATAAAACGAGTTCATAATTCCTCTAGAAAATAGATTTTGAAAAATAACTTCTTATCTATAATTCTTTAGCTTTTTTGGAGTGATTTTTAAAATTTATTAACCTCTAACAAGTATGTTTCTCTTTAAGACAAGATAATTATAATTGTTACTAGGGACCCGTTGCAGTACTTCTTGTAAGCATTTAGGGAACCTTACGTGAAGTGGCCCAATGCGATAGCTCCTATGACAAAAAATTGTTATACAGGGTGTTAGTAGTTGAACCACTTTTATTCACTCTCTCAAAATAATCATATCTCACACCATTTTCATAACGACAAACACATGCCTACATGATTTAGACTAACATTTACTGGCCCACAACATTTTTTGTTTTGTTCACTATTTCTAATGGTTCAGCAAATCGTATGTTCTGTGGTTTGTTTATATTAAGTAATCACTATAAATGTACCGTCCACGCGTTAAATATCATGCTTATTTATCGAAATAAATTAATCACAAACAATATCAATATAATAATTTGCTTTTCACTACCCAATAAAATTAGCAAAGGAAACGATATTTTCAACGTTAGCGTGAAATATTTTCCTATTTGAAATGTTAAGTTGTCCATTATTACAATGCATTGAAGTCGTTTCTGACGTCAAGTTTCTTCGCTACGTTTTTCATTAGTTTTATATTTACAGAAACCTTTCAGAAATTTTCAATCGGTTATTGTCCTTGATGTGTTTGTTTCATTGTGAACTTACAGTGCAAACTTATTAGTGCAAATTCACTAGAAAGCTTGAGTCCATCAATGCAAAAATCCGAGATCAACAATGCCAGAAACATTTGGAAACTCCTTTTTGAAATGTTGAAAATCGGAGAAAATCGAATATAACCTTAAAATATGAGCAAACACTAACTAAACAACAGAATCGACGGTAAGAATAAGAATCTTCATGTCTTTCTACGTGAAATAAATGTCGAGTCAAAGTCTCGATCGTAGGATACTTTAAAATGTTAAAGAATAAACGTCTACTTATCGTATTCTAGCCGATTACGTGTTAATCAAACGAATAAACGAAAACTAACCTGGTATCGAACCCTTGCCTTTCCGGGGGACGACAACCCACTTAAAACCTGCAAGAGTTCGCCTCGAGTATTCAGGAGAAAGATTCGTCGAAATCGAACCGACCGTTCTCGGTTTATTTGCGTTCATGCCGGAAGGTGATTTTTCGATTTAAATCGAAAAACGTCGATAAACGTGAAAATGAAGTCGTCGATAAGCGTCGATTTTCCAACAAAATGGAAAAAATCTACTCTAAATTATAATGTTTAAGTCGTTTCTGTTTACTTTTCCGCAGTATTATTTTCTACCTACGATCCCGTTCCTTTTCTAGGGCTTGCATTAATAGTGGGACTGAAAGAAGAGAATTTTCTTACACTTAAATATGCTCACGCTTCTACTCTGGACAACCAGGTAACCGCAAGGCCCTAGGGTAGTTTTGAGAACACGTGTTTCTTAGCCCTTTTGAGGTTTTGGAGATTATATTTGCCGACCTAATGGTGCGATATTCCACGAACCTTTCTATAGAGATAAGGCCATGGATATGCCCTGCTGAGAATGCCTCGACCCCTGTTAAACAAGGTTCGGAAGAAAGGAATTTCAGTGGTCGTTTGAATACAGCCCGCTAATCGTTTTCTACCCCTTCCACTCATCAACCCCGCGGAGTGTATTCCGGAAACAAATACTTCTCGATCCTTTCTAGGCAGAAACAAAATGGTGTTTACAGTATTTCTCTATGACAAACTGTTCAAGAGATAAAAGGGGGGACGGACAGACAGACAGGCGGACAGACATTGAGTAATTATATATGAAGATAGAGTATGTATTGTAAAATAAACGTAATTTTTACATAGAATTTTGAGGCAAAAAGTAAATTTAAATCATCGAATTGAAATGCCAAAAGCTGCCAGCCCTATATTTAAGTAGTAATTTGAAGCGTCGATATTCGTCGAAAATATCTCGGGAAAATAAACGTCGATTTTAATTAAGACGTCGAATCCTACCAAGCCTAGTTATAATATATATGATTATTGGAAACATTGTGAAATAAGATTAGAACATTTATTTGAGAACTTCTCATGTTTTATTACTCCAGCGAAATCACTACACCGGCATTAAGATACAAATATTGGTCGAAAAAATTAACAGTGCTTTAATATAGACGAAGTATCGGTATCATTAAATCAAATGATAATAAAGAAATCTTGTTCAAATTCGAGATATTAATTACTTTTGATCAAAATATGGGATAAAAATAGAGACTTCTAATAAAAAAAGGATTTTTTGTACAATATGAAGAAGACGATGACGAAATTGCTAAAAACATTGAAACAAGACGAAATATGGTAACAACTCGCGTTTAACCGCCATGGAGAAAAGTTCAGTCACTCTCAGAAACTTGGCTGTGAATGAGACATCCATATAAAATAAATGGCGAAGCTTTTTAAAAATGAGTCGAGTCGATTTGATATCTCCCACATACTGTTTAAATGTCGAAATTTTAATTGAACTCAAATGGTTTTGTCCATGTGTTACGATAACGTTCTCTCGGGCATGCAATCGTAATAACACCGCATCAGACCATCCGTGCTATCTAATTATGTACATACTCTGAAATTCCCTCCTTGACTTGATAAATAATATGCTCAAATCAACATTTACAGAATCATTCCCACAATTCCATTGTCTATTTACTG
Organism: Tanypteryx hageni; assembly: GCA_028673005.1. Taxonomy (NCBI): domain Eukaryota; kingdom Metazoa; phylum Arthropoda; class Insecta; order Odonata; family Petaluridae; genus Tanypteryx; species Tanypteryx hageni. The sequence goes on along the minus strand of CM054113.1, from coordinate 199,868,738 downwards.
CGTTCACAAAGAGATTTACGACTCAATTAGTACTTATCGTCATCATTTATGATGCTGCAATATATTGATTTTATTCAGTTAAGCACACAAACCGTCGCACTTCTTGGCTTTATTTTGAATCGACTTTAATTCGTGGTGCAACGAATGTCATCTTTAAATTATCCAAAGAAAAACCTGCGTCGTTAACTTTTGGAAAATTATCAAGTCCAAACCAAGACTAATTCAGGCAGGTTTCACAAAGTTGACGTACCGAATTGATTACTTATATTGACAGGAAATGTTTCAGTATGTGTTAATCATTCCAAGGAATTCTCATATCATAATACCATTTGTACTTCAGGGATTATCAATAATAGAAACAAATTGGAAAACTAATTAATATAGCACCATAAGGTTTAAAATATTAAAAGCAATGTCAAAATCTCTTTCTGACATATTTTGCATGTATTCTTTTAAATAAACAAATTTAATATAGGTAACTGTTTATACGCTAAATATGTATTGAACAACTGTCCATTACTGAGGAGTAGTCGAGTGGAATAGAAAATAATCCATTTGTTTATTCGTCTATGCTCAAGCCGAGTTCGGTAATAATCGTCTCCATGGCAACAATCCGATAAAATGATATTTAAAACACAAAAACGCCGTTTTTGTAGAAATTCGAGAAAATACTATCAATTATCAAGATTCGGTGATAAGAATTAGAATTTAAATTTTTCTCTCCTTAGAACAGTACAAACGTAGCTCCGATATCACAATTTTAAGGTATTTTCAAGTGTTAAAGAAAATATCTCTGCACGATGACAAATACCACCGAGACAGTAATAGAATCATGTTATTTATCTTTAGTAATGCCGCAGATAGAATATGCATCAACTGTATGGAATCCATACGAAAAAGATCTGATAAAGGAGATTGAAAAAGTGTAGCGTATGGCAGCTAGATTTGTAAAAAGAAATTATGATAATAAACAGATCATTATATAGTTAATAGAAGATTTGAAATGAGCATTACAGGCTAGATAAAAGCTGGTAGAAAGGTATATGTCAGGGAAGCTAGCGAACGAGGCCGTAGAGCTCATCAGAAAAACTACATATTTTGGTAGGCACTATAATGAGTTAGAGATTTGTGAGATTTATTGAAGAATATAGCGATACAAAGCATAATTCTTCCCCAGGGAAATTAGGGATTACAATAGAAAACGATAAAACGGGATTGCTAGAGATGTTCGGCGTATTTCACTCCCTGCGACTTTCAATTATTCTTTAAGATTATTTGAGAATAATCACAATTTTTAAAAGTTTTTTCACTTTATTCGTGTTTCTACGAAAAATAACAAAAAAACTTGTAAAGAGAATTTAATAACTATTAATAGCAAACGATGGGACGTGAGAGTTAATTTTTTTCTAGATGTATCAAGTGATACGACCCACACACTTTTTCTCTCTACGAGTATCCTAGTCGACTCGAAAATAAACAATCGAGCTTATCAAATATCTAATGATTTAGATAGATGCAAAATAGCTAACCTGATAGAAGCGGACTCTGCTAAGCACATGGTAGAAATAAAAGCTATCACACACACATTCCAGGAGCAATTTATATTCTTTACTTCGTACGCTTGTTAGAGCAATTCAGCACAATGCTAACTGGAATTAGTTTACATAAGGATAACGATAAAACACCAGCTGGTTAAAGCGTCGTGCTAATAACGCGAAAGTCGTGGGCTCGACCCCCATGGGCCAAATATTTTATGAAGGTTGATATGGACAACCTGAAACCTATTCATCTGTGATATTAAAAATGTACACAACAGGTTTAGACTCAAATGAGCAAGAATTTTTTGTTTTTGTTTTTTTACCTTACGTCAATATCTGTTGCTTGGAAAGAAGCAAGACTATTTTTTACGGAATCATTTTGCTACGAACTATAATCAGGGTGGTTGCGGTTAGGTTAAACATTAAAGCTTCAGTTATATTTATTCTGAAGAGAAAACACTTGCATATGGCGATGAATCGGAAAACAAATATCATTTAATAAATAATTCGATAATACTTGAACATTCTTTTGGAGAGCATTAATGCACTGTTAAATTGATATTTTTTCTTCTTTATGAGAGAAATGTTTTCAGTCCAAAATCCTCTGTTCTCTTTTTATATACTGAAGTTTTTATTTTAATATCCAAGAGAATAATTGCTGCAAAGTACGCGAGGAAAGATTCGATTAATTATTACCGAAGACGGCTGTTATGCTTACGGAATTCACGTATAGCTTACACAACCAGTCTAAGGCTATTTGGAGTTATGTCAGTTACGTAGTAAGCTGGTTCTCCAGTATTCAACCATCTTGTCGCCCTTTCGCCTCATCCCTTGCTATTCCCCATGATCCTTAGGTGGGATCTATCAAACGGCACAGCTCATGATCCTTCCCGCGGTACCGTCCCCGCCCACGTTCCTCGTATGTGGTCCTGTGTGTTGTCCCTCCCTCAGGAACATTCGTATTCACCCTAGGGATACATTGGAGTCATTACTTCTCCATACGAGACCTACTCAAACGCGATCGCATGGCTCTCTTCATTACCGTTAGTTAAAAAGTGACAAATCGGCAATCACCCACGCAGCGGGATTGAAGATGAAAAGCGCGCCTCGATTAGAGGAGACTTTTCTCTCTCTCTCTCTATCGAGATCATTTTCGAGGTCGTGCAGATTGTATTTTTCCTCGTCCTCTCATTCCGACCTCTACTCCAACCGTCTACAACCCGCTCGCCCTCCCTCTCTCCTTTCCTCGCCATTTTAATGACGCCGGGAAATGTCCCAGAGCCAAGATGCTGGCAGTATTAGAATCCGCGTCTTCTCATAGAGCGTAATGGGGAAGACAACAATGGTTCCTAAGGAAGCAATTACTCTCTCGTGGGGTCCACTTAAGCGGGGGATCGGGCGGTCGCGCTTCGGGTAGGAGTAGGAGGAGGATTCTTGGAGCCCGCCTCGAGGGGAGATAGCCTCTCCATCTCTCTTTCTTCCCGCTCTCTCTCTCTCTCCCTTGGATGGACGTTGGACGATGGTGATGAAGGCAGCGGAGATAGTGATTGTTAGACAGATCCAGAGAGGGGGAAGACGGAGGGAGAGATAGAATGAAGGAAGGGGGTGATAGGGAGTGGAACAGTACGGAGATGGAATGGAAAAGAGGCGGAGGAAGCGAGATGAATGAGGGAAATGCGATGGTAAGATAGAGGAAGAATAGTTTGGAGAATAACAGAAATCGACAGAAGAGAATTGATATGGAAAAGGGGAGAGATAAGAGATTAAGGGGTGTAATAAGAATAGAGGTAGGATAATGGAAAGGAGGTCCAGTGATTAGATGGAGGGAAAGGGAGATGTGAGAGAAAGATGAATCATTATAGAGAGGATAGGGAGGAGAGAAATGGATGCGGAGGAAGAGGAGGAGGAATTGGAAATGGTGGAAGAGATGGGAGTTAGCAGAATGACCAAGGTTTGCTGTTTTTTGCTTGTTAAATCCGTCCTATTAACTTATACATCTGTTTCTGTCATAATAATATCAAGGATTATTAGAACTTAGGCTAGAAATTGATTTTAGATACCTAGTGTTGGACTCAGCTGAAGTGAGTTTAGGAAAATTTCTTTTGTGGAACTAAAATAAAGTTCACTTATTTGGTAGTCGGTGACAATATATCTCTACCATATCCCAGTTCATCTGAATTAATAATATTTATTTTCCTCTACACACGCAAATTACCAGGAATTATATGGGCGAGAAGTGTTTAATCAGAGAAAATCCATATAAGTTCGTTAAACTACACCGTTCCCATATTTTTCGCCATTCCTTGGATACCTGACTGACACTTAAGCAATGGTTAAATCACCTTCATGTTTTAAATTTAGGCTTAAGGTGATCGGCCTTTTTCAAAAGATTTGCAGTGATAATAAATTTAATCCATTATCATACTTGGAGGATAATATTGCTCGAGTAATTTGTCTTGATTGAGTTAAAAGGAAATGATTTTGAATACTTATTCGATTAAATGAATATTGGGTACAGCAAACTCGCAAATGCTCAGTATCGAGACACCTAAAGTTACACGCGCACGATCCAAATTTCAGCCATGATATAAAATATCGAAATAACTTAATGGGTTTAATACAATTGATCTAAGGGTTTCTAAATTTTTCTCTCGCGACCCAATGAAAGGGAGGGCAATATGAAGAAAACAATTCTGAGTATCCATTATCTCGAAATTAAGAGTAAGATATATTACAAGATTGGTATTTTTCCATTAGGACCATTTCGTTGCCTGTCATTTTCTATATATTTATGCTGGTTATGTTTCCATTTCTTTATGGGCGTAGCAACCCAGTACCGAGTCGCGACCCGTGATTTTAAAAATACTGCAATAGATACACAATGGAAAGTGCTGACGTAAATTCTGTGCACGCTTTCCAGAATTTCTTCTACTGTAATAGATTACTGCGATAGCCGTAAAACCCTTCAGAAAAATCTGATGTGGCCACCACAAACTTTCTCCATACCTTTCTAAAAATTCCAAATAGGTTACATAATTATAAATTTTTTAAGAAACTGCGAGAAAATTTTAGACTTTACAAAGATTAGAAATAAACTCAAACCATAGCCTTCTGATATTGGATATAGCCACAAATCTCCAACAATAAAGAAAAGAAAAAGGAGCGTTACTAAGACGTCACTAAGCGTCAATTGTTAACAATGGTCTTCGGTAGGTGGCGTGGTGGTGGCAGCTAAAATATAAGATATCTCTTAAACAATGCATTATATGGAAAAATGTTTTAAACAAAGGTTGTAGAAAGTTAAATTTCCTATAACTTTTATTCTAGTACACATTTACATTTATCAAATATTAAAGCAAATATTTAAAAATAACGGATAAGTGACAAGAGTAAACACCCACTTCCGGTTGACCGATATTTACCAAAAACTAAGTAGTCCTTGAGACTTTTATAGAAATGTTAAATATAAAATTTCACATTGACCTGATTAATAGATTTTGAGTTAGAGCACCCACAACAAAGCTGTCACATACACACACACACACACACATCATCGAGAAAATGGTCAAAACGTGTCCAGGGGACCTCAAAACGTGTATTTCCGTTGAAATCTCGAAGTCTATTTTTTTCATGAATACAATACTTTCCCCTATACTGCGTATATGGAGAAAGTAAAAATGATTGCTTATCCCGGCTGCAAGGTTCTAAGTGGTATCTCGCCGATCGTTGAATAAGAAAGTAGTTGTTTTTCAACCAAATGCGCTCCATGCTTTCCAATAAACTTTATGGCTATTAGAGTTTCTCTGGATATCATGTAATTGGTAGGAATAATTCAGCTCAAATTACCGTATTTATTCGTATATAAGACGATTCAAATATAAGACGTCCTCCCAAAAATTGGCAGTTGTAGAAGTTAAATAGAAGTTTACTGAATATAAGACGATGACCCATACACAGAATTTTCAATTACGTACAGAAGAACAATTTTCAAAATATTATATTTTTGCTATACCATATAACACATACTACAAGTATGAATATGATAAATATAAACAAAAAGTGTTATCCAAAGAAATCCATCCCGCATCCTCACTTTCTCCATCATTATCATTTCCTTCATCATTCTGGTTTCATATAATGCCTTCTTCTGATCCATCCATACTATACGAAATCGTTAACCACCAACTGTTGACTTCAGGGATCACGCAAATATAAGACGACCCTTCATTTTTTCAAATGCAAAAATAGGAAAATATATTCGTATAATCTAAGGTAGACGATATTTCAGAAAAAATCTTTAAAATCACTTCTTAATTGAGTGCAATATGTCTTTTTAAAAATATCATTAACATAATAAATAACTAACATTGAGAATCTACTGCCCTAAAGCGCAAATATAACAGACGCGCTAAAAGTAATCATGTAGCATTGATTTCCGTATTAATTTCAATTAACATTGTGCAGTAGAGGGTTAAGAGAAGGAAATATAGTTTTTAATATACTAAAATAGCTTCGATATTCATAAAAATGGATTAAGAAATAGGGCAATATCAGATACGAGTGAAAACTAGAGCTTTCTCCTATTTTGATGTTAACCACCTCAAATCAACGTCTTTGACAGGCATCTTAATCCACCCAAATTTTAAAATAAGAACCACAATTCGTCCTTTTCCTCTCGGTTAAGAGGATAATTGCGGTTTTATTTTATTTTGATTCGCGTGCACGAATATTCGCAGCGCTTGTTAATGAACGTGAGCCGCACGTCAGAAAACCGGCGCCCATTCTCCTCTCGCCTCGTTTTTATCGATAAAGGCAGCAAGAACTATAGCAAGCCCTTTTTGAAGTCGGAATATAAGGGAAAATAAACTAACGCAGAAGAGGTTCGCTTTGAAAGAGACAGATGGAGAGAGAGAGAGAGAGCGGGAGAGGAAAACACGACGGATGATCTGTCGGCACATTCGGAGATTGCAAAGGTGCGCAATTAAAGGCTGGAGTTGGTATTTTAGGAAGGAAGGGGGAGAGATGGGTGAGGAAATCTGCCGGAGGCTACGTGAGTGGGAGAGAAAGAGTGGGAGGGAGGAGAAAAACGTGGGAGAGAGAAGATGCTCCCAGATTCAAAAGAGGGAGAGGGAGCGAGGTGAGGCCGACGTAGGTGAGAAGAGGAGGGAGGAGTGAGGAGGAGAGGGAGAAAGAAAGGATGACAAGGTGACGAAGGAGGCACTGAAAGGGATCTCCGGTTAAGAGAAGAGAGACGCAGGAGAGAGTGACGTGGGGGAGGGGGAGAGATAAAGAGCGAGGGATAAGGAAATTCGGTGTATCCGCAGAGGTATAAAAGAGGCCGGCGAGATCCCTTTGGAGCAGAGGCGGGGTGAGGGGGAAAACGGGGTTACGGGAGGAAGTGTATATAGCGAGGATAGCTATGAGTGGATGGGAAAATAGGGTCGCGACGGAGAAAGAGGTGGAATCGGGAGTCCTAAGGAAGAGAGCGCGATGGTCTCGTCGGCGTGGAGGAGGAGTGGGTGGGAAGAGAGAGCGGCATCCGAGATAGGAAGCCTCCGCATGGCCCCGGGAAAATAAGTTGAGCATTTCCAGTCCTTCTGCTCCATCCCCTTCCACACACAACGCCCTCACTCCGGCACCCATCCGTCTTTTCAGTCCCTCGCGCTTTCGCTCTCCTCTCTGTGTGTGACAATGTCCCCGCTCGTCGTCTGGGAGAGGGAAGGGGAAGAGAGGGAGGATTCTAGAGGATTTGGAATGGGGTTTCTCTCTTTTCAATAGGGTAGAGAAGGGAGAGGTTACGTAGGAGGGAGGGAGGCGGATCTGGCCCTCTCGATCCCTCCCCCAGCTTAAAGCCGGAATCGCTCCCCTTATCTTCTTCCTCATTCTTCATCCGGAACAATCCGGAGCCGTGATTCTTGCGCACAAACATGGAAAAAATGTCGATTAAAGAGCATCATTGTCCTTGTCTGCGCCCTGACATTTACTTATTTTTTTTGTTCTTTTCAGGAAGGCACCTCGACTGTTCTTTAGGGGAGGACATGACGACGAGAGGACGACTCACTCTCTCTCCCTGTTTTGCGGAGCAGATCTGTGTGCGTGTGTGCGCGTGGAGTGCGCGCTGAGACGCTCGCCTCCCGACAATGAGCGTCGGACGGAGACAAGAGGAGAGGGAGGGTGAGGGAAGAGAAAGGGACTTGTTGTTTCTGAATCCTCATAAAAGGCAGCAAAGGTGAGAACGTATTGGATAAAAGGGGATTAAGGAGGGGAAAGAGGGAGTTAAATCTCGCGAGACCCGCAAATCAGAAGAGATCGATTTTTGTCGTCATAATCATGTCTGTGTAAAAGAATGGAGTATTATGAATATAAAAACGCGCTAAAATGTTTATGTAGAAATGGAGGAAACTTGAAGCATAACCGGGAGCATGTGATCTAATGTCATATTATCTCATGGCAGCAGAATGGAAAGACAATGCCGCCTGACCTCATTACTTTGAATCATGCGACTTCAGATTATCCAATAGGAATATGCTACATTGCAAAACTTACAAAGCTCAGTTGTGATTAAAAACTGAAGTATGTGGAAATGTTATGTTCAATCAAAAGAGGACTAGTGGGGAATAAATTTCGAATGTTTATTTTTGTCCAAGCAGTTATGACTGAAATGAAAGAAATAGATTTCCAAGTAAGTAAATGTCATCTATTGACAAGTCCATAAGTAGCTGACGCGCTGGATGCGATGTTCATTCAGATAATCCTGAATTTACACAATAGTTAGGGACAGTTAAATTAAAAGTTAATGAAATGAATGGCAAATAAATGAATCAACTGAGGACGCGTTACAAAAATTGAATTAGTTTACTTTTATATAACAACGTGATGATATGTTGTAGTAACCATAAGTCTTGCATATAATACCTTCAAGGCTATTTCTCCGTCGCTGCTAAATTCGAGCATCGTGTCCATCTTGTTTTGGGTCAAACTCACTCTAGAAGTGATTGATAATTAACTTTGGCAGAGTATGGGCAGTAAAGTTTGTAAAAATTGTCTTCCAACGCACACAATTTACTTTTAACAGAAATGAGGTAGAATAATTGTTTGCAACTGGCAATTAAGAAGGGTCACTAGTGACAATTTAAGGATGAGTTGGAGGCTTTCCGGGAAGTCCTCGATTAGCGACAGAGAAAACAGAACATTCCCATATTTACGGCTTTTAAATAAGGAGATGCAATCAATTGATTTGATGTCATAATTTCAATTGTAAATGTCAGTCTTTTAGCCACAGCCAGGAATAAATTGTATATGTATGATCACTTCCAAAACTTTCCGCACATTCATTTCTCTTTTTTCAGGTTAATTTACGTAAGCCTTCAATTTTTCAACTTTTTCGTCGAAATTCTGGTAATTATACTTGTTTCAGACCGAAGAGAACATTTTTTAATCTTATACCTTAATATTTATGTTTGCATTGTAATGAGCTCACGACAATGCATCAGAAGATGATATTGTAATGGTCATATTTTATAGAGAAGTTGATTGGTATAAAAATGCATCATTTCTTTGGCGGTGAGGTTTTCACAGTATTAGAACAAACTTTCTTTTCGACAATATTACTGGGAAATATCTTTAGTTTTTTTACGAAAGTTTCTATTATAATGCATCTTGCTGAGCAAAATATAATAATCAGACTTTATATATTCAATAGAATAATTCAAGTAACCATTTAGAGGTTAAAAATTGACTGCATTAGCACAATTAAGGATTTAAAAAATTAATAGCTTACAGTTTTTTTAAGAATAGACAAAGAATAATGTCGATTAATCATCTGATCATATTTTTATAGGTACATATGATTATATTCTGGTCTTAAGTTCTGTAAATCTGAAGATTCAATCGGAATTTAGATTTTTTTTACATTTCCGTGATTCTTGAACTTTAAATAAAGATTTTGGATGCCAAGAAAAGCAGATTTTAAATACAAAACTTAGGTACGCTAAGATGGAAAAGTACAATTTTATGAATTAATTATTTTTGCAGTAAAATCATTAAACTTATTCAAAAGCAAAATATTTTAAAATTCAATGATCTCCTGTAATAGATGGATGTAATTCATAATTTCTACAGTTAAACTCAGAGTTCCTTTTGAATAAATCGACGTCAAATTTTCTTATAACATGAATTTCATCTGTGAATTGAATATGCTCATCTAAGGAATAATTCTGAAACACTAATCTCAGGGACTTATAATTTTACAATGCCCTGCAGATCGCAGGTCGTTTGAAGCAATAATTAGTTTTGTAGGAAGACCACTAATTTTAATTTTAGAACCAAACTATCTCACAGTTTTTTGTTACAAATTTTTATGGCGTTTTATATCAGCATCATCCCATGGTCTTCTAGTTATATCCTATTCTTCGTACGCAATAGAATCGAGGTAATGAAGAGCAACGATAAAGGCGGGCTTAGTGTTACAGACCTCTAATTAAGAGCTTCAGTGATGTATTTTCTGCAATTTCACTGCATACCTAAAATCTTGGACTGATTCATTTTTACTAAATTGATAAAAAAATCGTGTTAATATTTCAGCCTCTATTGGCATATTTTAAGCATCACTCATACTTTAAATGGTTATCCTGTGCGGTTCAATAATAAGCACTTAAATATAAAAAACTCGAATAACAAAGTACTTATCTTAGATACCTCCAGTAGTCACAACAAAGTTTTAACTGTCTTACTAAAATTAAGTGATTCTCAGTCTTTATAATAGCACGGCACTCCTGACCTTCAAGAAATTTCCCGAGGCCCACTCAGTGCCGTAATAAGGAAATTTCTCTTTCTTCTTAAATAGTTTTAGAAATATTTTGGATCAATTACTAATCGTAAACCTTTTCGCGGCCCTCCTAAAATCCATTCGCGGCCCACTGATTCAGAAACGCTACTCTGACAAAAACAGCCTCAAATTCAACATATCCAATCTTTCCATACCAAAAATATACTTCCTGCTCAAAATACTATGCAAAAATGATAATTTTATGAGACCAATAACTTCAAACCATAATCTCCTCAATTTACTTTCTATCGAAATGGCAAAACCAAAAATTTACTGACCTTAAATTCGCCAATAAATACTCGGTAAAAAACGTATCTGAATTCATCGAAAAAATCAAACACTTCTCATTAAAATAAAAAGTAATACTATCCTCCTTTGACTTCTCTTCCCTGTTCCCTAGATTTTTAGAAGATTTGCTTCATAGAAAAGAAAACTCACGAATATCACCAACGACAACATTTGCATGACATATAACCTTGTTATGGCTATTAGGGCTCTTAAAATAAAAACTTACTTTTTCATTTTTTTGTATTGAAGTGCTTATTCTAAGATTTGAAATCAGCCTTAAGACGAGCTCGATACTTCTCTAGAAAATCCTGTGCGATGTTAAATTAATTTTTATTTTAAAATCGATGTGTTGCATCAATAGTTATCACGCAATGTCAAGCAATAATTTTCTGTATCCTATGACTAAATAGAGGTAGGAATTTATCGAATTTTAAAAAAGAAATCTTTTAAGCTTTAGTACAGTAAAAGCCCAGTTATCCGAGATGTATGGGGGTAGGGATGTGCTGGTTGCATGGGATATACTCTTATACATGCCTAACACTCACAGTTTACTATAGTAATCTTTGGACAAACTTTTTAATAACATTGCTTTATTTGTAAGCGAAGGAAATTCTCCAAAGCCAGTCAAACTGATAAAACCCGGTTAAAAGGCCGGATAAAAACAGTGGAACCCGGATAAAAACCCAATACGTATTTCGGCTACAAAGTAACCATCATCAGGGGTTAAAAAACGGGGGGAAGGGGGACTTGAGAGAGGGCAACCCTCTCTCAAGTCCCCCTTCCCCCCGTTTTTTAACCCCTGATGATGGTTACTTTGTAGCCGAAATACGTATTGGGTTTTTATCCGGTTTTTATCCAGGTTCCACTGTTTTTATCCGGCCTTTTAACCGGGTTTTATCAGTTTGACTGGCTTTGGAGAATTTCCTTCGCTTACATTTTATATATTTGCCAGTGTAGCTCGCTCTCTTTTACTTAATTGCTTTATTTGTTTCCTTTGATTTATGTTTTAAATAATACCTTTTTAACACTGGAAATGCATAGCAATATGAAAAAGTAAATACAATACAGCCTACACTAAAAATATTGTGGAATATAAATTAATCAAATTATGTACTGTATTCACCAACACATAATGCGGTAGATGCCGATTTACAAAATGGCTGTTAACGTTTATTAACAGCACTGTACAAAACAATATTATCTTTAGTACTGTAACTACTGTATAGTGTTTTATTTAATCACTTAATACTCTATCTAAAGTGATTGGTGAATTACACGTAGAAAAAGGATGACCAAAATTTGGCAAAGTGGTCTCATACACTTGGTAACTTCTTACATTTTTGATCAAATTTTCATGTTTTAGGGAATGTTTGTATAAAAATTTTGCCGGATGCACGTGCTTTCTGGTTAGTGTGAAGCCGGATAGCTGGACTTTTACTGTATTACTTGTTCCTAATAAAGTGGAGAGGAGGATTCTTGTTCCGCGTGTATCAAGAATGTGGCTGTGAAATTAAGAACGGAAAATTCTTAATAAAAATCCTTCGATATATGCTCACAGAAAGCGTAAATATTATTGCATTGTTTCAATTACCGAATTTTATGCGCGAGTATATAGAAAAATAATGAACAATCATTATAATGTTAATGCATAAGAAACCAGTGATAATACTAGATGAGATTTGCAATCGACTTCTCATCATAAAATTTTATTAGATAATTACATGACTATTAACAAACTAAGTCTGTCAATTTTATTTTAGCAATAAGGTGAGCTCGATAATTCTCATTTGAATTACTTCTACCATGCATGCACCAATATTGCTAATATCCTCTGATTTTTTATGACACAAAAGGAACCGATAAAACCCAGGCCATGTGCCGTCAGTTTTTTCTCAAATCTAGTTTTTGGTGGGGAATACATCAAATTGAAACTTGGAGGTTAATATTCCTAAATAAAACCTTTTTATAGTTTTTTACTTTTATCACTGCATAACAAATTCAGACCTCTCCGTACGACAGTTTCGATTGCCATTTTACTAATTCTGGGAAACATTTTTTGACACGCTAGTATAAATTATTCAGAACGAAGTTAGGTTGCTCTTAATCGCTATGTATATGCGGTAAAAACAAAGATCCTAGCATAACTTTTCATCCCAGCATTATTTATATTTTCACATGAGAATAATAAGATTTAAATATCCTTCTATTCCTTTTTAAACGTTATGTAACATTTATTCACAAATGTTACATTTTGCTGTGGATCAATCTTGAGGATTGATAAAAAATTAAATGAAACATTAAACGGCATATATAAGGTAACCTGAGAACCTTACGAACTGTTTTATAAATTTAAGTAAAGCATCCTTTGAAGTCTCATCACTCCACTTTTTATTGTAATACATACTCGTAATATTTTCAAAAATTTAATTAAATATAGAAATGTTAAAATGTTTCGATTCTCCAATTATTTATTTATTTTTTCGTTATATTTAATTAAATTCTTTTATAATAATTCAAACGAAACTTGCCAGTAGAACAAACTTATTGAAATTCCATGGGATAGCCTACGAGAAATCTCGTATGGATAAGTTCATCGAATTTTCTTACAATAGGAAATATTTGTGACAAGAGAAACATTTTCAATAACGAGGCATAAATTTTGTACGTATTCGTACGCCATTGCCAAAAATCAAGTAATCATCACAATTTTTTAAAATTGCGAACTCTGAAATGATCACTAACTTTCACCCTGCTTATTCAGACAAACGAGACAAACCAAGAGTTTTTTTATTTAAATAATGAGACCCATTTACGTCGGTGAACGCAGAAGCGCATCTCCACAATGGCCTAACAAATGTTGACGCTCGATTACTTTCTGTGCATGACGAAGGTTCCATCACTACTTTTAAACCTCGAAGAAATTTATAAATATTATTTATATTTTACAGCGACTGCGAAAAAACGATAAATTTTTAAGCATTTCGATTTATTGTACCTAACTATATGGAATTCATCCAAGAAAACATTTTCTATGCACACAAATGCAGAAGCTATTCATAATTAAAACATATACCGTGCATTTATCTTCTATATGTTCACATGGAGTTGGACTAATTACAACAATTTCTATTTCATTCATCTACATTAATTGCACTTTATAAGATAATATCCACCTGAAAGTTAAATGCTTTCCTTGTTTTAATAATAGTAAATATTTAATGTCCGCTTTATTCCTCGGAAAATCATTATGCGTATTATATTTTTCTTAGAAAGAAATCCTCATCAATTTTAATGGTTTCGCTTGATTTACCATGAAGCTTACATTCTGCTAAATAGAACTCTTTATATGATAAGAAAATGGCACCCTTTGTCCCCTTTTATGCTTTTATTGATAATTTTCCGTTAGACTATTTAAGCGAAGTGCATTAAACAATATTAACGCAGATTTCATATGGCTACAGGCTACGCAGTATGTAATGATGAACCAAAAGAACAAATTTTATAAAAAAGATATTGAGGTTTGAATAGAATCTGAAGCTTATCCAGAGTAAATAATCAGATATTTTAGCGCACTTCTGTCAAAAGATCAATGTCCTTGTAGTTAAGGCGTAGTGACTACAAAGACCGGGGCTCATTTCGAAAGTTAATGAGGCACTTGGGGAGATTATGTATATTTTATGAGTAGATAAGACCTATCCGTCGAACGGCAACGCAGAAATGCAGGGTTTTATCGAAATGTTTCAAAAAACATGCGGCACGATACATCACCATCATAGGTAGTCAGTCCGTAGAGGGGTCCGCGATTATTCTTGGTTAAACCTGGTTCTATACGTACTCATGCCTTGGAAGCCCTCTTTCCCTTTCAAGTCCTCTATCAGCTGAAACCTTTTCCTACCCCTCTAATTACTTTAAGTTTTCCTTCTAACACGCCTTTAATCATGCTCTCTTTCCTCAGGTAATATCCTATCCAGTTCGCCTTCCTCTTTCTTAGAATCTGTATAACTCTTCGCTTTTCTCCTATTCTTCGTAGTACTTCCTCATTTTTCATCCTGTCCATTTTATCTTCAGCATTTTTTTTCGATACATAATTTGCCAAAAAAATTAAACACTGACAAATATTATTTATTTAAATAGAGAATTATTTCGTAGAATTAACTTCCAAACTTCGAGACGATTCAAAAACAGATTTAAAAGCAGCGTAGCAACCCAATAACATTTCACGCGAATTCACATTCAAAGAACAGAAATTATACCAGAGATGTGACTAAATAATCAATATCACCACAAGTACTACGTGTCATATCATTTAATAAAAATAGAAAAAAAATTTCACAATTAATTTACAAATGATCTACACAATTTGTTTAAGCATAAAACGGTTGAATAGAGAATTGTACCGTCAGTTTGATTTTTCCTAATAAGATATTTTTTATAAGTTTATAATCTATTTATCTGTTCTTAAATTACTAGTTTTTTATTTGTCGACCAATATCAGAGTATGCTTGGCGTAAAATTTGGATTCAGATTTTTTTATGGTTACACGTACATTAACTTCTTGAGCGTTGCGATTGGCAGCAATTTGAAACTGAACAGAAACTCTACGCGTGTAGGAAAAATGCACGTTAGCATGGATCACAAGTTTTATATGTAAATTCGAGCTACTTTCTCAGGATTAGCAATTTTCCCCCAATAGTAATCAGGCGATCCTATCCTACCATTTTTAGCCTACTTTCCAAAAAATGGCAAGTAGTCTTATGAGACCGCCTCGCTGTCCTGTGTATGTGTCCCCCACTAATATCCTCTTCATGAATGGACCGATTTCCATGAAAATTGGTGTAAGGATAGTGCTCTTGGAGCCTGCCTCCGGGTCATAATTTGTATTCCGAATTTACAGGTCCCGAATTCGATTCCAGGTGAGTTCTTTCGCCATTTGATTTACATGGTTAATCTAAAATCCGTCGTGTAGAGTGTTTTTCTCTTGCATTTTAAAATATTTTAGAATTATGATATCGGAGTGGGATTTATACTGTTCGAAGGAGAAAAGTAATGATTCTTATTCTTATCACACAATTTAGATTTTCGATCCTGTTTGTTTGAATTTCTCTCAAAAACTTTCGTTTCGGCGTTTTGAAAGCCATTTTTTTCGAATTTCTGCTGTGGTGATGAGGATTGCCGAACTCGGATGGACCATAGCCGAGTACACATTCCAGCCGTGTTTCGATTCATAGCTATCGAGGTAACAATCGACCCTTAGGTCGATTCATACCTATCGGAATCGCGGCAAAAAATATGAATAACAGAACAGCGCTTCTTCTTATGTAATTCTTACGGCATTTTTGGTGAAAGAATTTTGTTTGTGGTTTTTGTTGTTCTTGAATTTTTAGGTGGTCTTTACGAAAAGTAAAAATGAATGCGTTATGGTCGGGTCATGTCCGTCCGTCCTCATGTTTCATCTCAGAAACTACTGAGCGGAGATTGATGAAATTTAGTATTTAGGCCACAAGAGCAAGGAAATTTAGAAAATGATATAAATGGTTTACGTAGCCTAATCGGGAGTACCACTTCACTGGTGACAATAAATGAACTTTTCTTCATATCTCGTAAAATATCGCTTACAACGAAAAGGTCTTCAAACAATAATGTAGAACAAGTCAAATTACATATGTTTTGTTCGGTACATTTTTATCAAGGGAGTAGCCGATTTCAAGAAAATCAAACTTTAAAGTCGTAATTTACTTGGGACAAATTTTTTCCGTGTTTTTTGTCAACGAAAACAGTCTTTGTGACAACCAATGTAAAAAATATCTGCTGTAAATACCTAATTAATTAAATTTTATTTCGTGTGCACGCAACATTTGGAAAATGAAGGAAAATGGGTAATTTACGGCAAAGGAATGAACGTGCACATAAAAATAATATTACTAATATTAGAGTGAGGTAAGTTTTAAATAATTGTCGATTATTTTATTAATTACAACCGATTAGGAAATAAGTCGATGAATGAAAAATTCGATATTTTCTTCGCATCACTACTGGCATATCATTTTTCAGTTCTTAGATATTATACTACGCCATAAATGTTTATCTTTTTCGACATGATTGCATAAACAGTAAAGAACGCCTCTGCCTTGCATGTATGCACGCATGATGTAGGCGGATTAGTTCTTTCCAGAACTACTAGTTTTCTATCTGAATGGTTCGCACTTGCTCATTATTTTAGCCATTCATTCTATTTTTCTCAATAAGCAATCCTCATGCTCCGTCTATGTGTTTATTTAATGGGTTAGTCTAGTTTCTCCTGCGTTGAAACTTACTAGTAGTGGAAGGTGAGATAAGACGGGGTATGGGGCAAGATGGGATGGGTCCTACTTGCCGGCAATTTTGGGAACTACTTCAAAATGTCCTTGAGCGAGATTAGACAGTGGAAGAGCCATATTGCATTTTGTTGATATGAAAAAGGAATGTTGATTTTACCACCTTTTGATGTTGTTTACTTCTATTTTCACAATGATTCAGGTGTTTCATACATGATTCTGTAATGTCAATATTTTGTACTTGTAGAGGTGTCCTTAAATAGTAAGTCCATATAAAACTTAATCAAATTTAAATTTCAATGCATGAACTAGGTTGAAGACAATGTAAAATGTCGCCCTGAGGCAAGACGGGCTACTCACACGTGAGGAAAGATGTCTTACTTCATGAATTTATTACTGTTGTGATTAAATATAAAACTTAATAAATAAAGTCTATCTGAATATAAATTTATAATGAGATATGAATAACTCATTAAAAATCTATCTGGGAAGGTTTATTTTTATAAAAGCCTCCCTGTATTAGAGTCCTGCACGGGCCGATCCTTTGGAATTCGTTACGGGCCGAAATATTTTAATCAGTGTCTGAAATTTACGTACCTATACTACTTGCCTAAGTTTTTATTTAACCCATTCAGCAGGGAGGACAAGTCACATTACCTCCGTACTGAATGGGTTGCAGAAAAAAGCGGCATGGGATTTTTTTAAAGTAAACTAACCCAGGGTTAGTGAAGAACGAGTGTGACTCGTACTGAATTGGTTAATATATTTTTGCCTATAACGTTATATTTGTGTATTTTGTATAGTAATTTATTATGTTTGTGGTCTTCCAAGGCATACGAATATACGGATTTAAAAAAATCATTGAACAGCCCACAGATGTTGGTAGAAAATTTGGAATAAAATACTTACATTTTTCGAGCCGAGGGGCTTTAAACGGGCCACGAACCGGTCCTATAATTTTTCGACAACGTACGGGCCGGGTCCGAATTTGTATGGACCGGGCCGAGTCGGGCCTAGAAAATCAGGCCCGTGCAGAGCTATCTGTATAGACCCACGGCCTATTACGGGGAAACATGACTCATCCCAGGAGTAAATATTTGTTTTTAATGATTTTTTACAAAAATAACTGACAAAATAAAGTCAAGCTGGCTTAGAATGGCTTCGCGGTTTTTTGAAAAGGCATCCAGATCTATCAAACAGAAAACCCGAACTAACCTTTATATCCAGATGTTCTACGTCAATTCGTCGCGCGGCAATTCGTCTCGTGTCAAATTCGTCACGATACATTCGTCGCGTGGCAAATTCGTCGCAAGAGAAATTCGTCGCTTGGCAAATTCGTCTCATGGCAATTTCGTAGCAAGACATTCGTCGCGTGGAAAATTCGTCGCAAATTCAGGAACTGTTGAGGAAATAGGAAATATTTTTCTGTTATTTTCAATCTCAAGATTTGCACAGTGAAATCCCGAGTCGCGCATTGGCAGTGAAATATCCCGCCGTCCATGATGCAGATAAATTTTCGTTCGACTTTGTTTTTCATATGCTATAAAAATATCCGGCAATACTTTCTTGGTAAATAATCTTCCCACTCAAACATATGCAAGTTTTTTCCATTTCCGTCCTTTCCCTTATAACTAGACCGCGGATTTTTAGGTTCTAAAAATTAAGTTTTAGGCGATTAAAATAGGCTCTTTAAGTAGCTTAATTAGGCTTTATAAAAGGTAAAATAGGCTCTAAAAACTACTTCCAAAAACTGTCCAGTAAAAAACATCAACATCATTTCTGTCAAATATCAACTTTAATTCATGAAAAAGGACTGAAACATGCACGCACGCAAAAATTACCAGTCAACGAAACATTATTGATTTGTGTTTTCAAAGAACATAAAAACATTTGACTACTATGCATTGAAACTTATTCTTATGGTTAATTTGCCATGCGTTACAGAGAAAATACTATCTATATTACATATATTAATACTGACTGAAAACACTATTCAAGTATATATTTAAGTACTATGCAGAATGTTTGACAAACTGTTTCATTCGAAATCTCCACAATGAATTTGTCACCTCTTTGTGTTTATTCCACAAATTTCCCGTAGTTGGCCTCACAGTAAATAACAAGAACCTTTTCTAAGTTTTCTACCACAAAACTATGGCATTTGTTAGTTAATATCACCTTGTAAGCAGAAAAAGAACGTTCGACATCAACTGATGTGACGTGGGCAAACTTCAACTTAGGTACACGTTGAAATGGAATTTTTCACTCAACTTCACTGGATTTTCCTGCCAGTATATCTGCTGCTGTACATAGGCTCTGCAGACCTGAGTTCTTTTGTAGTACTTTTTCTAGTTTTGCTCTTACTTTTTACCCCACTTTATATGGCGTTTCCATGATTTTTTGTTTCACTTCATTCAGCAAAGCAGTATTTTCGTAGATGGGTTTTCCTGAGCCCTCCAATTCAGCAATAATCCACACAAGGGATGTATAGTGGCATCTAATATACACCAAATCCTTGGGAATGGAGGGATCATCCAGCAACATTTTCGCTAAAGTGACACAGGCAGTATGCTCGGCTAGATTTGTCACAACTTCCTTGACATGAAGGATATGCTCACTGTAATATTCAGCTGCTTTCAGCCATGTGCCCCAGCGGGTGAGCACAGGCTCAGGTGGCAGAGGGACATCGGGCAGTTTGTCTCAAAAAAGCCTGTTTTCTTGTTGGTGCCTTGACAAAGACCTTCTTCACGATGGAGATCAATTTGTTCACCTTGGAGATTTCCGGTCTTATTTGCTCTGCTATGCGGTTCAAACCACGGGCAAGGCATATCACATGCACAAGGGAGAGATAGAACACCTTGAGCAACTGCATGGCAGCAACCATGTACGACGCAGCATCTGTGTATAGGAGCAGCACTTTCTCTTCGTTGTTGTTGTTGGGATATAGCACTTTCAATTCATTGTTCACAGAGTGTGCTATTGTTTCCTGATTTGTTTTGGCAAGTTGCTTCGTGCAGATGAGGTTGACTCTGGATGGCACATCTGGGTCGAATTTCCCAACAACCAAGTTGGCCATGTATCTGCTGAGAGCGTCAGTGGTTTCGTTGACTGACTGCACATTGCATCATCGTACGTGGGTTGCACGTAATTCTTGCCTAGCGTTGACTCGGAAGGTACCGACTGATGGCAGTATCGTTCTAGGAACTCCTTGAATGTTGGATTTTTTAGTGTTCTGAATGAAATGTTGGCTGCCACAATTGCATGACACTAATCTGCATAAAACTGATTCCTCTTGCGGGATCCCTCAGAAGTTTTCGTTAAAAGCGTTTGTTTCATCTTCGATTTGCATTCAACATTTGCCTTATGTAGCACTCCTTGGACATGCTGAGTTAAGTGGGTTTTTTATAACTCGAAACCTATAAAGAAAAATTATGAAGAAACAATTAAGCGGAAAAATACGTAAATAATCTAATAAATATGGAAATGGGACAAAAATATAAAATTTACTTTAGAGCTACGAAGGTCCGCAGCTGGATTGCTGGACATTTTGAATAACCACGTCTATAGTTACCATAAAATGGCTCGTATAAACAAAATATGTAGATGGTTTTTGCCTCAAAGATGACAAGTAATTCACGGCCAATAATTTGTTGCAAGCCAGCATTATAATGTACTTACCTCCTTGTTGCATGCTTGACAGAAGATAATTTTTCCATCCGTTGTAAAGTACGGGAACTCTTGTAGCCACTGACGTATTAAATAAACTTTCGAACTTGCTACTTTATGCATTGGACTTTCACAATTTTCACGTTCCCACTTCTCACCTTTACCCTCTGCGGTCTGCAGATGGACTGCAGGGTTATTCTCGTTTTCCCGTGTCACACAATATGACAATGTAACGACGGGAAATTAACGCAACATCAGATTAAACCCATTGTTACATTGTCGCATCGTGCGACACAGGGAAACAGAATAGCACCGCCGGATGCGTGACAGGTCTGAGCTGGTGTTCGCCACCTGATCATGACCGTGGTGTGAAGGACATTTTCCCAGCCCTCAACTGAACATTGTACAGTCAGTTTAAAAAATATGGCTAATACCAAAATCTGCTTTTATTGTCGATTTTTCTACAAAATTAGCCCTTTTTGCATGAAAATGGCAAAAATAAGCATTAACGTCGAAATGGGCATTTTTAGACATTAATGTCAAAATAGGCATTTTTAGGCACTATAAAATATACATTTTCGGGGTTAATTATTCATGAAACGTATATATACAATTGTATATTCAGATATCTACTCGGGAAATAAATAGGTTTTTACCTAAAGATCCGCGGTCTACTTATAACATAGCTTTTTATGGATACTCTTCCAGTATTGCGGCAGGGATAACCCCGTATAAACACGAAATAAAATACAAATGAAAGTGTTGCGCTGGTCCCTCTGTCATTCCGGAATCCATGTATCGATGAATTGAGGAAAAGAAAAAGGATCTCATAACTTTAACTCTCCGTCGACCATTTTGGATGAAACAAAATAAGATAACATATATTAAGAGATATTTTGGAAAAAAAATTAAATCTTACACCAAAACCAAAATCCGTCTTTCTTTTAGTTTACGAACACCTGTTCCCTTCCCATTCCCCTATATTCATGTCCGTTCTCCCCCATCTCTCCAACGTGTCGTCGCGGCCAACGCGCGTATCGTCTCAAGCAAGGCCTCTGATTGGGTAGCGTCAGTTCTCAACACCAGTAACGTGTGCATGGAAACGCAAGTTAAGACTGTTTTCGACATTTTACTTACAATTCACTTCTGTCATCCCCTCCTCCATAGTTTCATTCTTTTCCTTTACCTTATCTTCCCCTGGTTTTTCCTTTTCCCTTCCAACTTCACTCCTTCCGCTAATCACCTAGGGCTCCCAGTGTTATCCAATCTTTCTCCCACTCACTCCCCAACCAACCTTAACCCCACCTCCCATCTTTCCCCACTTCCTCCTCTCTTCTCCCGTCCTTTCTCCATCTTTTTGTTTCCTTCCCAACCTCCTCCTGTTTCTGGCCATATATTTTTTGATTCTTGTTGCCTGATGGTAATGGTGATGCATCGAAATTGATCGTATATGTATATTTTTATGTGGATTTAACACAAAGTTATCTTAAACTGTGTCGTATTGTTCAATTTAACAATGCCTATCGTAATCTCATTTTAACAAAATAAAACATCAAATAAAAATCCAGTTCTGCTGCTCCTAGATGGTCATGCAACTCATGCGCAAAACCTGGCTGTCGTCGAGCTTGCTAGGAAAAATGGTCTCGCCTTGTTCTGTTTTCCACCGCACTGCATGCACCGCATGCAGCCCCTTGGTGTGGCGTTTATGAAACAGCGTAGCACCTTCTATGGCCAAGCAATAACCAATTGGTTGCGGACACATCCATGTCATGCAGTTACAACGTTCAAGTTGCTGAGTTGTTGCATTTGTTATAGCTTCCACGATGACTACTGCTCTGAGAAGATTTAAAGCGACTGGAATTTGGCCGATCAGCCCACACGTATTCTCAGGCAGTGATTTCATTGCTGCTGAGACCACAAAAATCACGGAAGAGCAAAGAACCCATAACGTAAGTTCAACCCATCTAGAGGAAACAAGAAATCAGCCTGATGTCGTAAGTTCGCCACATGATACGTCACAACCAGGATGTTCTTCCTGGGCTACACCAAATCAAAATCCAGTGAGTGCTTTTGCTGTTTCCCCAGATCAAATTATACCAGTTCCATGATTGGGAAATACGTCAAAAGGAAAGAATGCGGGTCACCTGCGTGGAAACTTCAATCTTAACCGATTTGCCATAAAAAAGAGCTCTAAAATAAAAAAGGAGAGTGACAACCACGTGTAAAAGGAAATTATCAATCACGTGTAAGAGGCAATTAAATATGGAAGAGAGGAAAAAAGATAAAAAAGTAAATGAAATGAACAGCAAGAAGTCTAAGGACGCACAGATCAGAAGAAGAAAAAGAAGAAGATGCCGAGTGTTTGTACTGTGAATACTTTTATTCTCAGTACAATTAAGGATGGGTATTGTGTATTTTTTGTGGAACGTAGGCCCACTGTTCTTGTGCTGGCTAAGAAGACGATGACGATGAAGTTTATCATGTGTGTTCCTTTGGTGCTTAATAATAAATGGCTTCCCCATCATACCCCATCTATGGGGCAAGACGGGGCAATTAACACTTTTTGTTTTGTTACATAATGAATGTTAAATTTTAAAAAATGTTACGGTTTATAATTTTAGCAAATTTAGACTGTTCACATATGTGTTTTAAGAGTTTATGGTTAATTTTGTAAAATAAATGAATGTTATAGGATACTTGGAAAATTAACGTCCCCGTTTTACCTCGCCTTCCCCTACATAACATTGTGCTTCATTCCCTACTATATGTTCCTGATATCATTGCGTAGCATTTCACTGTATTGAACTAATCAATTTATCTGTAATACTGAAGTAACCAATTAAGTTTTAGTACTGTAGCATTCTTCCAAACTTTTAATCAGATTTGTCACATGTATTTTAAAATTTTCAATATTTTAAGTTATCCCGCTTTCAGAATTTTTCGATTTAGAATTTTTACTTCGCTTTTCTCTACCTCATAAAGCTGAAGTTGAAGCTACATCTGCATTTTCTAAACTTTAGAGAGTCTAAAGTTAACAACTGGAATTGAAGAAGTAAGGAAGCAGAGTAAAAATCCGTCACCAATTTGAGTTTTTAAATCTGTGTTCCCATTATTCTGTGTTCCTGGAACTTCTTTCCTTGTTATATGACGTGAAACATTGTTATTTATTCTAAATTCCAAAACAAATTATCCCTCGTCAATTCGTGATTCTCTTCTTCATAATGAGGATTTCTAATTCTCATTAATGCAACAAATTCATTTTATACAAACTACGAAACAAATTTTATTTATGATGCCCTAATTGGAACCTAAGGTAGTTTTAATAGCATTTTAGACGTCGTCTATAAGATTCTGTTGACAGTAACACGATTTAATTATCAACAACCATTGTATCAAAGTAGTTTAAAATATATAATCCGTCAAAACGTCTTTTGACAAATGCAAATTCAAATATTTAAAATCAGTCCAGATTTTTATTTTAAAAAGACGGCATACATTCAGTGTAAGAAAATAAGAAATGCACACTGAATATGCTCAAATAAAAATATTCAACGCCTGCATGTAAATAAAGGCTTTAGAAGAAGTTTCTAAGAAACCACATATTCATGCAGCAGATGTGATTTTGATGCTGATGGTGAAATTTGAATTTAAAATTCGTTCCGAAATCAGTGATGATGAAATGGAATACAAAAAATAACACAGTAGCAAAAAAAACAATAATTGGAGCAATGAGAACCAAAAATAGAATTACTGCGGGAAAGAACGGGAAAATCTGAGAGGTGGTGATGATGTTGGGGGGGGGGGGGGATATAATAATAGACAAAACCTTGTGAACACAATGCGAGTAAGAGGGGGCGCGAGATTCTGGAAAGCATATATCGCAGGTTTGAAGCAGAGTATTATAATTTGCCCCCCAACATTACCACTACCTCTCAGATTTTCCCGTTCTTTCCCGCAATAATTCTATTTTAGGTTCACATTGCTTTAATCAGTTGTTCTATCAGTTGAAATTCCATGAGAGACAAAATACAAAATTTGTTAAAAGAAGTTGTTCAATTACTTTACTACTAAGAGGAACTCATATTATTATCCTAACATCCGTTTAAAATTTAGATCCTGCCTTATGCAAAACGTTTTCATGGGCATAAAAATATAGCTTAAACTATTAACTTTCTATTTTGGTAAAAATTATTTATAATTCACGATCATCAACCATGGCGGGTTCATCATGAATACTTTATCACGAGTCTTAATAAAATATAAATTAGATAGGATGGAGATTCATCATTAGTTTAATAACGTAGGAATAGCTAAAAACAAATTTTGGGTAATCGTAATGTTATTTTCACGATTTTCTAATTGACAACCCAATCCCATGATTTCCGTGGTTATTTCCTAGTAAACCGGAAAGAGAATGAAATAGAGAGAAATAATATCCTATTTTGGAACATGGGATTATTTCAGTTAATTAGGATTACCCTCAGCTTGGAACTATTAGCAATATTAAACGAAATCCACCTAAATGCTTAAGGAAGGACACAGTTATTTTATTTTTACGGAGTCTTTTAATGATTATTTCTGAAACGTCAATAGAAATTTCAATTACTATGAAGATATAGTTGCTCTTCAATGGAATAATTTTATGAAACCTGTTCATTCGAATAACTATATATAAATGTACCCCGTAATTTAAGAAAATAATACAGCAATTATAAGTAATTACTTCTTAAATTAAATTCATTGATTATATATGCATTAACATGAATAACTTTGAAAATATAATTATATACATAATATCCTTATTCTGTCCGTCCGTCTGTCCGCCGGAACGCTCTATAAAAATCCCCCCATAAGAGAACACTTCAAAATACCTTTTTTCACTTGCAGGCTTTTTTTCTTTTGCAAAATTAAATTAGAAGTAATTGACCTGCATTCTTTGGACGGAATATTTTATAGAAAAATAAACATATTCTTATTCTCATCGGCGACTTTTGGCTTTCGTTCGAAATCGCTCAAGTTATACATTTAAATCACATTTATTGGAAAATTTTAAGCTTTTTAAAGATATCATATGTTGTCTTGCAGATCGTGTAATTGTTAAACCTCGAGATTGTATTCTCGTCCTTATACTATTTGCGTAAGGAAAGTGTGCCTTGAATGCTTTAACACGAGAGAGAGAGAAGACGCCCGAATTATTTATAATTAAAATTGTGTTTTTCATTAATTTTTTTTATGCGTAAGGAAAGTGTGCCTTGAATGCTTTAACACGAGAAAGAGAGAAGACGCCCGAATTATTTATAATTAAAATCGTGTTTTTCATTAATTTTTTTCAGTTAACTTCCTATTGAAATTTTTTGTAATAAACTATTTTTATAGTTATTTTCATAGATTTTTTGCAGTGCATCTTATGACTAATCGGAGTTATAAATTCGCATCGCATATATGAATCACGCAAAAAGTCACTCCTTGACATGCAGACCTTTTTCGTTTACATATTAAAATATTTCAAGGATGAAGTATTTAATTTAGTTACGAAGAGAAGAAAAAAATTTAAATCTCATTCGTAAATCTCCAAAAATTACGCTTTAATACGATTTTCACGTTTTCACGCATTCTATTTATATTGGGCCACTGTTGTCCCAATATTTGAATTCTATTCTTGGGCTCATAAAAAATGCACCAATTTAGTGCTTTAACACGGATCAGACTTTTATAGATGGGTATAACGTATTTACTAAATCTATTGAGTAATTAGAGGGAGGAAGGAAAATAGAATGGGAATAAGCAGGAACTGAGAAAGAGGAAGAGGATGTAGCATTTGTATAGGATTAAAAGGAGCCGCAGTACAGAAATAACTATAATAATTGATCATAAATAATGTTATACTATTGAATCATGCGCCATTGCCAAATGGTGAGATTTCATAAAACTAAATATAGGTCACGTAATTTTCAATGGATTTCTTTAACTGATAATACAGCTAACATTTCGAAACGAATTTCAAATTGGATTGAAAAAATAACATTTTATGACTATTATTTTAATTTCTTTAACTAAAGTGATTTTTCTGGAAAATTTTCAAAACTAATATACTAGTTAAAAGAAAATTGCGATCTTAAAATATAATTAAAACTCATTGCAGCTCATGTAAGTATTTAGTTAATAGTAAGTAAGTTACTACGCAATTTTCCTTTGATAGTAAATTGACACTCCGTTCACATTTTATCCTGTTTTTTACGAGTTAATAAGAGTAAAATAATTCATTTAATAAATTAAGTTCTATACGTATTAAATAACATATTTTTTCAAATATTTCAAATAAATTTCAGCTACTTCTTTAGTCATTATATCTTATTATTTCGATTTTCCTCTTATTTTCAGCAAATATTTGGATAATTATTTCGCCTCTCTGCTAATAATTACTTAAACAGTATAATTAAAACAAAGGTAACTTTTCAAAAACACCGATTTGATTGTGCATAAAAACCAGACGAGATCATAGCATATCTTACTGATTTTTCACATCGAAATCATATATATTTGGAATACTTTTATGATAATCCCGTCATATTTGACGGGCAATTACGCTAGTAAGATGCATAACAATACAAAAATAACTGATGAACGGGACAACTCCAATAATCTCATAATGTTACTGACAATTAAGTGCATTTCAATTAATAATCAGCCATTCTCAATGGATATCTACCATTGTTGATTCTAAAAAAAACCAATTGAAGTTATCTTATTTAAGGCCTTAATAAGAGCTCGAAATTTAATTTTAAAATACCTATACAATTAAAATTTGTAAGAAATTTAGAAAAACATTCGAATTCTTTTCGTTTTTAAGGCGGTTAAATTGAAGATCTCGTTAGAGTAACAAAAGCAGCGTGATACTACGTTATATATTCTCCAAGATGGAGCTAACGAGCACGGTCATGATTTCGTTAACAATCTTCTTAGAGATTGTAAATGCGTAAAAGTTAAATAATTTTTCACATTCATACATCATTACGACTCGCAAAAGCCGTCCAATGAAACATCTATTTTTCTCGATAATTAATTATTAGAAATTGGTATACAATAAATTCAGATCGATTTCGCTTAAATGGATAGTGAAAGTCATTTTTAAGGCATCGCATAACGAAAGAAAACAATTCATAAAAAGACCTTTGCGCAACTTCTTACAACGTTGTAAGCGTCTGCCTTTCTCTGGACATATCATCGTATACTTCTTATTACCTAGTATAATTTTTTAAATCAAATTGTTGTTCCAAGCGAGCGATATTTTACTGCGAAATCACAACAAATAAATTGTTAAAACCGGGTAATTTTTCATTTAATTTGACGCAGTTACACAAAACTGCAAGCAAAGTATCATTCGGAAAATATGTATTATCGTTCAAATACTTTGAAAAAGGATCGGAAACGAAACGAATGGAGGCGGAATGACGGGAGAATCCATCGCCGCTGTGTTCGTATTCATCGTCGCCAACATATTACATCCCGATGGACGCCTCTCTAAAGGCAAACAAGCGCACTCTCTTACTTATTACTAAAGGCACAAGAATATTTTAAAGTGAAGCAAATATTTATCAATAGGGAAATTAAAAAAAAGATCGCTCGAAATATAAAATTCCATCTGCAACACCATTAGGTGTTTTCTTTAAAGAAAATATTTCTATTATAATGTTGCATCTTGCACAAAACTGGGATGTCTAAGACACAATTGAGTTTATAAAATTCGTTCGATATATGCCGACCTTGAGACAAACTTAATATAATATGTGCATGTAATACGAAAATACGAATCCTTAATACTGCTTGCAGACATTTTGTAAGATTTCTTTTATTTTTCTTATGCTGATATTACCTACTTTAATGCAATTCCTCTGAAACTCACTAGGACACCAATTATTACTTTTCGAAATGTTAGGAACGAATGTGCGTCCAGTTTAGTACTTAAATATACTTTCAAATATCCGATATTATCAATGCAACGTTTGTGAAAATTGGGTAAATGATACTTTTTAAACATAACATAAGCGGAATTACGTCTGTTACAAATAGAAAACTTTTCATCAGTATTTCTTGGATTAAGCAAGTATGACTGAATGTTATATTATCTTCGTTTTCTAAAATTGTTCAAACAACACAAGTAACAAGTATGACGTGTTAGTAAAATTAAGTCCTCACAAAAATGGCATTTTGACATACTATACTCGAAATTATCATTTATCAAACTAAAGCTAACTTCTTTTCGGTTAGGAAAATATAATTATGAATATTTATCACTTTGATTTTCAACTTTTTTCCTACGATTGCGCCTATAAATACAAGGGGAAACGATGGAGCGACTCTTCAAAAACACTGAAAATTTCATCGCCGCAGTAAATAATTTAAAATTCCATCAAATTTATTAGAAAATTTGCATATCCGTTTGGTTCTTATTTTTACGAAGAAATGATGAGTTGGAACTAGTAATATTTCGGGTTCAATAAAAATTTCAAATCTAATCAATAATGCACGAAATGATAATAATTCGATAACGAAATTTTATGGCAAATTCTAGCGCTTCTAGCAGATAAATCGCGGGATTACATAAATTCGCTCGATACTTAGGGATATAATCGTAATGCAGCAAATCTTTACCAGAGAAAATATACAATTTTTAGGTGCAGTCCATGTACCCAAAAGTTACAAGTAAAAGAAAGAATTTCATTTAAAAAATAAGGTCCAATTAATCAATAAACTAGAATGTGGATCAGGTGTGCTGAAGATCCTCAAAATAATTTTTCTGGTGAGCTATGCAAATAAATGCGTATCTACTTTTCACAAACCGAATCGGATAAATTCGCTTTAAATTCGAATGTGTTGGTCATATTCTAATTGAGGTAGAGTTCGAATATTAGTGAAGTTGAAATTAGTTTCGTCCAAATACTCCATTTCTCCAACATATCATGGATGAAGTACCTATAATATAAGTCTAATTTGACATATAATGTAAAATAATAAATTTCATTTTTCACAGTGTAGTAAAATTATTCAAGATCACTGCAGTGTAATTATTCAAGTTAAAAGTAATTAAAGGGATGAATACGATAAATTTGTTGCCTGAACAAATAAAATTTTATGGATCACAAGCAATCCATAATTGTTTCAACGGCACATTTTACGTATATTCCGATGCTAAGAACCTTCTACTTAAATGCAATAATAATGCATTTCATTAAACATTATATGATGGAAATATAGTAACGGACAAACTTAATTCGGGCCTGAAAGACTATTTATACTACTTATGCAAACTTGGGTAACATTTTCATTCTATATTTTCTCGTCAACATACTTCTGCAGTTTTACTTAGAAAATTCTTTTCTTCTTGGATGTTAAGATGCTTTTGCGGCCTATGATCAGCTCTTCTGCAACAAAGTAACAAGTGTCACTGAATTTCTTTTCCCATCAAAATTGTAGACTTTCCTTATTTCTTCACATACGGCCTTCATGCCTTCCATTACTCAAAGTCTGCATCTTGTTCTTTTCCATATTCTTATACTTCATCCTCCCGACTATGCGTTTGTGTTCATATATATATTAAGTCAAACGCATCGGGCAGTGATATCAGTTACTCTTTATAGGTTTTAAAATAGTTTCAAAGCTAAAATTAAGTCTTTGTTATAGGTTCCTTCAGTAGGGTAAATATGCGTGCAAAATATAACTATAAATAATCTGGTGTGCCATGTTAAGTATATCATTAAGAGTAGAATACTCGTTAATAATGAACGCAAAATTCATTCTGCAAACTAGTATATGACCGATTAAGGGGTTTCACATTACATCTCAAATAGGCAACAGGAAAACTCATCCAGATCTGAAATCTTTTGTTTTACTCTTTTGGCGTCCTATGTTTAAACGACCATGGAACTTTTTTGGCTATTACTATTTAGCTGATTCCTATTGCCAAGATCATTTGGTGTCCTCAATTTTAGACCTAACTATTTCTTCCCGAAGAGTTTAGTTCTTTGGAATTGTAGCGTTCTTTTACTTGCAAATTTTGTTTGATTGGTTTCAAGTCAAAACTCTTTTCACCGTAGGCACCTATGACAGTTTTTTGAAATTCTCCTCTTTCTAAGCAAGAAATGTTTCAAATTAACTGTGATTTTTCAACTCGTATAGCATGCATGCTTCGATATTTCTAATCTATTTGTTATTACTAGAAGAAAACTTGATTGTTACTTTTTTTAGTATTGTGTCAAATAGCAAGAAGTAATTTTAACTTCGAAATCATTTTCGGTGGATAACATGTTTAAAGTGCACCAGTTCAAACAATCTACGAAACGTTCACATTGAATTCGTACTAAAGTTCAGCTAAGCTCATCTTCAACATTTAATAAATTGTTTCGACCGAGATTATCTAGTAGATAACACAACTATATTGTTATTCCCATATAGCCATTGATAATTACAGCTAAAGCAATGCAACGTTTAATTCAGTTAAAAATTATCACCACGAATATAAAACACGAATTCATAAACGAGCGATTAAATTCGCAAATTCATCCCGCTCGGTCATTTCGTACGCTTTGACGTTTTGTAACTTTTTTACTCGAACGAATTTTTCGCGCAGCAGTTTTGCGAAACTTAATTTTCGCCCGGAGATAATGACGAAAAGGGCTGAGGAGAGGGAAAAAACGAATGTATAAATAAATAAAGGGAAAGAGACGCCACGATCTCCTTTTTTGTTCGCTCACGGAATCCGCTTCGCTCGTCGTTGTTCGCGCATCTTTTTTTTACGAATCTCCCCTATGTGTTCGTGTCCGGCATTTAACGGTCCGAAGGAGAAATTGAAAATTATTCAAAACAACCAAGAAACGAAACTTTTTCAACCGTTTAAAGGAGCGTGGGAGCGTGACTGCCTTTTTTTCTTTCTCTCCATTCCTCTCTCTCTCTCTCTTCCCCAATGTTATGGAAATAGTGCGCGAACCAAAGTCTCCGAGTAAGTCGTCATTAGTGATGGGCAGCGCAGATGCTCGCGGCGGGTCAGCAGCGCGTGGGTGAGGCGAGAGGAGGTGGAAAAGGGAATTTATATAGAGGAGTAAAATGAGTGAGGGAGAAAAGGGACGGGGAAATGGAGAAGGGAGGAGGAGAGAGAGAGAATCTGGCGGATGGAGCCAACGTGTAGGAAAGGGGTAGGGTATGTGGGTAGGGAAAAGGGGGAGGGTGAGCGATGGGCGGGAGACAGGGCCGCGTGTGTGCGTCGAATTTTGCGGGCGTGTGGCGCCGTGGTTATTTTCGCCCCCGCAGTCCCCCGAAGCGGACAATGCAATGGGGATAGGGAAATGCGATACCCGCAGCAATTTAATCTTATGGGCCGGCGCAGGTTCTTATAAAAATATAATGAGGTTGGACTGAGTGCGTGCAGCGGCGAAGTAGTTTTAATTTTCCTCCTCCCCTCTGCTCCCTCTTCCTCTCCAATTCGAAAACTTCTTTCCCCCTCATTTTGTCCTCTCTCCCCTACTCACCTGTCCCTTCCCCCCTCCACTCTTACCCCTCTTCCTTACACTCTCCCATCAAACACTCCTCACAAACGCGTCCAAAACTGCCCGGTAAGGCCGCGTCCGAACCCAAACTCCACCCCGCTTCCCTTATTCTTACCCTGAAACGCCTCCATCATCTCTTTCTCGGCTCCCCCTTTTCCATTCGACTGAAACATCCTCTACACCCCACCCCGTAGCTCAAGTATTTCGCTAACGAAAATAGAGGAATCCACCACCTAGAAAACGTTAACAAGTATCTCCTCGCATACCCTGCGCATTTCCTCGCCACACTCCCTTTGCTCAACTCCTGCTCTTTACGTCCTCTGCCGCTCTCTCCGTCTAAGAATTCGTCTCACCAATAACAGTTTTGCCCTAAATGTAAATTTCTGGATTAATCGCGCCCACATGTAATACGATTCGATAGTGATAGCTTATTTTGTCCTTTTCCGCGATAAATATTTTGTGTGCATGTGTATATATGTACATATGCATGCGTCTGTTGCGCTTTCTAATAAAATATAAATTTTAAACCGATAATCAAATCCAACTTAAGGCTTAAATATAATAGATAGTACATTATATGCCGCTTAATGAGATCACCTTGAGGCCAATTAATTAAGCCACTGATAACAGTAACCGGCGGCCTACCTTGACTTAGATTTAATTTTGAAACTCCAGTTTGTTTATAATCAGTGATAATACCAAGTGGCATGTAATATAATTTTAATAAATATTATAGGTATAGTGACCACTATGTTAGATAAAACCTCGTACGCGTTTAAACTACTACTACTACTATCGGAATCTTTCTTTGTGATAGTTAATCTTGCGTTTTCTTTCGATAAAAACTTTTTGATGAAATCAACTGCTAACATTCCTTCTTAAGCAATTTCGATCGCAATTTCTGATCATAAAATTAAGGGGAAATGTTGTGTAATAAGGCATTTCAAATATAAAATGTTTCGTTGCTTAAGCCGCCGGCTCTGCTGTATTTACTTCCATTTTACAGTTGAGTTAGCAATGTTGCACGTTTTATCCTTTCACATCTTGAATATTCAACTCATTCTCAGTATTGTTCACTGGAAGCAATGCGTCTCTCCAATAACCCTATAAAGATTAGAAAACCAGATGTGGATTTCAGCTACAAAGTAGCCGTCATCAAATTGTCCTTTATTACAAACTACCACTGATGAAGGCTGCTTTGAAGTCTCGTTGTAGATATGGTTTTTCTGACTTTTTAGAACTAGTATTGGAGAAATTTGTTATGTCACTTTGATTATAGGCACAAGGAAAACTCAAGAATTTTCTATTGAAGTAAACAATATCCTTCCAAAACATGGAAGTTTTAGGTAAAAAAGTTTAAAACAAATATTCATTCACAATGTCAAACAAATATAACGTATTTACAACGTTTTCTAAATTTCTTGGCGAGTAGGTATATTAAATTGAATTCAAAATAATATAGATAAATTATTGCTTGGGGAAACTCGAGAACCATTGCGGGTATCTGGTTCTTGTTTGACGATTTCGAGATCCTTTTTAGAAGTGATGGGGTATTTCTATTTCGAATTTTTCGCGGATGAAAGCGGACCATGTCTGCCAGCTGCGCGAATGCGCAATTGCTGTGCGGGCGTTGTCTAATTTGGAAAACGAGCTCCGCTCCTTGACATGCTTTATGAAATTCCGAGCCGTCAATTAGATTTTCCTTTAAAACACAATGCCACGGAGAAGGTGTGCTGCGGGTGGAGCATTGTTTTGGGATGCACGCGTGATGGGGATAATTCCATCAATTGTTACGAGTACAGCCTCCTTTTCCAGGCTTTCCGTCCATTTTTGGAAAATTCGCCCTTTATTAAGAGTAGAGCAAAGCGTGCGAAAACAAACAAGGAAGTTTCCCAAAGCTTGATTAAAAACAAGAAAATTTCAACAAAAATGCGGGAAAATGAGGCACAAAGTCGATAAGCACTTACTTTGGCCAGGTGGTACTTCGAAACCATGTAAATTCTGGATATAAAATAACGTAAATACTAATATCGATTAAAACTGTCGGTAGACCATATTTTTTTTTAAACTTCATGTATTACCAAGCACCATGAGCTCAAAATTTTATTTTTATTAATCAACTGCCTAGTCTAAAGGAAAATCTTCTGAGAATTAAATCAGTAGACCGACTGTCACAATCTTATTTCAATGCATATATCGAACCAAACTTGTGCTATTTCTTAATTTAAAAGGCAGTAAATGATTGATCTACTGGATTCAAGCCATAATCTGAGATTGACATTTCATTTTCAAGTACTTCTCATTCTTTTGGGATTCGTTTACCGATGACGGCACAACCTCCATAATTATAGAAAGCAAAAAATGTTGTGAAACAGGATAAAAATTCTGCTTTTACCGAGAAACGAACCTGTATCTTCCACATGCCGGGCAGATTTTCTGACACTGAAACATCCCATTATTTGGAAGATAGAGGAATCAGCCTGATTCGGTTTTTCAGTGCTAAAATATTCCCCCGGTATGTGGAAGTCCTAAGTTCTATTTCCGGTCAAGGCAGAAATTTTAACCTGCTTTCCAGCAATTTTTGCTGCCTGAGACAAGACTTCCTTCACATAAATTTTGCATCTACACTTTCTATAGTGCTTAATTATAGGCAATCTACCAATATTTAATGTATACTGATTTTAATCATAGAGCTAATTAAATATAAAAAATCTGATGTGGCCACCATATGACTTTCTCCATATCTGTAATATTTCTAAAAATCTAATGTAGCCACCACATCACTTTCTCCATACCTGTAATATTTCTAAAAATACCAAATAGGTTACATAATAATAAATATTTTAAGAAACTGCGAGAATATTTTAGACTTGACAAAGAACAAAAATATACGCAAACCATAGCCTTCTGATATTGGATATAGCCACAAAGCTCCAACAATTAAGAAAAAAAGGAGCGTTACTAAAAGGTAACTAAGCGTCAATTAACAATAGTCTGTAGGTGGCGGGTGTTTGCAGCTAAAGATAAAAGATATCTCTTAAACAATGCATTACATGGGGAAATATTTCAAACAAAGCTTGTAGAAAATTACATTTCCCACAACTTTTATTTCAGTACATTTTTACATTTATCAAATATTAAAGCAAATATTTTAAAATAACGGATAAGTGACAAGAGTAAACACCCACTTCCGGTTGACCGATATTTACCAAAAACTAAGTAGTCCTTGCGAATTTTATAAAAATGTTAAATAAAAAATTTCGCGTTGATCTGATTAATAGTTTATGAGTTAGAGCACCCACAAAAAAGGTATCACATACACACGGACATCATCGAGAAAATGGTCTAAACGTGTTCAGGGTACCTCAAAACGTGTATTTCCGTTGAAATCTTGAAGTCGATTTTTTCATGAAAACAATTTCCCCTAGATTACGTATATTAAGACAGTAAAAATTCCAAATAGATTACATAATAATAAATATTTTAAGAAACCGAGAAAATTTTAGACTTTACAAAGAACAGAAATAAATAAACCATAGCCTTCTGATATTGGATACAGCCACAAATCTCCAAAAATTAAGAAAAGAAAAAGGAGTGTCAATTGTTAACAATAGTCGTTGGTAGGTGGCGTGGTGGTGGCAGCTAAAAATATAAGATATCTCTTAAACAATAATGTTTCAAACAAAGATTGTAGAAAATTAAATTTCTACTACATTTATTGCAATAAAATTTTACATTTATCAAATATTAAAGCAAATATTTCAAAATAACGGATAAGTGACAAGAGTAAACGCCCACTTTCGGTTGACCGATTTTTATCAAAAACTAATCAGTTCTTTTGACTTTTATAAAAATATTAAATATAAAATTTCGCGTTGACCTGATTAATAGTTTTTGCGTTAGAGCTCCGACAAAAAGGTATCACATACATACTAACACACATACAGACTTCATCGAGAAAATGACCTCAAAACATGTATTTCCTTTGAAATCTCGAAGTCGATTTTTTTCATGAAAACAACACTTTCCTCTATACTACGTACATATATGGAGAAAGTAAAAAATGACGTTTATTCCATCGCTCCCCGATAAATTGACTTTCTGCTCCAACGACATCATCCCAGACTTAGCTTTCAAGGATATTACTTTCAACTCATTTATATCCAATCTGAAATTATGTTATACTGAAAATGCATGGGTTAAGATAAGAAACCTGAAGTCATCCCATCTTAAGAAAGTAAGGAATTTTCCTATTCGAGAATTTTGTGCTCCCTTCTACTGCATATCAGTTGTAATTCGTATAAATACACCGATTGAGATGTTTAACCCACGCCACCTTCCTTTAAACAAATGTTTCACCTCCCTGGGGTCATTTTTGACCCCAACTCACAAAACTTTTTTCAATTGATAAAAACATTTTCTATTGCACATTTATTATTATTATAAATTAATTATGGTTACACAATGGACAAAAACACTTTTTCATTTAATATTACCATAAAAACTAAATTAAATTAAATATAAAACATTGAAAAATCTCAAAAAATGAAATCCTATTTTTACTCGGAGTATGGGTTTGGAACATTTGAAGCACAAATTTTTGTGTTCGACATGGAACTTACATACAAATTGATTGCATTTGTCGCAACTTGTTTTTTATCAACTTGACGTAAACATATTGAGCATCTTCCTCGCTTATTTTTGGGCTGATTTTCTCTTGCAATTTTAGGAAGACATTCGCCAAACACTGCGTTTTAAACAGATTTCTGAATCTTTCTAGTCTTACACTGCTTATTCTGCATGCGACGTTCTATTTCATGTTTTATTTACTCTTAGGCTAACTCCAGTAAAAACCATCGTCTTACCTATTTTCCATCAGAAGAAGGATAAGCTTTCGTATACATTTGGTATGCATTTATCCCTGAAAATTCCACCATGTCAAAAGAGATTACCAGTGGCCACCTTCTAGTACATATTTTGATGGAATACTGCTGAGCCATTTGGTCCACGGTGTCCACTGTGAATTTGGTTGCATTGTAAAACAATTGATTTTTCCTTTCCTTGAAACGTAGGAGAACACAAGTGTAATATTTGCGTAAACAAAATTAGAAGATTTAAATTCAAGAATATTGGATAGTTGCAATCACTAGTTACATGCGGCGTCATCTTCGAGACATTAATCTTGAGAAGAAATATTATTAAAAATCTGACTTTCTCCATATCTGTAATATTTCTAAAAATTCCAAATATGTTACATGATAATAATAATAATAAATATTTTAAGAAACCGAGAAAATTTTAGACAACAAAGAATAGAAATAAACTCAAACCATAGCCTTCTGATATTGGATATAGCCACAAAGCTCCAACAATAAAGAAAAGAAAAAGGAGCGTTACTAAGACGTAACCAAGCGTCAATTGCTAACAATAGTCGTCGGTAGGTGGCGTGGTGGTGGCAGCTAAAAATATAAAATATCTCTTAAACAATGCATTATATGGAAAAATGTTTCAAACAAAAGTTGTAGAAATTAAATTTCTACTACATTTATTTCAATACAATTTTTCATTTATCAAATATTAAAGCAAATATTTCAAAATAACGGATAAGTGACAAGAGTAAACACCCACTTTCGGTTGACCGAGTTTTACCAAAAACTAATCAGTTCTTTTTATTTTTATAGAAATGTTAAATATAAAATTCCACGTTGACCTAATTAATAGTTTTTGAGTTAGAGCACCCACAACAAAGCTGTCACATACATACACTCACACACACATATCATCGAGAAAATGGTCAAAACGTGTTCAGGGAATCTCAAAACGTGTATTTCCGTGGGAAATCTCGAAGTCGATTTTTTTCATGAATAATACTTTCCCCTATACTATGCATATGGAGAAAGTTAAAATATATGTCACAACGATCGGATAAAAAACTTTTTTTGCTGTTTATAGTAATTGATCAGATTTGCGTATTAAAAAATTGTCAACAGTGTTATGTGGAATAAGTCATTGTTATTACAACTGTGATATTTTAATTTTTGTTTTTAATCTTAGCAACGCCACATTTCATCCATAATTACATTATATTTTCGTCGAAAAATGGTGTTCTCTAAAATGAAAAATTTCATTGGTATTAAAAGTGTTTTTGAGTTTTCATACCAAGGAATTTACAGACAGCTAAAACGTTATAAGGATTAATTTAATGTACTTTTGCTCAAAATCCTTCACATTTTTAATGTGGCAATGAAATATTCAGTGAATATGTTATTTTTGTTTTCTGCCTCACTTTCGAATATTAAAAAAGTTTAACGTGCTCAACACATACAGATTGATGTTAGCAGTAAAGACTATAGAAATAAAAAAAAAAAACTTAAAAGAAATTCAAAATCCCGTTTATTGGGATATTCACACCCAAAATTAAAAGGTTCAAGTAAAATCTTAATCCCATGATAAACTAATCGCAGAGGTGAAAATGATCCACTGTATTATTTCAAGTCATAAATAGTAAATTTAGAATCTTATACATTACGATCCGTTGATTTCCTTGGACGAATCACATGCAACACTCAGAAAACTACAAAACGTGAATACGGAAAAGAATGCTGAAAATAAAATGGAAGGGTAGATGACGAATAGGAAGTATTAAGAGGAACCAGAGAGAAGAGACTTAAAACACAAATGATAAGAGAGTAAATCGATCGGGCATATCCTGAGGAGGGACTCCGTGATTAAAGATGTGATTGAAGGAAAACCTGAAGGCAAAAAAGTAAGGAGGAAAAGATTTGTTGACAATCGTCTTGAAATGGAACAGAATTTGCTAAGGAATGGAGTAGTCGTGAATAGGAGAACATGGAAGATGCTTTAGCTTATAATTGCGGATCTGTCTGTGAATAGACTACCAATGCTGAAAAAGTTATGCTTAAGACCTTTCATATTTACCAAAACATTCCTCTGTAACGGTTTATCATTAAAAAAAATTAAAATGCCTCTTATTTTAAAACTCCTATAAAGTATTTGACGACTGTTAACTTCATGTACTAGAAAAATATTACAAATGGCGCATTTTCGTTTTGAAACTGTTTGTAATGCTAGTGGTATTTTAATTGCTTGCGTCATTAGGTAGAGTTATAAACAATTCGATCTATAACGTATATAGCTCATAAAAAACGTTCAGCAATGGCATACGATGCTTCAGTTCTGCCGTATGATTAACCTGTAGATAAATTTATGTACTATTCACTTTCAACTATGTGCTGGCTTATTCGACGCAAATAAACGACATTCATTTGTAGTCCATTCCAATGGTGCCTTGACTAATTGAAAGAACCTTTTGTAATTTTCCATTCAAGAAAATATTTCATTCGTTTTTAATCATCTTTTACTAAAAGCTTAAGGAGGATTTGTATAAATGAACAGCAAGTTAGAGGCGCTCAAGTATACGACTTTTCTTTCTTTCGCGACATCATCTCGCACGATCTCATTTTTATGGAGTGAGCACGTTTATTGAATTAATTCATTCCTTTCAAGCGGCGATTTTTTAAAACATTAATTTGGAAATACCGAAGTAGTTTGCCATTCTATTCACCGTTCCATACTAACACGCCACGCCGTTAACGCATTTTCCCCTTTTTTCAATGGCACTATTTTTCGTCAAATTTTCCAAGAGGATTGAATTATTTTTCTTTACATATTTACACACACACTCCCTCTAATAACTGCTTAGGGTATCTCTCCACCTAAAGGAGAGAAAATTTTGAGAAGAAATAAAAATGAATGGAAGAACTCGAATTTTTTTCCCACAAAACGGGGAAAAAGGAAGAATATCCTGGTTTTATAATACACAATCCTTAACGACGGTTTTGCGGAGATGGAAATCGTATTCATTCCTTTTCACACTCTCTCTCTCTCTCCACCGTACTTCTGTGGTTATTTTTAATTTTCTTCCATTAGAGGCATTCGAGAGAGAGAGAGAGAGACAGAGAGAGAAGATTCTCTCCACTCTCATACGAATGGAATCGTTCGGAAGTAGACTTAAGGTCCGCTGGAGCTCCAATCGCAATATCGGATTCTTTCATCGCGCTCGTCCTGAATTGAGGCGATGGAGGAGTCTCAGAGTCCTCAAATTAAATAACGTTCTCTGTGGAGAGAAGAGGGAACGCGGAGGGGAGGTGGAAAAGTATAGAGGTGGAGAAGAGGAAAAAAAGGAGCAGGAAGAAGACGAGGATCGTTGCTCACCTTTTCTTCCCCGCTTTCAATTTCGCTGGTTCAGTGGAGAGCGCCCTCTTCTCCGCCTCCGCGTGTGCGTGTGTATGGAAGGAGGCGAGGGAGAAAGAGAGAGTGGGGGGAGGAAAGGCGGAGACTAAAACGCGCGAAGCGCCGCGCCACGGGACCCTCTCAAACCTCGCCCATAGTCCATGAGGTGGAATTGAGAAAGGGTTCCACACGGAAATCGAAACGGACTTTCCTTCTTGTGGAGGAAACAAGAGAGGAGTTGGAGGTGGCGATAGAGGATGCCTTGGAGGAGGAGATGGTAATCTGGTAGTGGAAGAACTATAGTGGAATCTTGCCAATGACGAACAGTCATAACGAGCATCTTCAAGGGCATCTCTGTATCTCTTCCTGTCTTTGTGAGCCCGGGAAGCAATCCACTTCCTCTTTTTTATCTTCGCGCATGCACACAAACATTTTTCCATTTATCCTTTCAATCTTGACAAGAAACCAGGATGCGAAACTCAATTGGATAAATTCTTAATAATGTCCTCATTCCTTTATCATATCCATCGCCACGAATTCCTTTACCTTACCCACTTCATCGTTCAATTTTTAATGAAGGTCACCGGTTTCTTAATTTTTTCATTTAGTTTTTGCTCTCTCGTCGCGCTCACCCTTTGGCAAAATATGCATCCTCGCACGTGCAATAAATAAAGGTGTCGAGTGCGACAGCGAAGTCGCAAAAATAAGGAAGAAAAGATCCACTCCCACCAAATGAAGGATCGCTCGTCCTGGGGATCGTAATTATGATACGCCGAGAAAATAAGACGGAATTACGCTCGCGATTGTTTTATATAAAAATTAACGAAACGAATGCGATGGGCGTCTTTCTTCACATCGAGGTAGTGTATTATATTTGAAGGAGAAGGAGATTAAACGAAAAACCTCGAAATTCTCACAAATGCAACAAAATAATCCAAACAGAACTTATGATGCCTACTATCCATTTAATCGTTTATATAATATTTATACTGGCTTTAATAGCCTTAACGTCATCGCGGATATGTAGCTCTTTGTGTTCCCAAATTTCATAATTTAACGTTATAAAACATTACAAATGTTTGATTCTTTAAGTAAAGGCCATTTTTTTTTAATTCCAAAATCGACCCGGGTTCGATTCCTGAGAATGATTTCCATTCCCCATAAGATAACATGAAGAAATCGATATTTCAACCTGCAAGCTTTTTTCTTTTTCTTGTTAAAATTCACATATTCGACTTTCGATCTCCGGACTAGAACTGCATTAAAGAAAAATAACAATAGTTTCTTATTCTTATCGTCTTTTATCGCCTTCGAATCGAAATCTCTCGAATTTAACGTTTTAACATCATATTTTGACAAAATTTAGCGCTTTTAAGGAGAAGTTCGCCTTGCCAACCGATTGCATTGTTGAACTCGAAATCCTATTACTCTCACATATGCTCCCGTTCCCTCCGGACCTCCATTGACCCTCCCGGCCCAATTCATAGGTATCAGAGATATCTCGGAATTAGTTTTTACTTTCTCCATATACGTAGTATAGAGAAAGTATTGTTTCCATGAAAAAATTCGAATTCGAGATTTCAACGGAAATACACGTTTTTTTAATTTATCCAGTTGACTTTAATCTAATTTACTTTAATTGATAATAGTTACAAGTTGGCAATGTTCCAGGTGTTAACCTACATACACATAGCATACATACATACAAAAAAGAAAAACTGAAAGAAAATCTGTCAAAAGAATATATAAAGTTTTGAGGTCCCCTGAACACGTTTTGACTATTTTCGCGATGATGTCTGTGTGTCCGTCAGTCTGTCTTCCTGTCTGTATGTGATAGAATTTTTACTTTCTCCATATGTAGTATGGGCGAAAGTATTGTTTTTATGAACATGAAAAAATGCGTACAAGTTGAAATTATTGTGTTACCATATGATATATAATTTTATTCGCCGATGACGTCTGGCGTTGGCCGGGCATCGTCGGGTATTTTCAGCTAGTGAGGGATAAAAACTGCAATATCGCCAGTATTTATGTGAAATTCTAAGAAAGACAATCAATAAGCAAAATTCTAAGATAAAAATTAGAATCTGCATTCCTTTCCTCAGAGAATAGTACAAAACTCGCTCCGATATTACAATTCTAAGATATTTTAATGTGAAGAGATAATTAACCTGCACGATGAATTTCAGATTTCCCATGTAAATCAAATGGGAAGGATAGTTCCTGGAACCGAACCCGGGGCTTCAATCTTCGCAACAAAAATTATCTTCGGGAGCTCGGCCCATGTAGCAAGATTTCCACCAAGTTTCATGAAAATTGGTTTATTGGTTCAAAAGTTAATAGAGGGGACGGGGAGACAGAGACAGACAAACAGACAGACAGACACAACGACAAAACTATAAGCTTATTTCCATTCTGAAAAGTAGGCTAAAATGAGCTCTATCGAGTGAAACTCGAACGACTGCGAATTCTGTCCAATTTATATGGTCGTGTTGATCGAGAAGATGTTTTATGACATTGAAAGAGAATTAAAAGTGGGTGCTAGGTACCATATATGTAATATAGTTGAAAATATTGAGGTGAAAATGAAATATAACTATTGGAGAACGAATTCAATTCAGCTAACCTATTGGCATACCACAGGAAATGGCATGAAATTTATTTGCGAGGCATTTATGCATTATTTGAAAAATAATACCAAAAACAAAAGCTAATAACAGGGCCGGCGTAATATCTTTGGGGGCCCCTATGAAAGTACGATTTTGGGATTCCCTGTGCAAGTACGAGTTTGAGACACCCACCTTTCTTTTTCTATTTTACGAATAAAACCACTAACCTGATAAATAATTGCTATCTAGACGCTGAATTCACGAAGAAGTAGCTGA
Source organism: Tanypteryx hageni (assembly GCA_028673005.1). Lineage (NCBI taxonomy): Eukaryota > Metazoa > Arthropoda > Insecta > Odonata > Petaluridae > Tanypteryx > Tanypteryx hageni. The sequence continues at coordinate 199,825,427 of CM054113.1, read as the reverse complement.
ATACTATCGATGCTTCTTCGATGAAAGGGCAAGCAAAGCTAAGGGGAAATCTAAGCAAAATTTGGGGCCCCCTCTTCTGGGGAGCTCTATGCGTAGCATACCATGCATGCCCCATCAGGCCGGCCCTGGCTAATAAATACATTGGTTAACTATCCCAAAATTTCTTTCAATTTTGTTTCCATTGATGTGTTGTAGGTGACAGGTGTTTAAGGATCACAGACACTTTATGAAATCTGAAAAGCTAGAGAGTAAAAGCTGTATTGATAATTTCTAAATTTACGAAGGTCTTAGTTTACACTACATACTACTATAACGATTTTTAAGTTGGAAAAATCGATGAAGATATCGCCAGGATGATTAGTTGACCGGTCTTCGTATTGGATTATGGCCTCGAAGTGAAAAAGTCACGTACAGTAACTTTAGCGAGGCGAGATTAGGTTGAGATTGTATCCTAGGAACTTCAGGGAACGGTACTGTGCTTGTGAAGTCTGTAATTATGAAAGAATTGCAGTATGTCCAAATATCACGAATCGAAAATTTAAAAAGTAAGCCCAAGTAGAGGCTTCAGTTATTGATCGAATGCGATTAGAAAAGACGGAATCGAGGACATAATAATTGAAATCGACTATGGCAATTCTAAATTTTTATGCATGGAAAAGTAAATATGTATGTAGGTATGTATTTACGAAATAGGGAATTGAAATCGAATAATTATGCCGAAGCATGTTGTATGGCTACTAGAGGTGTTTGAGATAATCATTTATTTCTCATCTTCGATTTTGAAGCGCTTATTTTCTAAATTAATGCAAATCTTACCGTATTTATCTGGTGAATTTATGCTCGGTAATTTTTGGTGTCGATTGTTTTATTTATTCACGAGCGTTATGATTTCGAATTTCATAAGTTGCCTTATTTTCCTTGGCCACATCATTATTTTGGCACATTGATTTTTGCCTCACAACTTTTTAAACCTTTAAACTTCGTACCTATTTAAAAATTTTACGTTTTCATTGACAGGCAATTTTAATCATGTAATTTTCCAATAATCTAATTGGAATGTTTTCAAACTTTTCAGCTAAAACTCCAACTTTTAACAATTAGTTTAAGCTAATTTCCTCCGTTCGTCCGGACAATGTTCTCGAATTCGTTGCATTTTATGAGAAAAAATGCCACGTACTGGATTGGGCAAGAAAAAGTTGAACATGTTAACTGTAAGGGAGGCTTAATTTCACACATTGATCAGCAATAAATGGGCCAGCGGTCAGTAACTACAATTCACCAAATTCTTGCAACTAAACAAATATTTGCATTCGCTTTTATTTCATACTACCTAACCCTAACTTGGAATTTCCTAATTGCATATATACTGAGTTTCATGAAACAGATGTACAGATATGCGTATTAAAAATCCAACTTTATTGTTACTCTCTCCGTAATGAACCGCTTGCCTTAAACCTTTTAAATATATTACCTTTTCAGAATACTTAGTATGCGCATCCTTTACGGGCACCCGTCGACAAGGAATTTCTTAACTCAATCAAACATATGCCAATGGAAAAACCATGATCAATACAGAGAGAAACTTAGATGGACTGCTGAAAATTATTTATCATTGCGTGATTATACTCATATGGGGTGTAATATTGGAGATATGGGACAAGAATAAAGTAAATATGCACCTAAATAACACTATAAGCAGGATGAAGGAAGATCACTCAAAATAATTAAACTCTGTATTGAAATATTATGAAGTCGAATTTTTGGGCTGTAGTGCTATTCAATGAGGACAAGTTTTATTAGTTCTGGGTGATTAAAGGGATTTTGGTCTCGAGTAATTTCCGTAATGTATGTAAGATTATAGCGTAAGTATATAGGAAGGACGGAATTCTCACGTAATGGCGAAAATCAGAGGGTTGCATACTAGATCGGCAGAGTTTAAGATACATCAACTATTCAGGTCGAAAGAGTGAATTTTTGGACGCTGGGAGACAAGAGAAGCAATTGATTTAGAAACCCATACGTCTAATGTAATCCTTCGGTTTGAGGGGAACTTTTCTTTTAGGAAAGAAAGGGATTTAAAGTGAAAACAATGTTTAAGGTGATTAGCAACTCGACACCCTAGACATTCTATTCAGAGGTTTTGTGCTTTTTACGGCAATTTTATTATTTCTCTGGCATAATTTTGTTAAGTTCTAATCCAAAGGTGTACGTATATCTTCAACATCGTTTAGAAAGTACTCCAAAGCTTTTCCATGAGATTTCTACCGCCTGAAATATATGGTATACAGGGCTAGCCCGGGGTACGGGCGAGCCGGGCGGCTGCCCGGGGCGTCAAAGTATTTTGGGCGCTAAACCGACCATCTATGCATACTTGCACGTGAATAAATGCTGGAAAACAATATATAACTCAGTACAGGCAGGAAACTACATGAAGTTCCTTTTACTTTTTATTATCAATTATTTTACGGGGCGATTAATAAATGGACAAGTTCAATAAAATCTATCTTAACAAAAATTTAGGGACGGGGGCGCTGGAGCGCTTTCTCGCCCAGGGTCCCAAAATACCTCAGGCCGCCCCTGATTGTACATATTCTATATAACTTCTCATGTTATTTACATTTCTTCAAAATATAGGAGATATTAAATGCAAATTTAGATTATCGCCTAAATAATTTCAATACTGCGACTTGGCGTGAGAAAAACTGAACTTTATGGTAAAAGCACGACTGGTGCATATTCAATGAGAACGTACCTCTCACGTTACATAAGTTAGACTCTGGAATACCCTTAAGTCTATCCATTTTCTACCGAGTGAAACTAATACTATTAGGCGAGATACTGAGAACGAGATATGCATATGCGAAAGAGGAAGATTAAAGGGAAAAGAAAATTTCCATAGGATGCAGGAGCGTAACTTGAGGGGTACAAGCCCACGCAGTGCTCGAGGGCCCCAATCTTTTCGGAGGCCCCGAAAAAATACTTAGAAGACTCTCACTAAACTTTATGATCAAGGAATCAAAGAATATTTGCAAAAACTTATAAAAAATTTATTAACCAAGGCCTTTGTGACGAGCTTCTCTCGCTAGCCATAAACAATGTTTTGAAAGAAGAATTTGAAAACTATATGGTCACTAAGGAGTTATTGGATTTAATAATGATCAGTGTACGTGCAGCGATGATGATATATTTAAGATTGCCAGTGACTGTGTCGTCAAATGGAAGACGCTTTTCAAAATTGAAGTTATTGAAAAGCTACTTACGCACTTGTATGTCCATAACATATCACTTCTCTCAGTAAAAATTCAGAAGCACGCAAAATGAAACTGGTGAGTTGATAGAGAAATTTTCAGAATTTAAATGTCGAAAAATTAAAAATTATAATTATATAAAATAACTTTACAATGATCTTATTACATAGGCGAGAGCTCTAAAATTTGTACTTGCATCGGAACCTCAAAATCGTAGTTACGCGTTATCGCAGTTACGGTATTTACTCGCGCAATTGCCCCACTTTTTCGAGTGACGTTTTTTACACTGAAACAAGAGTGGTGCAAGTATGTGGCTTCCCCTATCGTATCAAAGTGATCATATCCGAAAAAAATAATCTTATTTTCTTCTCATATGGGGCAATTACGCGAATAAATACGGTATATCCTCAACCTCTCCCATAAGAAAGTAAAAGTATGGCAGTACATATTTTGAAAATGATCACAAAATTTAAATTCTTATCAGTAACAAGGTGGGAGCAAATAATGACACTGCAGAAAAATTCGAGAAATGCAAACACGATTAAAAAAGGTAGAGCAGGACAGTGATCCCATTGATTTTTGTCCGTAAGTGGATTGTTTGTCGAGTGTTCAAAGTTCTGTTTTGTGTAATTGCTAGGATGACTTGCGCTGCGGTTTCTTTTGATGATGTCCCGTGTCACGTAATTAAATTCTCATTGTAAACCAACTAATTGCCACTAACTAGCACATTCTCCAGAGAATAATTGAGCTCGCACTATGGCTAAAAATTCAATAATAAGAACTTAAAATTTAACAAGATGATACAAACGGAACTTATGATGTCTACTTTTCACATAATTATTCATTTAATATTTATATTTGCTTTAATAGCTTTCAAATCAACGCGGATGAGTTTCTCTTTGTGTTCCAAAATTTCATAATTTACCGTTATAAAATATTACAAATACATTCGGACGGAACATTGAATTATTCACGCGTGGCAAAAATAACGAGTGTATGTACCAGACCAGGGTTTTCCAAACTTTGTAAAGCCGCTGAACCCCTATATGAAAATGTTTTTTTTTGCGGAACACTAACACAGAAGTGAAAAACCACCAGCAATAAAATTTATTTACATTAATTTTATTTTTTATTTACATGTGTTTTCTTCAGTATTTTAGATATTCAACCCTCAACATATTTATGTTCGATTTCCAATACAAAAAAATAGCAATGGTAAGAATTACATATTTAAAAATAAAATATACTGACATTTCAAAAAATAGTAAAATCATTTTTAACATTAAATAATTCCAAAATACAAAGCTTTTTTGGATAATTTAAAAAATCATGTACCTACCGTTAGCGAAAAATTATTTTAATAAGCATTGAAACAAATTAATAATTATTAATAATTACAATTCCCAATTTACTGCTAATTATTTTTACATAGAAACATTTTTTATGATTTTTCTACGGATTATTTAGATGGAATAAAATTTAACTCACAATGTATTAAAAGTCTATTATAAATTCAACCAAACAACTATACTTAAAATTAAACGTAAAATCTACCTTTTTAGTTTTCGTTTTTGAAGGAAACAATCTCAATGGAATATATAAGTAAATTTTTATACATTTTGCCTGTTGCACTTCTTAGGAAAAAGTAATCTCGCAAATCGATAAATATATTAACTACTTTAATATTTTTAAGAATAATTTTATTACTCATTTTACCAAAATATTATTCAGTGACGCGGATGGGGCTGCTTTTCCTTGGGCAGTAGTTGAATATTCGGGTGAACTGAGGTTAACTGTAAGCGCAAATCATCCTCCACATCCAACCGATTCCTCCATTTTGATTCAACTGCGGCACATAGAGAGAATGATCTCTCACAGACATAAGTAAATAATTGCAAAAGGCATGAGAAATTTCAAAGCGCGAATGGAAATGTCAGGATATTATTTTACAAGACTTCCCCAAAAATGCATACTTTCCATTTCTTTGAACTTAATTTTTAAAGTGAAATCAGTTGAGATATCAATTAACTATTCAAAGTTATATCGGCGCAGTGGTGTTCAAATTTTTTCTCAGGCTTAACCCTCGAAGTATTTTTGAAGAAATTTGTACCCTCTAGCGTACAATAAAGTTAACCAACACAATTTTTAATGTGGCGAATGTAAACGTATATGCCTCGTAATTTGATTGAAATTAATTGCAAAACCCAAATTCAAAATCCCAGACAATCGGAATGCTCTTAAGCTGCTTCTTTCACGAAGACGAAAGAAAATAGAAACGGAAACTCACCTTTAGAAATTTATAATTAATGAGGTCAGGCTCAACTTTGTGGAATTTACTCATAATAAAAGGATAACTTTGTAGTTACCACAACTTTTAATATAACACGACCGGTTTCACTACGATCTTAGCATCATCAGGATCGTAGTGAAACCGGTCGTGTTATAATAAAAGTTGCGGAAACTACAAAGTTATCCTTTCATTATTTAGAAATTTACTTTATGGGGTGATGACGAACGGTGAAAAAGCGTAGCCGAAATGCGTATATGGCTTTTAACCTCGTTGTGGCTATTGGAGATACCTAAGGCAAGCACATTTTTTAAATTGAATGTTCTTGAATTTTTTTCAGCCATAAGACGAATTCGATTGTTCTTTGTTGAACGAATTGGGGATGGCAAGAGTAGCCCTTTACAGGGTGTAAAACATTTGGCTCATTGGGATAACCTTGTGACCTCTCCTAATCCCGACCTCCAAAGTCCTGGGCACGAGGGTCGGGATACCCGCCCTCTCGGTCACTCTGTCTTGGTGGGGGGGGGGGGGGGTGCAATGCTTATAAGAGTGATTTGTCCAACCCAATATTAAAATGAGCTGAGTGTTTACTTTCTTTGCGGGAGATCTATCTGACAATAAGATATTTACATTAATTTCAACCACATTCTCTCTACAATAGATTCTCAGTCGACCTATATTTTTTCAAACCCCTCTTTGCAACCTCGGCTAAGTCAATGAGTCGCGCAATTGGTTTCTCGCGGAACCCTAGGGTTCCACGGAGCCCAGTTTGGGAAACCCTATACTAGACCATACCGAATCCGAGTCCAACAATAGTCGTTGCGATGGCAACATTCTCGTAATGAGTGATAAAAGCTGCAAAAACACCAGTATTTACGCGAAATTCGAAGAAATACGATGAATAAGCAAATGTCTACTATAAAAAATTAAAATCTTCATTCATTACCCCAGAGAATAGTACAAATCCTACTCCGATATTACAATTCTAAGATATTTTAATGTGCAAGAGAAAATTAACCTGCACGATGAATTTCAGATTTCTCATGTAAATCAAATGGGAAGGATAGTTCCTGGAATCGAACCCGGGCCTTTCAATCTTCGCAACAAAAACTATCCTCTGGAGCTCGACCGCAGTAGCAAGAAATCTCCGCCAAATTTCATGAAAATCAGTACATTGGTTGAAAAGTTAATGGGAGGGGACGGACAGACAGGCAGACAGACACAACGACGAAAATATAAGCCTATTTCCATTCTGGAAAGTAGAATAAAAATATCTTTCTCAGGTATCTCAAATAGCCACATGATTATGAAAAATCAGATGTACATTCAGGTTAAAATGCAGCTGTCTACATTGGTAATTTACCGAAAATTTATTAACCTAGATTCAGTGAACTACCACTGAAAGCGACTGCTTTGTAGACGAAATGCGCATCTGGTTTCTCATAACCTTGTGGCTATTTGAGATACCTGAGATAAGCACTATTTTTTTTTATTTTGTGCTTATTATTTAACTATAAAATAAAATATATCCAATCATACTCAATAATATTTCAATAAGTCGTGAAACACTAACATTTTTTATTTCCAATGTAAACCTCTTGAAACTTATATTAACCACTCGCATTAACGAACACGACCAAATACGGATAAAATAAAATCCAATCATGCTCAATAATATTTCAATAAAACCTGAAACCAATATTTTTTGCTATTTCCAATATCAACATCTTGCAACGCATATTAACCACTCGCATTGACGGACGCGACTAAATACGGAATTTTAATAGCAATAGACAGAAAGTACCTTGTTAACTAGCCAATAAAAATTTCCAACGTGTTATAGATTTTCTCAGCCATTTCAATAATAAGTCGAATTCATTGTTTACAAATTTGTAGGTAAAAAAGACATGAAATTATCTAAATAAGTGTAAATGAAAATTTTTCAAAATTAAATTTAAATAGCCAACAATAAATGTGCAATATTTTTATAATAATGATGGCGTTATCAAATTCATTTCAAATTGCCTTTACGTAAGATGATTTTTGTCAAACTCCGCTAGATTTGTCTATTATTTGCAGTTAAATTCATCGTTCGTAGATAAATCTTTTTGGCAATAGGGGTGGAAAGAAGAAGCTCAGCGCGACTTATCTCTCTGAATACCCCAGTGCCCCCCGTGGTGAAAGGCGGAATCATGCATACAGGTGCTTCGTCCACAGGCGCGTGCTTTCAAAACTAATCCGTGATATTAGATTCATTGTCGAATGCTGTGTTAGGATTTGTTTCGGAATAAGTTTAGACTCGCGAAAGGGAAATTGTTTCAGTACTCCAAATTGATTTTTAATTGAGACAATCAATTATTATCAGAGGAAGAGCATTTTATAATTTAACAACTTGGTGACTAGGAGGGTGGATGGCTGCATGGTGGGGTATTTAAATTAATAAAATATGGGATTCTGTGAAAATTAAAAAAAACTTTCTCTAGTTAAATCCAGCGTACGAATTAGAGACACACGGCTGAATGGGCGGCGCGCCATGGCGTTTAAACTTCAATTCATGGAGAATAGTCCTAATAACGAGAGAAATTGATTTAGAATCTGACGAAGTAACATGAAACCATTTAAAAAACTGAATTACCGAGCTTATTGCAGGAGTCAATTTAAAAATCCAGAACACTCCGTTAGTCATATTTTAGAAAAGATTTGCCACAGAGGATGGCGTCTTTGTTGCAGAACGCGAACTAGTAGTTATCAACCGTGTTAAGGCTATTAGAATACTCTGATTTTCAATATTTTCCCCAAATCCTGGACAAACCACTCATTTGAAAGTAACTCCAGTATTTATTTGCACACCGTGACGTGTTTTTACAAAATAAACCTCTTCCCTTCTCTCATCAGACAACTTCGGAATTCATCCAAAATCATAAAACATCAATCGGAATGGTGCCAATGTACAGGTTATTCCAGAAATAAGGATCCATATGGAAAACAAACATTGTCTTACAGTTGAATATATCTCAAGTGTCGGGTTTAAATATTTAAGGAAATAAAATACCTTAATGGCTGAATATGCCAATTTATTTTCCGAAATATGTATAACCGACGTTAGAAATGTGTTTGCTTAACTTGAAGAATATTTTGTCTATTTTCCCCATGGGCCCCGATTTCGAGAAATTTGGGATGACCCGAGACTTTTCCCAGGCCAATCATAGCCTTCCTTTCATAGTGTTTGCTTAGAATAATTTATTTAACCACTAATTATTAATGTGCGAAATGATGTGCACAAGGCTGGGAAATTTGAAGTCTTTCCGCTAACATCGTTTGGTTTGGCATAGTCGCCCTCAACCACATACATGGTTGCGATCGGATAGTCCGTAAAGTCTATTGAGCATTGAGTGATAAGAAAAGGAAACGTAATACTGAGGAACAGTGACGTACCGAAAAATGTGTAGGTGCCCCTCCAAAACAAAATTGAAGTACCGGAAAAAAATTTAAGGGCCTCACGAAAAAAAAATAGGTACGCCACCGCTGATGACCGGAGCAAGACTGAAAAACACCACCTCCAAATTTTAGTATAAATAATATCACTGCTAGCAACTGCATTCCATAAAATGAAACAATCAAAATCAAAATTGCAAATAAAAAAGTTTACAAAATATTTTTTTTGTAAAATATCAATAGAGCCAATAGACGAATCGTGTGTTGGCGCCCCTTTTCCTCCGCGCCCGGTGTGGTCTTTTCGCTCGCCTCTCACTCACTACGGTATTGAAAACATTGAATAACAAGTGAGGGAAGAATTGCAGAGAAAATTATATGACGTTTTGTTTTAAGATTATAATATCATAACATTACATCTTTGGTTAAGATCGACGGCCTCATAATATAGTAGTTTATACATACTCCATTTATTGTAGTTTGAGTCAGCTGTTCCAACATCATTAATATTTTCTAAAGCCCCGTTTACGTTGTATGAACGTCAAAACTTCTTGATTGTTGGTTCGCCTACCTAAATTACTGCATCATTATCAAATACAAGACAAAAATTGTAGCTGAAACAACACAATACTAAAATCCTTAAAGGTTGTATAATACAATTACAATGAATTTCTATATGGATGGCTTGACACGCGGTCGAGAATAAAAACGTGTTTATTCTTGGCTTTTTGCTACCAGTGCGCGTATTGAAAAATTTCACTTGCGATGAAATTGTGATAAAGTGAAGCGCGTTTGCGATAAAGGATTATTTGGTCATAAACAATGAATTCCGAAAAAACGAAACTGCGATAAAGGAGGACTTGCTGTACCACCTCTTGGCTACGTCTTTTAAACTTAGCAAATAAAACTCCGAGATAATTTTATAATAAGTGAATGGCCCAATGATAGTGTAATCCGATTTATAAACTGTTTTTCGGCTTATCCGGACTTTATTAGAACATTCGCGATTATAAAATTTAACCGCGTTTCTTTTCCAGCACACTAGGTTAAATCCCGAATTATTGTCTCAATTATCTTTTTTCGAAGTTCAATTTGATTAGGTCGTGCACTGACTCCCAAGTTCCAATTTTGGACCACCAACTTCGCAGGTTAATACAAAAGTTTTTAAATAGACATTTGAAAGCTAAATGGCAGTAAAATTACAAATATTTCGTCGTAATATTTTTTTAAGCCAGTGGTACCAAAACGTGGTGCCTTAAACCATTTATCTTATGAATGTCTTTTCTTTAGGTTACATTTTAAATTTTATTTTCAAGTTTTAGAAAAAAATAATATTTTTCTTGAAATTTTTTATCATTTATTTACATTGCAATTCTCAGATAAGAGTGTAATTTTGCTTTCTTTGCAGAAATCGAATAAAAACCAAGACTATCATATAATATTATATATAATTTATGATGATGCTATCCTTAACATAAAATGAAACTCATAAGAATAGACGAAAAGTATATCTATAAATTAATAAAAGTTAAAGTTCATTTACAACACTTTCACATGAAGCTACTCGATGTTACAACACAGTCGTATTATCATCGTAACTTTATGATGAAAGGCATCCTTTAAATACCATTAAATCAGTGGAATTTAAGCTAAATGAGAAAATACACAAATAGGTGAATAGGACTGAACATCGCCGAATATATCGACATACTATACATACATACATTTTCCCGTTTTTGGTTCATTCTATTTTTTACAGCTCTGATGATTTGATTTATAACAAAACTTGTCTCCCGAGTTTTTCCCTCATTAGTCATTTTAAGTATCTCATTGAAGCGGTGAAAAAAATAATTCCGACCTGACGTACTGCGCCTCATTATTTCTTATTTCGCCAATCTCTCCTTGAATACATTTCGATATTTCACGTTGATTTGAGCGCATTATCGATTACAAATTCAAATCACTTTTTACCTCCTACGATCAATTATGTTTCCTTAATCCAGCATTGAACCAGATACCACTGAATTTTCATCAGGCCTACCCCCTTTCTTTCAATTATTACGTCATGTAACTTGAGGAGGCTCACGTCCCTCGCCAAATCGTATCATGTCTTCCCACGCAAGATTTAAGTGATCTTAAGGTTCATTAAACGGTATAATTGATCAGTTTCATCAGGGAAAAACTCGCCATTATCTTCTCTTTTCGGATCATTAAAAATGTCAATAGAAATGCGGGAAAGGTTGGATTTCAAGATGACAAACACATTGTCACGGTATTCGATTTCAAATCGGATTATCATATAACCAGATAGTTTAAGAAAATATTGCGGGTTGAATATTTATTTTTCGTTCAGTTTATTTTATAAAAAATCTCAGAGCTGAAAAATAATGACAGTTAAGTGTTTAGCATCGTAAATCCAATTTTAAATGTTGCAATCTTAATAAACAGGTAACAAGATGGAAATTATACTCCATAAATGGAATACAGAGACATTTTAAAGGCGTTCTTTATAGGAAATACGTATGAAATTGTATCGAAAGATTTGGCGATACTCGAATTTTAGCATCGAAACTATAACTCATAATTGTGTGGTCTCGGGGTCGTTTATGAGGTAAATGAAGTCCTCTATCAGAATAAATTTTTTAATCTATATCATTCAGATCATAAAACAGCTAAGGAGAAAAAAAAATCTTTTATGTATATATGGGCAATATACTAATATTGCCCATCAAAAATGACAATTTCAAATAATATAAAAACAGAATTTAAAATTTCCAATTTGAAATAAATTATTTTAACTATCACTATTTTTATTGATTTTGTTTCTCACAGCAGTTGGTTGTCAAGATAAACAAATTTTGAGGTAGGGGAGGGGAAGGCATTTAGCCTTGAGACAACAGTCTGAGCTCAAGTTTTGACAATTACATTGCCGTCAAAGCAGGTGTCGTTAAAATGAAAATATTACCCCAAAATATTTTATTTATTAATATGAGCAATTTCGAGCTGTAGGTGGAAAAATATTAATAGAATAAGATCGTAGATAGACAGAATAAGAGGTAGGTTGTAGGTTAGTTTTAATGGACAGATGCAGTTTAAAATCACAATTGGACGATAAATATTAATAATGATCGATCCTACGTAATTTAATTAAAACCCGTCCAGCGGTTTAGCAGATGAAAGTTACGAAAGACGGACGGACGAGACCTGCCCATAAGGCGTTCTGCTACTATCGCTCTGCTGGTAAAGAACGCTTAAAAATGGGAAGAATATCATAGATCACGTAAAGTCTCGATTAAATGTTATCTTTTAATGTCAATTCAGTGAATCATATTTCCATTCTATCTATATTCCTTTTTCTACCCATGACTGCCCATCTCCTCAGGCAGTTCTTTTCGTCATTCTCTTTTTTATCTTTGATTCTTATCTCTGATAGCCTCCGTCGAAATCCTCTTCCTCCCAGTGTCTGCCGTAATCGTCTCTTGCCCTCATTTTAGGTCAATAAAATTTTACTTTCCACTGGTCTTCTCAAAAAGGCTCTTTCGAGAACGTAACCGATTTTCTTTCATTCTAACCTAAAAAGTGATATATTCTGGCATCTAATGTCGTCTTAGTTTTATTCCGATGCAAGAATACAGCAGTTAGTTTTTGAGATCTGAGCTTGGATTCCGTGTTACTATCGTTTACGCATAACGCTTTTGGTATTCCTTTTTTTGAGACGCCTTATGAGAAACCACTCCCTTATTCCTTACAGCTATTTATTTTTTTCCGTCATTTAAAATGGGAGAGCAGGATGGAATCAATCGTATTGTTTTGCAAGAAATCATTTACATATTTGGGATGAAATTTAAATTCAGAAGATTATAATTCACACATCTAATGATATAATTTATCTATTCCAGACAGATCTATAATTAAGTGCAAAGCAAAGTTGACATAGATAGATCATCATCATCATGCTGCTGTCCCAAGACAGGTTTTAGCTGAATCGCTGCCTTCATTTCTCTCTCTCCCTAGAAGCCTCTTTTATACCTCTAAGTATTATATTCCTGCTTTATATTCTCTAATATTCCTATTCTTTTTCTCCCTCTTCCTCTTCTTCCGCTAATTTTTCCTTCTAAGATCGCCCTTTATAAACACTGTCTTCTCAATATGTTCCCTATCCAATTTGCTTTTCTTTTCCTGATTGTTAGCATACTTTCTTCTCCCACCATTTTTAATACTTCTTCGTTTCTATTCCTCTCTGTTCATTTTACTTTCATCATCCTCCTCCATACCCACATCTCAAAACTTTCCAAATATTTTTCCTCCTTTCTCCTTACCGTCCACGTCTCTACACCATAAAGAGCTATGCTCCATATGTAGCATTTTGCTAATTTCTTCCTTGTTTCTAAATTTATTTTCTTGCTTGTGAGAAGCTCCTTCTTCATGTGAAACGCTGCTTTTGCCATTTCAATCCTACTTCAGATGTCCTGTGTACTAATTCTAGCGCTCTTTCTATCATTATCCTCATACATCCTATGGCATCTCTAGTACCTCTTCCTCTTCTGAAACCAAACTGATTACCTTGCAGCTCCTTTTCTATTTTACCTTCAATTCTTTTGATTATTATTCTGGTTAGAACTTTAGCTGTATGAGAAATTAAACTAATAGTTCTGTAATCCTTACAACATTTGGCATTGTTCTTTTTCTGCAGTGGTACCATAACAACATCTAAAAAATCTTCAGGCCATATGCCAGTATCATATACTTGGTTAAAGAATTTTGTGAGTTGCTTAACTACTTTCGACCCCAAAACCTTAAGAACGTCCACTGGTATATCATCCCTCCCAACAGCCTTACTTCTTTTCATGTCATCAATTGCTCTTTTAACTTCAGAATCGAGAATACTTGGTCCTAGCCGATCTTTTTCCACATCCCCTTTTTCATTTAATTCAATATTTCTTGGCTTTCCTTCTTTGTCATACAGCACCTCAATGTATTCTTTCTAGACATTATTTACATTGTCTGGCTCCGAGAGTACTTTACCACTTTTGTTCATGTTTCCTGTACGTCCTATCTTTCTTGACTTTTTCTTGAATAGTTCCCTTGCTTTGCTATACATGAGATCTGTTCTACAAATTCTTTCACACTCGACAATCTCCTCGCATTTCTCATTTATCCACTGTTCTCTGGCTTTATCTGTTTCCCTTCTTAAAGAATTATTTAACTCCCTTTACTTTCTTTGGCCTTCTTCAGTGTTTATATTCTTCCAATTTCTCCGCTCTTCCATTTTTTTAAGAATGACTGCTGTGGCCCAGGGCTTTTTGTTTCTTTTACCGGTTATCTTTCCTACCTTCTTTTTCATTACACCTTTAATGTTACTATGGATGTATCTTCACTCCTCATCTACATTGTTCCTATTTTCTTCAGCTCTCTCCCCCAACCTTTCCTCCAGCTCAGTTATGATAGCCTCCTTGTTCTTAAGGAGTTCCTCTAAGTTCCATTTCTTGTTTACTCTTATGTTTCTCGTAACACTCTTCAGTCTACATTGTGTATTTGCCACCAAAAAGTTATGGCCGGAATCGATATCTGCCTCTGGTAGTGTTTTCACGTTTTTAATGCTATTTCTAAATCTTTCATTGACTAGTATTTAATCTATCTGGTATCGTCTCTGGTCTCCTGGGCTTCTCCATGTGTAAAGTCTCCACTGGTGATGCTTAAACCATGTATTAGTTACAATCAATCTATTTCTATGGCAGAATTCCACAAGTTTCTTCTTTCTTTCATTTCTCTTCCCTTCCCTAGTCCATATTTCCCCACTATGTTATCTTCCTCTACCTCTCCGACTACACTGTTCCAGTCTCCCATTACTATGGTGGTGATCCTTCCTTTTCCCTCCTCCTCCAATATCTCCGTAATCTGTTCATACATTTCATCTACTTCGTCGTCGCCAGCATTAGTTGTTGGCATATACACTTGAAATATAAGCATTTTCACTGGCTCCATCTGAAGTTTTACGGCTATTAATCTATCATTTACTGTCACTACCTTGCTAATTCTTTCAGCTATCCCTTTTCTCATTATAATCCCCACTCCCCTTTCCTTTTTCTCTCCTCCCTAGTAAATAATCTTAAATTCGTCTGAATTTATCTCGCCTTCTCCTTCCCACCGAACTTCACTAAGACCTACTATACCTACATTATTCCTTCTCATTTCCCTTTTTAAGTTCTCTAGTTTACCCCCTGAATTCATAGTCCTAACATTCCATGTGCCTATTCTTAATTTGTCACTACTTGCTTTCTTCTTATTAATGTTACATTTCCTCTGTGCATCCCCTGGGGCAGTCCCCACCCGGAGATCCGATTGGGGGACTATTTTACCTCCGGAATATTTTACCCCATAGAGTTATTTGCAGCTTTTCAGCCTATCATGGGAAATATAATGAGGTAGTTTCCCATTGCTTTCCTCATCGCAGTTTCACAAGAGTGATTACCCATCTATAGCTGTTCAGATCCACATGATGTAAAACCCCCAAGACTGCTTCTTAGTCTGACTCTTCCCCTCAGACCTTTCCGGCTTGGATGGTCCTAGCAGGAGAATTATCTCCCGCCGGCATAGCTCTTTGGTTCATAAGAGTACACAAACCCTCTCACCTCTGTAAGGTTATGCAGTCCTTAGGGAGGGACAGATCGATACTATACTGCAAATTTTCGAAGGAAAAACGAAAATTTAAATAAATATTCATACATTTATAATTATAATATTCTATTATAGTTTAGTTTTTTATTTAAAATTTTTCCTAGAGCAAGACATAGGTAAGCAAGCCATTCCCGAGAGTGCTCTATTCCGTCCGCGAGCTAATGAAGAAAAGCCGATCAACAAAATTTAAAACAAAATATTTTGTACTGGTCAATTGAAATTATGGCCATAAAACCAGAAAAATGTTATAACTTGATTTTCACTGATATAAAATCACATAATCTTTAGGTAAATATTCGCAACTTCCAGTTTTCATCGCCAGGTAAAAATGGCTGCCGATCTCTGTTCTAGAGCAAATTATGTTGATTTTACTGGTCATCTTAAATTGTTGAATAGATAATAACTCACCATCATAACTTGAATGCGCAAATTAGAAAGTTTTTCGAAATTTTCCGTATTTTTTTTGTTTTGACCAGTTTCATAAATATTAATGTCGTTTTTTTAATTGGAAAAGTTCGTCTATTCTTAATCCTTATTTTATTTGCCCATTCATATATAATTTAAACTGCCACGAGTATTTTATTTAGTATTTACGCATATTTATATTTCTTATGTTATTTCGTCAAATACGTAATGGGTCACTTTTTAATCTACTAGTGGAATGACACCAAAAAAGGATTGTATATGTGGTGGACAGTCTTTGGAGGCTGGGACTTATAAGTAATAAACCCTTTATCAGTAAATCACCATTGATGACGGCTGTTTTATAGCCGACACGCACACCTCGTTCAACCTTTCGGTGGCTTTTAGAGAGAAATACGTAGTTTGTCAATATAAATCTTTTCTCTATCACCAGGAACAAGAGATCTACTGTAAAATTTAGTTAGTCCGGCATCTGGTAGTCCAGAACTCCCGATGGTTCGGCATCAGGCAGCTCGGGGCTGATTCAATAGCCGGACACGTTTCGCTAGCAGATCGAGTCTATCGTAGTGCAGTCTGTCATTTTCCGTGTTGCCGAACGCAAAGTCTCTGTGTTGCGTTGTGTTTATCACATTTTGTTTATTTTTTAAGTCATCCATCATATATAATGGCTTCTAATGTAAGCAGAGGTGGAAAAGATGCCAAAAGAAAGCATGTAACTTTGACATTAGATCAGAAATTAGAGATAATATACCGGCTTGAGAAAGGCGAGAATCGAAATGTTATCATGAATGACTTCAACATTGGATCATATGCAATTTATGATATAAAGAAACAAAAGGACCTATTGCGATCATTTCTAGCTGAATCAGATACTATGTGCGACAAACTTTGAAAAAGCCAAAGTTGTCTTAATTTGATACTCTTTTGTATGAGTGGTATATTGCTAAGTGGTTTATCGCTAAGCGGTCCTAAGGGAAGCCAATAACGGGTATCACTTAGTCAGTCCTACAATATTGTTGAATATACTACTGTATTTGTATATATTGCTGGACTATTACTAGTCTATTTACATTAGTACAGTATTTATTATTATGTAGGCTATTAAAACTATTGTACTTAAAAATATTATACTACTGCATAACATGTAAAAAGATGAAATTAAAGTGTCTTTGGGTATTGCTAGGAGTATCATCCAATAGACTGTTATATCCGATAATCCGGCACCAACTAAGTCCCAAGGGTGCCGGATTATCGGACTTTTACTGTATATCGAGTAATCGGTAAAAGTATCCAAACTGTAAAAAACCGCATCTTTGCTCGCAAAAGAGTTATTTTATCAATAATTACTCTCAACGTGAAAAAATCGAGAAAAATATTTTATTGTACATTTATTAAATACCTTTATTATTTCTCGCTTAAGAGATTCATCGTGAATTTCGTTACATATTATCTCATATTTTCCATCCTTAAACTGAGCATATTGTACTTTTACTGTGGTAGCGGAAATCGATTATTCTACTGTTTAAGTGCATGCTGAGTCCTAGGAATATATCGATTTCAAGATAGTAAAAAAGTGGACGAAATGCTCACAAATATTTTATCCTTCACGATATTTATACTTTAAACACGTACTCTAAAGTTCAGATGCTTAAGAGGTAAAGTTTCAATTATCTTCTCGATATAACTCGGCTAAAACGCGTGTAATTTTGCCATTTTACACATCATTAAATGTAAAGGAGATATAATGAGCATATTAAAGGGGGCACGATACATACGTAAGTTAAAATCTATGTTTATATTAAGTGCGTTTTGTCAGTGTGTCAGAAAAGAACAATCAGAACATTTTAACTTGGATATCTTGGATCGGTTGAGCCTCTTTTTTAAAGAGAAATAGAAGTTAATACAAGTGAAAATAAATATAAAAATAGATAAATAACATTTTTGGAATTACCGGAAACAAGTTTTAAATCCGTAATTAAAAATGAGACAAGCCGAATTTATATAATTCAATGCCTCTCCCGTATCCATCCTAATTTGATTTTAAAAGTATCGATAGTTTTTATGGCCCAGTCAATTAGATGAACTGGGACACTTAGGATAGCTTTTTTTGGAAATTTTGTTTTTGTATTTTAAATTGTTTACGTCAATCATAACTTGAAGGTTCCAAACATTTTTATCCTCCTCGGTCCTACTTCATTAAAAATCCAAGAGGACTTGATCCGTCTTTTACTTCCTGAGTATAAAGAGCATTTATTTCATTTTGAAATAGGCTACAATGGATTTACATGTTCCGAACATGGACGCTCAAACAATTGAAAGATGAGTTTCTTTGTTTTTTAAGACAAAATCGAAATCTAAGTGAAATTTAAGTATCAATATGTTCAGAATAGAAAAAATAGCAGATTTTTCATGCCCATGACAATGCTAAGTGGCACAACAATTTATTGCATTGTTCAACTTTCAAAGGACTTCAGATGTCATTTGGGAATATTTTCATCCAAGTTTACATTTGGAGTAAACCTTAATATATCCCGTTTTTATTTTGAAAACAGAGTTAACATTAAACTAAAAGTTGATGAAGCCGATTTAGAATTGAAGAAGAGCTGAATCTATCTCAGTATTTTTATATATTCTGTCGTTTAAATTGAATTACTTTATATTTAGTGATATTTTTATTAATGGTTGCTGAGAATTTCATTGACAGCTCGTAATAACTTTTAAGTTCGTGTAATATTTATTCTGTCATAGCGGCCTAGAGACTAATAAAAATAATTAGTGCTTTCAACTTCCTAGTTCTTCTTTGGTTACTTAATATAATGCAAGTCATACCGTCATCATAAAAATACAACGATGAACTTGTGGTAGGATTCACAATTTACCGTGAAAGTATTTCAAAATAAATTATCAAAATTATTAATTAAATAAACTGATGTGGACAACACATGACTTTCTCCATATTTATATGGCAAATTACATGTTGTTAGCTCTGGGATCGTTGTCAATATTTACTTCCGGTTGAAACTTAAGAAAAGAAAAAGGAGCGTTACTAAGACGTAACTAAGCGTCAATTGTTAACAGTCTTCGGTAGGTGGCGTGGTGGTGGCAGCTAAAAATATCAGATATCTCTTAAACAGTGCATTATATGGAAAAAAGTATCAAACAAAGATTTTAGAAAATAAAATTTCCTACAACTTTTATTCCGATACATTTTTACATTTATCAAATATTAAGGCAAATATTTCAAAATAATGGATGTGACAAGAGTAAACACCCACTTCCGGTCGACCGATTTTTACCAAAAACTAATCAGAACTTTTAACTCTTATAAAAATGTTAAATATAAAATTTTGCATTGACCTAATTAATAGTTTTTGAGTTAGAGCGCCCACAAAAATCTATCACATACAGACAGACACGGACATCATCGAGAAAATATTCAAAACGTGTTCAGGGACCTTAAAACATGTATTTCCGTTGAAATACCGAATTCGATTTTTTTCATGAAAACAACACTTTCTTTATACTTCGTATATGGAGAAAGTAAAAAGCCAGTTCACCAAAATTCAAAAATTCTATTAGTTTGGATGTACCTCGCTTTGCGTGGCAGATAGGTTCATGAAAATTTCGCGCTAAGTGAAATTCGCGAAAAACAAAAAAAAAACAATACATTGACAATGAGGATATGTTCAATAGACGAGAAAACTAATGTGAAATATTAATAAAATGCACTTTTAACAAGAAGAAACTAAGTGAATAAAATCAGTAAATATTGATATTGCGTATTTATGGATTTATGCATAGTAAAATGATTTTTAATCCTCTTGCCGTAAAGTTACTGGCTGCGGTTTCATGGAAGGTGATTCCTTCTTGAGGAAGGCGTCAAGTGTAAGTTGCCTCGCCTTCCACTTCCGGTCGCGCAGAATTTTTTCATAGCAGGCGAAGCTTTAATTAATAATCTTCCTGACAGCAGAGATGCGCTCCCTGTCGTTGTCATCTACATCTACATTATACCCTGCAAGTCACCTTTTTGGTGGATGGCAGGGGGTGCAGTGCACCAAGGGTCCATAGTTTTCCTACGTTATCTTTTCCTATTATGGTCTCTTATCGTCCTAGGGAAAAACGATCCTCTATATCGCTATCTAGATAAATATAAGTCGGAGATATTCGTAAATGAAATGAAGGATATTATTCGACAACCAACGTATATCGGACGGAGGGATAATGACGACAAGATTCGCGAAATAGATAGTAGGACGGAGAGGTATAAGGAGTCCTTTTCCCCTAGGACAATACGTGACCACAATAGATAACTGTGAATAATAATTAGTTAGGAACTTGGTGCGCGGCACCCCCTGCCATCCACCGTCAAGGTGACTTGCAGGGTAATATGTAGATGTAGATGTATCGCTCCCTTCTACAGTCAATCTCACGAATCTAATCCTCACTGTCCTGCCTTCCGAGATACGTCGGGCTTCTGATAAGTCCTACTACCTCATTCGCTAGTCCCTCCGACATAAATTTTTCCAGTAGTTTCAATCTAGCCTGAAGCCTACGTTCCTCTAACGATGTCCATTTCAAATTTTCTTTCATTCTGCCCTTCTTTGGTTACTGGCAAGGATGTTAAACTTAGGGCCAAAAGAAAGAAAAGGCCGACTGCAATACCGTTCATAAACGGCGCGCATGTAGCCTTCCACCTAAAGGAGTAGTGTCTCAAGTGGGCATAGCATGTGATGTCGGTATTATCACAAATAAAAGCATTCAGGGGCATTTGGGTGAGGGTTACAAGGCAGAGAGAGAGATTCCAGAAAGCAGCATTATCAAAATAATGTTTTTCTTTAAGGCTGTGGATTTAAAACCGAATGCCACAGCAAAGGAGTATTCGGATATATCTAACAATAAGTGTTACAGTGTCACTGTTAATAAAATATTTGATAAATTCTCTGCGAAGGTGTTGGGTTTACGTTTTCTTAAATTTTGCCTCCTTTTATGTACGTATTTAAAAAAAGGTAATTTTTTTAAAATGAGAGTCGTTTCATAAACAAATCACTTTTTATAAATTCACGCTATAACGAATCCGCGAAAAACGGGATCGTGCAAAGCGAGGTATGCCTGTATTGATTTGGAGAACCTAAGCAACCCAACAAACTATGTTCGGCGCTAACTACGGCGAGTATAAAATTCTTACAGATAAAATGTGACGAGTTCCACTAGGTTACACTGCAGCCCTACCTTCTAGTCACTAATCCTAAACATAAACTACAACAACCTCTGCATTTTTACCCCGCAATTCGAAAAAGTGGCGAATGACAAGGGGTGTAATCAAACAATCTTCTCTCACAGGCCCGACTTCTATTAATATGATCTCCGATTGTCCTTGGAAAAAATCCGCCTCGATATTGCTCTATCCTACAATTAATCACGTATTTTTTCGTATGATCGCGTCTCCCAATGTCTGTAGGTATTTTAACTATTCCTGCAACCTCCTCAGCTAATACTTTCAACATGCAATTCTACAGAAAACTTAACCTAGAGTTCAGCCTGCGACATTCTGGAGCCGTGATTCTCAAACTACTCCCCGCGTGCCACATTCGCTACACCGAGACTTTTAACCAGGTCCGCCATGAATTTCAAACAAACAGTTAACATCTACATCTACATATTACCCTGCAAGTCACCTTGACGGTGGATGGCAGGGGGTGCCGCGCACCAAGTTCCTAACTAATTATTATTCACAGTTATCTATTGTGGTCACGTATTGTCCTAGGGAAAAAGGACTCCTTATACCTCTCCGTCCTACTATCTATTTCGCGAATCTTGTCGTCATTATCCCTCCGTCCGATATACGTTGGTTGTCGAATAATATCCTTCATTTCATTTACGAATATCTCCGACCTATATTTATCTAGAAGTTTAAGTCTCGCCTGTAATCTACGATCTTTCAACGATGGCCAACTCAACTCATCAATGAGTAACGTAACGCTCTGTTTTTTATCGTAATTCTTTTTCACGAATCTAGCTGCTCGCCGCTGTATTTTTTCTAAATCCTTTATGAGTCCCCTCTGATATGGATCCCAAACCGCTGCTGCGTATTCCATTTGAGGTCTAACCAACGATAAATAACAGGATTCTCTCACCTTTTCCGTGCTTTTCCTGACTATCCTACGCACAAAAGCCAACTTCTTATTTGCCGCACCTATCACTCGTCTTATGTGGGTGTCCCAAGACAGGTCACGATTCAAGGTTACCCCGAGGTATTTCACGGATTCCGAAACAGGAAGGTTAAAGGACACAGTTGTAACGTAAATTGACAACATAAAATAATAAAAACAAGATAGTTCGGCTTTTAATCTCTATTTCCATAATGAATAAAGACAATTAAAACTAATTCGGTAGAACCTCCAACTTAACCCAATAGATACCTTTAGTTATTCTTCGACAGTATTTTGGACTGTGTGTAGCACGCGAGGAATGCGGAAGTGGGCTGCGTGGCGCTCGACCCGAAATGGTTGGGCGATTCTCGAGTGTGTATTATAACGTAGGGTGCTCTTGAAAAGGCGTATTTTGCGGGCCTCTGTGTTATAGTTAACACCAGTAAGGACATAGGTCTTCGTGTAAGATAAATATTTCAACGTGTCGCAAACATTTCGAGGATGTAAATAAGAACCCAATCCCTCCAGCCACTCAATGAATAGACATCCTTTTTCCTGTTTTGCGTCCCGCTTTTATCACCAAAATATCCTCCCCCTTACACCATCTACAGTGCGTTGAAAATATTACTTTTAGAAAGGATTCTATCTTTATGTTGTCAAAGCTTCAGAAAATGAATATTTTCTGCCGAAAAATATAAAGTTGTCACATTTTACAGAATTCGACGGCGATGGACGAAAATGGTCACAACAAGCGATTCGGTGCGTGCGTGTGTGATACAGAAGAGATTGTGAAAGAGAGAGATGGAGGGAGTTGCCTTAAAAGAGCATTCAATCCTTCCTTTCTCCCTTCCGAAGAGAATGGAAAAAAGTTGAGGGAAAGCGGGGATCGGATTGAATGGACATTAGGCGTTGAGGGAGGGACAACTGGTGTCAGGGCGTGTAATATCCATCATCCGTGTTGTGACGAGGGTCCAAAGGGGTCACAGAGAAGGGAGAGGGAGATGAGATAGGGGCCACCTGACGGACGTCTCTCCTTCTCTTCTTGAGGTGTCTTTTCTAAAGGCTCATTAAAGCAGTCTTCCCTGAGGGGTTGGTCCCTGCCACGACCAGTCCCGTCCCACCATCCCACGTAAACCCACACCCCCTGTCATCCCGCTCTCCCCATAAGTGTTAGCGTGGGAGATCCTGGTCGGCAGGACACGCTTCCACTGTGTCTCTGAGTAAACCTCTCACTACTAGAATTAAGAGGTTGGGGTTGTGGGTATAGGCGAGGGATGCTGCTTCTTTCTCTCTCACCCCCTAGTCCTTTCTCCCCCCATTTTCGCCTCCCACCACCTCCTCCCCTTCTCCTTTTTCCCCCACTCTTATTTTTCCTTGCCTCTCTCAAGCTTCAACTGGTCGGGCGAGTAAGGATGAATAGGGAACCTGCATCTTGGCTGCCTGGTCAACCCTTTTGTTGTCGTGGGCTCCTTGATGAAGAAGGGGGATCGGAATACTCGTTTTGTGCTAGCTATTGGTTTAATAAGCAGTAGCTCCAAAAACTATTTCAAATGGCAGGTGTAAAGGATTTAATTACCTCTGTCTAATTTAAGGGAATGGAAACGGAAGGCGAATATCTTCCGCGTGAATACACGATACAAGCGAGAAAATAATGGGATAGAATGCCTGTCCGTTCGAGTTTCGTCAGATTTAAACGGTATTGAAAGCACGAGTCCCAAGATAAAAATTTAGATTTATGTCAAACTAAAATACGTTCTCCATTTATATCCACCTATTTGATATAATAAAATCATAGCGGTAAGAAATAAGATAACTGTACCAATCCACATATATAAAATAGGAATAAATGTAGTTTATATGGCTGAATGGTTAAGTAGGTACTTGTTCGGGTGATTTATGTATGTAATGATAACTAACTACTGCAAGATTCGCGAGTCAAATTTCAAGTATATAAGACAATTTTTACGCGTTTTTTACCATTATAATTTCGGAAGACAATATCATTGGAAAAAACGTAAAATAGTAATTGTGACTCTTAGAAAATGCAATCATTCAGTAAAAATATTTTTATCTAGATTCTCAATATATTATAGACGTGTTATTAAAAAAACAAATTTGAATAAATAAGGTGATTTCTTAAAAATTAGAGAATTGCTTTGTTCATAACCATACTGAATGTGTTGAGCATTAATTGCTCAAAACTATGTATATATCTAAATTATTGCCTACGTACCTATAATGCTATTAATAAAATGTTATAAAGTATTAATATATAACTATATTATTTGATCTTCAAATGAAAATTTCGACTGACATAGCAAAAGTTGTCGGGGCTAATATTAGTTTTCATTAACGGTAATCTTTCCCGTTATATCCCATTTAATTTTCTATAATATGAATTTAGTATAATTTTGAAATTAAAATATTTGAACTCAATTTACGCTCCCCCTTGTCTATAAAAAATTTTAAAATGTTTATTGGCAAGAATTTTATAAAATTATTTATGAATATAGTGCTGAATTTGATTGGACTTGGTAGCTTTTTTCTTAATGCTGTTATTACTAAAAGCTCATGCTTAAATTGCATTATCTGATATATATAGCCAACAATTTTCATATTCTAAAACTTATGTATGAAATCGAGTTAGCATGGTTTGAGCTTGTTAAGTCCAAAATACAAAAATTTCAGCAACAAACTTAGAATTTTTCCAAATAAGAAATGAAAACGTCATACATTTCATGTGTCGAGTTGCCGTGTTTTATTGCTTAAAAAAGAGGATAATTAGTAATCCAAAAATACCTTTCCGTCCATGTGCAAATTGTTGCTTTTCTATGTCGTTGTATTGCTGAAGCATATTTGTATAGTATGAATGCCGCAACTTTGTTAAGAAAGTTACCCCGAGTAGCTCTTCCAATATTGGATTTCAAATTTTTAAATATTTGTAAATTTATGTTGTTTTTCTATTAACTGCAGTAGTGTAATTACCAAAACGATGACAGTAAACGCCAAAAACTGCAAAATTAAGAGAGAGAATTAAGCAGATTTGGAAACTTTGTAATTATGCATTTTAATGTAGGATCTAATCACTTCTACATTCACGGAGAACATATTAAATCCAACCCATTAAATGAACTGGATATGATTTTTAAGTTGTTTAACTGTTAAAATTTTCTGCTGCGTATTTCCTGCCACATAAAGCAAAATCTAGATTAAACTAGAGAGAAACAGAGATTTAATGAAATGGAATTCTTTTCATACCACAGTTGTTATGCCACAACTAATATTTTTAGGATATGTGGATAAATTCATCATCTCCTAAAATTGGAATAATGATTTAACTTGAAGTTTCCCATTTTTTTATCACGTTGAGGTCTTAGCATCGACATGATCTTTCATTTCTGCTCATCCTCATCCCGCCGCTGGCCATCCCCACCTCTTTCTTTTCCCTCACCCTCCATATTTCATCTCCTTTCACCCTTAATTCCAGACTGCCTAACCTCCCTCTCCAACGCACGCACCTTGGGCCCAACCACCAGCAGAATCCCGTGGTCGAGGATTTGTGGCGCCCTGCCCCACTTCGAGATCTCTCTTAATTGCGTCCTCCCTCCACCTACATCATCCCAGGAGTGGGCGAGGTTAGAGCCGAAGGGGTAGGTGGGTGAAGTGGTGACGTTTGAGAGAAAGAGAAGGGAAGGTGAGGTGGGCTGTGGCTGGAGGACGAGGAGGTCGGAGGGGATCCCATAAAAAGAGTGGTCTTCAGGGACCACCATGAACGCTGGGCAGCGTATAGCGATGGGAAGTGGTCTGGCGACAGTAGGAGGGGGAAAAGAAAAGACCGGGTGGGAAGGGGAGGGGGAAGAGGATGATGGGAAATATAGGGAGAGAGTTGCGCAGGAAAAGAGAGTATGGAACGTGGGTGAAACAAATGAGAAACGCAGGGCCGCTGGGGAGCCACCTCTCGGTGTATCCTGTGGAATCGGCGCTCTCCATAATTGCGGATGGCATTCATGGAAACCAATCCGAGATGGCAGCCCGAGGCGATCGCCACTTGGAGGAATATTGCGGATTGGGAGAGGGCTTTGGGGGAGGAGTGAGAGAGATAGGAGGTAGAGATAGACGGGGCAGAGAGGAGAGGGAGATCCCTCGAGGGAGAATGGACGAATACAAGTAGCGCCTCGGGTGAAGAGTCAATTGCGGCTGGGAATTGAGACTGAGGCTATGCGGGTGGACTATTTTCCAATTGCAGTTTTATGTCCATTTTTAATGGCATTGAGCAGAATGGCAGGAGAAGGATTTTTTTCCCTTCGTTTCGCTTGGACATCCAGAGGACTAACGATGTAAATTGCAATCGATGAAACCCTCCGCTCACAAAATGCAGTGCGCAATTACAAGACAGTAAGCTAAAAATTCTGCGCATGGTTATCGGTGAACTGAATGATGTGATGCAAATCGGTGGAAAACTTACCTTTTCATGTAGGTTTGAAGTGCCTTAATTTTAATAAATTTATACCAAGTTTGTTAATGTGAAACAAATGGCAAATACTTTAATGAACAACTTCCATTAAAATTCTTCATTAAAATCTTAATTATCATGGCATTACGTTAGGTAATAGATTTTTCATGTGTGTCATTTAATTTCCGATAACCCTCTCAAATGACATGCTTCATAAAAATAGCAATTTTTATTTCAAGTGTGAAGCATGAGCTAGCGATGAATTTTTATGTTACAAGTTTTACTCCGAGTTATATAAAATAAACCATATTTATTGAAATGTTAAGAAAAGAAAATTTTGAGATTTTAATGACAAAAAAACAACCATTCTTTATCAATCTGCCTCGGATAAATTTAAATTTCTATTTTCTCCCGACTTACGAGCACTACGCGTTCCTGAAAAGTAAATAGTTCATAAAGCGGGAGGAATTTTTACATACTTGTAATGATATTATGGTTTCGAGCGGGTGTTCTCCAGGTGTATACCAGGAGGTTCGGTGCCCCAGGTGACGAAGGAGTTCAGGGTGTCGGTATCGGGCACGGGTTGCTCCTCGCTGCGGGTGGTGGCCCATGTTGGTACCAATGACGCTTCGAAGCGCGGCTCCGAGGAGGTCTTAAGCTCTTTTAAGGACTTGGCCGCTGAGGTTGCTCGTGTCCGAGAGGAGTCTGGTGCTGATGTGCGGCTTTCCATCTGTAGCATTGTTCCTCGGACGGACTGCGGTTCTATGGTTTGGAGCCGAGTGGTCGGGCTGAACCGTAGGCTGTGGGACTTCTGTAGGGGCAATGGAGTGGACTTCGTTGACCTGAGGCCGGTCCTGGACTCATGTAGGGCATCCCTAAACGGTTCTGGTGTGCACTACACTGCCGAGGCTGCGGAGGCGGTAGCGCGTAGGGTGTTTGAGCATTCTAGGGCTTTTTTAGGTTAGATTTAAGCAATTGCAATTTTTTAGCAAGCGTTGAGATGCACGCCATTAGTAGATCAGATGGTAGGTTAGGATGTAGGCAGCTTACCGGTACGGAATTAATTGAGAGCACAATAGGGGAAAATGTAAGAAATCCGTGCGGTAACAGAATTATCGAAGGCATGGGGATAAACGATTTTCCATGCAACAATTCCGTAGATAATGCGTGCGACCTTAACAGCGCTATAAACCCGACGTTAAGTAACAGTAGAATACATTCCAAGCGTAGAAATAGTCGACATAGTAGGAAGGATAAGGAGGCAGTAAATAATAATAATTATAATCTTAATAATAATAACAGTAATAATAGCTCAGTAGAGCGCGAGGAATCGTTACGTAGTCATAGCGAGAAATTAAAAATCATTACGGTTAATTGTCGCAGCATTCGCAGGAAGGAGGCCGAATTTGAACATCTTATTCGTAGTCTGCGTGCTGATGTAGTTATAGGCACTGAAAGTTGGCTTACGGCAGACATAGCCAGTCAGGAGATCTTTCCTCGTGACTATAGCGTATACAGAAAAGATCGATGTATCCGGTCGGGAGGTGGAGTCTTTATAGCAGTTAGCAATAAATACGAAAGTTACCCAATACAGATTAACGACGACGAAGTCGAAAGTGTTTGGTGTCGTGTAAAAGGAAGCGACTCAAAAACTATAAATATATGCGCTTTTTATAGACCCCCAAATGCGAGCGTGGAAACTATTCATTCTCTGGAGAAACAAGTGGCGACGCTAAATTCGTCTAATAAAGATAAAGCCATTATAATCGGGGGCGATTTCAATCTTCCGTCAATAGATTGGAGGCATAATTGCTTTTATCCCGGAGGTAGAGAGCGTGAATCGTGCGAGGCGTTACTAGAAACTTTCGGTAAGCACTCATTGTATCAATTAGTGAGATTTCCCACGAGATTTAATAATATATTAGATTTATTTGTTACTAATCTTCCTGAGCGTATGAATAGAGTATCTGATGCTGAGGGAATAAGCGATCACAAGGCAGTGTACGTGGAATTTCAGTTAATTATTGAGAAACAGGTTAAGGCCAAAAGAAAACTTTATGTATTCGCCAAAGCCGATTTCACAAGATTTAGGTCTTTTCTGCGAAATAAATATACTAATTTCTGCAATTTAACCGATAGTGCAGACGCGGTGGAATCCTGGTGCATGTTCAGAGATATGATGCGAGAGTGTACAGATAAATTTATTCCGAGCAAACTGAAGCGTGATAGTGCAGAGCCTAGATGGTACAATCAGGAAGTAAGAAGCGCTCTCCGACGTCAAAGAAAACTCCACTCTCGCGTAAATAACACATCCTCAACAGCTACGGTCGAACAGATTGCAATAATAAGGCATCAATACAAGGAGGCGCGCTCCATAGCCAGAGTAGCAATGCGTAATGCGTTTAACAATTATAAAAAGAAGGTTTTACAGGAAAACTTGAAAGAGAACCCAAAAGCATTTTGGTCTTACGTCAGGGAAGTTCAAGGTAGGGGCCCCACTATTGCGTCACTGCGGTCGGAAACGGGAAACGTAGTTCACGATAGTATGGATAAAGCAAACCTATTAAATCATCACTTTCAGAAAGCTTTTACTCGTGATGACGATGAATGTGAAACCCCTATTCCTATGCGTCAGGGCGATTCGATGGAAGATTTGGTATTTTCGGAAAATGGCATCGCGCTCCAACTTCATTCAATTAAGCCAAATAAATCTCCTGGACCGGAGGAAATTCCCGCGCGTGTAATGAAAGAATTAGCTGCTGAAATCGCGCCGTATTTGAAAATTATATTCGAGAAATCCATTAGAGAAGGAGTAGTTCCTAAAGATTGGAAGGTGGCACATGTTACGCCCATCCATAAGAGTGGCGACAGAGAGAACCCCGAAAATTATAGGCCGATATCCTTAACTTCATTATCGTGCAAGATACTTGAGCACATAGTCTTTAGCTCTGTAATGCGCTATTTAGATAGTCATTCATTGCTTAGCGGATGCCAACACGGATTCCGGAGAGGTAGATCATGCGAAACGCAGCTCGGCCTGTTCGTGGACGATTTGTTGCGATGCGGAGAGAAAAATACTCAGGTCAATGCCATATTCATTGATTTCAGGAAGGCGTTCGATAAAGTATCTCATAGGAAATTAATTGCGAAGTTAGGACAATGTGGTATCAATTCGAAAGTTGTCGGTTGGGTGAGAGACTTCCTCTCGAATAGGGAACAGATAGTTGTCATCGATGGGAAATACTCGTCCCCCGTTAAAGTTGCTTCGGGTGTTCCTCAGGGAAGTGTATTGGGCCCTCTGCTCTTCTTAATCTATGTAAATGATATGTGCTCGGTTGTTCGTAGTAAAATTAGGCTTTTCGCCGATGACACCGTTCTATATAAAGAAATAAAAAATCAGGAGGACCATCAGTCTCTGTGTGAAGACTTAAGAGCCATTTCAGCGTGGTGCAAAGAATGGCAAATCGAAATTAATTATACTAAATGTGCCGCAGTCACGTTCTGGAAAAGTAAGAACAAAGATTTAGGTTTCGAATATAAAATAGATGAAATGAGTATTCGACAAGCTGAGTATGTAAAATATTTAGGAGTAACCATTTGTCGAGATCTTTCGTGGGACATGCACATTCGTCGAGTTATAGGCGCGGCCAACAAGAAACTGGCATTCATAGGTAGAATAGTACGGAACACTACAGAGAAAGTACGCGAAACATGCTACTTATCACTGGTAAGACCACAAGTGGAATACGCAGCGAGCATATGGGATCCGTACGAGAAGGGACACATAATTCAACTAGAAAGAGTACAGCGCAGAGCAGCCAGATTTGTAAAACAAAAGTACGGACATAAGGAAAGCGTCACCTCTTTATTGAGCGATTTGAACTGGGTATCACTGGAGGACCGTAGATTGGACTCAAGGTTGAAACTTCTAGAGAAATATAGGTCAGAATGTCTAAAAGAGGAGGTAGTGGGAATAATTGTGGCACCGACGTATATAGGTAGAAATGATCGAGACGATAAAATACGTGAGATCGATTGTAGGACGGAGCGTTATCTAGGCTCGTTCTTTCCGAGGACAATAAGAGATCACAATAGGAAATTTCGAATTGCGTTAGACAATCTTTAGGTAGGATTTGGTGCATTGAACCCCCTGCCACCCACCAACTTGGTGAATTGCAGGGTAACTTGTAGATGTAGATGTAGATGTAGGATGCGTACCAAAAACAAATTTTAGGTCCCAAAAATGCGACAATGAAAAAACGACAAAATTATATTTATCTGAAAATACGGTTTTAAAAATAACTAACCTATTTGTTCTAGTGGTTGTGGCGTTATTTTTAATGGTAGAAGGAGGAGATGGTGTTTCTGAGGGAATAGCGTTTTGTTTACAGATACATGTTGCGGTATGTAAAAGGTTATGAAAATTGTTGTGTAATATTTGTGCTCTAAAGAATACAATACTTTTTATTTATTTAAATTTATTTCTGATCTTAAGTTTCCCGATTGCAATAGCGATATATTGCGCGATGAAATAAATGTACTGTACAATAAATATCAGGCTATGCGTCTTCTACGCCATAGTATTAATAAGAAAATACCGCAGTAGGAACACTTATTTTTTTTTAAATGCATCGATTGAGCTGTATTGTACATCTATGTGCAGTACATATTAAGTGCATAATTTTTTCTTACCTATCCTGCGTTTTCGGGGTTGCTGAAGTTGAGTAAGAATTCATAGTATCAATTTTTGAAATCATAAGTCGAATGTTCCCGTGGCGGCGCACAGAGGCGATTTTTTAGGAAAACATGGTCAAAACACAAGATAACGAACATCAGCTTAGACGGGGAACAAACATGTAAGAGAAAGAGAGACTATATGGGTACAAAGTAACGTGAATCCTATCCACATCTTGAGTCGCGTTGCGCCGTCAAGTTTGGTCCAAAGTTGATTGCCACAAGCCTATGGTGAATTGTGATAATATAGATTCAGTACCTGGAGGTGTATTAAACATTTTAACATAAATATGATTTTCCCTTTGCTTTTACTTTTATGAACTAGCGCAACACGCCTGAAAAGCAAGTACAAATGTATTTCCATTGAAACTTTTAGTTATTTATTCAGCTGTATTCAGCAAAATTGCAGGTATGATATTATAGAATCATTCATGCTTTATCTAAAACCAACAAAAACTCCTGCTAATATTTGTGATTCTTGTAGAAAATGTGATTTATTTGTCGAGCATCCCCATATATTTTCACTTGATGGAATAACCATTTCGTCACATGTTTGAGTCTGTTTTAGATATTCAGCTACTTTATAAAACAAAACACCATTTTTCTTACAGGATTCCGTAGCCAGCACATTACTTTGAGCAAAAAGTAGTTCTTTGAGATCATACGCGAATGATAATCGGCAGAATTCAGAGACCAATATGAACATCTGCGTGAACGAGTCAAAGAAATAACTCATTACCCGGAAACATTATCTAGCGAAATAAAACAAGTTATTATCACGTTGTATTTTTCATTTTAAATCAAAGTGGCAAGCTTCTTCAAGAAACAGAATATTTCCTTCGCAAAAATAAAGAGTGTCTAGAAAGTAATATCACGTTTCCAGTGAACGCTCAGACCTCCGAGGCTCGAAAAAAGGTGGGTGCCCCAAAATTGACTTTACTAAAAGTAGTGAACGATCAAAGCGGCGAAAACTGAATTATTGCTGTTACAAACAAGTACTTCAGAATTATCTTATATATATATATATATATTAATAAAACCGATAATTTGGTATTTCAGTTACATCGTATACTTGGTTAATTTCATCGGAAATTTACCGGTCATCTGAAGAGAAATTGTCATTCATAGTACAGAATAATTTTTTAGGAAATTAATGAACATATAAGAAAGGATGAGTCATATCAGGCCGTGATGTATATAATTAATTCTGTCAAACATAAGTATCAAAGACAAATTAAATAATAGATATACTTTTTAGGCTGGTTTCCAAAGGAAACATAGCTTTATGAAATGGTCGTGTCTGTGTGTTTTCATGGAACTTGGTATGAGACTCGTGCTGCTAGGGCTCACCTCCACCTATATTTTATTTGGCAAAGATTTAAGTCCCGGGTTCGACAACAGGAACGTTTTTCTCTATTTATTTTACATAGGAAGTCTCAATCCATCGTGCAGAGATGTTTTCTTTAATACATTAAAATATCATAAGATTATGATATCGGAGCGAGATTTCTACTGTTCTAAGAAGAAAAGAATGCATGTTGCAACTCTTATCACAGAAGTTTGATAATTGATCGAATTTATTTGAATTTCTACTAAAACAGTTCTTTGCGTTTTAAATCGCATTTTATCGGATTGCTGACATGGAGACGATTATTACCGACATTGCTTTTAGTACACATTTTAAACCTTTTCCAATTTTCTCTATCATTGATAAACTACGAACTACAAGTGGTATTGATGGTATGAGAATTCCTTGGAATAACTGACGCATACTGAAACATTTCCTGTCAATTTAAGTAATAAATTCGGGACGTCAACTTTGAGAAATCATCCTGCATTAATCCTGCTTTGGACTTCTTGTTTCTGCATATTATTCACTTTAAATTGCTTATTATCCATTCTAGCGTCTTTGTAGTAGTGTTCTGATATTTTGGGAAACAAAAAAAGATTCAATGAGGTTAATAAGGGTTTTGGCCATGTTTTCATAAAAAATCGCCTCTGTGCGGCGGATAGTTTTCTACTTTGGTCAAATTTGATATTTTACAGGTTGTTGTACCCTAGAACAATATTATTTACAAGATTTGAGGATTTATAGTTAGATTAAACAGTCCATCAATTTCATATACGAATTCTTTTAATCAAGAGCATAAGTTGGATTTTCATTCACAAAATGCATTGGGTGAGGTAACAGTTGATTTATTACTATCTTGAATAAATTATATAATAATCAATTGCATTCATATTCACATCTGCATAAGAGTTCAGCTATTTAGGGAGCAGCCGATCAATTTTCTTATTCAGTATCAAAAGTAATATGCAAAAAAGAACTCCATTTACATGAATTTTACATAATTATCCACAATAATTTAGACATTTCTGCTTGAAGACATTAAAAATAATGTTTTTTAAAGACGCTGTAAAATAATTGGTGGGTATTATCAAGGTCGAGAAATAATATCTTAAGAGTTATTTTTCCACAAAAGTGATTTTCTCAGCGTACCACAGTCACGAGAATTTTAAAAATAAATAATACGTTCCTTTGTGCATTACAGAGAAAATTACGAATCTCTCCGAGCTGGACTTACAACGCAACGCATAGGTGGAAATTAGCATCTGTCTGAGGACTTCTCATTTCGCATGGCAGGTGAAGCAACGCATCACTGGATAGCTATTGCCATTATAAGCGAGTCTGAATACGGCTTTACGCCGCAAAGTCGGAAAACATGAGGAAAACCCAGATCAGTTACTGAAAGCCAACCGGCAAAGCAGTAGAAAGCCCTCACTGAGGCAAAAAACATACAGCTTATTATAAATGAAAGCAGGATTTGGTGATAAGGTTCTAGCACTGATAGAATGCGGCGTCATCAGTCACTGGTTACGTTCGTGATGCTTTCCACTGCTCAAAATAATTCACGACAGTCGAGAGAATTGCCAACGTTCAGAAACCGATGACAGTCTCGCCGCACTGCGTGAAAAAGTAAAATTTTCACAGTAAAAGTTTTTTTGATATTATTCATAAAGAAATGTTAGTGGCGTTAGTATTTTTAGTGTATCAATTGTTCTTCAAACTAGAGTAGATAAAATGTGCGAAACACTCGCTGTGGGTTTAGCACTCATTTGGAAATGGGAAAAAAGTCTAAAACCGTCTCTTTTACTCTTCTGTCGCATTTTGTCCGTAAAGTGCCAGCTTTCCATTGGAAAGCAAAGCATAGCGTACAACGTACCAAATATTTGCGTCGCGATTCGCTATTTTACGGTAACAGCCGCATCATTTCGGCGAATACTCCACCCCTCCCTTAAAACAACGTCCGGGACCAAAGCATCGAAAACAATTGCATTTTTTTCAGTCCTCGATTAGGCGTTGGGATCACAAAATGGAAACAACGCGGCTAAAAGAGCACACGTCGATTGGTCTGTAGTCGGTGGATGACGGAATCGATGTGGCTCCGAAATATGGCCACGAAAGAGACAAAAGAGAATCTAGTCGCGGCGCCGAAATGGAGTGCGGTCTCGAGTGGATCGCGAGAAGCAAGTAGGCACGGCGAAGGATTGGGGGCTGTTCTAGGGAAAAAGGTGAGGCTTTTTCTTCCTAGTTTTCCCTTTTAGGCTCGATTAAAGTCATATCTATCTCCCTCTCTCCCATAAATACAAAAACAAACCGAACATTTTTTTACATTCTTTTCATCAATTCACTTTTTCAGTGAATTAATGAAAATAATTTTAAAATGGTTTCCTTTGTTTTTGCTTTCATTAATAATTTAAATATAAATGTTCGGGTGATATAAATAAATAAATAAATAAATATAAATATATATATATATACATACATACATACATACACACACACTAGTTGGAGTAACCGGCGTAGCCCGGGACCATTTTGAGCCATCGCCAAGTGTATTAAATACTGGGACTATACTTCAATCATCGCTTAAGTTTTATCTATCAGCATTGCTTCAAAAACTTAATGTTTTGCAATTGAAGGTATTGGAAAGTGTACTCAGACCCCTTCCCCACTAGAACTATTTTATTTTTTCTAAATCATAATTTATTGAATACACTTAAAACAATATTTTTATACATTTTATTATGAATTTTCTAAACATATGAGATTATTCTGAGAAGTAATTTTCTAATTTTCTCTACGATATATGGAAAACAGAATTTATTGAATTAAGCACTTCCCCCTCCATTTTTCTTTATCACCATATAGTCTATGTTATTCGCGGGGTAAAATTATATAACTACGCGAAGTTTCGTGACGATATCTTCACAGGTGTGAACTTGTATAGCGGACAAATTAACAGAATTTCAATTTTATAGATATAGATACATACATATACACACCCGAAAATTTATATTTAAATTTATAAAAAATTACGAGATAGTATTTCTCTAAAAATAATTTGGCTATTATTATCTGGTAACTGCGGCAGCAAATCTCACAATGTTAAAAACTTGCCCTTTTGTGAATATTATGCAAAATATATTGAACAAAACTCATTAGAAATAAAATTAAAGTGATTTTGCCGTTATCTTAAATACCCGAATAACGTTTTTGTCCTCGTGTTATAGGAAAAACGAATATACACACAAGGCTCTTATTTAAAAGCTGACTAGCGTACGCGTAATGCGTATGTTCATATTACGTACGAGAAAGGGTGACTGAATTTTGATTTAACTTTATGGTGGCAAGAGGACAGTGCACAAGTTGCCGCCACGAGTAGGTACTCATTCTGGCGGTTTGGAGAGCGCATGAAGACGTCAGCCCTGCTGTTAGTGTTGTGATGTTTTGGGGGCCTGCATGCACATGTATGGGTGGCTATGAGCTTAGATCCTGAATAATGAGTTCCCTCTTTTCCGTTTTCTGCGAACGGCGACTTTCGGAGGATAACAAACTGCAAATGAAAATTTTAGGAATTCAGATTTCCTCTGTTTAACTTTGTAGTTATTATCATGTTTATTTCTTTTCGGACTTCAGGACCTTGACTGTTACGAGAGACGATTTTATAGGATTTTACTGTGCAATCAGGCGACTTAAGGTCTCGAAATTTGAACTGAAAAATAGCAGAGAAATAATGTTAAGAAGTATTGTGCGTTCTACTAAAAGCTGCTGACAGCCTGCAGTTTGTAAATGTAGCTGATGTAACGTGAGCAATTTAATTGCATTTTTCTCCATGCTGTCGGAAATCAAAAATATTTTAAAACGAATTTTAACACGAAAAGTTATGTAGTAAAATGTTTTAAGGTTTACAATAGCACAGTGAATAGTTGGTTTTAGCTCTGTCTATAGGGTTTTAAATTAAAGAAAAATACTCCTATCTCTGTTCATATCTATGTTTACTATGATAAATGCAATTAAATCGAACTTGATGATCTCACATTATTCTAGTTGTGTTAAATCATTATTAAAAATTAATACTAAAATGTTTTAAAAACATCTGAGTAATGCTAAATTGACTAAAGATAATGGTATAAGTATCAATTCTTGCAAAATCGACCATGAAGTAGCGCCTATAATTCAACCGAAACAAAAGATCAACAGCTCAGTTTTTAACGCGAGAATTTGAAGCATTCTTAGTGATTTGCATCGTTGCCGGTTTCGTGTAATTGGGTACCATTGATTTGGATAATAGCTTCGTGTAGCATCTATTCACGAAATTTCATAAAAAAACCTTCCCATTGAATTTCAACTGCCATCTCCCTAGTTTATATATAATTCACTTGGTCAGAGTAGCTAATTTGATCGATTAGGGGAGGAGCGCATAGTTTCAGATTCATGCAACATATAACCATTAATTTCGGACCCTTTTTACTAACGACATTCACGGACCCGAGAAGAAATCATTTTGAAATTGTATTAGCGTTCCATTAAAATTGAAGTAATAGAGAGAAACGCAACCTGATCCTTAATCTCAAACTCCCAATAACTCAGTTACTAAATAGCTTTCACAGAAAAAATATTTAGTTTTTATCAGAAATTCTATTGGTACAACAAATGTATATAAAATCAAGAAAATCAAAACTATATTTGCTAATTTAACATTTGGAGCTGAAATTCGGAGGAATATCTAAATAAAAACAGCAATGAAGGCAAGTCTGAAAAAGATTAACTCGGCACAAAATTAAAACGAATAATTCCCGAAAATCATTTAAAAATTTCCCGGGAATCATTAAAAATTTTCCCGGGAATCGAGAATAAGAAATATCGAGTAAATTCCTGGGAACCGGGAACGAAATTCCCGGTTCCAAAACTCTGGTGCTTAATTCCCTTTCACTTGTGCAAGAAATGAATGACAAAATACCAGCTAGAAAATTAAGTGTGGTGTTCTGCTATTTAGTTTCATTCCACCCAAGGCTCTTCTTCATCTTCTCTTGGCTACCTTTTAAATTATGCAAATTCCTTCTCTCATCATACCTTTTTGCCTGCTTACTAGAATCCTCCCTTCTTATGACTTCTTCCAACAGTACGTTGTCTCGCAGAATATGACTCACCCATTCCTTCCCTCTGTACCTTATCACGCTGAGCTCAATCTTCTCTTGCTGTATATACAACTTCCCATTTTTTCCTCTAACTCCAAGTATTTCTCTCGAGCCCACGCCTCACTCACATCTCAAAAGACTCTAATCTACTCCCATCTTTGTTACTCAAAGACCAAGTTTAATACGTTCATAACTCCATAATAACGTTATCGCAGAAATATATTTAATACCTTCATAAAAATTTATACCAATATAGACTAAAACTGGAATCGTATGCAAACGTGTATTAGTCGATTCTCCGAAAACGACGGAAATGATAAATTTGAAGAAAATAAAGCAACGAAGCATTTATCCGTCAGAAAATTTATAATTTATAAATCACCGAACCAAGGAGAGATTCAGCTTTTAAATTGTTTGTGAAATTAGTCACTGAATACTCCAAATTAAACTCCTTCTACCCACGACAGAGTTAAAGGCATAAGCGATAGGTTTACGCGTCAGTTCCCTCTGCATTATTCCGCTAGATGAACGCGTGTAGTTAAGGAGCCGACGTCGGACGCGAAATGTTAATTGGAAGGAGCTCATTTCATGCGTGGGTGTAAGAGGACATAGCCCTCCTTTGCCGACTTCTCTCAATTACCACATAAGTAAAAGACGCAATAAACGTCGAGACGCCGCAGCCACCCTCGTCTTGCGTGGGTAATGCACAAGGAATTCTCAAAAAGCACTCACGCCTCGACGTGCGTTTTTTAAAAGCTTAATTCCCTAGGTTCATTTGCGTAGCCGTATCATTTAGCTACGCAGTAAATATAGGAACTAAATTTTACAAGCATGCAATCAATAGAAAAAATCTCATAGCGGAATGATGCAGAACTGACAATAAATGGCAACATTTGATTACATGCTAGACTCCTTAAATGAAGTTGATGGAATAAAGCGATCTAAAGATCCTATGCAAACAGGCATAAGCTGTAATGTTGGGAATAATTTTGAGACGAGAAAAAACGCGGAAGAAAACATCCGCGTTAAGAAACGAGAAAATTGATCTGCTACGATAGTTCAGTGGTAGAATATCCGCCCGGCAAGTGGAAGACCCGGGTTCGATTCTCGGTCATAGCAGACTTTCTTCTCGTTTCAAAATTATTCCTTAAATGAAATTACGAAAGTACATTTTTCATGAATTTCTGAATGAAACGAAGTATCCTTAGCAATATTCCGGAGCCAGAGTTGTCACTGAACATAAATTAAAGAACAAGAAATCTAAAAAATATGCTTGGCTCAGGTATGTCCAATAGTCACAACAAGGTTAAAAAACCATATATGCGCATTTCGGCTATATTTCCTTGGAAAATACGTGACGTCGAATTCTTAAAAAAAACTCTTCGGGTTTACTCAGGCTCTCTACCCCTACCCTAGCAATAAACCGTCCCTTCCCTTGTTTCAAATACCTTCCCTTTCAAGTTCGCATGTCCCAAAAACACCCTCCCCTTCTTCACGTGGACCCTCAATGGACATCCCACCCACAATTCCCCTCTCTCCCATATAAAAACAACGGAAATGCTAACACACGTTCTTTTAGAATATATTTTGAGTGAATTGCCACTGAAGACGGCTGCTTCCTATCCGAAATGCGCATATGGTTTTTTTTAACCTTTTGGCTATTGGAGTTACCTGAGGCAAGCATATTTTTTAAATTGCGTCTTCTTGAATTTTTTTCAGCCAGAAGACTAGCTCGGTAGTTCCCTGTTGAACTGAACCTAAAGATTAGCAATTGATTCAAATTTATATGTTCTTAAATACAATAATAATTATATTCGACAGTATAAGAGAATGTTAGTGAAATGGCAGTGTATAAAATTTCAGCAGAACTAGGGACAATCTATTTTCGTACGTTTCTGAAATAAATTAAAATGGCTTTTGTAATTCGAATACTACGAATAAATAAATTTTCAACCAATCTAAAGAATGATAAATGCTACAATTCACTTATCCAATTTCGACTCGGGTGTCGAAACCCAAACATTCAGGGTAACATGCGGCACTAATGCAATGCATGACATGTATTAAAATGACAATTTTGTATATTTCCATACCATAAATCGATTTATACTGATGTTCGTAGTTGCT
Organism: Tanypteryx hageni; assembly: GCA_028673005.1. Taxonomy (NCBI): domain Eukaryota; kingdom Metazoa; phylum Arthropoda; class Insecta; order Odonata; family Petaluridae; genus Tanypteryx; species Tanypteryx hageni. Next base: position 199,785,413 of record CM054113.1, on the reverse strand, counting down.
TGGCATTTACTTCAGAAATGTAGTAATAAGGAACGTCGGTTTTTATCAAAGCCTCATCAAGTAAAAATAAAGAATAAATATAGCAAGAGTCGATCAGAAAATATAAGGAAAATATGTAATTATTATCGAAAATAAGTTAAAAACGCGTAAGAAAAAATCTGACAGTAAATGGCGTTTTATTAAATTGTTAATACAGAAAGTTAAAATTTATATATGCTAGCATGATTAGTCTGAAATAATATTATAACTAGAACCCCCACAAGAAAACGTGCATAAGGAGATAGAATAATTAATCAGGTGGCGAAAAAACGAAGTATCTAATTGCTTTGGTTTAGGAGTCAGGCAGGCAGATGGACAGATGGAAAAATCAAGAAAACGTGCACAACGAGACAAAATCGAATCGAATGGCTAAAAAACGATCTCTAAATGTTTTCGTTTAAGGGTTAGCGCGTTTGACAGACGGATCTCCACAAATGTACAAAATGAGATAGAATATTAAATCGATTGGCGATCTTTCGTTTTGGAGTTAGTGCGTCAGACAGACGGTCAAACCAAACGCATAAGCGGATTTAAAAAAAGTTAATCAGATAAAAGAAAACTATACACTTTACAAAAACTAATTGTGCTTACAGTTAAATGGAGCAAAAATGAACATATCCTATACAAGCAGTTAATCTCTTCGTAACAACTTATTCAAACCCTTTCACTTAAACTACATTTGTTTTTATTATCAAATCAGGCTGATTTTCAATGCAGTATCTGTGATTTAAATAAATAAAAATTAAAAAAAGAACCTTGGCACTACGGCTTATAGCCAGTAGTTTATATAAACACTACTATACTGTAACTATGTCACGACTACAGAAGTTGCCTATGACATATATTTCAAAACAATCTGGGAGCGTCATTACCCCACCAGTTCCCAAGACTCGGGTATCCTTTTATTCATACGGATCTACTGCACAATTACTTTATCTAGAAAAGTCGCTTTTAAGTAAAATTACGCATAAAAAACCTACACAGATATTTTCAATTGTCTTAGTATGTTTTGATTTTTTGCGAGTGAGCGCGACAATAATAAACGCGTCTATCTGACAGTATACGTTTATCTCCGAATTGAATTAACGAGCTCACCATATGACTCGTATCAAATAAAGAGTACCTATAGATCAGGGATGACAAACCTATGGCGAGACGATTTTGGTTGGCACTCAACTGAAAAGAATGATTGTCTCGCTAATATTTTTCCATTTCTGACGCAACGTAGAAGACTATTTCTAGCGAGATTGAAATTATGTTGATAAAATAAACTGATGTGAGCAACACATGACTTTCTCCATATTTATATGGCAGATTACATGTTGTTAGCTCTGGGATCTTTGTCAATATTTACTTCCGGTTGACAATTAATAAAAGAAAAAGGAGCGTTAGTAAGACGTAACTAAGCGTCAATTGTTAACAATAGTCCGGTAGGTGGCAGCTAAAAATATCAGATATCTCTTAAACAATGCATTATCTGGAAAATTGTATCAAACAAAGGTTGTAGAAAATTGATAGTAGCTCAATTACTTTGGTTAAGATTAATAAAGGTGAAATACTCCTTTAGCCAAACAATTAGAGGGTTACAAAAACCCAATGCATTTCGCCCACAAGGTGGGCATCGTCAGGGGTAAAACCTGTTTCAACAGTGACTGGGAGCCAACTGCAGTTTTTGTAACCCTCTAATTGTTTGGCTAAAGGAGTATTTCACCTTTATTAAAGGTTGTAGAAAATAAAATTTCCTACAACCTTTATTCCAGTACATTTTTACATTCATCAAATATTAAAGCAAATATTTCAAAATAACGGATAAATGACAAGAGTAAACACCCACTTCCGGTCGACCGATTTTTACCAAAATCTAATCAGATCTTTTAACTCTTATAAAAATGTTAAATATAAAATTTTTCATTGACCTGATTAATAGTTTTTGAGTTAGAGCGCCCACAAAAATCTATCACATACAGACAGACAGACACAGACATCATCGAGAAAATAGCCAAAACGTGTTCAGAGGACTTTAAAACATGTATTTTCGTTGATATCTCGAATTCAATTTTTTTCAATATGGAGAAAGTAATAATAAATAAATAACCATACGTAGTTAAATTAAAAAGTATTTCTTTCTGGAATTATTTTTAATTGGCACGTAAGTTAGAAAAGGGAAGCTAATTTTTCTAATTTTGGCACACGAGCAAAAAAGTTTTTTTTTACGACATGCTGATTCCCTCTAGCCTAGAGCAATGGTTATCTGGGAGGTAGTCCAATGAATAGCTGGTCAGTTAAAAATGTTAGGAAGAAAAGTGACTTCCCAATGACACTATAAATAAGGTTTGCCATCCCTGGCATAGGTCATTCATATAAATTAATTATTCCTATAACTATGCACTTTTTTAATGGACAGTTTCTGATCGATCAGTCGAATAACACTTTTTAAATATTACTAATTATGAAAATCCTATGGAAACAATTTCAATGCATCGGAGCTAAAAGAAAAATTACAATGGTTATAAATAAATGTTGCGATGTTGATGAATGTGGTAGATACAAGAGATTCGTTGCAGCTCCATTTGCTTCTAATAATTTTTTTATGAAAAGCGATAACCATCACCTAAAATAGCCTTTGAGTGCAATACGAACATTGTAACCGTAAACATTTATTATAAGTTTATAATTTACTGTTAGTTCGCTTAAAAAATTTTATACTATGAATGAGCAAAAATGCTAAATGCTAATGCTAAAAGTTGAGATTTGCGCGTTTAAATATATTGCAAATCTACAATTCGCATTAATATTTTCTCTTGCAGTTATCTCGGCTTCGCTAGATCTGTTTCGAACCTCGTTCTTTCTCATCCCCTTGTTTTTTACATTCCTCTCCATTTGCCGTACCTCCAGTTCTCCAGCAGTCACCCTCCAGCACCCATCCGTCCAAATGGAGGATGGATAACCGCTAGCCATTCCCCATACGTGTTGACAGCGTCGACATAGATGGCTCCGAGGGAGAAAGGTGCCGGGGGAGGAGCGAGGGAAAAGGGATAGAGAAAGAGAGAGCAGGATACGCCAATATCTTGTTTGGCTTTGGGGTGGAAAGCATTGGGATTAGGCGCCTCAGCAAAAAGGAAATCCTTGAAAGACGGGCATGATGGATGGCGTTGGGACGAAAAATTAAAAAAGAAATCCTCATTTGGCGAGCGCGTGCTGTGGAGACCGGTTATGGAGGGAGAAAGAGAAAGAGTGGGGGATCGAACCCGAGGCGCCCTGACATGGAGGCTGGGGGAAAAAAAGGAGTATTCATGTGCCGATAATGAACGTAACCGATGCTTTGGAAAACAACGGCAGAAGCGGATGAGTGGCGGGAGCGCCATTTGAGGCGGGGGTGGGAGGAGAGGGATGAGTCGGGGGTGGGAGGAGAGGGATGAGTCGGGGAGAATGAAGGGAATCGAGGGATGAGTTGCGTGTGCAATGCGGGCGAACATGAACCAAAATGGCTGCCCGCTCCCAGAGCTTCTGTGCGGGATGGTTGAGGGATGAGGGGGTGGGAGGAGAGAAAGGGCAAAAGGGGGATTGTGGGAGCACACAAACACATATGGGTTCGCGTGTGTACATGTGCGACGGCCCCTTGGGAGAAAATGGAGAAGGAAATAGGCGAGAAGAGGAAGGAAACATTTTCGCACAAGAGACTCCAATCACGCCCTGAGGCCACATTGTGCCTTTGATCTCTGCTGATTGTTCAACTCGCTCGTCAATTTCTCCGGGCCTGCCCACCCTCTCTCTCACACCCTCCACACCATTCACTCTACCTATAGGTTATTTAAACCTTGCGGATCCCATCGATCGTGCTTTCTCCGTTCACTTCCAATTCCTCACGTTCCTCTTCTCTGTTATCGTTCATCTACCATTTCCTCTATTTCTTTCTCCCCTCTCTCACTCCATCGCCCTCTGTCTTCCACTCTCGACCCTCCCGTCTTCCTAGGAAGAGGTTAAGTCGGAGAAATTAAAAACGAGAGAGTGGTGTACTACTACTAGTCGGGAGAAATCTGAAAGGCAACTATTGAGTGGAATGGGAATGTTGACGAGAACGTCTGAAATTGACCCATCGGATATCTTTAGAGTAAATCCTTATCCAAGCTCAATGTGGTCGATATTTCCTTATTATTTTCCTCGCTAAACCGATCAATTCTATTTCTCTATCACCGCGTTATCTTTCCATTTCTCAACCCACCATTCCTAGAAATAGAGGCATTGGAGTTAACCATGCAGGAAAATAGGATGTCTCACAATTTGCATTGTAGTCTCAGTTTGTTCGCCATAATTAGATATTTTTCTAATTATGGAATCTTGGTTCGATTTCCGATGCTAATGGCAATATATAACGGAAAGTAAATTATTATGATCATTGCAACATTATTATAAACTTGTTAATAAAGAATCATTGACGAGAAAATATTTTCCTCTCTTGTAATTTCTGTCGTAAAGAGGTGACAATAATATGACCTATGCCACTTCCTTGTTTAATTACTTAATCAATAATCAATTATATTTTTATGCAAGCTGAATATTAACTACAACTTACCTTAATTTACTTGGTTAACCATTTTAAATAGATACCAATTAGGGGTGTACACGGGTTTCCCGTGATACAGAAGTGCTTTTCGTCAAATTTGCTGTAGTATAATCGTATATTAATGTATTTGCTTTGAAACCAGAAAATGATTCTTCCTTATATAGTGGTAGCCCTACTTTTTTGATCCGTTCTAAACATATTCATTTCGTTTTCCCATTCTATACTCGCCCTACTAATAATATTTCTTTGAAATCCGTTCTGCCAATACTTTCGAAATCCATAGCTAAAGAAAAATTCTAACCTTGATATTGTGGTAGTCCTGTTTAGCCGACCAGGTTTAAATATTTTAGTTATTTATTTATATGGAGATTATATATAGAATATTTGGTTAAAAACCATTAGGTCAATTCTCTATAAATACGTGTAAAAGAAATATTATTTTACTTTTTACTGTGGTAGTCCTGCTAATTAGCTCCGCTTTAAAAATCTTGATTTAATTATGGTATGTTGTACAAATCTTATATACAAAATTTTGTTGAAATCCGTTTAGCCAATTCCTTATTCCCATCCATAATTACTGAAAGCGTTTAAATTGCAATTGTGGCACCCCTGTTTTTTTATTTGAAATCAAAACTTCGTAAAACCATACTGATATAATCCTCGTCTGGCATAATACTCGCAAACTAATCTTTTAGTGAGAAAAGTATAATATGTAAATCCCGTCGCAATCCTCAAAACCAATTTTTCCCTATAAAAGACAATTCCATAAATAATTCCTCAGGAAGAAAATCCGAGGAAGAGAACAATCTGAGGAAAGAAACGAGTTGACAAGAGGGATTCATAAAGTCCGATTTTTAATTGGCGTCCTAATATAGTATAATGTATATTTTTCTCTTGTTATTTGGACATTATAAAATGCCAAAGCGCTTCTCCGCAATACTGTATATGCTTACCGCAATGTGCCGCTAAAACAGTTTTTAGCTTAACTTTGAGACAACGCTCTACGTCTTTGTTCAGTTTTATTGCTCAAATTTTGTTTGAAGTAGCTGAAAGTTACAGTATTTCAGGCCAGATAAATATTCAAAGATGGATTCTTTGTTCCCGATACAAAGTATCCTTACCAATATAATTTATCCGATAAAAGTCGCAACTTTATTTTGAAAAGTAGCAATGATAGCGAAGCAATTTCTGGGTCTTGTCAGTTGTGGCATAATTCTCGTGTCCGATATCTTTAGTTGCAAAATTATGAGAAAAATTACGACGATTATATCAGTATGTACCGTAACAACAATAATAATATTACATTTTTTTTAAATGTTGGTTCTATACTGATTAACTAATTATTAACCCATAAGCAGCATGTATTGCCAATTTCTATTAGTTTATGAACAATAGCAATCAGGAGCACAGGCATTTTCAAAAGCAAGAATCCTTGACCCTCACACTGGGAAATAGAATTTGCTTCTCCCCAGAAATAAAAATAACTTAGTAAATTCCTAGAATACTTTATTTAGAGGAACTCGATCTAGATTTTGACGCTTTGCTTTACCATCAGGATTATTTTTATTTCTGAATTATGGATTTCTACAAAGTAACGGCCGAAACAGTTTACTATATTGCATCTGCCCGTTTACTAAAGCCGACAATGAATCGAAAGCGTGAGAGAAATTTCGCCCAAGTATTAAGAGAACTTAATCATGTAAAGTGAGACTCATTTTCCTTTAGGCATACCACATAGGATAGTTTTCCGGAATATCAACATTTCGGCAGTCTTTTTTTTAAGAAACCGCTGTAATTGATAGAATTATGTCTCTAACAGAATAAGCAGGTATTAAAATGAGCTATTTGTTAGTATTCCTACATTTGAATGGGCTTATGTGCTTCAGTAAGAGTCATACTTCTCTGCCTGTAAACATGCATAGTTTGAATGATGATTCATGGTATATATTACTGCAATTGTTAAAAGGTTATAACATAGATTAGTAGTTACTGGTATGAGCAGAGTCGGCTTGGAAAATCGCGGAGTCCGGTGCAAAGTGTGGGCGCGGGGCCCCTTACAATAAAAAATTCTTAATAGTGCAGTTTAATAAAGAAAGTAACCTTTTCTCTCACTGCGAGATTTCAATATTTTTTCCGATTTAAAACGATGTAGCTAATTCACATGTACAATACATATTTGTTGCACCGTTGGCACCGCCACCAAGCCGGCCCTGGGTACGAGAAAGTAACAATCACCACTGAATGGCATTGATTCAAGGAGAAAATGACACACAAAATAATGAAAATACCTATATACCTTAAATTTAAATTAGATTTACCTGGTAACTGGAATCGTGCTCGTCGACATTGCTACCTACCCCGTGCGCACAATTCTACATCAATCGCTTTCGTACTTCATTGTAAGAGTTTAGATGTTTCAATACCCTCAGAACTAAATAACCAAAGCACTAAATTAAGCATAAAACCATTATGCCAAGTTGAATTTTATTTTTAAAGTAAATGTTATAAAAAGAACATAGAAATTACTCGACATCCTGTATCTTATTCAACGCGGGGAATTTCATTTGGAAATGTTGGTTTTTATCATATTGTGACGAGATTAACTAAAAACAACACTAGGTGCACTCGTAGAAAAAGTGCTGTACCTCACAGTTTCCACTTATATTTAAATTTATATCTTTTTTATACATGCAAAATTTTGTTTTGCAAAAATTAGTGTCATTAAAAAAATTAAGTTCTACTTGATCCGACATTGTGTGCGTGTCTTTGTATGCGAGTGTATGTAATCGGCGCAAATAGTGACTCACATCTGACACACATTCGTATGTTTAGGTTGGAGATATTGGATGGTACTCTCAAAAGAGACGGGATGTGAATAGAGAGAGAGCAACCGTTTGATGAGGCAGCATGCAACGCGTATCGATTGTCGCGATTGATGATCCAAAGCATCATACGCTTGGGATACCCCAATTCGCGATTTCAAGTCGCTCTAAATGAAGGCATGCCCTGCATCGGAACGGAAGTCATTACAGATCCGGAAGATTATGAACGCGGATAGGAAAGTAGTTGCTCCTTTCCGAGACTCGATGGATGACGAGGTGCGTGCACATACGACTAAGACACTCCTCGGGAAGCCGCTTTTTGCTACGCTCAATACGGGTACTTCCACACAGACGCACAAAAATATTTCAATTATTGCCTATCCTTACTTAATTGTGCTTTCCACTTTAAGGCGAACAAAAACATGAAAGGACTCTGCATCTGAGTATTTTTTATCAGCAGTGAAATTATTTTTTTATGTTTTCTGTGATTCAGACATTTTTCACCAAGAAAAAACAAATTTCATGTACAAAATCATTGCTGGGGTGGAGGTTTCTAACGGTCTATAAATCGGGAATACGGATATATACGATGAAATATCCGTTATTAAATACACTACTTCAACATTTGCAGTAGCAATCCATCAAAGTAAATGGTGACCGTGCGATTAACTTCTCATGTTTGTCTGCGGTAGAACTAATACTTTGGTAAAACGTATATGGCGAGCGAGACGGATTCAGTCATACCTTTTTGCTTCGCAAGCAGAACTATAATTAATGTGTGGCGAGACCACGATTATTTGTACCTCCCTCTCGTATTTTTTTATCAAAACATTTTTTCGAGTGATCTCTCGTGTTGACAAAGGTTGGGAACCTCTGTTCTAGGGCATTTTTCCCTTTGAGGCATCCTTTCTCCTTTCTTTTCCCATCTCCTATTCTACCCTTCCCACTCCATTTCCCCGCCCCCTCCCTCTACCCATACCCCGCCCACTCCAGAGTGAGGCGCTTCGGGAGGTTGTCAAGGGAGCAGCGCTACGTTGTTTGAAGGTAGTCGACGCAACAGATTCTCGAGCACAGGACGGGCGCCGCTATTATCATAATGCACAGCGGCTAAAGAGGCTCGTGCTGGGTTTCACAGGGTGCCTCCTTTCCAACCCTGCCTCCCTCCGGAGAAGAATGGGGAGGATGAGAAAGGGGAGGGTAGGGAGGGAGAAAAGGAGGGGGGCGAGCGTACAGGCGACGAAGAGATAATGGCAGTGGGAGTAAGAGGAAAGATAATGGGCGCGGGGAGAAGGGATGGAAGGGGGGAAAAATGAGGGAAGACCTTTGCTTTGACGCCTCCGTCTCTCTTCTTGGGTTTCCACCTCTCTCACCCTCTCCTGCTCCCTCATCCCGCCTTCTTCATTCTATCTCTTTCCCTCCCTCCCCTCTTTATAGATCCGACTGTCGGACGACGGGAGCCTCCAGAGGGGGAGGAAGGGAGTAAGGAGGATGGGTATCCAGGGGACAATCGCGTTCAATTTAGAAATGGGTCGGAGGTAAGATTTAATCACTTTGATGAATCGCGTCATTATATGATACCAGAGAGTCGATTCCAACGGAAGTGCTCATCTGAACCGGCGGGGAAAGAAATAGAGAGGAGAGAGAGAGTGTGTGTGAAGATGGGGATGGAATTGGAGGGAGGGAATGGAGAAGGACGGAGGAGGAGAGGATAGAGGAGTGCGTGAAAAATGGTGGATGAAATGGAAAACAAAAGTCGTGGATGTCTTTCTTGCAGTTTTTCTAAAAGATCGTTCCGAACGAATAAATTTTCGAGAGCTGCGAAAAATAAATGGTCGGCGACCGCCGGATCGTCCTCGGAGGATGTTTTTACATGTATCGAGGGACATAGGGTTTAGAATCATGTCAACGCCTATGGTTTGGTTTGGTCTACCTTCCTTAACATCGGGCAGACCATAACAATGACATTTCTTCCCCTTGGCAAACAAATGAAGTGTAACGCTAATGGAAACAAAACACTCACTCAGACTAGTACACATAAAATTTCTGCATGTCTTGATAATTTTGATAAATGTTATGAACCCCTTCTATGATAGTGCAATTAACCCCTGCTCTAAAAGGTATTTTACAACTTACTCCTCCCAAGAGGGGTAAGTCACCATTCTTTTGTCATAAATAGTTGTTTATTGGGAGAAATATGTTAATATTAGGATATCTATATAAAATAAATAATATAGAATAGATATTTATAAAGAAAATAATGAATACTTTATAAATACTTCACAATTGTAATATAAGTTTTTCTACCTTGAGTGTTGAGCACAATCAGAGGAGAACATGAAGCTGACTTGTATTTATAACAATCTTGCACTGTAACATACAGTCACATAAGATCATTCTTTCTTAATTCAACACGCACCTGCCCATAACCAAAATGTATTATTTTGCAATTTACACAGATAGACTGAATAAATTACACACATATGTATCCATATGTATAGCAGAACTGCATTTAAAGTAAAATGAAACAATGACAAATTCTACCAAGGGGGGTGGGTAACTCGGTTACCCCGACAGTGTTTTCATTTAAAAAGTGGTTCTAAAAATGTTTTAAATCTACACAAAATCCAACAGCAATGTTCTTAGACGGAAGAAAACGAATACATGAGGGGATATGAATGAAATCCCAAAAATAACCATTTAAAAATAGAAAAACGTCGTTGGGGTAACTGAGTTACCCCCTTGGAAGAGGAAGGGTTAAGTTTTTCACTATCGATCCGCCAATAATATTTCGAGACGCCCATTTCATTATTCCTTGGCGCTCATTCTTTTACTTTGTGCTGTATTTTTAATTGGATTTAATTTTTAAATGCCTAGATAGGACTCCTTTGGCATATTTGATTATTTTAATTTGAAATGTAAACACCTTTTCTTCAAAATTCTTTGCAAAAGTAATTATCACCATTTATAAATTATTTTTATAGTTATTAAATTTCAGGGTGTGATATTTACTGAACGAATTTAACCAAACAATACGTAGTTTGCGTTCAAACATATCGCAGATGTATAATGACTCTTTTGTTTCTCCTACTACATTTCGTTGGAACTGACTGCTCTATCTTTTTGCCGCAAAGTTTCGGTGTGATTAAGCGTAGCCTCTCATGAAATCGCTGCTCTATAGTTATGTGAGCCCTGATTCTTTTCTTCTACCGGCAAACGCAGTTGTGAATCTGTAATTTCCCATTATTTGCTTAGTTGGTATGTCGACGATAGCGCTTATCTCTCCTTAAGTATTGCTGTCAAATAAAATAATATCATACTAACATTGCTAGTTGGATGACAAACTTTATAAAAAGTTACTCCTGATAGATATAAATGCCTGGTCACAATCAGAAATCGAGCTGCGACAAGTAATAGAAAGTTCTGTGTTCGGCGTATGGCACTGCTGAGAATAAGTATTTTTATATTTGTCAGCACTAATTTTTATACGCTGGTGCAGTAATAAGTTGACTAGATTGGTTAGATTGCAGTGTAATAGAAATTACAGTTTTTTTAGTATAACCCTATTTATTGTGCTTTTTGTGTCGTAACACAAATATATAATTAAAAATCGAACGTCTTTTTGTTCTCAGAAAGTGGTGGCAATTAAGGATTCGGGAGTATAATAAAAGATATGAGTCCATCGACAGAAACCTCGTGACTTTGGTCGCATGAATATTTTAATGCACCAAGATTTCGAGACATTGAATAATAACAATTAATTTTTCCACGGTATATGTTGTTCAGTGGCTCAAAGATGCAACGTGCATTGAACATGATGGGGGACAATTTGAACAATTTATGTGATCTTATACATATTTCACCAGACTGCGCCACTGAATCACCCATGCCGATATTAATCCTTTATATCTCAAAAACTGTAGGAGTTAATGATTCGAAATTTTCCAGAATTGCTTGATTTACATAGAAAAAGTGATCGACGAAAAAATATTTGGAAAAACGACCCGGGTCGACTCCAGGGAAGTATTTCTCTTTCTCATAAGGCAACACGTAAAAATGTACTTTTCGACGTGTAAGCTTTTCTTATTTTCGAAGTTTAAATTAGAAATATTTGACCTTCGATCTTCGGATATAGACCATTCTAAATAAAATATTTTCAAGTTTGTTATTCTATTCGTCATTTTTCGCCTTCAGTTCAAAATCGCACATGTTAACCGTTTGAATGATATGTTTTGGAAAAACCTTGGCATTTTAATGGGATGTAAACAACATTTGTTGCGTCATTTACGAGAAGGAATACCTAAAAATCTTAAATACTATTCATAGAGATTAAAAATCGTAATAATGAGCTAACTTCAATATAATTGAAATAGAAACGGTATGAAAATCTGAGAAACTTGCTTGACGTTTTAATAAACAATAAGAACATGTAAAACTTTTACGGGGTGAAGGACTGTGCGATAGGTTATGGGAGTTAGGTAGAAAAATGGAGGACTTGAGGACAGTTTTGGAAATAGAGAGAAAAAGAGGTTTAAAAGAATCAAAGAATCACAAAAATAACAATAAAAGGCTATGTTGTCCGTCCGTTGGTCTGAGTGTCAAGCTATTAAAACGCGATAACTCAATCAAGGATGTAGATAGAAAATTGAAAATTGACAGAAATAAACTATTCAAATTTAAAAATGCTTTGCCGAAAGAAAATTTACGAAAAAATTTCCCGAGTTCGATTCATGAGTTGTATTTCCATTTTTCGTAAGATAACACTCAAAAATGGACTTTTTTGTCGTGCAGGCTTTTCTTCTTTTGGAAATTAAAATTGGAAAAACCTGACCTACAATCATCCGATTTGAACTATTTTAAAGAAAAATTAATAAAGTCACTTATTCTATTCTTTTTACGAAATCGCTCATTTGGTTATCTTGACAACCGACTTCTATGAGAAACAAAATCAATACAAATAACGATTGTTAAAATAATGTATTTAAAGTTAAAATTTTTAAATACGTTTTTTATTAATTTGAACCCGTCATTTTTGACGGGAAATTGCTCTAATAAATTATAATAATTTTTCTTCACAAAGCGATTCCATAATTCTCGGTAAAGCGTCTTACGCCTCATAAATAATTGTTTTCTTCACAAAATGTTTATAATATTCACGATAAAGCAACATCCGCTGCATCCTATATTTTGGGGAAAAAAATTGCTGAAAATGTACGAGAATTGAATTAAGTAGATAGATAAACAGGTGATATTTTAAGGGCCATGATCGAACATGTTTAACAAATATTCACAAATCAACTGTACTCCATGTCACCTTCAGTGGGCTAGGCGTCATATTTACACTCGTTAACCTTTACCATTGTTTACTCCTAATAGACACATGCCAGGCGCTAAGTGGACAGTCTCTTCACGCGCAAATTCTCTTCCCTTTGGCAAACATCCCACTGATTTCTGGTAAATAATTTACCTCTGGAAAATGGCAGTCCGAAATACTATACACCAGATGGAAGAAGTGTATGGAGTGGCTCCCACGCGCAGTCATATTTAGGAAGTCTGCAGTATTTATCTACGCAAGAGGTCAGCTTCTCGAGTTACTCAGGACAGTCGAACCAACACAAACAAATTCTAGAGTGAGACACTTGAGACAATTTGTTGTATACGTTAACCATGACAGGACGCTCAATTTCCGCAGCTGGTGGTAATAGATGCCAAATGAGTATGCATTTTATAATATAATGAGTTTATTTTAACCATCCTTAGATGGTTTAGTTATAAGGCAGTAAGCATATAAAGCTTTATATCCTTACGTACTCTAATACTAAAGCAAAGTGTGCTTATGATCCTGTAACACTATCAAAAGATCAGATCTATTTTGGTAATTATTATTACGTATAAAACCTATAAGCCAGATGGAGACATTTATGAAGCATTTAAATATTGCACGGATTACATTAAAAAGCAAAATACGAGGACATAACTGTACAAATAACGGATTGATAATATTTGCATTAGGCTATTAATTAAATCAAAAACAGTAAAAGAAATTACCAGCGTCAGGTTTTCATAGTTTATGGCAGTGGTCCCCAAACGGGTTGACGCGGCGCAGTGTTGTGCCACCAGACATGAACTGATGTGCCGCGGAATTTTGGAGGAAGCGGAAGAATTTCCCTGGAAAATGGAGGGCAGTGTATTTATTTGAGTTGTGTGTGCCGTGGAATGAATTTGTTTGGGAAACACTGGCTTATGGTACGATTTCACTGCTCCAACCGCCTATTAACCTACAGATTATGTAAAGATATTTAAAAATGCTGTAGTGTTAGCTCCGAAGAGATCTATATGGGAATGGAACAGCTGTAGGGCATTCGTAAGTAAATTTACGATTGAAAACGATTTCGAAAATTGATTAACGTTAAACAGACAGACAGACTGTCGCGTTATATGGAGTGTACGGGACATGCAGAGATACGCCTATTCCCTATTGGCCGAAACAGACGTTCCTTACACGAGTGCGTGTGTGCATTTTTGGCAAATCAACCTCTGATTATTATAGCCATAACTCCTTCCACATCGAACACAATCACAAGGGAGGAGGGAAACCCGGTGCCGGCATTAGCCTACTCTTAACGAAGAGCACCAAGGGGGCCAACGGCTTAACGTCCCTTCCGAAGGACGGAACGCTGAATTAGCGCGGTCTCCTCAAACCGCACAAACAGGGGGCCGGGCAACCTCGGAAAAAATCCTACGTTGACAGGATTCGTGCCCGCTGCCTTTTCGAGCAGCGGGCGAGTAACAGCCAGCGTCCTAACCAATACACCACCGGCACCCCCGTTCCTTAAACGATCACTCATCTCTTTTTTAAGTTTGGTGTTTGACATTAAGCTATTAATTCATACACAGCAGGAATGGAACGGAAAATAAAACGGTACATATTTTTAAACTCTGAAACTGTTCTTTATCGTTTCATACTCCAGCATCATTCACCAATGGAGTCTTAAAAAAGACTTGCATCTCGAAAGCCTAATTACATATTCAAAAGTGACGCTGGATAACGACACTTCGTGAAGATTTCCTTAATGAGGAGGGAACTCACATGATTAATGAGCCAAACCGCGAGTTGCTTTGGATACGGGAATGAGATGTAAACTATGAAAACTCCTCGAATAACAGTCACACGTGGACCGCTAGCTTATGGATTTTTGTCGACAGTCGCATATATTTTCCACGACTGTTGCTTCCTAGCAAGTCGAGTGTGTTTCTTAATTGACGAGTTTCTCATTATCGCCATTAATGTGTCTTCATTATTCCCATTCGCCTTTTCGCGGGAAAAAATAAAAGTTGTAAATTTATCGACCACTTAAAAACCATGAAATTCCGCTAAAAATCGATTATGTATTTAGATTTGTAAACGAGCTAACAGAAATTGTTTTTAAGCTGAAATAATTGATTCACTTAAGTTGTAATATACAAATTTTCATCGTGTTTTTTGGTAAGAATAAGATGGAATACACAGATTTCAATGGCGTTCTCTATGGGAAATACGTATGAAACGGTACCAATATAAAGATCTGGCGGTTCTTGAATTTTTATCTTTGAAACGATAAATCGTAATTATATAACAGAGGAGGTCAAACTAACTTACCCTCGGGGCCGCATTCGATAATCTTCAAAGGTTCAAGAGGCGCACGAAAAACATTGTGTTCATAAATTTACAATCAATAAAACATAACCTATATCCAAAGCAAATCAGCTATAATGCATGTTCCTTAGGCATCTCCAACAAGTCACACCACGTCATTGTGTTCTGTAATGAAAACGTTGACACGCCTGTGAATGGAAATTTAAAAGAGCCGCATGCGGCCCACGAATCGCGGTTTGGCCAACTCTGCTATATAATATTGCGGAATTCTTTGTGGTAAATGATGTCCTTTATCCAAATAATATTTTTAATCATTTAAGAGCATGGTAGAGAAAAAAGAATTTTTAATTGTTGTTTGCCGATAGAGCCGTCTCAGCGATCAATGTAAACAAAATATGTAATGTTTTGCTCGGGATTTTCTCGAATTTTTATCTAATTGTAAGAAGTCGTAATTACGTGGTATCGCGGACTTTTTGTATTAAATGTTGTCCCTTATTCAAACTAGGGATATACCCGTTCTACGAACGATTTTCATCCGGAAATAAAAAAAATATACATTATAGCTATTCTATTTGAATCATAAATAAATTTATCAATAATTGTTAAAATTTTGCACCCGTAAATACTTGGGAGATTTGAGAAGGTTTTCTTATGAGGAATAGAAATTATACCCTGCAGTCGAACCCTGGTCTTCTATTCGGGATTTTTTCTTCATTGCCTTTTATGCTTGTAATATTTGTCATATACAATATTATTATTATTATTATACAATCAAAACAGAAAGGAATTACTGAATTAACGGAGAATTTGTTTGTTTTTGTGTGCAAACATTGATTGAGTTATATTTAAACAATCAGTACTCCTAAAATCAAAAAAGAATTTATTTACTGAAATAACGTAAATAACTTGGATGTTCTTACAAAAATGCGTTTTCAGTTGTCTTTCAGCATAATAATTTACGAATGTTGTTTACTTGTGAAAATCATTTCCCTCTTCTTCTTCATCTCTCTGGTATTAAATGCATTCAAAGCAAGCTTACACCCATACTAACAATAGGATTTCGAGGTCTAACAATGTAATTGGTAGGTAAGGCAACATCCCGTTAAAATAGCAAGATTTTTTTCAAAATATGTGAATTAAACGTTTAACATGAGCGATTTCGAACTGTCTGCAAAAAAGATGAGCAGTATAAGAAACTTAATAATTTGTTCTTCGAAATGGTTTAGATCCGGAGCTCGTAGGTTAACTCTTTCTAATTTTAATCTGAAAAATATTTAAAGCCTGCACGTCGAAAAGTCTATGTTTACGTGTTATCTTATGGGAAATGGAAATGTCTTCCTTATAGTCGATTCCAGGACTTTTTTCGAGATTTTTTTCGTCATCCCCATATAATATGTAAATCGCGTATTCGTGCAAAATTTCAAAATTCTATTTAATCGGGAAGTTTGTTCAAACACGTTAAAAAGTGCCACCATAGTCGATGACTTCAGAAAGGCCTTGGACGGACAAAAATCGACAAATTATTATAAGATTATTATAAGATAAAGTTTTTAATCTATACCACGCAGATCATATAAGAGCATGGGAGAAAAACTACGGATTTTAATTGTTGTTTGCCGAGAGAACCATCTTAGCGATCGATGTGAACAACATAGGCGATGTTTTGTTCGGGAATTTCTCGAATTTTTATCTCAAAAACTATGCCTGTTTGTTATTTGGTCTGTGGTCTTTATTGTGGTAAATGTTGTCCTCTATCCGAATAAAGTTTTTAATGTATGTATAATGTATGTATAATGTATCATATAATAGCTTGGGAGAGAATAGTATGGCATTTAATTGTTGCTTAACGGAAGCCATTTAGCAAGATACGAGTATAAGTTTATTTAAGTTCTTATGTAAAGTGGAAATTATAATTAACGGATGTAATTCAAAACCATAATTGAACGATAAATTTTAATAAAGATTACTCCTACTTAATTTAATTAAAATCAGTCCAGTGTCTTAGGAGATGAAAGTTACGACAAACGAACAAGACGTGCCCATAAGGCTTTCCGCTATTACCGCTTCGCTGGTAAAGAACGCCTAAAAATCGTGAAAATTACGCTTAACAATGGAAAAATGTATAAAGTACATATAATTAAAGAGAGTTGATTAATGTGTCTATAATTATAAGTACATAAGATAATGATAATACTTGGGATTAAAAGAGCGGTTTAAAAGACTCAATCGTTCGGCTATTCGGAGTTTCACTTTATAACAGATCGTGGTAGATGACGAATTGTTAGTTTTTGACCATATGAAAGCCTATATAGGAGGTGTTTTGCATGTTATCATTAACGAAAGTTTTAAAATAACGAAGTCCTGAAAATTTTCCAAATGAAATTTATTATAAATTAACAGAAGGAAAATTGCTTGGAAGCCTAATTCTCATGGCAGTTCTCCTATTCTACACGAAGTGAGAGCTTGGAAGGGAAATAGTACGGAATAATTTTGTTGTAGAGCCATCTTAACGTTTTAATGTCTATTTCATATCTTTTCTAGAACTAGGAGTAAATTATAAGATGCATCCATGAGGCATAAGTATACATTTACCTCAGGAATAAGGGATATGGTCCCAATAAGTTCTCTTTCTCATCGGTTTCCAAACATTACAAAGCTGCCCTCCCCCCCTCACCAGAGAGAATTCCATTTGCGCCCTCGTCTTTATAATGTTTAATCACAGTTCATAAACATTACCTACTGGATCTATAATTCCCATTAATATAACCACTTTAAGAAAAACATTGACGCAAACGATACGTCCTACCCAATTGAGAACCAGAATATGACGGCTGCATATTGCAGCTCTCACGATTAGGATGGTTTAACTGACAGTAAATGTATGTAAAATATTTTGCGCTCCCCTGATCTATCCACCACCCCACAATTTGGAAACCACTGCTCTATCTAACGTTCTTCCCTCCACTTGTAACTTAGCCCTCATTGGCAACATTTTCTCCTCTCGTAACTGACATAAAATGAGCAAAATGCGAAAAAAATAGATAATGACATTAAAATTTGGAAATTCTCTCCTTTTGCAAAGAAAATAGGTATCACTATATGTTTACAACTCAGTCATAAATATGAGGTGACATTTTTACATAGAACGGGCTTTATACAAAGTAGAAACATGAGCGTTTTTGCCGAGTAGAAAAAGTTTTGGAATCGGTTAAGAGACGGTTTTGATATTAGTTGCATGAATACAAGCGATATAATTGCAGAACATTTTTATGTAGGAACATGTATGAAAATGAAAAATTGTCAGATAACTTCGGATATTAATATGCGATTCAAAACAACCAAAATTTAACAATTAATAGTTTGGACATAGTAAGCAATGCCAGGCATTTATTCCATATTAGTGCATGATTTCATTTTTTATATCACCAGGAGTTAATGATCAGATTCTGAATATATTTCACTTCTACAAGGCGAATTTTATATACTCAGCCTGAATTATAAAAATATTCCATAATGCGTTCACGCACCATCAAAATAGCAAAAATACTTCAAAAGAGAGCTACAGTTTCTAAAATCTTTTTCCGAGGTGGATGCGTCACGTCATTTCAAATTATATTACAATTTTTTAATCCTAAGTGGACAAAATATTTTTATAATTAGGAAGTTACTTTTTAAGAATTCAAAACGAATACGAAAGATTTCCGTCCTTTACTGTTATTTGCCGGATGCTGCTTCAACAAACTTTCTTATTAGAACGAACGATCGGTGAATCGCCACGGAGATGAGAACATACTATAAAAGACACGCACTTGACTTACAATTCACATTTTTGGCATAACTCTTTGAACTTATCAATTACAACACATGTAAAAATCACAAACAATCTGATCTTGATTACATTTGTTTAATAAAGTATTACTTAATATAGATATTTTCTCTTTTTTGTCAAATGATTTATTCCATTGTTTTACGCCAACTTGAGTTTCCTTGAGGATTTTTCGGTGTATTCTATTGTTCCTTACGGAATGCTTGAGCGTCCGCGTGTTGTGGCGGAATAGTTCTTTTTAGCCAATTTCACCATTAGAAATATTTATGGTCAATTTCTAATGGTAGCACGTCGACATTCGAAAGAGGCATATCTTATGTTCATTTTCTAATGTAAGCTGATGGTATTCAAAATTTTTATCCTCGAGTTGCGTTTATTTATATGCTTCGAGGAAAGAATGTGTTTCGCAAATACAAATGTTGAGGTGAACGCTATATAAATATGTCCCAAGGTTTTGGTGACGTTGCTGATAAATGAAATTTCAAAATTTCATTGTTATTTACTATAATACCATATCTTTGGTCCAGATGGCTGAGATTTGCGATTGATTTTTTCCTGTCAAAATATTAATCAAACATTGAAAAGATGATGAAATGTCACTTGGGCAATAAATTTAATGCCGTGTACTTTATATTATTGTAAAACCTGCTAATTCCGAGCACAGAAGAGGAAAAATTTTTATTATGTATTAAGATTGGGCCTCTGAAATAAAAATCATGAAATGTCGTTTATAATGGAAAAATGATTCACTAAAAGCGTATTCCCCTTCACCTTCCCCCTCCCTCCCCGCACATCGCGAAAAAATTTTCTTGAACATCGTTGGTTTTTCTTTCTCGTTTAGTCGTTGGGATTTCTCCCCATTGTGGGATCTCGTGGGATTTTGGCCTCATCGCGGGGTGCTTTCCCCAGCATCGGCCGTCACCAACACTTCGTTTGTGACCAGCTGTCAACGAAAAGTTTTACCTTGACGAACTTGCTGACTTCAGGAAATATTTTATATTAACATCTCTCCTTATCAAACAGCTATAGTTAGTTACCTGTCTTAATGTTAACTATCACATTAATGACTTCAAAAAATAATGCCTCAATGGAAGTCTAGGTCACGCTCCGGACACAAAATTCAACACTATTTATTTCAATAATATGAACTATTTATAAATACAGTAATTTGATAGTTTGAGTGTACAGTAGGGTAGGTTTCAGCCATTTCCGTATGGGAAATGAAATAAATGTTCAACATTTTCAATGTTTTAAAAGGCGCCAAGTAAACCAAGTAAACAACTACTTTGAAAAATATATATTTTTTAGGAAGCCACAGAAAAAATATGTAAAAAAAGAAATTCATATATTTGCCTATGAGAAATGTGGTTTTCCATCCTTATGCTGAGATATTCTAGGTTGGCATGAATTTTGGATATCGCTAATCTTAATTGATTTTCCAAATTTTTATCAGTTATACGATAAAAGCTCTAGTTTTATTTTTTGCAGATTTTAATTTTGAAAAAAAAGTATTTCTCTAAATCATTGGAAAGCGGGTAAACGAAGTAGAGGAAATTATTCTCACGTTAAATAGGGTAAGAAGGGGAGGAAGCATTGGAAGGTGTTCTTAGTTACAATTTACACCTTTAAAACGTACTAAAGCAATTGTTCTTTGTGAGGAAGGGTATAGTTATTAAAATATTGCAATAAAGCTGGGAGATGGAGTCACTAAGTCTGGAGTTTGGAAAGTTTGCCAACGATGCAAAGTAAATAAAAATGTCAAAAGTGCTTCCAGAACTGGTCGGAAGCCCAATGTTAGTGATGAAGATGAGAGGAGAATGTGTATGTTGGCTCTTCAAGACCGAAGAATCAGTTTAAAAAATAGAGTCATCCTGGAAACAACGGTTGTCAAGGTATCTGATAGAACTGTTTGGAGGATATTACTTTAAAAACGGTTTAAAGACCAGAATACCCCGGGAAAAAAACTATTTCAATGCGATACAAAGGTTAAAACGCATAAACTGGGCCAAAGAACACCAGTCGTGGTCAGTAGAAGACTGGTCCAAAGTTATTTGGAGCTACGAAACTAAAATATCCATAAAAATGACAAAGGAGAAACCTTCTTATAACCATAAAAATTAAAAAAGAAGTATACAAATTAATTAATTAAATTTTGAAATATCCATCTTTGGAAGCGATGGGGTTAGATATGTCCATCGTCGGCCAGGAGAAGACACTGTCCGAGTGCACGACGGCCACAATGAGGCACTCGGCGAGCATCTTGGCATGAGCATGCATGTCTAGGGATGCCGTTGACAGAATGCAGATTTATGGCAAACTAAATGCTAAAAATGCATTGAAAACGTCCTGGAACCGAAATTACTCCCGTCTGTTGAAGATCTCTTCCCTACATCATCAAGCTAGGTTATCTTTCTAAAAGATGGTGCACCATGCCACAAGGCAAAAATTGTAATGAAATGGTTCCAAAATAAGAATATAAAGGTAATAGAGTGATCTGGTAACAGTCCAGATCTCAATCCTATTGAGAAGATCTGGCCTCGCCTAAAAAAGATTGGACAAAAAAATCCAAGTAACAAACGGGAATTAATTGAGGCCATCATCTAGGACTGGCTCAGGGTGATTACAGCAGAAGATTTGCAGCGCTTGTTGGACTCATTGCCAAGAAGAGTGGACGCCGTAATAAAATCAAAGGATTTTCCGACAAAATATTAAGTTTTTGCGCTAATAATATTGTATACATTTACTTCGTTAATAATAGTGTTCATAATTTAATTTACATAATAATACAAATAACGTCATCACCTGGAATCAGATTATGTATCACTAGTTCATTTCACAGCAAAATATACCTATATCAAATTAAAATGAAAGCGTAATACCACATATTGTGTAAGTTTGAGTGATATACTGAAAAGTTTCCAGAATTTTGTCCACTAGTATAGAGATAGCTAAGTAATTAGAATTTAATTTTATGCAAATATATATCTATATTAATAAAAGACAGCGTGTATCTGAGTGTGCGTGGATAGCATTTCTCAAAAACCAAGGAACTTAGAAACTTAAAACTTGGCACACTAGCTAATGAGACGATGATGTGCACCTCGGGGTCGGAATTCTGATTTTTGTGGGGGTGGGGTAGGAGAGGGGGTGCCAAACAAAACATATCCTACAGCATTTCTCGAAAACCAAGAATCATGGTACCCTTATTAATGAAACCTTGACGATGTGCACCTTGGTGGCGAATTTTGATTTTTGGGAGAGAGGGGAACTGGAGGGGAGTGCCATGAAAAAACTAATACCTACAGAATTTTTCGAAAACAAAGAAACTTAGAGACTTAACACTTTGTACACTTACTAATGAGACCTTGAGAATCTGCACCTCGGTGCCAGAATTTTGACTTTTGGTGGAGTGGGGTAAGGGGAGGGGGAAGCCATAAAAATCATACACTGACTGGAGGCCTATGTTAATTTTTTTAATTACACAACTTATTTTGATTGTTCTTAGCAAAATATCAAATTTAAAGCATATTTAATTTGTTCATACCAATTAAGGGGGAATTTTGGTCACTTATCTCGAGAGAACCTTGAATTTGAATGAAACTATTAGCGAGTGAAATGAGCATGAAAATTTTGAAACTGTAAATCCGGGGCTAAGCCCGGGTAATTAGATAGTGTGAAATAATTTATGAAAGCCATTGTGTTTCATTTCGCACTAAAACAATTTCTTAGTTTCCATATAAAATAAATAGAATTTTCGAAAATATAGCTCTGGAATTCATTACCATAGTCGCAATTGGCCAACCCTGCGTGTAACAGTGTCACGAAAGAACAGTACTGTATGTTGATAGGTCTAAACAAAATAAGAACATGGCTAAGTATACGAAGGTTGTACTATGATACAGATGAAAATAATTTTTGTATTTTCCACGAAAATTATTTATTAAAACATGATCGTATCGAAACCGACCGTTTTTCAATCAATAATTTTCGTGTTTTCGAGTATTATACATTGGTTATTTTAATCTGTATCATGAGTTAATTCCACAGAGTGGAGCTTGAATTTATTTATAAGAAGTATCTAGAAGTATCTCACCAGAGGGATCATATTAAAATATACTAATCAAATGTGAGCTAGGGTGTCTGTATCCAATCGAATATATCTCGAACACATTTTAGCATTTGATATTGGGTTCCATAGAGTTAGTGGCTTACCCAACAAATTGATAGTTATAAGACGTGAAATTGTCTGTTAAGCTCGCTTTTTTAACTTTATGAATAATACTCGTAAAACTCCTTCTGCTTAAGTAATTTTAAGTGTTGACGAAATTTTTTCATTGCTATTTAGGATCAGCATGATTATTATATACAATGTTATTGTCTGCGTAGTTTTAAAAAAAATCCTTTTAATCGATTTCAAACTTTAGTAAGTTATATGATTGATGAATGGTTTTTCTCTCTGATTTCCAAGATGGTACGATTTCTTCGATATCCATGACGCTGATCAATTAAACAATTTTGATTGTATTTTAACTATTGTTTTTTTATTTTATACAACTTTCATTTAATAATGTGACTCATTTTTTCGACGATATGCTCTATTTTTTCTTGACAGCAAATTAAGCCTATCATTATATTCAAAATGTATCCGTTTTAAAACATTTTTTTCAATCCTCTCGTCAATTTTTCTCATGAACACTAAATGATGCTGTAACACTAGAAAATAATTAATATTTATTTCGCTAACTAATCTTCTTTTGTTAAATTCAATAACTTCAGTTATAATGCATCTAATGAAAAAGAACTATTTTCCATAATGTCATTAACTGGGGCTATGTCTCTCAAAAATGCTTCATCTTGCAATTTTTGTGCCATGCCAGAAATTAAATTATGTATTATTTATTTTATCCAGTTTTTCCAACTAGTTTCGAGTGCTGATTCTCAATTTCCATTCTTCTCTATTCTTCCATTCATGATCCTTCAATCCTCTTCCCTCCATCGACCGTCTTACCCCAGCTACCCCATCATCTGAAAAATGTTTATAAAATGGCTAGGTGAGCTCTCCAAACAGCTTAGTCGGATCTTACAAGGAGAGGACACGGTAGTGGAATCACGGATTCCAGGATTTGGGCGTATACGACCGATAGTTTTTCTGAAAATTGCGATTAAATATGGCAATTTCTCGTCAACTGGTATAAATTTCTTAATGTACGCCTTATTAAGTAATAGTTGGCGGTGAGCGTATAGTGTGTGCGTCTGAAACGCGAGGGCGCGAGTTCGATTCCCTCTTGGGTAGCTATCGCCATCGGTCGTGAAATTTACGATAGTATTATGGGATTGAAAAAATAAAAGTTCCGTTACCTGTCAATGCATAAGCAAATTAATGTTTCCCTTCTAACTCTCCCCATCATTGCTCCCGATGATGATTGGTGGCCGTAGATTATTAATGTTTTAATCAATTAACCGAATTTCTTAGGGATTCATAAAAGAATTATTTTTATTTATTTATATTTTTGAACTTTTAACGGACTTCTCACCAGTTATTTTTTTTTATACTTTCAACGATCCTTTGCCTGATATACCTCCGCCTAATGGGTGTATTTTAAGTATTCGGAGAAAGTCTTCGCAAAAATAATTTCAGGGATCCTTTCCATTTCATAAGGTAGCGTGTGCCGAGATCAATGAAGAGTATGCGATTTCATAATTTAAACTTTGCTGATAAAATAGTGCGTTGAATGACTTGAGAAAAAATCCGGACCAACACCTAACAACATAGAAAAAAATTAAAATATGAACGTGGCCTCCCAGTTAGATGTTAATGCAAAATACGAAAAAGGATTTGTAACAAGTAAAGGTATAAAAATGAATTTTTATAACCAAATTTTATATGGCTAATACTTTCATATGCATAAACTTTATAATATAATTATGATAATCTTTCAGCTTGCATGGGCGTAAAAATTTGCGTCTACCTACCAGCTGTTAAGTGATGTGGAGGTCTCTTTATTTAATCTTTTTACAGTTGAGAGAATGGCAGACAGAAGTACAAAACTCAGTGGCAAACGTAAGAATGTTTGGTATATAATTAGTAAGAAGATTGATAGTATATTTTGTTTCATTAATGGAAATACTAACTTATCCATTCATATGGCTTAAAATCAACGAAAATATACTGCTAGTTCAGAGTAATTCAGCTTTAGATACTAATAGGAGTGAAACTGTTGAATATTTCATATTTTAATCACCTAACTTAAATGACAAAAATAATAAATTGTTCTTTTCCTAACATCACATCAACCAGCCATATAAAGCACTGTATAAATATAGTTATCTGAAGAATTGCTAAGCTACAACACAACACTTTAAAATGTTTCATTTAAATTTGTTCAAACTAACATCCTTTACATCAGTATTACCTATCTTAAATAGTGAATCAAGATAAAAATTAGTTAAGATAAATAAAAACTTACTATCAATAACAAATACGATAAATTAAAACAAAATTATTAGCAGAAATATTCCTCCAAAAAACGTAGAAATGCTCGTATCAATACCAATTAAAATAAAAATACTTCTACTGAAAGATTACAGTATTAACACTGACGATAGTTTGTTTAATCTCGTTGCTATGATGAACGCTTATCTATCTTCCTACGTGAATTCAAATATTCAAATACACATTTATCGCAGCAAGAAGGGAAGTATCTTGTGGCCGAGGTGACTAAATCACTCGTCTTACGCGATGGTGAAGTGGTTCAGACCCCACAAGCAGCTTTGGATATATATATATATATATATATATATATATATATATATATATATATATATATATATATATAAAGCGAAGTTAATATAAAAGTTGGTAAAAAGAGGAACGAAAGAAAAAAAGCTACCCAAGGGGGAATAGAAAACGCGCCCTTACGTTTCGTACGCACGCACTATACGCTCACAGTCCACAATACTTAATAAATTAGATGTGCATTAATACATTTATACCAGTTGACGAGAAATTGCAATATTTAATCGCGATTTTCGGGAAAACTATAGGCAGTATACTCTTGGAATCTAGAGCTATACACCTACCAATTTCATAAAAATCCATGATCCCACTACCGTGTCCACTCCTTGTTAATCGGCACACAGCACCACTTGGACAAACATTGCGAACATATTTGACTGTTTTTCTTCCGAAAATTTTAAAAATCTGTTAATAACATGGCATTTAACAACCCACTCTAAAAATTTCAAAATTCTTCTGAATCGGTACGAACCGTCTCCAGCTTACCTCTTGGTAAAGCATGATGTATAAGATACGTAGACCGAAATTAATGCCAACCTATTGAAAATGGTTTCATTGTTGTCATAAAGCATCAGGAAAAATAATAATCTGAAAATTGGCAGGGAAATTTTTTAAAACAAATATCATACGCTCTTACAACAAATAATCGATCTTACTTTAAGCATTTATGCTTGAGTGAATAGTTTGCGAATCTTTGGAGACAGTTGCCGGGGCCATATTCGCTAAAATCTAATATCAACCTGGAAATGGGACAGTTGAATTCGATAAATACGAATATAATTTCTATTGAGCTAAATAATCGAATCACCAATCCCTATTCCTAATCGAAAATATTATCGACTTTGAGCCACCTTCTCTCAAGCGCAGCCAGCAGGTGGCTGCAAGTAACTATCATGAATGTATATTTTAAACAAATGACAGTACATCTCCACTACTTAACATCTTTTAAATGTATAAAAATAAAGCTAAAATAGTGAAAACGTTCCCTGGCGATTCTGACGATTTTGATTCACTCGATCTCGAATTAAATTAAAACACATCTCCAGTGATCGAATTTGTTCCTATCATTCAGCAATTTTAAATTAAAATCCAAGTCGATTGTCTCATAACTTCTTTAAAATATGAATTTTATAAAAAATATAGGAGCGCCCACCGAAAAGATGCCGCGGCCGTATTTGCGGCCACAGACATTTCTTTAGCAAGAACTCCTGCTCCACGTAAACCGAGCATATTTCTATAAAGGAGTTGTATACTTTTCAAAATATTGAATTTGTAAATTGGACTTTGGGAAGTAAACGTGTGATTTTCGCGTTTCTTCATAAGTTGTAGCCCGTGGGGGTGAGGCACCTCATCATGAGGAATCCCGGCTCTGACGACATGAGAGGGGAATGATGCAAAGAATGTCAAATTACTTAAGAACGGCTGAATCTATTTCAACCATTATTTCAGTTATATATAAACCAATATCTGAAGATGCTTACGGGCAATCACTATGTAAAATTATGGTTTCAGTTCGACTCCAGGGCCGTTTAATTCCGTCACTTGAATAACATCGGTATGTTTACAGCGTGTTTTTTATTTGCATTTTCAAAGTAATGCAAATGATCGTAAAAACTTTGAATTTTAACCGAAGAACGCCCAAAATGATGAAAAATTTATTTTCCTACCGTTGATTTCCAGATACGCCTCGATATGATGCACATTTTTGTTTTTAGCTCGAAAAGTTTAATTTTTTATGAGAAAATCTTCAGTCGACAAAGGAAACCCTATTGCTACTGATTTAGCGAAATTATGTATTGGATTATATGGAACACGAAGAATATTTGTTGAATTTACACCCATGTTCAATTATAATAAGGTTTAACTGATCATGGTATTCATAATAACAGTATTGGTTTGATTTTTTGTTTGCCTGGAACGCGCTCCTGTCTGGGAAGGATTTGGCAGGAATTTGACTAAAATGACTCTAGAACGTTTGTATGATTTTAACGATTTTTTCGCGATACACTGAGATCTACCTTTTGCATCTTTAGATAAGCCATCATTTATCATTAGATCAATAGTTCGATTCTAGCAACGTTTATTTTCTCCAATTGATTAACACGAGTGTGTGTGTGCTACAGTAATCATTTGCATATTAAAATTACTTAGAATCGTCGTAGGAATCCGGGACTAGAAACAAAGAACGCCTGAAAGAATGATTTCATTTTCCTGGCGTGCTTTTCTAACATGCTTCGAATCGTCCTACAAATTACTTTTTAACGCAAAAAACTGACTTGTTTTGACGAGAAAATCTTTCGTCAAGCAGAACTGCGTTGTTGCCAGCTTCGGTGTTATTTCATTCTGTTGACAGATTTAGGATTCGCGTCGCATCTGTACACATATTCACGAAATTTCACGCTATTTTGAAGTTTAATCAATACCTTGGTTACGTTAAACAATACGAAGATAACGAAAATAAATATTCAGTTATTCATTGATTTCTCATATTAAAGTCAAATACAATAGAGATTAAAACTGAGGACATTTTATGCGAAGGCTAAGTTTTTAATCTTTGACTAACACAAAACAATTAAATTTTTGTAAAGTTATATGAATGAAACCATGTTTTAAATGCACTTAAAGGTTAAAAAATAACTAAAATTCACATAATTATATGTTCCATATAGTAAAAATAGTTTTGTGCATGTAAAGGTAGTGTAGTGTAATGTTTAACGAATAAATCTCCATTAATATTTCTTTGCCATACAACTTTTATTTGCCCTAAAATATTTTTACTTTTTGAAACATTCAATTATGCAAATTTTATATTTATTTCATTTTTAGCGCGATAAAAGTTGGTTTCGTTAACTTTTAGCGTACTTTCCAGAATGGAAATAGACAGTTTCTTCGTTGTGTCTGTCTGTCCGCTCTATTAACTTTTGAATCAATAGACCGATTTCCATGACACTTGGTGAAAAACTTGGGCCGAGCTCACGAGGATAGTTTTTGTTGCGAAGATTTAAAGTCCCTGGTTCGATTACAGGATCTATCTTGTCCATTTGATTTACATGGGAAATCTGAAATCCATCGCGCAGGGTAATTTTTTCTTGCACATTACAATATCTTAGAATTTTAACATCGGAGTAGTATTTCTACTATTCTCCGAGTAAAGGAATAGAACTTCCAATTTTTACTGTAAAATTTTGCTTATCGATCGTATTTCTTCGAATTTCGCGTAAATACTGGCGTTTTTGCAATTTTTATCGCTCATTACGAGTGTTGCCATTGCAACGACTAATGTCGGACTCGGATTCGGTATATTCTAGTGCCGAGGTGGGCAACCCTGTCGCCAATCGCCACAAGTGGCGAATTGGCCATGAAAGTGTGGCGAATTTGAGTTTTCCATATTTCGTCTCCAACAATAAAATGTAACATAACTTTTTCCTGACGGCGTGTGCTGGTTGTAACTTGACATTTCCTATTCTGCCTTCTGAATGACTCTTGACGCAATGCTGCCAGCGACTACTCCCCTCCACTCCCTTTCCCAACACTCCGTTTCATCTCTGCCTTCAGTTTGAGTCTAGACCCAACCTTGAACGGGTGGCTTCTACAATTTGACATTTTTTTAAGTGCGCGTTTGCGTCTGTTTCAAGTGTGGCATTTTTACATTTTTCCCTGCTTCAGTCACTCACAAAAACTTATTAATTGTTAAAATTTTTCCATTTTCTCCCCTAGAGATAGATAAGTGGGTTATTCGAAAACGAAGTGAACCAGCAGCAGATGATAATGCTGACGTGAGTGAAGCAGACAAACTCATTGATTCGGAACTTACAAGGGAAGCCCCCAAGGTGTGACACTCGCATCGGATTGAGACTTTGCAGAATGAAAGTATATGTAAAATAACGGACTCCTATTTCTACCTAGGTGCCAACTCGACGTCGTTTACGAGAAAATGTCCTTTGAAAATCGCGATCCAAGAGTCAAGCACTTTCTCAATATGCACAATGAATTCGACAATAAATTTCTTGTCTTGCCCGTCTGAAATCACAATTTCATGATCAGAAGAGCAGCCTGAAGCAGTTTCTTTCGTAGAATGAGCTGGTGACGTTATCTAGCTATAAAGCAGCCTGGAATTTGGCTCGGAAGAAGAAACCATTTTCCGATGCTCAGATGGTAAAGGAAATTGTGATCACGGTGATGGAAACTCTGTTGGAGAATTACGATTCGAAGATGAAGAATGATATCCTGCAAAAAGTGCAGAATTTGCAGCTAAGCCGCAGAATGGTTATTCGCAGAGTGCTGGAATTATCGAAAAAGAGATCTGTTTGAACAATTGAAAGGCTGTTTGTTTGTGGACGGGTCAACCGATCTTACTGACACGGGTTCGGTTTGTGCTCCCCGATCTTAAAATTCGTGAAGAAATCCTTGTACTTTGCGGACTGCGAGGTCGAACGTGTGGTGGAACTAATATACTCGAAACATTTTTAGAAGCTTCAAAAAAAGTGACCTGGATCTGAAAAAACTAGCTACTGTTCCAACGGATGGTGCACCCGCGATGACTGGAGGTAAATCGGGATTTATTTCTCTTTTGAAGAAGCATTTTAATAAGAATGGCGTGAAAACCATTTTGCCCTCCTTCCATTATATTCTGAATCAGGAGAATTTGTGTACTTAAATGCCCGGAACCGACACGTTGAAAAATGTGATTATATGGTTGTGAAAATGGTGAATTACATCCGAAGTGGAAGTTCTCTTATCCATCATCCATCGACAGTTTGTTGAGGCTTTAAAAGAATGCGGCGATGATGATCTTACTGACTGCAAATGTGAGATGACCGAGCAGAGGAGAAGTACTGGAACGATTTACCTCCTTGCTTCCTCAAATTCGAGATTTTCTTGTTGAGAAACGTCAGATCGAAACTTTTTCAGACATTGAGAGCCCTTCATGGCAGTGTGATTTACATTTTCTGCGCGATATCATGGCTAACCTGAATGAATTGAACGTGAAGCTCCAGGGAAAAGGAAAAGTAATATGTGAGCAGGCGCCGCATGTTCAAGAATTCAAGTCAAAACTGAACCTTCTTCCGGCACAAACTCAGAAGGACGATTTGACCCATTCTGCAAACTTGGCTAGATTTCTAGAAAATAATGAGGAGTTTGGTCTACTCGACGTGAAGCGGCAGCTCTATATAAACTGGATGAAAAATCTGTCTCAGAAATTTGAATCACGCTTTTCTGATTTCAAGGAATTTCGCTTCGTTTGGTTTCACCTCAGTTCAAGTTTGTTTATTAAAATAATAAAGCTAATTTAATGTGTTTCAGAGGTATGGTTAAATATTAAAAACGTTTGAAAGCGATTATTGCACCAAAAATAGTTTTTAATACTTTCCACTATTCGTTTATTTTTGTTAATAAAAATATTTTGAGATATAATATGCAAACTTAATTTTGTTATCCATTATACTTGATAACCCACAAAGGAAATAAAACCATTATCAATGATATCACACTGTATTTTCAAAAATTGCATTAATGAATTTAGAGTTCTTAACTGGATGAAAAATATCATTAACTTATTACCTATAATTGACTACTAGCAAAATTAAAGCGACATATTTCAAAGCACATACGCTTTCTGTCCTCCAATCTGCTCCAGATATTTTTAGAAAATGAGTCGCGGCGTTTTATTGATTAAAATTTTCCGGTATTTGGTTTTAACTTAATATGCATCTTTATGCAGGATATTTTTACAACTCATTATTTTCATCGTGTATAAAACCACAACGAATCCTAGTTGGAAATCACTATCATTATACCATAGAGGGAGATATTGTATTTACATAAATGTTTTTCTATATTTTTAGCATTTGAAAAATCAAGAATCGTCTTACATCGGATAATTAGAAACAACTCCGCAAGGATCAATGCTTTTAGGTTAAGATAATTCCATTCGTTTCGACGGCTACACGTGGAATCCGATCACATAATCTATGCAAAAATGTAGCTAGGAAATTCTGTATACCACCTAGCATAATTTAGCGCTGGATTAATAAAGCTTACAAAAACTCAGATAACCCAAAGCGTTCAGAACCTCAGAAATCGGATGCATATTAACTGCACGTCGCAGCGTTTCGTTAAAAATACGTAAAATATAGGTTATCATGTTTAGAAGGGATTTCGCAGATTCCCACGGCGACCTTTAAACTCATGCTCGCATAACAAACAAGAAACAAACTGTTGCAGCAGGAGATTTCGTCATCTTCGAAGTGAGTCCACTATGCATTATACGGGAAGAAACCCTTTATTCGGAAAAGTATTTCTTGACCAAAGAAATATACACTGTCTGTAAAAATTACGTTTTATTATAGGATCGTCTTATATCGAGTATTACATATAAAGTTGTCTAAATGCAGTAATTATGGAGACTTGAAGGAGCAGAAAACTAGCAAGCTGAGATTTACACTTGCATAAATTACTAAGTAATGGTGATCTACCCAATAACTGTTGAAACAGCTCAACCAACTTTCACTCTCTTCAGGATGCAATTCGTCAGGAGATTAAAGAATTGAATATGATGGTCGCATAATTCCGCTACACAGTTTGAAGGAGTTTTTAAAATAAATTTATTTTGAATCGATTGAGTTTTTTATGAAACTAAAAAAGGCACCTCCCGTGTTCCTGTTATACGCTTATGCTCTACTTTTTGAAAACCCCATTTACAAAACTGCCAGACTAAAGCTATTAAGGACCGTTGCGTAATGGCGTATAATTAAATTTTAAGTTCAGGATTATGTATTATGATTTATATACTTCACAAACAAATACAAATATGTATAAATTCATTTACACCCGACTCCAAAAACCATTTCATGCTCAAGTTGTTTATATTTTACTTCTGGTTGGCTTAAATATTTAGTGTTCATTTTATGTTTGGTAAACATGACGAATGAATGTGCAGCTCGCATTGTATACTAACCAACTTTTGCATTAGCAGATATGGTACAATTGTTGGATACTCTCTTTTTCCAGTAAAGTCTTTCGCAATTTCCATCAAATTCCTATTGATAAATTTTTAAATAATTTTATTCACAAACTTGACATTCTTGAACGATTGAATCTAACCGTACTAAACGATTTAGTAAAGGAATAATTTATTTTTCTTTCAACTTTCTGTTAGGTGACAAAAGATACTCAAGTCTCAATCTCGCTCTAATAAAGACATATCTATCGATCAGCATCTCAGCGATTTCTGCCATGCCAATGACTTAGACATTAGATAAGCCGATTCTTTGGTGGCTAATGTAAAACATTTTCAAAAATTAAATCAGAAAATATCTCTATCTCTTTCTTGACTTTAACACTACCCCTAGCGGGAGTGCACACACTGTCCCGCGGTCAGGATTCGGTCCTCGAGCACAATTTCTCCCGCCCGTAAAGCTGAGATGGAAATACAACCCGTAAATTTCATGCAGACAATATCAAATCTGCTAGATCAAATATGGCGAGTTATATGTATAAAATATAACGCAAGCGTGAGATAAACAGTGAAACGTTCATAAAGCGAGAATTTATAAAATTCATAAAAATATTCGTTTTAAAGAGTACGTGTAACATCCGCAAAGTAAATCCCGCATATGGAACGTTAAGAAATTGGTGGTTACGGAGTTTTCGCTCGCTATAATGAAGTTCTCGTTATATGCTGTACTCGTTCTATCGAGGTTATACTGCATTAATCTACCACGATTTTAGCGTTTTTTTAATAAAACACAAAATTTTCAGTTTATCATTTCGTCTTTGTTTACGATATCCGTCGAACTAATGAGGAAACCAAATTTCCTCGGCATGCCTGTCGGTTTTTCCATGTGCATTTTCAAAAATTGTCTTTATGCTGCTTGCAGTCAATTATTTCTTTGTTTTTCATTGTTCTCACACACATTTTTTGAGTCAGTGTACTTTGTCCAGCGGCTCTCTAAATCCAGGATATTTTTCACAAAATAGAACTCAAAAACAAATTGTCGAACTCGGCGTACGGTGTACATCAAATAAATGGCGTAGCTTACTCGTGTATCTATGGAAACCGTAAAACGGTTGAGTAAACACAACAGTTTTATGGGTAGAGAAGTTTCTATGCCATTTATTCGGCATAAAAAATTATTTCACCGATCAATAACAGCCTTGAAGAGGTCGTTGTCCATTTGACACACATTTGCTTTAAGATTCTTCTTTATATCACATAATTCAGACATTTCAAAAACCGTAATAAGGGAATTCCTCGGTGTAGAGAGAAAAATTTACGTATCAGATCTAAACTTATTCAATGCCAATTGAGTTATTTTCTCAAAATGAGCCGGTGTGAATTTTACCGTGAAACTGCACGCGAAGTTAAAACATACTGACTAAAACCGTGCACATTATGCCTTATAACTAGTCTCGTCCGTCCGTCTGTCGTAACTTTCATCTACTAAACCGCTGGACGGATTTTAACTGAATTAAGTAGGACCGATCCTTATTAAAATTTATCGCCCAATTGTGATTTTAAACTACATCCGTCAATTAAAACTTCCACTTTACATAATTACTTTAATAAACATTCTCATATCTCGTTAAATGGCATCCGTCAAGCAACAATTAAATACCATATATTTCCCTCAGCTCTTATGATCTGTAAGGTATAGATTAAAACATTTATTCGGATATTACCACAATTAGGTCCTCGAGATCACATAATTACCAGTTATAGTTTCGGAGATAAAAATTAGAGAAAATCCTGAACAAAACTTCGCAAATTTTGTTTACATCGATCATTAAGACGGTTTTCCCAGCAAACAACAATTAAACATCCATAATTTTCTCTCCCATGCTTTTATATCATCTGTGAGGTATAGATTAAAAACTTTATTCAAATGAAGGACAATATTTAATACAAAAGGTCTGCGAGAGCACATGATTGACTTTGTAGAAAAAATTTCGAAAAAATACCTAGCAAAACATCACATATTTTGTTTACATCGATCGCTAAGACGGTTCTATCGGCAAACCACAATTTAAAATTCCTCCCATTCTCTCTCCAATGCTCTTAAATGTTCTGTGAGGTTTAGATTATTATTATTATTCGGAGAAAGGACATCATTTACCACAAATAAGTCTGCGAGAGCATATAATTACAACTTATAGTTTTGAAGATAAAAATAAAGAACCTCCCAGTCTTTAGATATCGTTTCAATCCTATTTCCCATAAAGAACGCTTTAGAAATCTCTGTATTCCATTGATGGAGTATAGTTGTATTGTTATGAAGAACGAAGACTAGCATCAGCATCGTATGACAGATTAATGCATTCATTTTTTGCGGGAGACAAAAGCGAAAATAGCAGTTTCCAAATATGAATACAAATTGAAGGATATCGAATAAAGAGTTGAAATTGAAAAGAGAAGATGGGTATTCATTCCACTCTTTTTATTCCTGTGCCATACGATCATGATTGCGGGCTCTAGTGCTCTTTCTCAGATTTGCCGATCGACCTTTCTGTCCAGGTATTTGGTCGTCGCGACCCCCCTGCATTCTCTCCAATGCTAATTTTGATAATGTTCAAGTTTTATTTTGACAACTTTGCGGCTTAAGTTCAGTCGGATATTTTCAATAAACTAAGAATGGCAAAAATCTAACTACATTACTCACTGGACACAAATGATTGTTAGGAGAATGGTAAAGAAATTGACACTGGGAAACTAGTACATACCTCTCTTCTTGTCAGCTATATTTTTCCAATTGTCAAGGAGGATTAGACGAGTAAATTTTCTCACCTCTGCTCATGCGTATTCAAATTTTAATGCCGCAAAAACATTATCGTTTCTCAACAGTGGTTTAATTAGCAAGAATATACATAATGAAAACCACTCGCAAAAGAAATAGAGATGTACACAACAATGCCAGAATTACTGAGGTAACTGACTGACAAACAATTGCCCCTATTGGGACGCCATACAAGCGACTGATCCCAGAATGTGTGTTCTCAGATACCCCGATGACTCGAGAGCGAAGCAATTCTGTTGACTCATCGCAGACAGCTCGCAACCCCCTCGGAGATCTGCTCGCGACTCCCAAGGGGGCCGCGATCTAACATTTGATATACCCTGGTCTAGTAGAGTGCAGACTTGCATTGCGACGATATACCTGGTGTGTCGTGGTAGATTTGGAATCGTAGGGAAAAACACCACTGTTTTACTATTCTACAAATAGCACAGAAATATCATTAAAATACTAATAGTAGGCGGTTGAATTATTTACGCTTTTTAAATTACTTGAAACTGAAAGAAAAGTATTTCTTTATTGGAGAATATGAAATTTTAATCACTGAATGTTCTCAGAATCCGACTTAAATGTTTGAAATATTACTTTTTTAGTTGCTACCTCTATTTCAAAAATGCTATTATTTTCTTCCATTTTTTCTGACTACTTGGCAAAAAAAACGTTCTCGTGGAATATTTTTCGGTGTACCGCGAATATTGGGAGAACCCCAGTGTACCGAAGAATTTAAATGGTTACGGGGCAATGAATGATCTTGTGCAGTGGTTCTCAAACTTTCAATTGCCGCGGGCCCCTTGAATATCATGCGGCCCCCTTGAATATCATGCGGCTCCCTTTGAATTAAAAATAGCAAAAATAAGAAACTTTATTAGAAAGTTCTTCGTTTAAAGTGACTATTAATAATTTTCATCACATCATTTTCCCAAAAATACCCTGATAAAATTTTATTATTCGTGAAAATTTATTTCTTGGCATTTCACCTTGTATCAGAAATAATTTTGCGGACTATTATAGGGAAGAAATCTAACGGTAAAACGCATGCAGTGGCCGTGGAAACCTTACGCGTAACCCACAGCAGCATCATATTTAAATAGTTTAGGAATGTTAGAAGTTTTAAGAATGTCAACTGTGATTAATTTCTTCAAAAATGTTAATCGCATAAGCAAATTTAACGCTGATCTTTTGCAAATTATTATGACTGAAAAGTTGTCCCGTGGCATTTATATGAGCGGGTAAATACGCCAGACACGAGCCGGCGATTCCTGGCGCCCTACGGCGTTTACCTCTCCGCCGAGTTATGCATTCAACGCATAGCGGTGCTGCAGTCGTTAATTCTAATTTTGTGTGAACAGGCGTGCAATCCAGCGCGCTGTCAAATATCTTTATTTTTGTCAATCTGTATAGTCACAAGAGCATTCTTTCAGATGCTCAACAGAGAAAAATCGATTCGAACAATTAGAATTTGAGTTATGCAAGAGAAATATTTATATTTCATAAACGTATACACTGTCAAGAACAAAATGTTATTTTATGCCATTGAATGCTGTTTGCGCCATAAAACCAACAATCGCATTCATTTTTGGCAAGCTGAGCAATGTTTTCGAGTAATTTCTATTCGAAGGTGCATATTCAGCGGTTCCCTTATTCTCAACTGTTCTTCGTGAAGAAATAATGTTTTGTATAATTTATAGTAGTAAAAATTACGTTGGAAAATATACCGTATTTGCTTCTTCACAAATTCTCCATGAAATAACTATTAATTTTGTCAAACTGTCTCTAGTGAATTTAATTCTAGTTTTTAGCTTAATAAAGTTTGATTTGTAAAAACAATTTAATGTTTTATAGACAATTATTATACGAAATTGAACTTAAAAAAATGTTATTTTATCATTCAATAAAATTCTAATTGCTAGCATTAAAATATAATAACGAAAAATAAACTAATGAAACCTCTCATTTTTGGAATGACGGTAAATTTTTGCTCCTATTCTTAACTGAAACTTTTGAGAAAATAAATCACGTACTTACGTATATGCTATTAATTCTAAAAACACTTACTGCAGCCAATTTATCAATACAAAGGTAATTAATTATACAGTCTCTACCTCGCGACTTATTCAGCAGTAACAATTTTCCAATGTTTTCGTAATAAAAATGTGAACTTTGAATAACTTACCAGAATATGGACGATGAAGAAATAAAGTGCTTTAATACAAGTTCTAGGTAATAATTCGTAATTCAGGGTGTATTAAAAAGAACAACGAATGAAGGACAATTTTTTACGTAAAACGTACAAAGCAACATATTTACATCAGTTGCTTTTAGGATTAACATTAATAGTTCATCCATTGCATCGGATGAAACCGGCTTAGGTCAAAATTCTTTAAGTAGACGTTCGTTTTAAATTAAATCACTCCAACTTATTACAAAAGAACGCTGTTTAAAATGTTTTTCTACAATTTGTACTTCTGACACGCCCCTTTTCCTTTTCTTACTACCTCTTTTTAGAACTTCTCTTGGAAGCATTGGATTTTGATGATTCACATCGTACGATTCCCGTTTTCCTTTTTAATGTGCGTAATTCTTATTCGTTTTTCATGATCTCCTCACTATACTCGAATTACCTCTTGTTTACAAGGATCTTTTACTTCACCTCTACATATTCTTTCGTTTCCCGTCTTGTTTAGCTCGCTCCAATTCAGTCAGGCCGTAAATTCTCTTTGGCCAAAAACAGTTTTTCTTTATACGCTAACTATTTAATGGCTATGCAAAAAAAGTTACGTTTGTATGCCCTCTTAGTTTGATATAGTGTGACAAGATAATTTCTTCATTAATTGTCAGCTGATAAAATTCGAGTTTTTCATGCTATCGCGATAAACCTCGATCTAAACGGCAATATCAGAGTAAGAAACCGTTGGAGCAAAAACAGTAAATAGGTGAATGATTAATGAGGCGTAAATCATGACGCCTAAACGTATCTTCGGTATCACTAAAATTGATGGAATGATATGATCCGAAGATCCTATGCAGACAGGCATAAGCTGTGAAAGTTGGAACAATTTAGCAGACTTTTTTCTCGTTTCAAAAATTGTTCCAACTTCGGTATCACTGTTTCATAGAGCTCTTTCACAATTTAAATTGTTTCATGCAATTGATACCATCATTGATTAAATCTAATTTTAATAGGAATGCTCCATTTCCATTAGTCATTTTATCCACTTACCCAACATCCTGTATCCTCTGCACTGACGTGTAGCTTTGTAGATTTTTTCTGGAATTGCTTGGTTTCCATTAATACAAATTTCAGAAGCTAACATGTTAGCAACATTTTAATACAAGTGGAAACTATCGGTGAAATCTCAACTACTTTTGGACAACATGTTGGATGTTGACTGCGAAAACTCGCTGAATTTGTTGTGTTCGATTTTATTTGTTAAGTGGAAACAATCGCCCGACTTGTTGGAAAAGTTTTCGCATGAGTAAGTTCAAGGTCAGTCTATTCAATTGTCAACAAACACTTGTTTATTCCTCGCTGCTGTCGGTCTGCAGTTGTTCGGCAAACTAAGTGAACACGCATATCTGCATTTATGCAGTGGACCAAACAATACAATTAAACTTATTGAACTTTATGAAAAATATTCAGTTTTATGGGATATTACATCTAACGAATATAAACAAGCAAATAATCGAATTGATGCGCTAAGCAAAATCGGGTCAAAGCTTAACTGCGATATTAATTAAGTAGAAAAAAATTTCTCCTTAAGATCACGGTACTTTCAGGAGCTAACAAAAGTGAAGAAAAGCAAGAGCTAAAAAGCGTAAAGTTGCAGCCAACTGTTCTCCTGGGGACTCAGACATTCGTAGTTTGGTGTCTTCTTTTTGTATAAAAAGCGCAACTAACTGCAGCAAATATTCAGTCTGATGCCATTTGCCGTAATTCGAATGAAATTTTCGTAACCACTTTGGAGACGAAGATCATTCATCAGCGAATGATATGCACCTTCTAATTCACGCTTCGCAAAACAAATTCGAATGCATCACCGTTTCCGTTTACGTTTCCGATTCAAAAGTAGGTGATTTCCAGCGTAAATTACAAATGCCGAAGTCGCAACTAATGCCACATCGTCCATCGTCAAGAGTTCGATCACTACTAAACCAAAATGAAAGTTTCAGCGGAAACACTTCCATTTAGGCCAGCATGTCGGCTCCACAACATGTTGGCGACTTTTTTATTAATGAAAACGTAGCATATGAAGGATTCATTGTCTAAAAATAATAAACTTGGTAGTTGAGTTCAATAGATAACGATGGAGTTTGGCTAAAAATATCTTAAAAACTGAGTGCTTATGAATAAATAACATAAAAAATAATATTTACCGTTTGTATCTCTAAATTTAGAATCTACTTTCGGTGAATCAACATTGAAGATGACTGCTATGTAGCCGAAATGTGCATCTAGTTCTCCCTAACTTTGTTATGGATATAGCTAAATAAATAAGGACCAATTTTTCAATGTTTCATTCGAGTGTGTATATTTTTTTGAAGAGGTGGTTGAGAATGAATGATTCTTTTCTATATGAAACGTGCGAGTTAATCAAAAATGCTTAATAGTTTTACCTAGACTAAATAGAACTTACGTTAAGCAATGAATAGTAAAATGCCATGTATTCTGTACAATTTTTGTGATTTCAGGTTTACAAAGTGGCAGTGCCAATAACAGGCTTCGTTATTCTGTTCATTAACGGTGTCTGAAACTGTAAAAATCAATATCTGGTTATTGATGCGAACATGTCCAATAGCCGTCACGTATAGGTTTTTCATCCCTTAAAAATCGCTCATTTACACGCGTGAACACAAAACAGCGTTGAAATGAGAGATTGGAATATTGAGTAATCTCATCAGAGGAGATAAAATCGAATGTCGAACCATGAGAAATGATTCATTTTTACACGAAACCAAATTTCCGGGCTTTTACAACGGAAAAAGCGAAAGGAAACGGCGTGAAATGTGATAAAAGCAGCGCCTTCTCAGGAACTTCATTGAGCAAACGCTTAAAATGCTGAAATCCACCTATAATGAATGTCGTTGAGTTTCAATCATTTAGCCCCATAAAAACGATAAAAACAAAGTCTTCTTTTTGAAAAATGCCATGATTCATCGGCATTTCTTCGCATGCATTTTATTGCTTTTAATAAAAAAATATCTATAGGTGCTAATGAATCGTGTCATTCCATGTAAAAACGTGAAATTTTAAATAATATTTGTATCTTAACGGATACTGCAAGTCGATAATATTCAAATGAGAAGCTGAATTGATTTAACTGGAAAAAAAAGTCATTAGCAGACCAATAATTGAATTTCTTAGATTTACGCGAACATAAATATTGATTTTGTCACGTAATGCGTTCAAATGTCTCTGGCCATAATTATGTAGCTTTTCGAAAATTTACGTGCGATTAGGTGTTACATTAAAATCACAAATACACCATCATTAATTTCTCTCTTTTAATCCTAAAATAATACATGTACATAGAAGGAAAAACGAGCTACATTTATTGCCAGAGAAAAATACTTTATAAGAATTGAACAATAGCGTGTGCAAATAGTAGTTTTGATTTGTTTATGCCATGATAAAACTTATGTATTAGTTACATGGAATTAAAAAATTAGGAAGACCGTTTCAAATCCTCAAAACTCAACATTATTAGGCAAAGCTAACAATTAAGCGAATCGCCACTGCCAGAATTTTCTAAGTTATGTAATTTCTAAATTCTGCTGCGTCTCTGTTTCAATAACTTATTATTTGTACCCATTTGTCTCCCAAAAATACAGAATTTCAATTCAGAGCAGTAAAAGTATGGATAAACACAGTGGCGTACCGTAAAATGTGTGCCCCCCCTCCCCCCTCCGACAAAAAATTGAAGTAGGTACCGGAAAAAAATTAAGGGTCTCACGAAAAAATTATGGGCCCCCCCCCGTCGCGCGGGGTTTGTGGGGGTGTCCGCTACGCCACTGAATAAACAATATCTTACAAACATCTTTTTAAAAATTCTTCCTTCATCTCATATGTGAAACGGCATATATAAAAACGTCATAGGAGAGTGAATGAAAGTTAAACGTAGAAAACTAATTCATTTAAATTTGTCAGTCACTACATATTTGAGGAAAATCTTTGTTGGGAAGGCTTCCGCGATGTTTCCTTATTTGATTCCTATCTTCTTTCGGGTTACAACCGCGTGCGTAGTCGTTTGCTGACCACAGTTTCGCTGTCATTTGTCGAAACATTACTAGTCTCTTCGTAGTTCCACTGTCTTTTATGCCATATATTACCCATCGATATTACGCGAAGACCAAATTATAGCAAAAACAACTCTGTCACGAAAGTTTTAGACTACTTAACCCTTTTACCTTCTAACCCCTGGTCATCAGTCAGCAGTTAGCTATGCCGCACATTCTATGACGCAAGTAAAACAAATGAAAGTCGTATTTCAAAAATTACAAAAAATTTATTAGCATAGTCATCTCAATATTCTTTCATGTACTATCTCAAATGACTCCTAATGAAATATTTAACGCCGCTCTGTTGCAGCGATAATATGCAAGTAGTCATTCATGATGAATTTTAGAAATATTTTGAAAAATAAACCTCAATCATCTTTGGTTCTTCCTGTGAGGACACAAACTGTTGGGCAACCTCGGATGTAAGCCTTTCCTCAGGTGAATTCCACCTTCGAGAGCACACAATTCTCTCGCCCCTTT
Organism: Tanypteryx hageni; assembly: GCA_028673005.1. NCBI lineage: Eukaryota > Metazoa > Arthropoda > Insecta > Odonata > Petaluridae > Tanypteryx > Tanypteryx hageni. Next base: position 199,743,186 of record CM054113.1, on the reverse strand, counting down.
TCCCCGCCGAGCACGCCGCAGTCTGCCCCCGTTGGCGACGGCTGTCCTCGTCGTAGAACGGCCCCCACTGCTCGACCCGCCGGAATTGGTCCTCCATACCACCTCCTCCCTAACTCTCTCCCCAAACCCCTCCCTTGCCTATCCTCCTTTCTCTCATTCTCCCTCCTCCCCCACTATCGTCCCTTCTCCCGGTCTCTCTTTTTCCCCACCGCCTCCGGGAAGTAACAAGCTCAACAGGCCCCTCTCTCTCTCTCTTCCTCACTCTTCCAGGGAGAGAGCGGAAGGTAATGGCGACGAAAACACTCAACTCCTCTTCAAGGCACTTGGCCAAAGTCAAGGTGAAGAGAAAGCAGCGGTTGGAACACGGGAAGAGGGCAAAGGGATGAAAAAGAGTGGGAAAGAGAGATGTAAGGAGAGAGACTGAAAGAAAATGCTAAGAAAAGAGGGTAAAAGAGAAAAGGTGCGCCTTTTTTACGTCCCGAGAACTCTCTTATCTCGCCCAAAAATACGGAAAGAAACTCGCGTCGCCCTCCGGCTATTTAACTCGCTAAAATTAATCTGCCTCCTCCAGAAATAATGAATCGCAGTCTCGAGAAAATGCGAAAGAGCGCTGCCGCCCTCCAGCTATTCAATTCATTAAAAATTAATCCCAACTCGCAAAACAACGTTCCGAGACCAAGAGTTACCTTATTATTCCTTCTTATTTTCTCTCAGCGACGTGAGAGACCTAAAAATTTCGGCTCTTGTTCGCTTATAAAATTTAACAGATATATTAAAGCATTTTAAAATTCTCTAAATCGCTGCTTTACTTAAATTTTTGGTTAGATGGAAACTTTTATGGAAGATTGACTTTTTATGTTTTCAACTGCTCCTTAGACAACAAATACATGATAAATGTTTTCGGCTTCTAAAGAAGATGGCTATTTTTATGAATTTGAAGTATAGGCTTAAAATATATTGTTTATAATCAGAAATTAGTTCAATCATTTTTCAAGATTTCGTAAGCAATGTGATTCAAAACAATAGAAAGCTACAGTTGGTCCACATTCTTCCTTACGCTTTAGAGACGGTAAATTGTCTTTTTAAATTTAAAACTTTCTCTATTCTCTTTTTTAGAAGATGCTATCGGAAATTCGTCACTGATGACGGATGCTTTGTATCGTAAATACTACCAGTCTGATTTTCTCTACCTTTTTACGGCTACTGAAGAAACATGATTCAGTTTGATTTCGGCCATCAGGTGAGTATTATTCCTTCTTGGATTATCTTTTGAAATATCTATTCTCTAACTCCTAGTCCCCTATTATTATAATATTGCTTTCATACGAATTCTGACAAAGTAACGAGACTGACTTTTTATGCGACCCGTGGCGACATTGGTGCCCCCTTCTTTGCTGAATGCGTAGTTCATCAGCTATAGGTAGCGCATTCGTCTCGATAAGGTTTGTGTTATAGTAGCCGCATGTTAGCCTACTTTCCAGAATGGAAACAGGCTTATAATTTCGTCTGTCTGCCCCCCCCCCTCCCAACCCCTATTATCTTTTGAACAAGTATACCGATTTTCATGAAACTCGGTGGAAATCTCTTGCTACATGGGCCGAGCTCCCGATGATAGTTTTTGTATCGAAGATTGAAGTCCCGGGTTCAATTCCAGGAACTATCCTTCCCATTTGATTTACATGGGAAATCTGATATCCATCGTGCAGGGTAATTTAATCTTGCACATTAAAATATCTTAGAATTGTAATATCGGAGCGGGATTTGTATGTACTATTCTCTGAGGAAATGAATGAAGATTCTAATTTTTATCGAAGAATTTTGCTTATCGATTGTATTTCTTCAAACTTCGCGTATATACTGGCGTTTTTTGCAGTTTTTATCGCTCATTAAGAGTGTTGCCATAGCAACAACTATCGTTGGACTGGGACTTGATATAGTCTAATTCTAGTGCATACAAGCGTTATTTTTACCGCACAAATACGCGTGATCAATTTAGTTATCCGTTCAAATGTATTTGTAATATTATATAATGCAAAATTATAAAATTTGGGAAAACAAAAAGCAACATATCCGCGATGATCTTAAAGCTATTAAAGGCAATATGAGTATTAAATAAATGATTAAATGGAAAGTAGGCATCAGAAGTCACGTTTGGATCATCTTGTTTTAATTTGTGTTTTGTTACTGTGGCGGGAAAATGACGAATACGTTTGAGGAAATTAACATTAAATTTGTAGTGAAATTAAATGCAAAGGATGTTAATTAAATGCTAAAAACAGGTTTATGGTGATGGTACAATGTTTAGATCACAAGTTTTTGAGTAGGCTAAGGGATTTGCAGAAGAAAGAGAAAACGTTTTGACGATTACTCTTGGTTTCTCTCGGGACAACAAATTAAAATTCAAATCAAAAGTCAAAACCATGCCGATAACTTTTTTTAATAAAAAGGATCGTGAATTAGGAATTAGTTACTCCAGGATAAACAGTTCTATCTTAAGGTTTTAGAACATTTACTAGAACACATTAGGCTCAAAAGATCGAATCTCTGGCCAGACGGATTTTGCATCATGACAATGTCTCTGTAGGTAAGTATATACTACGTTTAATGCCAGACAATTTCTGAAAAGTAAAGAAATTCCTGAACTGATACATCCACCCTATTCATCAGCTTTAACTCCATCATACAATATTTTTGTTGCCGAGATCATCATACAATATTTTTGTTGCCGAGATAGAAAACTAAAACAAGATGGCGTACTGAACATCCTCGCAGAAATTATATCCAGACGTTCCCAGTCATGTTAGAGACGCTGGTACTTGTGCATAAAGTCGTAAGAAGATCACAGTCACCGGTTATCGGTTATTAAATAAAAAAATCAACCGTTTAATCTTGTTAATTCATTGTTAGTCATTGTACTTAGTTTTTCGGTCGTAAAAATTATGCAAATGTCCAATTCCAAGAGGGTGTTTCAACAGCGGATAAAATAGTTAAAGGCGTTTTTCACAATTTATTCGGAAGCATCAACCCGGCGAAACCAAAGCAAAGATAAGGATCCATTTTGTGCTCCTTAATCACTTCATAAATAGTGCCATAAGGGATCGCCCGTTACGATATAAAGCTATAAAACGCCCAATCGCGTTCGATATTTGCCTCCTTTAATTGCACGGCGAGGTGACGCTCGCTCGTTTTATTTTTTCAACAATATTATTTCCACTCCCTTGGGACACGTTTCCCAGAAAAAATTCTCCTCGAAATTTCAAACCTATCCGTAGAATGTTATCGAGATGTTTTTTTGCGACTCCTTACCCTTAGGGGCCGAAAAAATTGGAGTCGTCATTTTCACGATCTCTCTCTCCCCTTTCCCTTCCTTCCTCTCTTCCTTCCACTCAGAGATATCTGAAACGTGGCTGCCACTGTTGTTCTCTCATGCTATCTTCTGTCTCTCTCTCTCCCTTAGGAACCTCAGTCTCACTCCTTCCGTCCCGATGAGATTCCCTGAGAGAGAGACAAGAGTGAGGAGAAACGCTCCTTCGTTACGATAGGAAATCAACTAATTCTCCCCTTTCTCTCTCCCTCCCTCTCTCTCTCTCACACTACTCCGATGAACTCTTCTCAATGGCGAATTTTCGATCGCGTCCTAATTTAGCGAAGTTAATGCGAGAAATATCCAGCGACTCTCAAGAATCTTGAGCGTTTTAAAAACAAATTATACATTTTCGATGCTATCTTTTTATCGAGATTAGTTATTTCTTGCTCGATTAAATGAAATTTTGGAAGGAGCATAATCTCATTGGAGAAAAAAGGTAGTATGTTAACTTATAACTGTTTAAAAAATAAGCCATAGTCGTAGGATTATGGTTATATATAAATCTGGTTTCAGATTAGTCTCGAACATGGCGCCACCATCAACCGTCCAGAAAACTCAGTGATGTGCATATCGTATGTTGTCACGAATCAATCATCAGAACCAGAGCGATTATTATGCCAGTATCTATGTCAAACAACGGTTTATTTTACACAGTCTTATGCTAAATTTAAGTATAATTGTTTCACGTTAAAATATTAAATGATAATTAATATACCGATCCTAATTGGATAAAAACAGGGTATTTAATTGTTTTTCTTTAATACTTCACTTTCCTTCTCTCCTCGAAATTAGCATATAAATTGATTTTATAAAAAATAAAATATGCTAGCAATTTTCGAACACACTCGATCTACGTATAAATTTTCGAATATAGTACATCGTTTTTATTTTAATAGAGATTGCAATTTTTTATATAAATGTTTTAAAGTTATATCATTTCTCGTCTCACAATCAATGTGCTTCCTCTATGAAAGTTGAAATGAAGAAACCTGCATAAGATGCGCCATTTAAAAGCAAAGGATCAAACGGAGACCATAAAAAGTAAACATTGAGGAGGGATATATTTTTCCAAATACGATAGTTATAAGGATCGCGAACGTGCTCCACACCTTCCTCCCTCCCACACTCCCCTCCTGTACACTTTCTATCTTACCCCGATCCTCTCCCCCCCTTCTCCGCCTGCCACCCACTTCAACCCTCCATCCACCCGACCAAGAGAGGATCTTCCCATAGCTACCGGTGTTCCCTCCCATTGGCCTCCCTCTTCCTTCCCTCACCTCCACCAACTCACTCCCTTTCTCACCCACCTCCTCTCCCTCTCTCCCTCACTTCCTGAGAAAGACAATGAGGACAAAGTTTCACTCCCTTGCACAAGAGAAGGAGATCCCCTTTTTCGTCATTATCTTTTCGCAAATCCCTCCTCGCCATATTGCGCCGCTGAGGGCGTGCTAGGAGGAGAGTGTATATCCTCCTACAACTCCTACCTCTTACTCCCTTGTCCCCCCTCTCCCTTCCCCTGCCAATTCATCTCTCCTCCCTCTCTCCTCTTCCTTCCTCTCATCCTCCTTTTCTCCCTTCCTCTCCCTCCGTCTTCCCTCCTCCCATGTCTTACCTCCCTCCACTCCATTATCCTCCCTCTTCTTCGCTCCTCCCTTCACTCCCCTGCCCCTATCTCCTCTCTCCTCTTTCCTTTCACCCTCTCTATTCTTCCTCCGTCTCATCCCAGAACCAAACCTACCTTTCCCTCGGCCCAAAGAGGTATCATCCAATCACTCCGCCCCCTCCCCCCGTTCCACCTCCATACTCCACTCTATGATGCTTCTATATCACGCCTAACTTCTACTTTCCACTGCTCTATCCCCACCCTCCTCCTTAACCCCCTTCTTCAGTACCCTCTCCCATTTTCTCTGGTTCTCAGAAGGCAACCCATGGAACACTTCTTACGGGACCCTACTTTCCCTTCTTCCTATTTCTACGTATTGGACGTAGGGAGGAAAAAATGCCTCCACACTATCTCTCTCTCCTCCCCTTTCCTCTCCTTCCCCCCACTTCTATCGATCACTACAAAATGGCGATGGCGATTATGATAATGACAATAAGGACTGGGGTGGAGACTCGGGGCGGCCCTCCTCGTAGGCCATCTCCCTCCCTCCCTCTTCTCTCTCTCTATCTCGCCTCCCACTCTCCTCCCGCCCCTTTTAAACCTACGGTCACGCCTCCGAAGGAAAAAAAGCCCCTGAATTTGAGAGAGTGCACTCGTACGCCATCTTCTTGGTAGCCGGTTGAAGAGGGAGGAGAAAGCAGCGGTCGAGGTGAAGAGAGAGAGAGGCTAAAAAAGGGGGGAGAAAGGAGTGTACTGCTTGCAGACGCGGGGGCGTATAGTGTGTGTGTGTGAGAGAGAGAGAAAAGGGGTGTCCACCCCCAAACCAACCGCCGCGTAATCTGTCCGCACTCAGCGAGATGCCCTTTTTACCCCCCTATCCCTCAATCTCTCCCCTCTTTCCACACCGCCATCTCGCGGCGGCCTCCTAATTCATTACTCTCTAACCTCTCTCTCTCGTTCTTTTCTCTCTAGAAGAGAGAGCCTTTAAGTCGGCGCCATTGCTGGTGCGCGGCGTGATCTGGAATAAGAGAGAGAACGAGGTAAAACGAGGAGAGGGAGTGGACGGGAGAGATTATGGTGAGGGTGGGGGGATGAAAGGAAGAGCTACGAGGGGGGGGGGTGGGGGGAGAAAGATTACGCTCCGTGGAACTGGAATGAGGAGCACGTATTGAGGGAAAAGAAACGAGGATGCATGAGGAAGGGGTGTATTCACGCGTGCGTGGTTAGGGGAGGAGGGAAGGGTTCATTTTATGAGTCACGGAACGCGCGGTGGCATTAAGAAGAGAGAGCCTTTGGTCGCGAACCGAATGCCGGTGCATTGTGCGTGTAAGGTTTGACCCGTGCCAGGAGATGGACGCGGGGGGGAGGGGGGAGAAGTGGGGGGTCTTTCTTTTTGAGCCTCCCCGTTCCACATCCGAGCGCGCTTAACCTTCCCCACCCCCTACCGTTTTCACCGCGGTCCATTCGGGATGTTCACACAGGCGTGTCCGGAGATTTTTATTCGGGCGAAAAATTCAGCTCTAAAAAGTCGTTAAAAAAGGTCCCCCGAAAATTCAATTGAGAGGGAGGGCGGCTGCGGCTACAGAATCGCCCGCGAGATTATGTGAATTTTCACATTCGTTTTCCCGCCTACCGGGTTTGTTATAAATACGAATGTTTTTTTTAATTTATAATCGCCGAGATAAGCGGAAAACTCACCTTTTTTACCTCCGCCCGTGCGAAAGTAAATGACGTGTTTTTAAAAGATAATTGCGAATGTACGAATTTCTTTCATGATCTGTGATCTTTTTTGGGCATTAACTCGTATTATTATCCAGAGCAAATAAATGAGACTCGCAAAATGATATGATGAGTAACCTTTGCAGAGTCTATTTGGATTTCGTATACAAATTAAACCAATGTTTCTTTTATTGAAAATTGGAACAGAAAATTTTAACTTAAAGTAACTTTTTTATTTATATTAAATATGAGCGTCGTTGAATTTGCATAAATTACCCAAAAGAGAATTTTCTATATGTGACGTTTGTATTATAAATTAAAATGTTAAAATTTCATAGGGGTATAATTTACTTAATTGTAGTTTATGTATCTATAACTTGATTGTTAATATGACATTTTTAGAATCTAATGGAGTTTCTCCTCAGAACATTTAGTAGTTCTGTTGGATATAAAATATTACGTGATGAAAAATCTCTCTGCTCCATTCGTTCCAAACTTCTTGTTAAATCTATATAAATGACAGTATATCATACTTATTTCGTATAATAGTGCTCTATTGCAAATATAATAAATATGAACTAAATTTGTAAATTTTACGTCACGACATTCATAAAACTCATTAGATGTGTACCCAACAAACATTTTCTATTTTTTCATTCAAAATCAACTTTTGTCTCATTTAATGATTTCCTAGTAAAAGCTCTCCTTGATGATTCTCATTTAGTCTATTATATTACCTACTCACTTTCATCGTGCTCGTCTAAATGTAGTCTGGTCAGGTGTTAACCAAATAGATTAAAAAATGCTATACCCTAATCACTGTATTTAAATATCCATAAATAAACATATTATTCATAGCATATTGAATAACTACGACAAAATGAATTAGATTGTTCGATGCATGTTATTATTTGGCCAAAGGATTTAAAATTCTCATACTTATTTCATTTATAATATTTTATAAGCTACACTTGAAACTTTTTCAAAGTTCTTTGCGAGCGAAGCGGTAGTAACGGAACGCCTGACGAGCACGTCTCGTCAGTCTGTCCATTGCGACTTTCATCTCCTAAATCGTTCAACTTAAGTACGAGTGATCCTTTTTCAAAATTTATCGCCCAATTGTGATTTTGAACTGCTTCTGTCAGTTACAACTCCCACTTTATATAAGCATTTAAATAAACTTATACTCGCATTTCGTTAAATGGCATCCCTCAAACAACAATTCAATGCCATATTTTCTCCCCCTGCAAGGTATAGATTACCATTTACTCGGATATTGTATATCATTTTCCACAACAACACCCGCGAAACCACATAATTACTACTCATAGTTTCGGGGAATAGAATTTGATTCAAAGCATAAAATCACATATTTTGCTTACATCGATCGGTGCGACAATTTCATCGGCAAACAGCAATTAAATATCATATTTTTCTCTCTCTCTTCCAAGCTCTTATATAATCTGTGAGGTATAGATTAAAAAATTTACTCGAATAGAGGACAACATTTACCACAGACAAGTCTGCAAGACTATATAATTACGGTTTATAGTTTTGGAGATAAAAAATTCAAGAACTGCCCAATCTTTCGATACCGTTTTATGCGCATTTCCCATAAAAACGCCTTAAAAATCTGTGTATTCCATTTATGGAGAATACTTTTCCATCTTGTTAATTGCCTGTTTAATCTCGGCCAGAATAAAATGCTTCTAATATTTAACGTGCCACATTTTTCCCTGGAAACGGATTGACACGAAAACAAGACAACTGTTTGAAATCGTTCAGTTCATTTCCTATTATAATTCGCGCTGAGAATTTATAAGGTCAAGTGACGTTTATTATCAAGGTTTACAACACTAAACTCACAATAATGAGTTTTCATAATAAAAATTTCTTAGAAGTAAAATATTTGCAAAAATTGGTTAGGTGACTAAAAACTTGTGTTAAAGTAACCGTAAGTAAATTCTATTGATTGATTGGATAGAAACAGATTGAGTCACAATAACCAACTTTGTGCTAGCTTTAAAACGTGCGTCTTATAAATCAAATTGAAAGGGCGCTTACAGCAAGTTTATACTGGCCTATATAAAACACCTTTTATCATGAAAAAACGAAATACCACTATTTAATATGCGATAACGTGATGAATAATTCCTATTTCTTGTTGTCTATGGGTTAAATATTATAGAATATTTATTGTGTCACGAATATTTTTCTTATTCAACCAATTTCTCATTTGGATAGCGTAATATCACTTATTATAAATACATGTAAAGTTTCATTATTTGCTAGAATTATCAAAATCGCTTTAATAGACAGTCCCGATTTCCCTATCGATTGGCCACATTCTTATTTTTTGGAAATTAAAATTAACGAAATTATATTCAGACTGAACGACATTTCCTTTACAGTTTAACATACAAGACTACCGAAAATACTGAATCCTGCATTGCAGCGATTTTTTCTAACTCGGTATCCGTTCACCCTACAGTAGACCGAAATGTGATGACTTAAATCGGCATAGACTAAAAAATTCATTTACTGACTTCTGTTGTGTGAAAAACTCATTTTTTTTGTTTCGGGATCATATGGCAAATCATGCAGAAAAAGTAATCATCAGAACAGATCAATAGTTATGAGCAGCATTTAGGACAGACTTATAAATTGACTATTATAAGTAATGCAGAAAACTGACACGATGAGGGAACAATTTCATATTACTCGTTATTTGGCGCTTCTCTATATTTCTAGTAACTGCATGACAGAAGAATTAACTTCTCTGAATAGACACTTTCCTTTAGATGTGTTCATCTTTGATCCAGAATTTTCTTTCTTTTGGGTAAATATTGTAAATATTTTAGTGGTTGGATCTATTTTCGTTGCAATAAAAACTCTGTATATTTCTTGAAATAAAATATAGGAATATTCAATATTAAAATTCACTTTAGTAAAATTTTTTAGTCCTACACCATCCAGTTTATCAATCCGATTTACTTGTAATCTCAAGAAATATTTTCGAAGTGAATCGTATATAGATATTGATATTGTAATGTATGCGCGTATCTAACGCCAATGCCAGCAGGAGGAAAGCCTGCAGGAGCATTCTTTTTACTATGCATTACTTATTAAAAGAAAATATTAAATACATAGTTGCTAAAATTAACTATTGTCGTACCGGGTACGCAGTATGAAGTGTTAGCAGTGCTACTCTCGCACTTTGTCTCCAACCTGCTTTCGACATCTCAACGTGCTGTATTATCTGCATAGCTTGCTGCCATATGAATTGAATGACATCACCAAAACAGTTAACTAGGTCGAAAAACCTCAGCATATCGTACAATGAGGAAGTTGCTTCATAAACGGATGCGAAATCCGCCAGAGCCGACCACGGCGATGTTTGGGTGAGTGACTGCCCAAACCAATACAAAATCAAAACAATACAAATCACAACCTTTGGAATCGATAGCCTGAAAAAGGACTCTCGTCCCCTGGGCGGCCGTAAACATATTGTTATGGACGGGAGTTTTTTCAGCCTAGCTCTTTTGTTGATTGCACGAAATTTGCCGACTAGGATGGAACCCAGTTCTTCAGTATTAGCGGGCAGGCGTCTAACCCACTCCACCGCGCTGAAAAAGGAAAATAGAAGTTGGAGTCATCTTTCTTCTATCAGTTCTGGTCGAAATTGAGAGGGTGGACGGTATTAAGGGGCAGTAACCGTGTTTTTTTCAGCTGAGAGTGACCGAGAGTTAGATCGTGCTACGGTTTTCTACATTTCATTTTAGTGCAATATGAACAAGTGCGAATGTTCCCTTCATCATTGCTGAGAAGGGAGAGGTTAGCAATAAATAATGCGCAATCGTTTCCATGCAATCGATAAAAAGGAAGAAAAACTCCGAAGAGATGGCCTTCGTGTCAATACAATGCGGGAAAGAATTCATTGAGTCGGTATGAAAATGAAACCGAATTTTCATTCTCCAGATGAGATTGGCTTCAATTTTTTACAGGTTGGGCCGCATCGAAAGTAGCAACTGCTTCGGCTTCTATATAAATAAACTATCTGCAAATTAACATATATGTAGAGAAGTGTGGCACGATGGTAAATTTAGCCTTGGACGAAAAAATACCTCGCAATCCTTCATTTTGAATGTTATAATAAGCCGCATGAAATGGCAATTTAAATCTTCATAATGTAATTATAGGGTACGGTGAAAACATTCATACCGCCTCAATTATTGCGAGAAACATCTTTGAAGCGGCATCCTGCAAAATTTATAATCAATTCATATCAGAACCAAGTTTAGTATTGCAGGGATAATTTGTTTGTACCCTTTTTGCAATCAAAATCAGGTCCCTCTACAATTCATTATATAAACAGGGTAGTGGAAGGTTTACAGCAGGAAAAAAAGGTCTTTCAAGTCAATGAATTTCGTGATTTAGAGTGCATGTTTCGTATTTTCTCACAAAGAATTCCTTTTCATTTGAAAAATAAAAGTCATATTTGATTGTGGTAAAATAAAATCAAAACAAGTCTTTCCTACGTTCTCAGTGTGATGAAGAATATGTACATGATCAAATGGAATTATTCGGTTTGGGAGATAAATTTCATTTGACGCTTATGCTGCGCTAGGTAGAAAACGCCCTGAAAACGTGCACTTATCCTAAAAATTATTTTCGCAGAATAAATAGCACGAATTTTTATAGACACCGCATTATCTCCTACTGCATTTACAATAATTATAAAGCATTTCTTCTAATCTCTCTATACAATTCAAAGAATCATTTTACTAATTAACCGGCTCCCAGTAAATATTTGCTCTCATAAATAATGATACCTAGTGAAATATGTTGTTTTAGTCATATTAAATAATTTTTTTTGTGAACCAGTTATTGTAATAGCTAAACTTACAAAATTATCAGTTTATAATTTCATATGTACTGTCATTGTCATGACCAAAATACAAAATTCGTCATAAAAAACATGAATTAAGGATAAACTACCAATTTCAGCTTTAGGCGTCGACTATATAACCAAAATTTTAAGATTTATTAAAAAAAGCGCTTTCAAAACCAATTCAAAACAGGCCGAATTCTTTCCGCAAAATCGCTTCCCGATCCCTTTAGAGTCGCGAATTACCTTTTCAGTAAAAATTATTTTTTATTCACGAGGATCCAATTATGCAAGGGTCGTGAACACGCTATCAGAGGGAAAACCAACCAAATTCGCGAAAAACCGCTTGCATAGCAAAGCGCCGCGGAAGGAGGAGAAGAGCAAACGTTGTTTTTGGGGGGTCAAAGGGAGAGACGAGATGCGAGGGAAGAGAGAGAGGATCCATTGCCCTCCTGGATGTATTTTGCGCATCAAAGAGAGGACGGGGGAAAGAGAGAGAGAGGAGGAAGGAAGAGGAGGGAGGTTTGGAAACATAAACGCCGCGTTCCCATCAGGATAAGTAATAGGGACTCCAGATGAGATCAAACGCTTTATACGGGTGGGCGGGGTTTCACCATTTCCCTTCTCCACTCAATCAATGCACCACAATTTCATTTCTCAGATATACGCGATATATACGGGGATCGAATTGATATTCGCGGATCAAGCGCTTACGACATTAGCGTGAGAGAGAGAGGGCGATGGAGGGAGAGACAGAGAGGGAGAGAATGGGAAAGGGCGGGCGAGGCTAAGGGAGAAAGAGGGGAGGGCAAACTCATATCTACCGTTATTGCTCCGTCAGAAAGCGTACTGGAGGAGGAGGAGGAGGAGGCAGGATGTGTAGGAGGTGGCTGAGGTTTCTAAGGAGGAGATCCCGGTCGACTTTTCACACAACAAACGGAGCCGACCCTCCCCCTCCCCTTCCTTTATCTTTATATCCACCCTCCCCTTCACCCCCTCCCTCTTCAATCTCCTCATCCTCTGACACATCCGCCGTCGATCCGATAGGCAAAACGCACTTTGCATTTCCCATGGAGCCGCCGTTTTCTAAGGAACATTATCTTTTCCCCAGATGAGATTCCATTTCCCGGAAAGACGTGGAGAAAGAGCGCGCGAAAGGGATGCGAAGGGTGAGAGGAGAGATAGAGGAGGAGAGGGGAAGAGGGAGGGGGTAAAAGGGAGAGATGGAGGGGGTAGGAGGGAAGGATATCGCATTCCTCAAATGCTCGTCATTGTTTATCCGAATGGCATTCTCGGAAAGTCGACCCACATCGCTCAAAATATCAGTGATCGAGAGAACATTTCTCATCCCCGAACACGCGGATACACACACAAAATATATTGAGACATACGACTGCTTAGAACACGTCCAGCCTAAATGAGAAAGGCGAACGAAGAGATGCAGAAAATTCGATCGCAATCATAGAAACAATTTACCGAGGATTTCCATTTTTTCAAATCCAACAAATTAGTATGCGGAGCTCTATCAGATTTTACATTATATTCTTATTTAAAGGCGTTATATTTTTATCGCTGACGCTATTACATAAAAAAAACTGATGGAAAAATGCTTATTTAAGCTCATTTACTTACAATTAACTCAACATTAGGTGCATCCATTATATGTTTGGAGAGATTATGTAATATGTTAATGCAACTAATTTACTTTCCTAAATAACTGAAAATATGAAACTTTTTTGCTTTGTAAAAATAGAAACTAGATTATAATGAAGAAATAGAATCAAAAAAGCATTGGATTCGGATATTTGGCTCACAATCAGATGCGGCGGCAATGCATAAAGTAGTTTGGCAAATAGGTTTTAGGTAATGGCCTAAAAAATTGGTGTAATTTGGATTCCAAAATACATTTTTGGTCTACTTCGGAAGAATTTCAAGTTCTCTTGGGAATAAAAGTAAACCTAGCGCTTTTTATTGCTTATCTTTTCACTTCGTCCGGCCGTGCGGAAAATTTTGTATCAACGATAACTTTTGGCTGGTGATAAATATGAATTCTTTTGATTTTGTGGTCCATCCGTTTTTCTCTTTGCCTTTTAGTAGGATTTTAAAAAACCTTGATGATTTATACGGGACTGTTATTATTGTGAAGTTTTGTTTTGTTTGCTTTGCCACAATAATAAAATCGAAGCGTAAATATGTTCAATTTACTTTCTAAAAGGAATAAAAATCATATTACAACTGCTTAACTGCAGCAAGGCATGTTTTAAATAACTTTTGATTGATTTTGGGTTTTATGTTTTGTTTTTAATGTTGAGTTTCTAATCAAAATACAGTGTTACATTATCATAACGCAGTTTGATCGCTATATCTCAAGTTTATTGAATTACACATATACCTTAATTTTTTGCATTGTGGAAAGATTAATAATAATTATTTATTTATGTTTATTTCAAGGAGGGAGAAGAAGTCGAAGATTCCGAAAATTTACGTGATCATTCTAAGAAAAGCGCTTTTGGAGTCTGATTTTGCTGTTCGTTTTTAACGTTTAGCCCGTAAGCAATCACATTCGGTAAATCATAAAAGATTAATCGAGATCAAACTGGCCCTTCCAGTCTTATTTACAATATTCCAATTTAACTCAACGTTGCGTTACAAATACTGCCATTTAAGTCCTTACAGAATTCCCAGGAAACACATACCAACCAATCAAAAAATAAAGCAACGATTTGTAGAAAACTCCTGTCTAACATTCCCTCGGGGCTTACATAATTTTCTCTATACAGAGAAGAAAATTTAGGGGTAAAACATAATAATAGTTAGAAAAGTAAGCACATTAAAATAAGAAAATAAAACCAATGAAGCATTTTATGCGAACTATATTCAGCACTTCTGTTACTAGTAGGAATAATTGGAACACGACAGAATTCGAAACAAAATGCAATTAATTTTAGCTCGAAAATTATTGCATTCGCGGCTTGAACCCTAGTGATCATCTAGAACAGGGGCGACCAACCTGCGACCCGCGAGCCGTATGCGGCCCGCTAAGCAATATCATGCGGCCCTCCGCCAGTTTTTCATAGTTTTCAAACTTTTTTGATTATTCTTTTGATTGACCTACCAAATATTATTTTTATGTAGAAAAATCTGCTTAATAGTCGAGCGTTGAATATGAACCCCTTGGTAAATATTTATCAACTCAAATATGCTGTTTTCAATGTGGTTTTAAAAATCTTTTATCAAAGGTATTTCTAAGATTGAATTCCATCAAAAAATTTAATATTGAATTGTTAACCCTAAAAACTTAGTTTTTAATTTGATTTTCACTCATATGGTGTTTAAGAATGTATAGGTGACTTCAGATTTAATTTTAGTCCACCGAAGCACTGGCTATTTCAAATGCGGCCCACCGAAGGATTCCCTGCCACCAATGCGACCCATCATGCATGAACGGTTGCCCATCTCATAATCTTGATTTCTCTGATAAACCAATATCAAGTTGCCATTCTCAATTAATTATTCAGAAAAGTTTTTTGTAATGAGCTTAAAAATTGCATGATTTTTTAAACGTCCTATAATTCATAATGTAGAAATGTTACTACTGCAATAAGTAAGAGATTAATGATTCCAATGCGTTAGTTCAAGTTATATGTGCTTCTGTTCTCAGGTTTAACCACGAGTCAACTTTTCGACGCAAGGTAAGTTTATACCGTACATCTTTATTCTTACAACGAATTTTCGCCCATTTTTGCATGATTTCTTATTTGGAAACTGTGAACATAATTAAAATCAATCATATCACGTCTAAAGCATGATATACGTAAACGCAAAATTAAAAAATGATGGAAAAATTTATGATCTTGCAATTAAATTAAATTTCCTTTTCTTTTGCAAAGTGTAGACGCAACGATTGGTTTCTCCTCTTTTCGGTTAAAATCAGTGACCTACCGGACACTCCCGCGCGGCGAAAAGGGGCCATGGCGAAAGAGAAGGTGCGGGTTTAGGGGGTTCGAGGCTCCTAGGTGACAGTGATTTGCAAGAACCCTAGGCGAGAGTAGTTAGCTGGGCCCACGACTCGCGAATTCTGAAAACGCGTGTTGTTTTATGGAGGAAAACAGGCTACCAAATTCTTAATCATTGATTTGCATATATATTTACAATAGAGGTCGATGTCGATTGTAGCTCAAAGTCTTTCGATGGGAACCCTCGGAAATAATTATTTTTTCAATGATACCCATCAGACTGGTATTAGCCTAATATCGTTTACATTAAACGTCTTCATCATTTAGAATATATGACCCCTTCTTTGTGTTTGGAATTGTATGCACTCAATCTATGCATTCCTTTCCCCTCTCGCACTAAGCTTCTTACTCTGTTAACAGTAAAATTCTCGAGGCGCGAGGCCTTATGTCAGTGGTTCCCAACCTTTCTGTAGCCGCGGCACCCTTTCAAAGATAAACAGAAATTCACGGCACCCCAGCCTTCAAGCAATGTTTTTATATTTTCACAAACGAGTATCACAACCTTTGGACATATCCATTTGTTGACATCACAACATAATCATTTTGTTAGAGATAAAATTAATGCCCTAGTTACCTGTAAACACATCCAAATCGTTGATTTATTTACAAAACTAATTTTTACTTGGCACTCCTAAAAAGCAGCTGTGGCGCCCACAGTGTGTCGCGGCACCCAGGTTGGGAACCACTGCCCTAGGCGGTCGCCTAGATCACCTGGCCCTATATCCGCCCCTGCCCAAGGTGCCATAAATTTTTTGTGAGGGCCTTATATTTTTTCCGAGACTTCAATTTTGTTTTGGCGAGGAGGCCTAAACATTTTCCAGTGCATCACTGGCTAAAACTATACCCTTCTTTATTCCTCCTTGTTTAACTTAAGTAGCCAACTTCATTGATGAGGCCCACGAGCCATGCCCACACATGAGTTATAGATATCAATCTCTTCATGCCGTAGTTGCGTTTCTGAAAACTTTTACTGTTTCAACAATTTTAAATTCACTGTTAATTGTGATAATTAAATTACAATACTGATCGCGACTTAAAGGTAATCTATTCACTAAAATGGCATTGTAACGCAAGCAAAGAAGTGCGACTCATATACAAGAGTCGTTTACCAGAGAGAACGAGACAAGTACATTGTTTTTCCATGGCGTCACTGCCGCAGCTGTCCAACTGTCCGCTCAGTCGTCTACGCACCCGTATAGAATATAGGCTGCTCTTTTGTATAACGTTCACCAAACATGGTTTTAACCAATGATTCAACTCAATGCATAAACTAAACTAAGGTTTCCGATTAGGAGGGATTTATGTACTCTTGAGTTCGCCAATCCCCCATGAAAAAGGGATAATTTTTATTTAGGCTCTTTCTCTAAGTCAATGGCAGGTATTAGTGACCATGATGCTGTTTATTTAGAAATGGACTGGGTTGTTACGAATGAAGAAGCAGAAAACTAAGGTATGGCGATATAGCAGAGGCGATAGAATTGGATTTCGACAATATTTAACGGAAAGTTTTCCAAAGTGGGCAAGTGAAGGGGGAAGCGTAGAAGAAATGTGGGTAGCGTTTAAGAAATTATTGTTGTTAGGAATACAGAAGTACGTGCCCGTAAAGTTTCTGAAGGTCAATCCTGATCCTGAGTATTATAACAAAACAATTAGAGTGCTGAAAAGAAAAGTAAGAAAATCGCATAAAATGAAACATTTAGGATATTTATATTCTAGTAAATATGTTAAATTAACGAAAGACTTGAACAAAGAAAAAAGAAGGGCGAAAGAAAAATATCTTATAAATATTTTAGATAAAAGTAACGGTAGTGAATTCTATAAATATCTTATAAGACGTAGGGAAAACAGAGAAATCAGCTACGATAAAAAATGCAAACGGTGACATAATCGTAGGAGACGAAGAGAAAGCAAATGAGTTCAATAGGTGGTATGCTAGCGTGTTTAGGAAAACCGAAAATGTCGAGACTTTAGTGCAGAGGGTTACAAAGAATAGAGCGTCGGAATCGAAGTTAAATAAATACACTGGATTGACGCAAGAGCCAAAACACATTAAGATTCGGGATGCGGAAATTAAAAAAAAAGTGGCGAGGTTAAAAGATCGCAAATCTAGGGGACCAGATGATATTGCGGGAGAGGCATTAAAGTTGGGTTCTAGGGAAATAGTACCGTTTCTGCGATTATTATTTACTGTCACGTTAAATAACGATAGTATACCGACGGACTGGAAGAAGGCGATAGTAATACCTATTTATAAGGGAGGGAACAAAACCAACGTTGAAAGTTACAGGCCTGTTAGTCTAACATCAGTAGTTTGCAAGCTGATGGAAAAAATAATAGCCGACTACTTGCGCAACTTTTGGGAAGTAAATAATTGGCTATGTAAAAATCAGCATGGGTTTAGAAAAGGCTACTCTTGTGATACTCAGTTACTAGGACTAGTTCAGGATATTGCAGACACAATTGATAAAGAGGAAGAGGTGCATGGAATTGTAATAGATTTTGCAATAGCATTTGATACTGTCTCTCATGACATTCTTCTAGCTAAATTATGTAAGTTAAGCATAGATAAGAGAGTGATCTCATGGGTTAAAAATTTCCTTATTGGTAGGGCTCAATGGGTTAGAATAGGTACAAGTTTGTCAGATTTTGTGAATATCACATCAGGGGTGCCCCAAGGAAGCGTTTTAGGTCCGTTACTATTTCTTATTTATGTTAACGACCTTCCGAATAACATTAATTCAAGGATTCGTCTATTTGTGGATGATTGTATTATATATAGGCAAATAAAAAGTGAGGAAGACCGGGAAATTTTACAGGAGGATATTGAAAAGATAGAAGCTTGGATTAGGATAAACAAAATGAGCGTAAATATTAACAAAAGCAAACACGTTACGTTCTCGAACAAAAGACTAATAAGTGAGCGCAGATACAACCTACACGGCGAAATGGTACCAAAATATGATTGCTGCAAGTATTTAGGCGTCCACGTAGCAAAAGATCTAGGATGGGATAGGTATATTGACAGTATTATAGGAAAAGCATATAAAAACCTACATTATGTTATGCGTAATCTTAAAGGAAGTAGTAGGGCTGCGAAGGAAAAGGCGTACAAAATTATAGTCAGACCAATATTAGAATACGCGACGAACGTATGGGATCCGAATGGGATTGGTCAAAAAAAGAAAATAGAGAAAGTCCAGAGGAAAGCTGCAAGATATGTGCTAGGTAGGTTTAAAAAGGAAGACAGCGTCACAGAAATGTTGAAAATTCTGGATTGGGAATCATTAGAAAATAGGAGACAAATTAACAGATTAGGGGGACTGTACCAGGCATACAGCAATAATGAAGCATGGGAAGACTTAAGAAGTAGAATGCAGGTGCCGAATTTTTTAGGGAAAAATAGCCATGAATTTAAAATTAAACTTAGGCCGCAGAAGACAAATACAGCAAAGTATTTGTTTCTAAACAGGGGAATCAGCGAGTGGAACAAGTTACCTGAAGTGCTCTTCAAGCCCTTACCTTAGGACGCGAAACATTTTAAACGTAGAGTTAGTTCATATATGCATGGTAAAAATAAGACCAACTGTGAGGAGGGATATTAGTAACATCAATATCTATGTAACTGTGCCTAAGTGCAGGAAAAGTAGGGGATTGCTTGGAAGGGTGAAGTACGGTGGGGACTTCGCGGGCCCCGTGACCGCTACGGTAGCCGAGAAGGCCTTTCATGAACCCACGAAAATCCGCACTCTAGGCACTGATTGTAATTAGTTTGAAATTGTATATTGTTAAATATTTTTTAATATATTTTAATTTTTTAAATATAATTTATGAGCACTTTATTTGTAAAATTGGAATTATAGAATTATGTATTATGTTTTTCTTGCCACCTGGCCGCCTGGCCAAATTGCAATGTTTTTTAAATAAATAAATAATAAGGGCTAATGTTAAAACGCTGGGACCACATTGAAAACTGACCGCTGCTCAGATCTCACAACCGTCATTAATTCGGATTAGCTGTTCTAAACTCTAGGGTTCGTCCCGAAACCGAGCTCAGGTATCTGTCCCCTCGCAGCAGGGGATCTCTAGCCGACCAAATCATTTATAAAAACATTTTAACTTTTTTATGTTGTTTATTTGGCTGGAAAGTAACTCAAGCATCGAATCCGGGTAAATGCGCTGATTAAAAGCGTCTTTTAAACGTAATTCTACTATAAATAATAAAATATTCACGCTCACATGTAATCTAGACGCCCAGGAATACCAACCTTTTAAGAGTTTTGGGGAAGTTTGTGCTGTAACCTACCAAACCAAAGACTACTACTCCTACAGAAAGACCGGAAACTTAATCGATGCCCAGGTTTTCACCTAAGGCGATACCTAGTGGTACCGGGAAAACTTGGAACTACGCATTCACAATGGCTCTCGCTATCGTGACGTCACCACGGCTCTCGCTGTCGTGACGTCAACACGGATGTCCCTCACCCCCTCCCGTTTTAATACGATAATCGTAACAAATGCTCAAAATTGATGGATAGAAGAATTGAACTAAAATGAAAATGTTGAATTGCATTTAATAAGTCAAATTTATTTGCGTATATCACACAGCGAGAGTACACAGTCATTATCAAACTACAAAAGTGTGGCATTTGTACATAAATATAACACACAAAAATGAATAATTGTAACCAACTTGAATAATTTTAATACCTTTAATGCCTCGAAACGTATTTAGGGAAACTCACGCGAATGACGGGAAACATCGAACTTAAACGTTAAGAACGAATTTGTGGATCAACCGAAAATCTACGTGAAACTGATTTTTCATTATTTTCGACGTTCTTCAGTGAAAATCTCGTGTTCGTTCGCAAATCTTAAGTAATTTTAATATGCAAAACATGAGAATGCTGCACCCTTTCTTGTGTCATTCAAAGGGAAGATATGCTTATATAAAAGTTAGAGAAAAAGCAAAAACAGAACAAGACAGACAGCTAAAAATAAGAAACTCAGTGCTGGGGAATAACAGAACCATTACATGTATTACTCTTTGCATTACACAGTAGTACACAGGCTACTAATAATAATATTTCGTTAAGGTCACAAATAATGACATGTAAGTCGTCATTCTAAATGCTAATTACATATTCCATATAATGAATTTTCACTTTACACAGACGCATTTTCACTTGAGGATCCAAGGGCCCTGGAACACAATTCTCTTTCTGTCCCACCTGTAAAGATGAAAATTAATTTCTAAAAATATCAATCATTAAGTCTAACAATTACATGCTAAACCTAAAGAAATTGATGCAGGAGGCAATGGGCATACTTCAAATGCTGCAGTAAATCTAACATAAGGCAAATGCACTTATGGCCACTTGTGGTTTATAAACAAGCTCTCTATGAAGATCATATTAACATTTGTAAAATGAAACATATATCACATTGCACAACAAAATGTCCAATTTGTTTGCTTTCTTATAATCTATTATAAGCACAGATGTATTTGCTGACGATCAGGTTTCACAGTTAGGCCATTTAAGATCTATATGTATTAATCAAATAAAAAGGAAAACTTTCGATATGGACATTTCAATTTCTAAATCGAAAAACAAATACTTTTAAATGCGTTCTGGAGAAAAGAGTTATCTTAACGTCAAGGAACACAAGAAAACGCATAATGATAAACAATAAATAAACAATTTCTGTAAACAATCCGAAATATTTCAAAATAAAACAATATAAAATAATCAAAATGAGACATCGCTATGGTATAGGTGCTTCTTTCATTCTATTACGAGCACAATTCTATTCCCAGATGTCTACGTTGCAGTTTCAAAGAACTAAGTATACTGTACGAATAACCACAAAAAGTTTTAAATAGAAATTTCAATTACTTTATCAAAAATTATGGCATATTTTGTGAAAAACAGACACTTACCATATTCAACCCCAGTGTTATGGATGGAACAGCTATCTGAAGCAAGCGACGCTTTACGTCTAAAAACGAGAAACACTTCCGCTCAAAATGCTTCTCGCACACAAAAACCGAGAGAATTTCCCTCCTTCCTACCTAGGAGATCTATCCAGTGCAGGTATCTGTTAAGAAAATATAAAAGCATTCTCACAAAACGCACATAACATTCACATAACACTTCGTAGAACTATTTTGTCAGAAATTTTATCAAAAATATATGCTATTTTTATGACTTACCTGGCTCTGTTGATTGGAGAGCAGAACAAATTCACTCCGTCACTTCTTAAACCACAGCCAGCCACTGCACATTTTCCTCGTCTTTAAAACATATGGCTATACGCATACGCCAGAATATCAGGATCGTATTCAAGCAGCAATGGAGGATTTCTATTATTAAAAATAGCGGAATTTGACTGCGAGACCATGTGAGACTGCGAGCTCTGGCGAGCTCCGCTCAAGGTTCGCCTGCGTCCCGCCGTGAATCTAGATCGCTGCGACCAGCTGCGACTGCAGCGCTTCTCAGTGAACCCAGACCCGTGCAAACTACGTTTTAAACATCTACATCTACATTATACCCTGCAAGTCACCTTTTTGGTGGATGGCAGGGGGTGCAGTGCACCAAGGGTCCATAGTTTTCCTACGTTATCTTTTCCTATTATGGTCTCTTATCGTCCTAGGGAAAAACGATCCTCTATATCGCTCCGTTCTACAGTCAACCTCGCGAATCTTATCCTCACTGTCCTGCCTTCCGAGATACGTCGGGCTTCTGATAAGTCGTCCTACCTCATTCGCTAGTCCCTCCGACATATATTTTTCCAGTAGTTTAAATCTAGCCTGCAGCCTACGTTCCTCTAACGATGTCCATTTCAGATTTTCTGATGTTACGCTTTGTTTACTATCGTAATTTCTCTTTACAAATCTAGGTACCCTGCGCTGAACCTTTTCTATCTCGTTAGTGAGTCCCTTTTCGTAGGGATCCCACACAGCTGAAGCATATTCGACCTGCGGTCGAACCAAGGATAAATAACATAATTATTTCACTTTTTCGGAGCTATTTTGAACTATTCTCCCTATAAAGACCAGCTTTTTGTTAGCGGCACCTATCAATCGGCGAATGTGTGTGTCCCACGAGAGATCACGATGGATCGTGACTCCGAGATATTTAATCGAGTCTAAAACTGGGATCTCTACTCCGTCCAACGAATAATTATTATCCAACGAGATACTCTTGGTTCTCCAAAAGTTGATGACGCAGCTTTTCTTTTGGTAGATCTCTAACTGCCATTCCCTACACCATGAAGAAACAGCTTCTAGGTCATTTTGGAGATACTGGTGGTCTTCCGGATTGCTTATTTCTCTATAGATGACGGTGTCGTCCGCGAAAAGTTTAATATTACCTCTGACTACTGAGCTGATATCGTTTATATAAATTAGAAATAATAACGGGCCAATTACACTACCCTGCGGAACGCCAGAGACAACCTCCACTAAGTTCGAAGATTTCCCATCTATAACAACCTTCTGCTTCCTATGATTTAAAAATTCACGGATCCAACTGACGATTTTAGAATTAACGCCTAAGGTTTCTAATTTCGTTATTAACTTCCTGTGAGGTACCTTATCAAAGGCTTTCCTAAAATCTAAGAAGATAGCATCGACCTGCGTATTCTTTTCTCCGCTTCTCAGTATACAATTAACAAAAAGACCGAGCTGAGTATCACATGACCTACCTTTCCTGAAGCCGTGTTGGCAATCATCTAACAATGAACTACTATCAATAAATCGCATTATGTTGCTAACGAGTATATGCTCTAGAATCTTACACGATATCGAAGTTTAAAAAATCGGCCTGTAATTTTCTGGGTTCTCCTTGTCGCCGCCCTTTTGAATTGGGGTAACGTGCGCTAACCTCCAGTCGCTAGGGACCTCTGCGCGAGAAATGGATTTCTCGAAGATTATCCGAAGAAAAGGTGCTATTTCTTCAGCTAATTCTTTTAAAACGCGAGCAGGAATTTCTTCGGGGCCAGAGGCTTTGTTAGGTCTGATGGAACTTAATTGCTTTGCAATTCCCACCTCAGAAAATACTATATCGTCCATCAGGCCCCCCCTTATTGAGGGTGCATAATGTACGCAATGGTCGCTGACGGCTGTGAATGCTTTTACAAAATGACATGGGTCTCTATTCTCCCATAAGTTTCATACCCCTGCTACCAAACCAACCCAACTTCCATATAATACACATTTTTCATGTTTTCAATACATTCCCGTCCTGGGCGTCAAGATTACATGTGAGCGTAAATATATTATTATTTATCGTAGAATTACGTTTAAAAGACGCTTTTAATCAGCGCATTCGCCCGGATTCAACGCTTGAGTTACTTTTTAAATAATTTAACAAAATAAAAAAGTAAAAATTTTATTGCAAATGATTTGGTCGGCTAAAGATCCCCTGCTGTGAGGGGGCTGGTACCTGAGCTCGATTTCGGAACGAATCCTCGAGTTTCGAACGGCTAATCCGAGTTAAATACGGTCGCGAGGTCTGAGCAGCGTTCAGTTTTCAATGTGGTCCCAGCGTTTAACACTAACTCGAATTAGTGAGAAAAGCTAACGAAGCATGTTTTCGAAAAAAGCCTTTATAATTTTTACAAAAATTTTATAAAAGTATTTTATAGAACATTGTATTATCAAAATCGGGAGTTGGTACGCCGCCGCTGGTGAGAGAGTAGTCTATGGTCTCGCCGTACATGAACGCCTATAGCAGAAGGTGAATGTTAATTATACTGATTTGGGATTGTTTATTTGCTTTAATTATCGCCAAAAATGACGCTTCGAAACCTTTCGCAGAATACGCGGGTGTTATATGTACTAACAAACTGGGTTGTCAACCAGGGGACGTCCGACCCCTCCCCCTAGCCTCGACCAAGTTCGCCTAAGCCCTTATGATTACAGCATTTGCAGATTATTGTATCGCGCATACGTAATGCAAGCGTCGCCTCGTGCCTGCTCAAGTCCCTTCGGTGATCATGGAAACCAATGATGTAACTTCGAAAAGTCACGTCGTTAAGTGCAAACTGTCCTAAATAGGCTTTGTAGAATTCGACGTTTATTTTTTAAATCGATGATTTGAATCGTCGTTTATTTTCCCGGGATATTTTCGAATATCGACTCTTAAATTAATACTTACATATAGGCTTGGCAGTTTATTTTTCTTAAAAATCGATCACTAAAATCGCTGTATATTTTTCCTAAAAATCGGCGACGAATATCGACGTTTGATACATTTAATTAGACTTTTTAGTTTTCGACGTTTATATTCCTAAAGTGATATCTAATATCGACGTTTATTTCAATATATTTTATCAATTTTTATCTCGGAAACTTATAAAATGAATTCCTTCTAATTAAATTTAACTAAATATGTATCAATAGAATGAGGCTTCTTGTATGGTGCTTTGTTTGTTGTAATCTATATTTTTGTGAATGTGTTATTGTTGACTTCGGCCACCAACATGGAACAGTTAATTTATTGCAATAAATCAAAAAGTTTATTCTACTAGTTAATTCGCGCACCTTACTCACAAAATTAGCGAGAAAAATAATGTGACGTAAATATACTGCACAACTTAATGTACGAATGAATATTTTGATGAAAAATATCCCATCTTGTTGAGATAAAAACGACTATGAATGCGGAAAGAAGCCCAGAGTGCGTATATAGGACGATCCCCCTTCGACAGCAATGCAAAAGAAACTAAGCTCGGAGGACACTCTCGGGTGGATTATATGAATTTGACGACAGGGTGCTTTTGAAAATGCCATGAGGTCTTCTGTACTCATTTTTAGTCCGGAGAAATCTTTCTTTTTGCCTCTTGGTAGAAGTCGGCAGATATTGACGCGCAGAAGACGCAATAGACGCCCCCCGACTTTTCGATAAATGTAGTCCCGAGTGCGTAGGAATTATCGGATCTGGCCGAGGGTAATGAATGAGCGCAATAAACCGACCATAATATTTTGTCCCTTACCTTTCGATCCCACGGCAGCTCAGTATGTGCCCTTAAGACAGTGACAATAACCCTAAAACTATTAAGCGATTTTCACTACCTTGGACTACCAAGGGGGAGCCTCAGAGGCCCACCATCTAAAAGACAATAAAAAGTCACAGTAATGTTTCAAACCTATTTTTATACATTTAAAAACATCATAGTAATACAGCTATACAATTTTAGTAATTTATTTGAAATTATATGCACATAAAGACAAATATTTACATTAGAACAATTCTTTTACATTCTTCCTCATTATGTTTTCAAGATCAGATTAATATTGCAGTAAGATTGTATTTACAGAAATAATAACAAATTGATTAGTAAAATGATTCAATCGGATTCATCTGACACAATAGTTTAAACAAATAGCACACTTCACACTGCTTTCCACACACATGGTGCCCTATACGTTAGGCTACCAGCGTGTCAAGGCATGCAGCCAATGGCTAAATACTTTGCAGAAAATTAAAATATTCATACATTGATGAGAAACTTCGGGTAATTATTTTACACAAGTCTCTGTACAATGTAATAAAATATTCAGACTTTTCCTATGTTCATAAAAGAGAAAAAAAAATAGTTTTGGGCCTCGGAGGCCCCCCCCTTGCTAGTTCTAGGGTTAAGCGACATAAGAAAGCAGATTCCGATATTGTGTGCCGTTTGACATGGAAAATACAGACCTCCGTTTTTTATGTTTGTCGGTAAAATATGACAAATTTGAGAGCGGAAAACAAAATTTGAAAATTAAGACGCATAAATTTTGTACAAAATATAGTGGAGAAAATTTACACTTATCGACGACAATTCATTTTCGTCGACTTTATAAGTTTTTAAAATTCGATTTTTATCGACATTTATCTATTTAAATCGAATACTACCAAGCCTAGTCATAAGTTATTAACGACGTAACTTTTAAAATACCTTAAGCAAAACGACGTTATACGAGGGAAACCTTTATATCATATTATTTTAATATAGTTAATGGTTTCAGGCGTCACTTGGTGGAATTTCTTCATAATGTAAAATAAAGAGACTTGTTGTAATTCTACATAAATTTATTTAAAACGACCTAGGTTTCGTTGAAATGCAATGACGATGTCGCAATGCAACGAAACATAGGAAGTTTTAAATAAATTTATATGGAATTACAACAAGTCTATCTATTTTACATTATATTATTTTAAGTCGAGATGTCTGTAAATGCGGTAAGATTCGATACTTCCAGTAGGTTTTTCGTTATGAATATAAAAACGACAATCTGATCAATTGATACGTGATCATTTAAGCAAATAATAAATTCTACTTCCATAATTATAAAGCCGTACACCTTGGGAGATTTGGAATTAAATTTCTGATTTAGTCCTAAATTTGTGGATTTAGAAAGAGTACACGATTAACAGAAAAATTTATGTGTAATTCCTACATGACTGAGTCGGATATGATATTTTCTTTTAAGACGACTAATCAGGGCCTCCACAGTTCTATGAACAGTAATGGAAGCATTCCAAACTTTTCTACGGCGAGTGATAATCGAATAAAAATTTGGTAAAAAAAACTGATGGACCTAATAGAACAAGTGAATGTTTTATGTAAAAACAAAAGAGCTCTTCAAAGAGTACAAATAAAGAAAAACTCGCTTATTTATGATTCGTAGAAACTTTGTGTTTGTCAACGTTTTGATAATTTGTAAATGATATAACACTTTTAATGGACCTGATTATTATAAAAAACGTAAGAATTCTAAGAAGAATATTACCTTAATTTCCGTCGTTAATTCCGAGGATATGTTAAAAATGTTATCTAAATTGGGAAATGGAAATTGTTTCAAATTGGATTCGATGAACTCGATGAAAATATTTAAGTTTAAAAATGATTTGAATCGAATATAAATTAAATACCGTGTAAACATAGATGAAGCATAAAGCATCCTATGATATTTTAATAGGGTAGCTTTGATATCAGTTTTTCCATGCTAATTTTCAAGTTAAAGAATTACATTTTTATCACATTAAATGTTAGCTTCATCGCCAGATACAAGATATTTAAATAAAATAAACACAAATCGTTTAAACAGCAATTCCGAAAGTTTTGTATATCATTAAATAATAAAAAATCTATCGAGTCCGTGCCACACCTTCTGGGGAAAAAACCATATAATATTTATTTGTATATAAAATGCTTACCCTATTCTATCATATAAGAAAGAGCCCGTCTATTTTAGTATACTATGATAATAATACTTTTTATGCCTTTGTTGTAATTTCTATAATTAAAGTAATACCCTTTACTTACTGTTTTAACCAATTTCGAAAATTACAACTCCACTACAGCTTTGAAGGAATTCTTTAAAGCTGTAATACTGAGGCTTACTGAAGATAACGATGTTGTGTGTTTTTTTTAACAATTCACTTTTCTGTTAGGAAAGTGGCTAATTTTACTGATAGCTGAAGAGGTTCTAGGATAAAAACGTTTATAAATCACTCGTTTTCATAATAAATAAATAATAAATATACATATTATCATGTATAACTATGTCTTATTTTTTTCAGAATTTTACCGCTAGATATTTTTCACATATATGTCTCTTAGAAATACAACTAATATAAAAATACAAATATGCAACGAAATGTATAACGAAATATACAAATACATAACGAAATCTAACGGGTAGCTCAAGTATGGGTAACGTATGTACTCCTACTAACATACACATTTTCTCTGTTTTGAAACTTACATAACTACGTTCATACATTCATGATCAAATAAACGTAAAAGAAGGTGCCTTCGAAGTTTTTGACTAAAACGCTGCTGAAATGCATTTTACGCGTAAAGCTAAGCGCCGTTGTTATAACCAGTGTTCATCTCATATATTGCCATTGTATTGACTTTTTCCTGGAGGTGAAGGTGCCACTGGGAAACTGAAGTTTTCAATTTATATAAAACTTGATAAAAATTTATTATTTTTTCATTTTAGCATCGCACTACAATACAAGGAATGCACATAATACCAATTTCTCTACATTTTGAGGTTTTTGGTAGTGTGCAGCTCTTTGCTTGTTTAGATCGGAAGCGAGTCTTCCAAACAACCAATAATTCACCACGTGGAGGTGGCTGCACGTCGTGATCCACCAGTGTGCGCACTGGAGACTGCCCAGTCCTACTACCCGACCTTTAAGGGCACGTTTATTGTTTCTTGAATGTCAAAGGTACGAATTGTGCCTTGTGCTCAAAATGAGGAATAACTTGTCTCGAGGTTATTCTTGATCTCACAAAACCATCTCTGGCCTCCTCCCCATACATTGCTACCGAGACTTCATTTACTAGACGAACGGCTCTCTCCACTGCCTGTGTATTATGGCATGGGAATCTTGGTACGGAAATGTCCACGACCATCTCGCCCTTAATCATGGAACGGATTCCCTCCACTGGGATATTCTTTGTCAGGGGCGGTTCACTGATGACACATTTTTGCCAGTAAATCATTTGAACATAATCATTAATGTCCAAGTTCAGATCAGGAATTTTGTACTGCCGCAGCTGGGTACTATTACTGGCACTTTCCTCTTTCCTTGTACGGAGAATTCACCGCAGAGCAAGTTGTCGTATGTGCGGATGGTGATCTGCGAGCATTGCGAGGAGTATGCCCTCTGGATGAGCAAAGTAGGCGTTTTTCTTAATAGTTTTGTTTACAACGTCTGAAATCTTCTGGAAGGTATCGTGTTAATTTGATTGGGGTCCAAAGATACGGGTACCCTAGTGACACAAAGGGTTTCCCTTGATCTTGAACCACATAACGGCATACACTGATTATGAAGGTACTAGAATCCGAAGATTATCATATGGGTCAGGACTAGCGACATAAATTCGTAAGACTCTGTTTGCTGTAGTTAACCTTCGTGAGTGTGATAATTTTTCCGAATTATGCTTCGCTAAGTGAGGTGGGCAATGGCCCGAAGCAACTGCTCTGCAAATGCGCAGCGGTTATCTTTGGTCTGTACTAAGGTTGCTGTCCACTATTAAAGGCAAATTCACATCCAATCTTTGGAAAGTGACAATAGGTAACCGCTTACATTCATCTAACTGCTTCCCGATTGGTCCTCCTTAGCTATATGGTCCCCTGGTCCCTCGATAGGGATCTACTGAAAAATAGTGGGGAGGTCAAATCATTAAATTAAAAACATTCAATTCCCGAAATTTTAAAAGTAAATTTTACAATTTCATGGTCCAGTGGTACCTCTAAATATTATCCGATCTCAAAAAAAAACTTTTTTACCTTACTCATGAACCCATATGGCACCTTTCCCCCACTAGTGTGTAGTAATCAAAAATAAAAATTTAAAAACGGCCTTTTTGGTCCACCCTACTATGCACCATTGAGTTTTTTCTCAATATTAGAGATGTTTCTCTTAGTGAATAAAATTAAACAAATATAAATTGAAGGGACAGTAATAAGTTCTAATTCCTTAAAAATTGGACTACAGTTGGAATAAAAGCTACTCCCCGTAATTTCACATACAAAATTTTTTTTAATTACGAATATTTCCTTTAAACTAGGAGATGAACCCCCAGAAAATGCTTCCATATTTTACAATGGAGTAGAAATGAGGAAAATAGAACATTTTTAAGACTTTAACACTAATACTACGCTTAAGAACAGAGGCGAGGTAAAAAGCAGAATATAGCTTTTTGGACAGGTGCTCGATGTGACAATTCCAATGAAGATGCGGATTAGTATGTGTACCAAGGAATCCAAATTCCATTGTAGTAACAAGGGTATATTGATTATGAATCTGAATATTGAAGGGTTGTCTGGAAAAGGAGAAGCACACAATCTGGGTTTTATTGCTATTCAGCTTAAGATCATTTAAATAACACCATTCAGTCTATTATTCTCTTTATTTAACATAAAATGTATAATGAGAAACATTATACTATTATTGAGCGCTCGATCAACAGTCTTACCTCAAATCCCGACTTAAATGTGTTTTTCCAATCGGCAAAATATTTTACAAAAAATAGAAAATAAATATTAATATTTAATCCCTCTTCAATTTTTAGTAACGATTGCTAATTTATGTGCAACTTTTTTAAACCATTATATATATAAATTGGAATTTACTAACCTGTAGCAAAAGACGGAGCCAAAAGCACGAGAGAGGAACGATCTTTCCTGGATAACTTTAAGAAAAAGACTGCGAAAAGATTGAGTTTTGCATAGGGAGAAAGGATGAAAGTGCATACAACGAGGTCATCTATAGGAAAAACCCTAGAAAGGATCTAGAAACATTAGTTTACGGAATACATTCCGCGGGGTTGATAAGTGGAAGGGGTAGAAAAAGACCACCGTAATTCCTTTCTTCCAAACCTAATTTAACAGGGGTCGAGGCATTCTCAGCAGGGCATATCCATGACCTTATCTGTATTGAAAAACTCGTGGAATATCCCACCATTCGGTCGGAAAGTATAATCTCAAAAACCTCAAAAGAGCTAAGAAACACGTGTTCTCAAAACTACCCTAGGGCCTTGCGGTTACCTGATTGTCCAGAAGAGAAGAGTGAGCTTTTCAAAAAGACGCATATTTGAGTGTAAGAAAATGCCCTTCTTTCAGTCCCACTGTTAATGCAAGCCCAGAAAGGGAAAAAAATCATAGGCATAAATAATACAGCGAAAAAAGTCGACAGAAACGACTTAAATGTTATAATTCAGAGTAGGTTTTTGGACGTTTAGTTTTCCATCTCTTTTAAATGGACTCCTATCGACAGTTATTCATTTTCGTCAATTTTGAGAATTTTAAAAATAGACTTTTTTCGATTTAAATCGAATCCTAACAAGCCTACTTATAACTATAGTTTTAAAAATTTAGAACTAGACAAATAGCATATGATTTGTTCACTACTTTTTTTTAACAAAGGAGTTCACGATAGTTCACTGCTACGATAGTTCAGGGGTAGAATATCCGCCCGGCAAGTGGAAGACCCGGGTTCAATTCCCGGTCATAGCAGACTTTTTTACTCTCTCCCCCCTTAACCCTGAAGCTTCTGAATTTGTCTCAACTACCTCACTCACCACCTGCCGCGACGCCTACAACTCAAATCCCATGAACCCAACACAGGTCCGACCCGTGACACGAATTTCCAGGTATCATATCGACACTCAATCTCTCCTTTCCAACGAACTTAAACCACATCCTCGCTCACTAAAAATTATCTATATCAACGCCCAAAGCATTCAGGCTCACTTGGACGAACTTCGTTTAATTTTATCTAAGACAAATATTCATATCATTGCCGTGGCTGAGACTTGGCTTAAACCTGAAACTGACTCCTCGCACGTAGAAATTCCTGGCTTCAAGCTTTTTCGAAATGACCGCTTAGGCAAAGGTGGTGGTGGTGTAGGAATTTACGCCAGAAATGACATTCAATGTAATATCCTCGCTCATAGTGAACCTAAGTACTCTAAACGTCCCGAATTCCTTCTACTTGACGCGCGAGTTAACTCCGTAAAAATCCTCATAGGAATCGTTTATCGACCACCTAAAATAGGACACCTCTCCGATATAGAAGAAACTCTATCCAAACACATTCAAGACTTTCAACATTTAATAATCACTGGTGATTTTAATGCTAATTTACTCGTACCCAACCATGAAAGTAACTTTCTCTTACAGTCTTTCGAGTCCCTAGGGCTAAGCGTCTTGCCACTCCAGCCAACGAATCATACGGCAACCTCCGCCACTTGGATTGATCTTGCGATTACGGCAAATCCCGAGAAAATAATTAAATACGGACAATTAGCAGCTCCCGGTATCTCTTCGCACGATATGATTTACATTGCTTACTCCCTACGTTGTCAAAAACTTAAGCAGAAATTCATAAAGGTTCGCGACTATAAATCTATTAATGAATCACTATTAACATCAGAGGCGGCGCTCCTACCCTGGCATTTAATCGAGCACCTAGAAGACATAGACGATAAAGTTCAGACTTTTAATTTATATATGTCTCAGCTACTTGAAAAGTTTGCCCCTCCCAGAATCATTCGGGTCTCTAAGCCACATGCTGCATGGCTAACTCCAGAAATAAAATCGATTATGTCCCGCCGTGACAGCATTTATCGTGATTTTAAGAAATCTAAGGATCCTGATTTACTATCGCGGTATAAATCATTGCGAAATAAAACAAAACAACTTATACGCAACGCTAAAATTAAATATGTACACGATTCAACCAACTCTGCACGAACACAGTCCTCGATATGGAAAAAATTACGGAACTTGGGTGTTGGTAAAAATAAAGATATGCAACTTCCACCAAACCTGTCCCTTGACGAGCTTAACGCTCATTTCACTAAACCTCCCACGACCATAGATGTAGGCCTAAAATCTGAAACTATTGAACGTATCCGTAGCCTCAAACCCAATCACACCTCAAATACAATCTTTGAATTTACACCACTCACACAACCACAGGTAGCTAAATCACTTCGTGCAATTAAGTCAACTGCAATAGGAGATGACGGCGTTTCTATAATACTAATAAATTAATTAATTCCTATCATTCTCCCCATTATCACTCATATCTTTAACTGGTCTATTCTTCAATCTAAATACCCTACTTCATGGAAATCAGCTCTTGTCCGTCCTATCCCCAAGAAAAACAATTCTCACGAAAACGCTGATTTCAGACCAATTAGTCTCTTGCCTGTTCTCTCCAAGGCGTTTGAAAGACTTGCACATGAGCAAATAACTCATTTCCTTTCAAAAAACAATCTCATTGACCCGTTCCAATCTGGTTTTCGTAAATCGCATAGCACAGCTACCGCACTATTGAAAGTAACGGACGACGTCCGCAAAGCAATGGATCAGAGAAAAATCACCATTCTAACACTATTGGATTTCAGTAAAGCCTTCGACTCCATCGACAAAGACATCCTACTATGCAAACTTGAACTTTTGCACTTCTCACTCGCTTCTCGAAACTGGTTTCGCTCATATCTAAATGGCCGCTCTCAAAAGGTTATTACTCATGATTTATCATCTCGTCCCTTAAATGTAAATAGAGGCGTTCCGCAAGGTTCTATTCTTGGCCCCCTGCTATTCTCTCTGTACATTAATGATATCTCAAATGCCCTCACTCACTGTAATTATCACCTATATGCTGACGATCTCCAAATCTACTATCACTCTCGCGTACCTGAATTTCCCGATGCTGTCGCTAAAATCAACTCTGATCTAGCTTCTCTCTCTCTTTGGAGCTCAAATAACTTTCTGAAGATCAACCCCGCAAAAAGTCAATCTATTATTATCGGTTACCCCAAACTATTGGCTTCCATAGATCATAGCGAATCTCCTCTTCTATCGCTTGAGGGGTCCACATTGCATTTTAAAAAATCAGTAGTCAACCTCGGTGTCATAGTAGATGAAACTCTATCTTGGGCTCCTAATACCAATAAAATCTGTAGTACCATCAATTCCTCCTTGCACTCTCTCAAAAAACTCAAAAACTTATTACCTAATTCCTTACGTAAACTCTTAGTGACCACACTCCTATTTCCTCACTTTGACTATTGTGATGTTGTTTATAATGATCTCTCCTGTGAATTGGCATTAAAACTTCAACGCACACAAAACTCCTGCATGAGATTCATCGGTGACCTTAAAAAGAGCGACCACATTAGCGAACATTACAATAATCTTTCATGGCTCAAACTTGACGCTCGAAGGAACTTACAT
This sequence comes from Tanypteryx hageni, assembly GCA_028673005.1. Lineage (NCBI taxonomy): Eukaryota > Metazoa > Arthropoda > Insecta > Odonata > Petaluridae > Tanypteryx > Tanypteryx hageni. The sequence goes on along the minus strand of CM054113.1, from coordinate 199,708,842 downwards.
ACCCTGATGCAAATGTACAAAATCCTTACTTATAACAAACCTGACTACCTCTCTTCCCTCTTCAATGAAATCAACACAGTACACAAGCGGGATACTAGAGGCAAGAATAACCTCCTTATTCCTCATCACAGGACGAATATCTACAATAAATCCTTTCAAGTCTCCGGTTGCCGACTCTGGAATAACTTAGATGAGAATTTTAAAACATCTCCCTCTTTAAACTCATTCAAACGCACCTGTGTCACTCACTTTCTTAAACAACAAAGTAATCCTTAATCATCTCTTTACACTCCCCATAAATTATCCTTACTCATGTTTTTTTTTGTATTGTCTTATATTATTTTCTATTTCTTAATATAATTTTGTATTGTTTTTATATACTTTGTGTATTGTTTATATGTATACATATGTATGTATGTGTGTGTGTGTATGTGTGTGTGTATGTATGCATATATATATATATATATATATATATATATATATATGTATATATATGTATATGTATGTGTATATATATATTCTTTCTTCTATTGTTTGTATTTTTTTGTTGTTTTTATTTTTTTTGCTATTGTTTTATATTATTTTATATTGTATTATATTATTTATGTATTTTATATCTTTTCCTGCTTTCTTATAATATGCATGCCCCAACAACATTCTTTATATTCATTCATTGTATATATTTCATGTATATTTCATCTCATTCTGCATACTTGTATATTTCTTGTTTACATTACGCTATTACCTTTACGTGTACTTTTTTATGACGGTATATAATTACGCTGTATATACGAACTCTCCCACTGTACATACTCCTTCCTATTTAATGTTGTAGTTTTGTATTACCAAATGTACACTATCTAGGGTTTTCGCAGGTTTTTCACACCCCCCTTCTTAGTGGGTGTTTTCCTGCGTGGGTTTTGCTAGGGAGGACATGTCTGTTTTTACCTAGATTTTCCCCACAAACACAAATCTGTATTCAATTTTATCTTTTTAATTTGTATGATTTAGGTACATAATGTTTATATAGTGTATTTTGTTATACCTTATTTTATTCTTTTTCTTGTATTTATCATATTGACGAAGGGTTAAATGTAAGAATGGACCTTCTGGTCTAAATTTCGCCCGAATAAAGACGATTATCTATCTATCTATCTATCTATCTATTTCAAGAAAAACGAGAAAGTTGTAACTTTGGCTTAGAAATTATTTTCCCGTGTTTTATAATTGTTATCAACAATCTTCGTGGCAACTTAAGTAAACAATATTTGCTGTAAATACCTAATTATTTTAATTTTCTTTAGTGCGCACGCAAAATTTGGTAAATGAAGGGAAATGGATGATATACGATGAAGAAATGAACGTAAATACGTCTATTTTCTTCACGTAGGTATACACAGCGTTTGTAAGTGAAAATAATTGGGTAATTTACGATTAAGGAATTAACGTAGATAAAGATAAAGATTATATTACTACTATTTGAGTGAAGTATGTTTTTAATAACTGTCGATTGTTTTATTAATTACAATTGATTACGAAATAAATCGGTGAAACAAAAATTCGATATTTCCTTGGAATTACTACTGGGATATCACATTTCAGTTCTTAGACGTTATACCAAGCCATAAATATTTATCTTTTTTGACATGATTGCATAAATCGAAAAGAACACCTCTGCCTCGCGTGTATGTACCTACGCATGAAGCGTGCATATTTCCTCTTGTTCTCGTCTTAAGTCATCGAATTCTGGGGGGAGCTGAATTCTCGCATCTAGTGCAGTATCCAGTCGATTGCGGTACTTATTTTTGGTGGCAGTGCATCTAAAAAATCCAGTCTCAGTACGCAGTTGAAAAAGGCAGAAATTTGGGGACCACAGCTTTGGATAAATTTTGATATTCATGGGTGAAACTATCCCGGAAGTTTATCAGCTAGATTTTGCTGTATCTTTGCTGTAATTCAAAATTCTGCTGCGATGTCAAAGAGACTATCATAAGCCGTCACAGAGATCCTTTCTGGTTTACTTACCAATAAAAACGTTTTTCGTCCCCAACAGATACCCTCGACAGGTGGGGAAAAATACTCCAAAAAAATCCAACTTAAATCACGCAGATGCTGGACAATGTCACTCTGGACATTGCAATCTAATTTGCACTTTGTCTCCTCTCTAAACTGCTAGGGAGTGGAAAAACCGTCAAAGTTCTTCACGCACTCGGCCCATAAATCGAGTTTTTGTAGTATCGAATCTTTTTTATATTATGCAGTAAAAATTGCAACACTTTTGCTTAGAAAATAATTGAAAGAACTCCTTAAGCCAAAAAACAAGGGTTAATGAATGAGCCCAATGCATTTCACCCACAATGTGGGCATCTTCAGGGGCAGCCTGACACGACAGCTGTTGACCTCTGGTCGCTGTCGTGTCAGGTTGCCCCTGAAGATGCCCACATTGTGAGTGAAATGCATTGGGCTCATTCATTAACCCTTGTTTTTTGGCTTAAGGAGTTCTTTCAATTATTAATTACAAGCCAAAGTCTTGAGCTATTTATGTACTTTTGCTTAGCATAGAGGTTCAATTTGAGATCTTTCTGCAGCAATGAAATTTTTGTAAGGAGACTACATAAATGAAAAGGACGTTCAATAAAAAATAGCGATTTCGATACTAAGTTCAAACATTCATACGCGACAGCCACCTCACTTCTGTGTACAGCAATAGAGTCATGTTCACAGTCACCCTTTCCTCGCAAAGGATATTAAATAATCTGGAATTAAGGCTCCTAGCTTTTATGAAATGTTAACCGCTTCGTCCGAAACGGATTTAAGTGATTTTGGCATTTATTTCTTAGCTAGTCCTTGCCAGGTGATAAGCCATAACACAATTAATGACATTGTGTCCACGCTAAACTCACACCAGCACTGCCTTTTATTCGACTGCAGTACATCGTTTGTTTCTGCTTTCTGTCTTAGATTTTGGGGACGGAAATCAACCATAGTTCTCCACAATTGGTATTCCGAGGCATGCTCGAAACTTAAAGAGTGCAGATTCTTTGCGAACTTTTAACAAAGAGCTAGAATAGAGAAATTTCAGTAAGTGGTGAATAACAAATGCTAATAAACTTCGCTTATACAAACCACTATTCTGAGCACTATAGGAAACCAATTCATAAAACGTTATTTGGACAGTAACTTTTCGCCAGTCTGTTTAGAGACATCTTAATACTTTATGGTCCCCTAAAATAGTATCCGCCAGATTACACTTGGAGAACCACTGGTCTAATATTGAAAGGATAAATAGAAAGCGCACAACGAAAAATATACGAACAACTATAATGCAATAGGCCCAGCAGTTCATGATGACTCTCCATTAAAATACTAAGCTTAATAACCTTAAGCGGATGATGAAATTTTTAACATTTACAGCAAAATAGGATATGATGCTGAAATTTGGAAATTAATTCATCCATTTTATGGATCGGTTGTGAAGTTGTACCGTAGCGATCGCATTTTATTCCGTAAAACTAATAAAACATTTACGCAAATTAATAGCAGTTTGTGTTCCTTTTAGAAACGAGAATGCATACCGCTCCCCTTAACAACATATCACATAAAACTTTATAAATTACGAAAATCCGGAAACCTTCGGGACAAACCCATAACGAACTTCAATGTTTTCCGAATTCCTTACTCCTTGGTATTCAAAAATTACACATATAGGCAATGTCTAAATTATTCACATTAATTTTTCTTCAGCTCGGTTATTCACATGCAATATGAGTAAAAAATAACAAAAGAAACCAACTTGTCACGTGTAAATACAGGTTTAGGAGCTACAATTACATGTACATACGTCAACGCTGGATTACTGGGGCGGTAGGAGAATTGGGAAAGATATATCAAATATTTTATTAACAAATAATGTCAATAGCTCTAAAAAATAAAACGGGAGCAAAAACTGGGCTATTTTGAGAGAAACAAAAATTTGTGTGTTGAGCATTCCTGAACAATTTTTTACGACCTCTCCATATGGCTTCACAATATATCTGTCTGTTAATTCCATTCATTTCTTGCTTACTAATAGAATATAGCTCCGATTCTAGACTAGATATAAAATATGATTTATACATAATATATTATGTTGAATTTCCGTCACGGTATACGGAGTTAAATGAGACTTGAGTAAGAAAAACGCTTATAACTCAAAAACTTTTTTCGATCAAATTTTCAGTAATTAATTGGCAATGCCATTTTTAAATTTTAAGCTACACAACGTCTACAAAAAGTCTTGGATTCGATTCCAGGAGCGTTTAGTTTCTCGATTTTACTAACACGGGTATGAGTATAGCATCTTAATCATTTGCAGATTAAAATAATTTAGATTCATCATAGGAGATTGGGACTTGAAATGACGATCGTTTAAAAGAACAAAATTACTTTCTCCTGGCATCGATTTTCTAATACCCGTCGAATCGACCTACAGATTAATTTTTAAGGCGAAAATCTGACGTATATTTACGTAAAACTCTTTCGTCGTTAAGGTGATTTTCGTTGTGGCCAGTTTCGTGCTATTACTTGTGATAAACTGGGATTATAAATTCGCCTCGCATCTTTCAACATATTCACGAAACTTCGACGACATTTTGTAGTTTAAACAATACAAAGGCGACGAAAATAAACAGATATAGAATCATTTATGGATATTGTTTTATTGAAGTCAAATGTATAAATTAACATTGCTAGATTTTGGAAAGTCTTTGACGGTATTTTTTTGCGAAAGTCGATTATGATTTTTATCTTTTAAAGGCAAAAAATAAAATTTACATTAATTAATTTTAATAAAATCACGTTTTGTGTGCATTTAAAGTAAAACATACAACTTAAATTCGAATAATTGAATGTTCCAGAAAGTAAAAATAGTTTTGGGCATAGGGAATTGTGTAGCATAATATTTAATGAATAAATCTTCATTAATATCTCTTTGTCACGCAGATTTTATCTTTCAAAAACTCTTTATACATTCTGGAACATTCAATTTATTTGAATTTTCTATTCGTTGTTTTCTTTTTAGTTGGTTTCATTATTTTTTATTTTAATTTAACAGTTAATTCACGCATATCCGTCATTGTTTTACGGGCAGTGTCACTAGTTTTGATAGAATTTCCTACGTAAGGGTAAATGTAAAATACCTTTGTTATAAAAAGGAATCGAATTGAAAATTATTAAGGGGCGGTAGAGAAATTTTTTCAAAGAAATCTGATCGATAAAAATATCACTTTGCCAAAGAATAGCCGATACCACTTGTACGCGCATACTCTCACTCCATTTCGATGTCTCCGAGACTTGAACACATTTATAAAAGTAAACATTTTTAAATTTTCAAAATTTTATTAAAAAATTGTACCATTTATAGAAGTTCAGCTGAGATGGGGGAAACGTGTGATAAGTAGAGTAAGTCAGACATAAGCTTTTTCCCCGATTACATGTAAGGATAAAGTTTGTTTCATTCTTTCTATCATGCTGTATTGTAAATTATTCTGAAATAGCATATAATATTTATGAATTAAAGCTCTTTTAATCCACAAAATTATTAACATAGATTATCCAACCTTACTTGAAGCGGAACTGGTTCGAATTAATTATTTTTTCTATCGCACAATAGAGGAGTCGAATATAAAATGAACTTGATGTACATAAATAAAATAAATATTTTATATTTTATTTAAAATAACAAACGTCTTTCCGTATCAATGAACTTATTCTTTGGTGTTTTACTAGAGGTTCAAGTATAACATTTGTTTACATATAACGATAATCAGTCTGTTGCTAGTCAATTTTATCTTAAAATATGAGCAATATATATATTGCAAGTCTAGAAAGAGATGATTAATTTTTTTAATTTTCATTGACTGTTAGATGGAAGTAATTTTACGCGTATTTTCATGCATTCAACGAGGATAAGTATTAGTGTTTCCCTAGAAAATCTAGTATAGTGGATTCAATTCTTCCTGTGATCGTAGTTCACCCATTAGAAGGTGAAATGTCGCGTTGAAGGTAGCTAGCTTCTGATGGGTGAACTGACTAGTATGCGAAAAGTCTGTAGGTGAAAAGGCACGGGGATAAATGTCTTTGGATGAAACGTCTTCCGGGTTAAACGTCTCTTGGGCGAAACGTCTCCTGGGTGAAACGTCTTTTGGTGAAACGTCCTTATACGATTTGCGCACCTTCACTCTCAAATATCTGCCACTCCAACGATCGTTGATTTTTAGAAGCTAATGTGTTTGATATCATTTACTGACGCTCCCGTCACGTTTATGTATTTTGTGCTATTTCTAACAAAATTAAATATGTTGGGCCCTTCAGCTTACTACATTGGTAGTGGAGTGCTTGCTGTTTATGTCTCAATTCTAGTTGAATATTCTTGGATAATTTAATTTTGTTTTCTTGCAGCAACATCTACCTACATAAGCATTATAAATATAATCAAATAGAAAAGGCCAAAGCTGGATTGGGGAAAAACTTCGTATTACAGCATTTAGTTTTTTTACAAAATTAATCCAAATTTTGGCGTGTTCGCTAAAAGCGTTTTTGCTTATACACGATTCTTAGAAACATTTTCTTATATATGAGGCGTGTATCATGCCGCAAGTCGGCCATGTTGAGTTGGGTATCAATCGTTCTATATAGGAATGGATTTAAATTTTCACAGTAAGACAAATAAATTTAATTCTTTTTCACTTACGAATATCCAAGTCCGGAGTTTGTACGTCGATTATATGTAACATATGTATTATAAATAGCTGCTTCTTACATAGGACATATGATGTAAAACCTAAGGTAGCTCTAGAAATGTTAAGACCTGAAATTTGGTAGGATGATAGATCATTTTCGATTCCAATGTTCCATTTATATACTCCATAAGAAAAGCACAAAAATTGTGCAGGACTTTATAAAATTGCATTTTTAAATGACTTAAAATTAAGATATAAACTCGGGACGGTCACCGTTCTATGGCTGAAATAATGAGGTTTAGCATTTTAAAAAATTGATTTCAAATCCATAATGAATCGGAATAGAAATTTTTTATTTAATTGAAAAAAGGACTTGTTCAACAATGAAAAAGATCAGGTGGTAACGAGTCCAATATTTTAAAATGGGTATTGGTAATCTGTATTGTAATAGCATCGAGTCAGTGTTTTTTAAAAGGAATTGATAGGCTCCATAATAATCCCATTGATTTCAACTAAAGGCCTATACTTATTATCACGTCATCAATTTAAAACACGATCCTATAAAATTAAAAAAACACAATTCCTTTTAATTATGGTGATTTATAATATATGTATATTATAATATCGCTAATTTTGTGCGTATAATGAGTATCAGTGGACTATATTATAATGCCATTGAACTACGACGTAAACTTATCATGATCTCATAACCCTAAAACACCTAAGTTTAGCAAAATGTGAAAAATATTTTAATGACGTGTTTCGCAGTTTTTTGAGAATTTTTTAACTTTTCAATTATTAAACGAAATGAAGAAGAGAAATGAAATATGGTTTTACGAAATTGCGGAGGCAGTAACGCCAGAAGTTATTAATAACAGCGAAATAATATATCACGATGACACTTATTTCGAGAATTTTTTATCCGAATACGTAATAAAAGGCACGGATGGTGACTCCATTATCCTAACGAACAAAATATCTTAACTTTCCTTAAACTTTAATATAACACAATCCAAAACAGGGCGATCTGAGCACCGAACCTTGAAATGCGAAAAATTGGACGCGAGCCGATCGCCATAGAGATTGTTAATTCAGAAAAATTGGACGCGAGCCGATCGCCATAGAGATTGTTAATTCAGAAAAATTGGACGCGAGCCGATCGCCATAGAGATTGTTAATTCAGAATAGGTGCCTTAATTTTGCAGAAAATGAGAAATATTCCGCGATAACTCTTGCAATTATTTATTATCAGATATATACATGGGTTTCGCGTGGCTCAAATGCTGCTGTCTTGGAGATCGCATTGATTTATTTACGAGTTTAGATCGTGTAAGGTGATTTTTTTAGTGCCTGCAGTATGCAAGCACCGGAAACTCGTATTATAAATCGCTGCTTCTTACATGGGACAAAGGTATAGGAAGGAAAGGATTATATAAAGCCTAAGGTACTTCTGGAAGGGCGTGATGATAGGTTACCGGATACAACTGACGGGAAAATTCCAAATATTTTTATTATTAGGGTAGCTATTCGACGCAATTTTTTTATTCCTACCCTCATAAGAAAGGTATGTAAAACAATACATGGCTTTGTAAAATTTTATTTTTAAATTACTTGAAATTGAGAAATCAATATTTCTATAGCTGAAAAAATGAAGTTTATTTTTCTTAGAAACAAAATTCAAATCCTTGCCTAGTTAGCGCAACAAATTGTTTCTACTCGAAAAAAGGGAATTTTGCCGGTTTTTAAGAACAAAATATTGACTACAAGAACTAGTTCAATCCTTTCAAATTTCAATTAATAATGTATATTATAATAGTAGCGATATAATGATTTTGAAATGGAAATTAACAGACTGGATCATAATCGCGTTGATTTCTACCCACGATCTGAGTATCTGATTACGCCATAATCCTAATACACGACATATCGTACACTTTTTTAAATCTCTCTTTTTAGTAAAAGGTATTTTATATTTCAAACGTTTATTAAATACATGTTACATTAGCTTGAAAATAAAAGCGAATCGAGCCATCAGTCGGAGTATTACCCCGTAAGGGGCATGGGCAAAGCTCGTATATTTTTAAATAATACTTCCGCATATTTGCTGGGTCGAATAGAGATTCAAAGCTGGAGTCGAGCCAGGGACGCTGAGAAGAAACGTTTTGCCTAGTTTATGTTTCATATCTTCCCATTTCAACATAAATTTGAAGGGTGTCGGATAGTTGAGGATTCGCAACCTTTCGCGCTCCAATATTTATGACTCTGTCGTTGCATTAATGAACGAAGGAACCTTTTAGTAGATAGAAGAGAAATGTACATATTTAATGATTTCCTGTTATTATAATCTTATTCTTATTTTTAAATGCCTGTAAAACAACATATCTAAGGAATATTTCTGATCAAAATGCAACGAACCCTTATTCCATTGTTTTAAGTGGGAAAATTATTTTCAGTGTGCGCTTTTTTGTATAGCGCAACAATTTCCTGGAACGCAACTCTCGCATAAATCCCGTGTTAACTATAATTCTGAAACCTTTCCCCATTATTGCTAGAGAGCATTTCAGCGATTCACTCGTGAGCATCGTTACTAGAAGAGAATTCGGTCAACGGACACGACACGTCGTTTTTCGAAGCAACACCATTCCCCTGGAGCGCTTTAATCAAGTCTCCAATTTAGAAAGGCCTGGTCATAGGTCATCTTAAAATAAATTTTTATTAAATGAGGACAGAGCCACTCTAATTAATGTCGAACCATATATCTACGTCTTAGAAAATTGTTTTAATGAGTCTGATAGATCAGATATACCGAAGATTACAGCTTGGCTGGCGAAACACGTGCTTAGATACCAAAACAGCAGAATCCAGAGATCATCAAACCTCAGACCTTGTGTGAAATATCGTGTACCTGGCGCGGAATATCCTCCCGTAAACCTTGGTGTAACTTTTACTTCACTCTCTCTCTCTCTCTCTCTCAATTTTTACGTTCATTTTTTACCTTTTGCAGCTATCCATTTCCCCTTTTCATTTCTAGGTATCACCAATTATGGCCAAGAAGGAAGGTTTTTGTATGATGCTAGATGTCAAAACTTAAGATAAAATTGCGCTGCAACAAAGAAGCAATTTTTTATCATTTATTAGTATGTAAAAATTGTCTTATTTCAAGGATATTATACAGGCGTTGCATCAAGATTTTAGACCGTCTTTCTTCTTAAATATAGCGCCAAGCACAACAAACAGCTTTTCTTTGCATTGTTTAAGCAAATTTTTTGAAGTTTCTTCTCGAAAATTTTTCTAATTTAAATCTATGACACGCGCACAAAAATATTTTAAGAAAAAATAGCCATATTTGATGGTACATCCACTGTTCAGAGTTGACGGCAATTTCCTTCAGTTTTACTTTTCCAATTAATGCACTGTTACATTGTGCGTTCGTATTTTGAAAATTAATAATTAAACTGCGCTATTAAAATCTATTGAAACACGAAGTCATAATATTCGATGTTTTACTAATAACATTCCGGATTTGGGGTTGTTTACATGGAGCTTAGATTTCCTCCGACAATGTATTTTTAATCAGAGGAGCACGACCTTATTTTATTTGGTGGCGAACATTCAAAATGCAATATTTAAGAGCATATATAGAATGTAACTTGCCTTGTGTATGTAACTCCGAATATACAGGACAAATTTTATATGAAACTGACTGCACAAGCATTTACTTATATGAACGGGTCTAAAATTTCAGCCAAGGTCTATACAAGAATCTATTTTTAAAATCCTGCATAACGACTTGTATTAAAGGATCTACGTATGATTGAGGGAATGGAGTAGATTTTAGAAGTGTAGTTCGATAAATTCCATTCTCAATAAGCGTCAAGTTGGTTTATTAAACAGTGGCCACACTATCGCGAGCGAACTATCTGAGTACGAACATTCGCTTTAGTGTGGACAGCAACGCGAACGAACGCATTCGTGAGGACGAGAACTTGATTGTTCGCTTGTGCTCGTTGTATCAATTCAGTTCTGAGTTTTCTCTTTCTTAATATGGAGTAGCCAAACCATGTAGTTACCCTATTTTAGAAGTAAAAAATGAATTGAATAAAGAATGAAGCATTATAACGCTGCACTCGAAATTACTAGGTTTTGGGTATTCACGCAAACCCACGAGCGCCCGAACAAAATAGTGAAGATCACAAACGGGTCGAATAGTAGCGAACGGGACAAAGGAGGGAATCTTACAAATATACCGGGTGGACGAACGTCACGAGCACGGGCGAATGTTTGTTCTCGCTCGTTCGCTGAAAGTGTGGACGCGGCTAGACTGAACAATGCGAGATTGATTATTTTCAACTATATAAAACTTGATTGTCGTAGCAAGTATCGTGATTATTGGAATGTGAGTCAGCGTACTATCTCTAAAATAATACACAAGTGTTGGTTGGTTGAAACGCTGTCGACTACGGGTTCAATGGCCTGGTGTAAGGTGACAGGTCGATCGACTGTGAGAAAAAGACAAAAGACGGAGAGATGGAGTCAAAGAAATCAACTTCTGGGGATTATTTCTATTTCTCATAAAGTAACACCTAAAAAATAGACTTCGATCTGCGGGCTTTTATTCTTTTCGTAATTTTTTACGAGTAATACAATAGTTTAATATAATGCGAATAACATTCAAATAGTTTACACTTTTTCCTTAACCTCACTTTCTTGTTGAATATAAAATATTTGCTAATTTAATAGCGAGGAAGTCACTTTTCTTCCAAAACCTTTGAAAATGACCAGCTATTCAGTGCACTATCTCTTACGTTAGATACCCATTGCGCGTAAGCAAGAGGGAATCAGCAGGTCTTTTAAATAAAATATTTTTTAAGCCGTTAATTTTATAGGAAGTCACCTTTCTTCCTAAACTTTTGAAACTGACCAGCTATTCATTGCATTACCTCTTATTGTTAGATACCCATTGCGCGTAGTCAAGAGGGAATCAGCACGTCGTTAAAAAAATATATACTTTTCTTATGGAACGTAAATAATTTTATCCAGATGCAACTCAGAAAGTAATCGTAATTGATTAGGACAATTTTTTGGGAAATAATACTTTCTGGAAGACAGCATAAAACAAAATGGCCGTAGGGGACATACGAAAACGCGATTCCCACACATCTCAGGGGTTTGCGGATTTCGCTTTCACTTGTCTGTTATAGCGAGTGATGACACCCATCATGTCACCCTTGAAACAGCAGCAGCGTGTAGCATGGCTCCGGAAGCTTTAGTTATGTTCTCTCGCAAAAACAACGTGTCACACAGTCGGTGAAAGGATATGGTAAGCGGAAATCACCTTTGGCGCTAATTGTAATTTCTGAGCCTTGCTTTTTTGCGCACTATTCCACGTAAAGTGAATAGTTTTTAAACTGAATTTATGCATTCATAAGAAATTGCTGAAATATGCTTTTTCCTTAGGCTCGCATGTTTGAGATTGGGGGAAAAGTTCAAAATTCATCAAGATAAGCTATTTAAGAGCTTCCAAATTGCATTATTAAAATTTTATTTTGTATTATTTATTTTCGAAGATTATTAGCTACTTCAAAGCTATTCATGCAATAAAACGTCATGGTGAATGAAGAAAACATGTTTCATTCATTGTGAAGCAACGCTGAGCAGGTATTATAGCGCCAAAATTCCATTTTAGCAGCACCTTATGGCAAGCACCTACTGAATCATGAGTGCTTCCGACTTTTCGTAATTTCGTAAAATAAAGAGAAAATATCAAACTTTTATACCGAAAATATGGATAAGATTTCCTATCTGCAGCCTTTTTCTTCATCGGATTTTCTTTTTCCTCAGTATTTTTTCCATGGAAATTTTTGTTGAAACTGTGATTTAAAAAGGGAGAAGGCGATTCGAGAATTATGCCTATAACTAAGGTATAGAGAGAACCTGAACATAATGAAACATTTACCGACCGTGAATAAAAAAACAAGTGCAAATGAGATCAAATCATCCACATTCAAAAGTAGCGAAAACATTGGGTGTACGAGAGTTCTCTTGTAAAAACAAGCGAGTTCATTATAAATATAACAAAACGCTACATCCAGTTATTTGTATTAAAAAATATTTTCCCAATAATCACAACATGGACAATTTAATAATATATTCCGAGAAAACAGTCATTCATACTGAATCGAAAGAAGAAAATTGCTGTATAACGAAAATAAATCCACGGAAAATTATTCCAATGTTAGTTTAAAAGCGCAAACATGGAAAAGTAAATCGTTAAACAAAATAGGAGCGTATATGTATAATAAGCCTGTTTAATGAACGTGATATGTAACTAAAACGATAAAATTGGCACAAATAATAGCTTTCCAAAAATGAAATTAATAATTAATCTCACTTAAATCCGCGATAGCGAGTATATGCATTTTCTTTAGACCCAACAATTACACGATATAAACTGTGTGAACTGTATTTTTAAACTTTAATAATAGCAAAGTTCATTTTGTGGACATTATGAATGTATTTTAAAATACGTTAGCAGAAGATACGAATTCGAGAGTTAAACCTTTGCACGTATAATATAATGAATTTTATTTTTATTGCTAGTAGAATCCGAAAAAAAGACGGAAACTTTAACATTTTAACAGTAAAAATTGTCGCATCATTTCCGAGTCCAGTGCATTTATGGAGAATTGTACACCATAACACGATTTTAAATTTAATAGCAACAAATAAGTTGATTTTCTATTGAGCCACTTTTTTGCCCCCTTAAGTTACGCAAAGTAAACACCCTCAAAACAATGCAAATAACTTTTACCATCTTTTAAGATTATCGCGTTGCTAGTTAAATTAAGAATTAGCTAAACTTTACATCTTAGACAAGTGGTTCCCAAACTTTTTCATCTAACTCAAAATTTGAAATCGCATTCGCTTCGCGACCCCACTCAGCACCCCAGCAAATCGCCGTAGATTTATTAGCATAATATTAAATAAAACATTTAGAAAAAAATCGTGCACATAATCGCTCAATTCCTTCCAATTTTATTTTTTTCCCTATAAAGTTCAATTTTTGAAATGGGTGCATGAAAAACAAAATGGGATCACCGAATCAAGGCATTCCTTCACTGAAAATTTAGGAAAGTTTTCAATTTTTTTTTAGAACAAAGAATGCTGCAAGCACTAATTTACATGAAATTAATAAAAATATAAACATCACTGTTTGCTCGGCTGATTGTTAAAGCAAGCCCCTCGTCTTTAGTGCCTGCCATGATGCTGTTGCACCTTAGCGAGCAGCTGATCCAATCTTGGTTTAATATTGATGGAGAGAGCGCAGCGCAGATCATGCTGAGAATCAAGTTTATTTCGTACCTCTCTTGGTGGTCTTTTACATTTATTCCTGCTAATATCGAAAATTTACAGTTTTTTACCTCGGGACTGGGGGGTCATCCGTGACCCATCATAAGGCCTTCGCGACCCAAGTGTATAGACTATTTTGATCGAGGCCATAAATAATTGATTCACTGTGTTAAATTTTGAAGATCTCCAACCGAGCTATTTGTTGAACAATTGATCTTTGTCTTTATTAGAGGTTGATACTAATAAGTTTTCTTCCATTTGAGTAAAATAGTCTGCTTAGTCAAGTTTAAAAATCAAAGATTTCTCATAGGTCAATTATTTGTGCTACATTATTGGAAACGGAGAAAAAACGAGAAAAAAAACATTTTTATACGAGAATAGAATTAAAACAAGCCTTTGAATTTTGATTATGGAAACAACAAATGATGTTATAACTGCAACCAGTCATATTACTGACATTTACACCAGCATTATTTCCGCTTGTGCATTTCCATATACGCACACTTACTACTCTTCTTACTTATGATATAATAACATATATATCTGGAGGATACTAATGTCCAGCCCTAACTACAAAAGCTAGATAGCTGAAAGTTTCAGCGTTTGTAAAGATAATGAGGAAATGTGACATGGGTTCGACTCCAGAAATTCCGAATATTGCGTTTTTCCCCATAAGAAAGGCATTGCGCCATTTTTGTAAATTAATTTCTGGCACTTGCCGATAAGCTCGAGAAATGAAATTTTGAGAGTTTCTAGATGGCCGGAATATCTATTAGGAATTGGTATAGTTTATTCTCACAGTGTCCTGGGATCGACTCCAGATGCCCCGAAAAATCTCCCGTATGTTAGCATAGGGAAAAGGTATTTCAATGTGTAGACCAATCTAAGACGAATATGGACTAATATTGTGCACGGTTATAGGATTTTGCTCACAGCCAACCAGAAAAATCGAAAATTTCAAAATTGTTAAATTTTAGGGGTTGTTTTTACGATATTTGTACATTAAAGCTAAA
This sequence comes from Tanypteryx hageni, assembly GCA_028673005.1. NCBI lineage: Eukaryota > Metazoa > Arthropoda > Insecta > Odonata > Petaluridae > Tanypteryx > Tanypteryx hageni. The sequence continues at coordinate 199,693,760 of CM054113.1, read as the reverse complement.
TAATTTTTATCTAGGAAACTATAAGCCGTAAGTACGAGCTTTTGCAAACATTATGTAGCAAGTTTGATACATAAAAAAGCAAAAATCTTGAAAATTTTCATAAAGGCGGCCGTTACAAATTCGCAAATATTTAAAAACAATTTTAAGGTCTATGTATTTCCGAATATCCTACGAAGCTGTCGTTTTTTAAAGGTAGATTTTGTAAAAAAAACGTAATAGGGATTATAGAAATTTTGATATTTTAATTTGTTAGTCTGTTAAAAGTTCTTAAAGTTTAAGCATATAGATAAATGTTTTGGTACTACGGGGCGAGATAGAAAGCTGAAATTTTTAAGATATTTAGAGCTTAGTTCAAATGCACAAGTAAACATTGGAATATCGCCATTAAATTGTTATTGCGATCGTTAAAACTTTTTTAAAATTTAAACAATTACATACATATTATTTCACTACTAGATGTGCTATAACTTTAAGATTCGGCATAAATGTGTGGCATTAGAACCTCACAATGGAAGAAGTATAATATTTTTAAAATTGCAAATTTTAGAGATTGTTTTACTCCAATATTGTACCATAAGTAAAGAACAAAAATCGGTGCAGAGGTGAAACGTTTTGATTAAAAAAATATTTCTAATAATGAAATATCTCTGAAAAATTAATGTTTTTTCAAGGTGAGATGAAATGCTTGCAGAATGCAAGCACCAACCACTTGTCTACTATACACCGGCTTCCGTTATGTTTATTATATAATTTACTCCGCATTTAAACTGTCTGATTTTGATTATCATATTTTTTACGTATTTTAATCGACGAATTTGGCTGAAAATAACATTTTAAATTTGTTTCCGAGATTTTGAAACAGTTTGTACGCACTCCTTCAAATTACACCGACTTAAATATTAAGTTTCTATAATTCATTATTTAAAACAATAAGACGGTGGTTATGAAAATTATGACATCAAGATATCATAACTACTATTTGCAAATCTAATCGTATTTTCATAGATAAAAACTTATGTAATGAGTTAAGGACTAATTTTATACTTGCAGTGCTTAAGGCAGTGATGAGCAAAATACGACCCACGGGCCACATCAGGCCCGCGAAAGCATTTTATCCGGCACGCAACGACATATAAGCAAACCGTGATACATAATACAGAAAATGTCAAATTTGTTGGTAAAAACTTGAAATCTATCAATTGATCTCCTCTCCTAATGAGACCCAACTAAGCACCCACAACTGTTAATGCAGACTGCCTAATAAAATGTATGCCCATTCCTGGCTTAGGCATTTGGATAAATCAGTTCGACCTTACATAACCAACATACTATGTTGAAATATCACAATGTTATTGAAAGTAGCTTATGACAATGTTATACGATACATTGCAATGCAGCACCTCACACTTCCTTTCCCGTAAAACAAAAAATGTATGGAATTATAATATAAAGACAATTTCGCCACAATATTGTGATAATTTTTATATCCTAAAAGGATACCGGAAGGCCTCATGTGAACCCTGAAACCAGCGAAGGTTTTACACAATACCCGATATTACGGAATATTTTTACAATTTTAATACAACTCATTCCGAAAGATCGGTAAGAGGTTTCTCTTCAAAACATCAACCTTAATATTGATAATAAGAATTGATAGTTTTTTGCAGAATTCGAGTACATATTTTCTTTTGTTGTTGGGAGGCAATTATGAATTTTATTGCATACATTTCTGGCGAAACCTAATGAATATTTTTTCTTTTTTTATTCTTAAAATAATGGCACCTCATGAAATGGGCATCAATGCTCTCGACAGCCAAATTTGATTTCGTCTTTTACTCGCCCGTACGTGCCAGGTTCCTGATTTGGCTCAAATATTTTAAAATTCAACTCTGTTTTTGAAACTGCAATTGGGTCGTGCAAACTTGCGCCGAAATATTGAATTGCATTTGTTTTATAATTTTTTAACGTAACCGTTATTCTTCTGGCGCCAAAATAACGAAGTGAAATATAATATCCATAAAAATTCTTATATCTGAAGTATAAAAATGTACCTATATAAAATGGCCGGGATATGCAATTTATCTGTAAACTTATAAACAGCAATACATTACAAATATTTAGATTTCATCTACCTTGGCTGAATTGTAAATGACGCCATGTTAAGATATTTATTGTACATTTCAACCGAATATTTACTGTCTCCTATTATTCTATTTTGTTTTCGCGATAATACAATCCAGCTTAGATGATGGCGCTTCATGAAAATTAGGTGTCTCTTTCAATATGTTAATAAGCGTGAGATTTGTTAACTAGGTTGATTTAAATTGAAAATCCAGCTTTACCATTCAAATCTTCCATTAATACCTTCTGCGCTTACTGAAAATTATATAACCACTCGACCAGATAGTATTAAATGTGCCCCAATTTTATCCTAACCGTTTTAAAGTATTTTAATAATTTATTGTTAACGTCATGCATAAGTGTATTTTTGCATGCAGTTATGGAATATACCAGCACATACTGACTTTTTCTGTAATATCTCTTATTTTATACAAAAAAGAACAACTTTTTCGAGTTATGAAGACGAAAAAAAGTTAATTGCTCCTCCACGCATTATGATATATCGTAGTGTGTATGTATCCATTTTGCTTTGCGTAATATTTAGGCATTTTGACACGTTTTCACTTGTTTAGAGAAAACAAATTCGTAAAAAGGTTTAGTGCAGGCATAGCAATAAAGTAAAACGTCTACAAGGAGATTTTTGACATTTATGTTGATGATAACTTGAAATATATATGATTCTGTGGACGGAATGCTTGATAATTTTCCAAAGTGAAAACTCCTTTCCTAGCCCTATATTGTTTTTACCGCAGAGTGAATGAATTTTAAAGTTTTTCAGATAAGTTTATCGAGTTGAGTTCATAATTTTTAATGATTCAACAATATATTGACGGCGAGATTTAAATTTTTTATTGACCAAAAGGATGGCTAAAAAAGAAATATAATTTACAGGGTAAAACAGCCGTGAACGTTTTCAAGTTTTGGTACTGTAATTATAAGTACTTTCCATCCGAGGCGTTTCTTATGTCTTCCTCTATCTTACAATTACTGGTTAACGCAGAAATCGCAATTAATTTTAGTTAGTTTATATACAAATAGCAAGCAAACCCGTCTATAACTGACGGAGAATATTTACGAAACGGCAAATGGTAGGTTTAACTGCGAGACCTCCTTACTCTTTGATTTTAAAAGCGCCTCTAATTTTGTTTTGGAATCGTTCTCACACAGTTTTTAAAATTAATAGATGCGAGATCGTTTAAAAAGGTGACGAGTTTATTTACTTTATTTGATCAATTTATTATTTTAATTTGAGTGTTTCTTAAAATGTATTTCTCTGTTTATAACATAACTAGAAGATGAGGAAAACATTGAAGAAGACAACTTAGGACCAAGTATTATGGAGAGCGAGGTAGAAAAAGCGATAGTGGAACTAAAGAAATGGAAAGCCACAGGCAGCGATGGAAAACCGACTGAGATACTTAAAGTCATGGGATCAGAAGGACTAAAAGCGATCACGAAATTAATTAATAAGATTTACGACACGGAAGAGTGATTTCCTAGAGGTAACAATAATCCCTCTAAAGATGAAGCCAAAGGCAATGCAGTGTAAATACTACAGAACGATATGCCTTCCGTCACATACTTCGAAGATCATCACAAAGATTCCTAATAAAAGGCTGGGGAAAAAGGCAAAATAAATGCTAGGGAAAAATCAAATCGGTTTCAGAAAAGGACGAGGAACTAGAGATGCTATAGGGGTAGTTATAATCACATAAAAAAGGGCAACAGATTACAGAGAAAATATCTGCGTGTTTCGTAGACTGGCCTTTGATAGAGTAAATTGGGTAATGTTGATGAAGATATTAATGGATATAGGTGTAGAATGGAAAGACTGGAGACTGATCAGGAATCTATATGTCAAACAAGCTGTAAAGGTCAGGTTGGAGAATGCGAACACCTGCGGAGTAAATATCGGTAGAGCAGTTATATCGCCGATTCTATTCAATACATATGGAGAAAGTGTAATGCAGAAAGCGTTAGAAGGCGCAGGAGATTTCAAACTGGAGGAAGGATTATAATAACAGTTAAAAATGTGGATGATCAAGTACTTCTAGCAAGAAAGGAATGGGAACTCCAGAAAATGATAGACTAGTAATAACAGGTAGAAAATACGGTATGGAAATAAATACAGAAAAATCCAAGGTCATTCGAATATCGGGCAAAGAAGAGAATCTGAACATAAGTATTGGAGGAAAGCCTTTAGAACAAGTTTCAGACTATAACTATCTTGGAAGCATCATAACAAGAGACCCAAAATGTACGGATGATATCAGCACTAGAATAGGAAAAGCAAAAGCGGCTTTCAGAAGAAAGAAACACCTACTGACGGGTAATATAAGGGAAGAAGTTCATAAAATGCTTTGTCTGGAGTATAGCTTTGTACGGTGCAGAAACATGGACGCTAAGGAAAAATGACATCAAATACTTGGAAAGCTATGAAATGTGGACTTGGAGGAGAATGCTGAAGATAAAATGGACACACAAAATGAAAAACGATGAAGTGCTACGAAGAGTAGGAGAGAAGCAAATTATTATACAGGCTATCAGAAAGAGGAAGGCAAACTGGGTTGGACATTACCTGAGGAGAGAGAGAGTATGATTAAAGACGTGTTATAAGGAAAACTAAATGGAGAAAGGGAAAGGGGTAGGAAAAGGTTTCAGCTGATAGACGATTTGAAAGAGAAAGAGATTTATCAAGATATGAATAGGACAACGGAAAATAGGAGTATATGGAGAAACAGGTTTAACCATGAATAATCACGGACTGTCTACGGACAGACTACCTATGATGATGATCATAAGCGTAAATAAATCGTTCTCCATGTGTTCCGAGTTCGTATCTTGATTCTAACTTATTTGAAATAATGATTTAATATATCTATCACTAATTCCAATGTGTTCCTTATGGTACATAAAGATGCGCCTAGACTTGAAAGAATAACCTCTTGATGAAAACTCTAAAACCTACTATTTTTTCTCGGCACTTTGAATTAGATATAACTAGGCATGGTAGGATTCGATTTAAATCGATAAATTTCGGTAAACATCGAATTTATAAAAATTTTACATTCAATGAAAATGAATTATTGTGGGTAAGTGTCGATTTCACCACTATTTTCTACGAAATTTATGCGTCAAGATTTTAAAATTTTATCCTCTCTCAAACCTAACATCTTTTACCACCAAACATCCAAAACGTTAGAGACAGTCTGTATTTGTCATGCCAAAAGGCCACACAACATTCGGAATTTGCTTTCTAATCTCGTAGTAATTCTCTATAAACAATATTTGTTGTGTAGAAACGACCATCTACACCTCCGATTCCAACAGTTTAGAAGAAGATAATAAGGGAAGTTAAAATGTAAGAATTAACATGAAAAAAACCTGAGCTGGCTGAGAATCACCATATGAAAAAATATGAGTGCAAACGGTTAAAGGCTGCTACTTTAAATACAAAGCAATACATATGAGCTTTATAGGTTATCTGAAATTATTTACGCTGCTATCTATCACGTTTGACGTTGCTACAACAATAATTTCTATGTTTCATAAAACTCGCGAAGCGAATAACGCAATTATTTCGTCTATTTGAATGCTTAATAGACGCTAATTCAATCGGAGGCAACAATGTCGGTCGCCTTGACAACACCCGGAAAGAGTACGAAAAAGTTATAAAATTTCGAAAAGAAATGCGTGTTTCTGACAAATTCTTCCGTGTAACATCTAAACATTGCAAAAATAACATATTTTATAGTTTTAGCAGTTAAATAAAACAAAAACGGGGAAATTTGGTCCATATTTATATATTTTAATGACTGAATGAAATAAACCTTACACCTTGAAAAATCCCGTGTAAACTTATGAGAAAATATAATCGTCTCCCGGAGTCGAATCCGGGACTTTTTCCGGGATGTTTGATTTTTTCTAGGGAACACCTCATGGGGGATTATCGATTGTGAAAGTTTCAGCTCTTAATTCTATTGCGAAATGCCCAAAACTACTGGGACAGACAGACAGATGGACGGACGGACAATCGAGAATTAGTATACAAGGATAAGTTAAATTTAATTAGAAGCAATTCAATTTATAACGCATTTCTAGATACAAATTTATTAAATGTATTGAAATAAACGTCAATATTAGATATCGCTTTTTAAGAAATATAAATTTCGTTGTTTGTGGGTATTTCTGGCTAATCAACCTCTTGGATTATTATAGTCAATATATAAACATTGAAAACCATAATGCCAAATTGAATGTGTAAAAATGAACGATGTACGTCATTGATATTTAGGAAAAATCAATGGTAGACGTCGCTTTTCAAGAAATATCAACTTCGAAAACTACCAAGCCTAGTAAAATGTATTAAAGTAAACGTCGGTATTGGTCGACGATTTTTAGGAAAAATTTAAACGTCGAAAATTACCAAGCCTATAATAGTAGTCATTTTAAGCGTCGATATTCGTCGAAAATTTCCCGGGAAAATAAACAAACGTCGATTTAAATCGTCTATTTTAAAAAAAAAATGCCGACTTCTACCAAGCCTAGATATAACTCTTAATACAGTTAAGTACTTGAAGAGTTCACGAAAAGCATACATGCACATGAAGGGATGGTTACATATATATATATATATATATATATATATATATATATATATATATATATATATAATCAGCTGAAACCTTTTCCTACCTATTTCCCTTTTTCCGTCTAGTTTTCCTTCTAACACGTTTTTAATCATACTCTCTCTCCTCCAATTTAGAAATCTCCTGTACCTTCTAACGCTTCTTGCACACACACACACACACACACATATATATATATATATATAGACTTAAGGAAATGAAATGGTAATGATGAGAGTGGCAACAAGGTGTTGAAGGAAGCCCAGCGGACACTTACCAAGTCGGAGGCCAAGTTGGCAGGCTGCTGGGGGCGTCGAAGAGACACGTTGAACACACGAACACAAAAATATATAATAATAATATATAATAATATTATATATATACATACATATCTTGTTTTCCTTTCCATCGATTTCAGAAGAGCTTGTGGTGAAATACATCCATTGTTACTTTTAAACGTTCTATACTCGCTAAAAAGCGGTTTGCAAAATTCTCTTCGAATTCCCTTTGATGAGAAATTCTTCAACGGAAAATGCATGATATGGATTTATTAGTACTCACATATATCATTGAAATATTATAGATTTATATTTAATATTTCCCTTCGTCATTATTTCAAAACCGATTAAAATTCTCCAACCTTGGAAATGCGGAGACTGCAACGGCCGATCCGTGAGCAATCGTTTAATTTTTTCCTTCTCGCTTCTATCACAATGAGCAATGGAAAATATGAGTAATTTTTTTTATTTGTCATTTGTTACCAGAATCTATATTTTTACTTCAATAATCATTCAAATGATATAGCATACATCGAAGTGGGTATAATAGCTGCCGTAGATACCGGACAAATATGCATCAATTTCCAAATGAAGTTGATATATCTCCATTTTATTGGAGCTATAGGTATAATTAATCAAATAGAGCTACCATGACTGTGTAACAGAATGAGTTAGATCTTATTGCAACGAAAATTCGAGTTTTTTTATAATCTTACACATAGTTTTTCTGTTCTGTCTGGTCGGTCTGTGTGAGACGCTTCGATTTTTTAAGGTGCAGCAAGGTTTATTTCCTTCATTCATTAAAATACGTAAATATGGACCGAATTTATCCGTTTTTCTTTATTCGACAGATAAAACTACAAAATATCCTATTCTTTCAATCCTTAGATTTTACACGGAATAATTTGACAGAAATACTCATATCTTTTCGAAATTTTATGACGTTTTCGTACTCTTTCCGGATGTTGTCAAGGCGACCCGCATTGCTGTCTCCGATTGAATTAGCAACTAGTAATCTTTCAAATAGACAAAAGAATTACGGTATTCGCTTCGCGGTTTTTATGAAGAATTGAATTTATTGCTGTAGCAACATCAAACTTAATAGATTGCAACGTTAATAATTGTAGATAATAATTATGTAATTATTCAGTAAACTGCGTGTGGACTGTGGGCATTTTAAATGATCGACCAAAAGAAAAAAATCGTTTATTTCAATGCTGGAATATTACCTTTTTTGTAAGGGAGAAGCAATTAAAATTGTACATGTAAATTATAAAAACAAAACAATTAAATTGAAAATGATGGAAGAAATTTTACATGCAATGTAGTTTATAAGGAAATTTAAAAACAATAAGAATGTTTACGGTGTTATTTATTGTTATTTTTGTTTAAAATTTGTTTACATAATATATGTAGGTGAATAGATTTGAAGAGGTACCTTTAAAATTAGCTATTTCATTGAATGAAAGATAAGCGAAATTACTTTTCCGTAAAACTTGATTTATTGGAATTCGATTTTGAGCCGAGATATTGTATTATTTTATACCTACTACTGTCAGATTTGATGGACAAATCGGCTAGTTATTATAATAAAAGCTTAGATGGTGGGGTTTATGTATAACGCTGACGTCATCAATGGCACTTTTTAACGCGTTTTTAACAAACTTCCCGATTAGGTGGAAGGTTGAAATTTCGCAGGAATGTTTGATTCAGATATAAAAATTAAATGACGGAAAAAATGGGGGGTGATTTATATTTTCAGTAAGATAAAACGTAAAAAGTGACTTTTTAAAGTGCAGGTTTTTATTCTTTTAGAAATTAAAATTAGAAAGAATTTACGTAGGCACTTCGAATTTAAAATGATTTAGGAAAATTAATGAAGTTTCTTGTTCTATTCATCTTCATCCGCCTACCGTTCGAAATCTCTCATGTTTAACATTTAAATCACATATTTTCTGAAAATGTCGGCTTTTAAACGGGATGTTGCCTTGCCGACCACGTCTTTGTTAAACTTTGAGAATCAATTGTTGTCTCAATCCGTATACGTGTAATATATAGGAATGCATAGATTTCCTTAAATTATCGTAGGATTTTTCGCGAAAATACGTAATCGTAATGGAACTGGGACTTAGTTTGGATTCTTTTGCTTATCTAAACGTCTATATAGATGTAGATTAAGAGAGTGAGGGATGTCGGGAGGGAGATAGGAAGGAATGGATATAGAATGGAAGGTACATAGAGAGTAAGGGAGGTATAGAATTAGAAAAGGATGGGAGGAAAGAGATAAAGAGGGAGACGGAGAAGAAGAGGGAGGAGCTATGGATTGGGACAGGAGGGAATGAGAGAGGGGGGAGGTGGGAGAAAAGAGGCAGAGAGAGAGGGAGAAAGAGGGAGGGAGAGAGGGAAGGAGAAGGAGGGAGAGAGGGAAGGAGAGGGACGGAGAGAGGGACGGCGAGAGAGAGGGAGGGAATATTATTATTTATCCGTCATATGACGGGCAATACACTAGTATACATATATCAGCGTATCTTTTGTCTTATATTCCCTCCTGATTTCTTTTGTAGCTGGTGTAATTTTATTGAGCTATGGTTGCAAAATATTATCACTCCTAAAATTTGCTACGCGGAAAACCTATTGCGTTAGGTCACAAACATATTTTATGTTAAAGGCAAGATTTTCTCGCAGACAAAAGATACGCGATATAGAAAGAGTAGAGCCTTTTTCGAACTAATAATTTTGGTTTTGAGTAGGGAAACTAACAAATTATCATGTATTCACGTACATCAAACATTTCTGAAAAGATATTCTTGTTTTTGTGGATGAAAAAGATCTATCCGATGTATAATGCCAAATCATCGAATGAAGAATTTCGTAACATGGATTTTTAAATATTTGTCGTGTAATTTTATTTTACTGGTAACAGAGCGCACCTTGTACAATTTTTTTATACTTGCATTATTATATGATAAATATATTCATCAAAACGGAAGTAATTAATTCACCAGATAATTTGCGAAAGATGACATATGCAATTCATGATAAGGTAGTAATACGAAAGCAATGAGGAAAAAATGCAGCATTAAACAAACAAGACTGGTCATAAAAGGCGCATCAACTAACTTTTTTGTCATTTACGATTTTACGTGATAAAAAAGTTGAGAGACTAAATGACAGTTTTAGAGCAAATATTAAAAAAATATATATTTCAAGCCATCAGTCAAACTCGATTTATGAGTCGGGAAATATTTTTATACTCATTTCAAACGATGGAAACCGTTATACAAGGACCCAGGAGACAAAGTTAAAGAGGCGCGAGAAATAAATTACACTAACTCAAACACGACATTTCTGCGCCGTTTCACAAAAGAGAGAAAGGACGAAAGAACGTAAACTCCGCAGAGAAAAACTCGATAACTAAAACGCCAACTCGGTGGCTGCGGTTTTTCAAAAACCTATTTTGCGGAACTTCAGTAGTTCAGAGAAGGAACGGTAATGATTCCATGGAAATAATTCTGTATCGTCGGAGATATTTTGCCCTTCGACTCTCACGTTTCGCTCGGGTTGCCAACGGTAAAAAAAAAGAACCAGCTCTTGCTCCGCTGAACGAAATCAAAGAGCAAAAGCGGTGGATACAATTTTGGATCAATAGTCTGAAATTGAAAAATCGAGCCGTGAAACCTTTCCGCGCTCTCTTTTTGGCGATTTTTTTTAAATGAGGCAGCCCTCTGAACGTGACGGAAATAAATGAGGAATAATAGGTCACGGAGCTATAGGTGCGTGAACAATATCATAAAGGTAAAATATTTTGAGATAATATTAGAAGAATAGTAAGTTCCACCTTCCTCTCGCCAAAATGTTTAATGAATCGTTTATCTCTTATTGGAATCGCGTATGAGGAACAACTAAGATGTTCGGGAAAAGATCTTTACTTCCACGACAAAATTTTTAAGATTTGAGTATTTCCGTATTTTTTGAGCGACAATTGACATCATTGTCCTACATGCGATTCGCGGTTTTTTCTTTTTTATTTCATTTTTATCCTATTTTCATCGACTCAGTCCGCACTACGCAAAATTTCATTTTAATTTTAACTCTGAAATTATAAACGAACTACACGTGTTTTCCACATCTGAATTTGCAGCGGTTTTACTGCATATCTCGAAGGATAAATTCAAAGTCGGATTGCATTTTTAAAAATTCACATCGAATGATAAATGCAGCTTTATTACATTGAGAAATCTATAGCTATTCAAAACTTTTGTTACTTAAGACCAGTGGTCTTCAAACTTTGAGAGGTTGCGGAGCCCTTTTGGCGACCATCTTAAACTAAGACTCTACACCAACCAAATTAACTTTGCCATGAATATGTTCTGTACACAGGATAAGTAAATGTCTGTTTTAACAATATTATCATCTTTTATATTATATTATGATTTCATTATTTGTTTTTGATATTATTTCTTTAATCCGTGAATAAATTTGCGGATTCCCATGGGCTCCGCGGAGCACAGTTTGAAGAACACTGCTTTAGACGTTACTATGGCACTATTTTGTGTAAAACATACGGAATAAAAAAATATCAATTTCATTTTATTTATACCTTTATTTTTGGTACTCGCGCAAAAGTTGGAAAGGCGTAATAATTTTTCTTAAGAGTTTTCCAACATCAGCCTATACCATTTAATTTGGCGTGCCTCCCATAATGTTTACCCGTAATGTTCATTACTGAAATGAAATTATCTAAGATATGAATATTTTCGGGCTATATCCTCTTTTATATTCACTTCTGCCGTTGGTGTCATTAATACAAGATGGCACGATCGGCTGATTTGACATGTAGATTGTCGCACCCGAATATGAAAAGCAATAAGGAGTTTTCCCCGACGCATGTTAATATCTACTCTGCGAAAAAACCGACTAGGAAAAAACGCAGATATGAGTATAAATACGGCCGTAAAAATGTACGTGCATATGCGTATACGTTAATGTGCGCACACACACACACACACTCGTATGAGAGTTGAGCGCGCGTGCATTTTTATGGACATCCACAATCCGAAAAAAGCACGTCTTGATTTTAAATAAAAACCAAGCCAAAAAACGTCGTGCTTGCGCGTTATGAAAACCTCCATTTTTTCAACATACCAATTTCCAAAGCATCTGCTGCAATGAGGGATGGCGGGATGGAGAGAGAAGTTGAGTGGTTTGGCAAAGAAGCGAGAGAGAAAAAATGAAAAACGGATGCCTGAGGGAATGCGAGAGGAATAACATGAGAGAGAGAAATGAGAGAGTGTGAGAAATGGAGAAAGCCAGAAAAGGAGAAAGTGGATGAGAAGAAATATTTTTTCAGAGCTTTCTCCACCTCTTCCGCTCACTTCTGTTTGTCCTCGTTTCTTTCTCCCCACCCTCTACCTCTTTTTCTTCGTCTATTAGGGACCGCGATCTGAATTTCACTCAGGATCCGCAAACAATATCCCAATACAGTATTTCCTTGCGCGACGAGGAGATTACATTCTTGGGATAGGCCGCGTTGGGCAAAATCGCGTCTTGCGAACTTGATAACTTGCAAAAAAATTACGTGCTGGCATAGACTATGAACTTTCTCATGCCACGTACGTTAAAAGGTGCGCGCTTTATTTAGGACCGCTTGTAAAGAAATTGTATGCGTGTTGGATAAATAGGTGTCACATTCATAAGACAATTTTACGATCGGACAATGGATTACCGTACGATCGTCTGCCTTGCACACCTGCAGGGTGCGCCCACAGATACGGGGACGAGTTCCCATTGAAAGTCAAGCATATCCTTCCACGTTCCTCAGACTCGTGGCGCAATAACTCGCCAAGTCCTCCCTCGAGAATAAGTTTCTCTCCTGGCATTCCGCGACGCGATTAATGTATCTGATACGAGCGAGAACGTATCGCCCGCTTTTCCAAGGCCCGATCGAGGAGGAATGCAAAATAATCCACCATCGTCACTTCCACCTTCCTCCGACCTTCCCGCAAATTGAATCCCGTCCAGAAACGCGGGATTCACCACTTTTTCTATAAACCCATTTACGCTTCGTTTGTCATTTTCAATACGCCCGCGCCCTCTCCATCTCTAAGAGAAAGAGATCACGCCTGATCTTAACGAATGGCGATTCAGGGTACCCCGGCTGCCAGGAGACATTTGATGAGGCCCTCGGAGGATTTCCTTGCCCGAGGGTCCACTCCTTCGAGTTTCGACCATTCTTTTCTCTCATCTCGCTTGGGGAATAACACAAAATAATTAAGAGGGCGAAGGATCAGGGCGAGGGGAGGGAGGAATGCGGAGGAAAAGAACTGTTAGGAGTGAGGAGGGGATAAAAAGAGGAGGTGTAGGAGGAGGTCACGGATTATGGGAGTAGCGGTGGCCATGTTGCAGTTTTCCCGCCTACCCGCGCCTTCGTCACTGCCCTCTAGGCAGAGACAAAGAGATCCAAATTCGTGGTCCGCTTGTTCCGAGACCTCCGGTTGGTCCGAAGACGCGAAAGAGTGAGTGAGAGAGAGAAATACAGATGCAAAGAAGGCGCTTGTTTTTGCACGGTTCTGCGCGGATTTGCGTCCCATCGAGGGCAGATGATAGGAGGAGAAGGGGAGAAAGAGGGGGTAGAGGAAAAAGAGGGGAGGAAAGAAATAAGGGAATGAAATGGGAGGAGAAAGGAGTTTTGGTATGAGTTACACAGAGGGACATCCTAGCCTCTCAAAAACACCCACCCTCCAGCCACCAAAAAAAGGACAAGGGGGGTGGAGACGTCGCTTCGCACATCTAAAGGCTCCGTCCGTCGCCATTCCTCCCCCACCCGCCACGCACCTCCTATCCCCCATAACACCACCTTCCCCCGCCCCCTACCCCCGTTCCAATCTCCAGTGAAAAAAACCTACAGTACTCCCATCCTCTTTCTCTCTCTTTATCATACACGTCTCCCGGAATTATCTCTCAGCTCCCTCCCTCCTCCCGAGTGCCTCCCACACGACACCCTCCTCCCCCTGTCTCTCTCTCTCTCTCTCTCTCTCTAGGGGATCTTTCTCAAGCTGTCGCGCACCACCCCTCCCTCCCTCCACCTCTAACTCCTTCTCTATTAAACCCACCCCGCCCTCTTTAATTCTCTTCTCCGCAGCCATCCTCTCCTACCATTCTCTCCTAATTCTCTCTCTCCGCCCCCTTTCCTCCTCCACCGCGCCACGCTCCCTGCCCCTTGATAGACGGTGGCCATATCGCTGCTCTCTTCAGAGGGGTCCTATCCTCACTCCTTTTCCTGCCACCACCCCCTCCGCCACCCCCTTCATTCCAGCCGGCGGGGTTGGACCCACCCCCCACAGTCGCCCTCTTCCCACTCGAAAAACATGCCTTCTTCCTGCGCGAATCCTCCACCTCGTTTTCCCTCCTCTCTCCCTGAGCGTCTTTTCCAGCCCACGCCACCCATCCGCAGTATTAGGGCCCTCCTCGAGGCCTCACTTCTCTCCCACTCCAACTTTCGTCTCACCCAACCCCTTCTCACACCCTCTCTTCGCTCCTCCCCTCCCCCTCTCTTGTACCATCTCAACGCCCCCGACTATTAACGACACCCCTTCCAACCTCAATACTCTCTCCGCGAATACCGATCGAGAGGGAATATCTCCTACGAAATGTTACCACATCATTTACGATAGGATATGGCTGAACCAGATGCCAGGATTGAACTATTGGTCAGCTATTTTTTCGTAAATTATCAACACGATGTTAAATTCTAGTACAAAAACAAAATTTCGATATCTTCCCTATGATGTACGTTCATTCCACCGAGCGCATAATAATTATGTTTGCACTATAGTTTAAATAGGTATAATTTTAAAAATTTCGAATAACTGGATACGAAGGAAACTATTTTAGTTCGTGTACCAATTAAATAATGCAATTTCATTGAAACGTTCTAGTAAAAATATAAAGAATTGCTCACAGATAAATGGTTCGATTTAATTGAACAATTCAGTGACGCTGATAAATAACTATTACTTCTCAACGCATTTGGCAATGAAATTACTGTACTAATTCGAGTTAAGATATTGAATCAGAATTGGTTAGCAATCCTATAATCTAAATTTGTTCTCCTGAGCTTCGAATCAAGTAAATCGAATCCAATTTAACTCCCATGGAATCGCATTTTCCCAAATCTCCCATATTAGCATGTGCCTGGTAATAATGGCTTTGTATAGATCTCATAATCATCGGTCTTTGATAAAAAAACATACTTTTGCATCTTCTTATAAAATACTTCAAATTTAAGGAGCGTTTGAAATGTGTAATTCTTAAATTCACGGGTTTTCCTCTTTTTTCCATCTTTCTCACGCTATAATCATCGTGCTTAGATTTCAATAAATCCAAAAATCAGGTTTTCAAAACTCTGTCGCTGAGATCTCCATCCAACCAATGAATATCTCATTTGCCATTAGTGTCTGTTTTATACGCCATATCGAATCACCTGATATTCCATCCAAAGTGTCCTCTGCTACACATCTAAATCTCATGCTTTCTTTTCGCGATATTTTCATGATTCTGAATCGATCTGCTAACGTTTAAGGTTTACTTCACGGTTGAAATAGATTAGATATTTTCATTATTAACTCAAAAAATAAATCTTTCCTTTTCTATTTCTTCATTTCTTCCTTACACCATCCACTGCATCTCCTCTATCCCATTACTTTGTTCCTTTATCTTCATCACTTTGGTTTTCCGGCACTCCTCTCATTCTTATACTCTCTCTCAATTCTTCATTCCTTCCCCCTTTTTGATTCTTCCCTTTCTATCTTCTTCTCCCTTCTATGCATATTCTCCCTTCTCCGAGATCTATGTTTTCTTGATCGGAGCCCACTCCTTGTTGCACTTCCTCCTCAGTTCGTCCTATTCTCTCTCACACCTCTACCATCTTTCTCTCTCTCTCTCTCTCCTTTCTTCTACCCCATACTCAATATCTCCTTCAATCTGCTGCCTCTCCTTACCCTTTACCAGCCCCTTCCCATCGCCTCAGGGGGATCCTGTCCCGACCCCCTTCGTGTAACCCAATCCGGTGCATCTCCTCCCTTGCATCACTTGTCGGCTTCGATAAAGGCATTGCACATATCTCGTTGATATGAAGGAGGGGTGGCATAGAGGCAGGAGAAGGGAATACACCTTCTTCTACTCCCCCTCCCCTCTTTACCACCCCTCCCTTCCTTTCTTATTTTTTGCATCCCGGACTCCAATTCGCCACACCCTCCCCCCCCCCACCCATCCTCCCTAGTGCCTCTCCATTGCAATCCCTCTCCATCTTCTTCCTCCCCAATTGCTTGCCCAACTCATTGTCTCTCGCAAATCTCATCTCTCCTTTCCCTCCTCTCTCTCTTTCTCCTTGCCTCTCACTCTCTTCCTCTCTCCCCTGAACCTATCTCTCTCTTCCTCTCTCTCTCTTCACCTCTCTCTCTCTCTCTCTACTCACTGGGAATATCCCTTTCGAGTTGGTCATCATCCTATTCATCTCGTTTCCTTCGCATTTAAGATGGCGACCCTATCCCTCCGAAGAACACTCCACTCCAATCCACTTCTCCTCTATTCTTCTTCATTCTCTCTCTTTCTCATTTTCTCACTCCCTCTTTCACTCCTCCACGCGAAAAATCTTTTTCTCTTCCCCTTTCCGTTTGCCAATCTCAATGCCGCGCGGTTTCTTCTAACATTAATTAGGATCGAAAATGTTAAGTAATGACGCGTTTCTCGGAATGGTCTTTGATTAAATATTTCGTCGCGAGTTTTTCGAAAGATTTTTTCATAGTCCCTACCCTACACTATATATATATATATATATATATATATATATATATATATATATATATATATATATATATTTATTTATTTATTTATTTATTTATTTATATGGAACAAAAAATCCCACCATTTGTGAATCACTGCTGCTACTCATAAAAATAAATTCTTTATTATATTTTTCTTTTTGAATTTATCCTATAATCATATAAATTTAATTTAAACGAAATTCCGTTGAAATTATTAAACGATATGAAGTCGCTAGTCGTGGATACGAAATAAATTTTGAACTAGTTCAACATTCCAACGTTTCATATACAGTAAATTATTTTATATGATGGAGTTCCAAGGCATCATATCACCGCAACTTCAATGTCTAGCAAAATACGTATCATTATAAATTTCTTCTTTCTACATATATAGGATATATATATATATATATATATATATATATATATATATAGGACTAGGGGCCAGTTGCAGTATTTCCTGCAAACATCTACAGACCCTTGCGTGAAGTGACCCAAGCGATAGTGCCAATGACAAAAATTGTTACAAAGAGTGTTATTAGTTGAACCACTTTTATTGCCCATATTAAAATAATTATATAGCTCACATCATTTTCATAAACAAAAAGACATACCTACATGATTTAGACTACCAGTACACAATATTTTGTTTTGTTCATTATTTCTAATGGTACAGCTTATCATATGTTCTGTAGTTTTTTTAATGTTAAGTAATCAATACACCAGACACGCGTCAATAACGAAAGAAATTAAATACAAACATTATCAATATAGTAGTTTGATTAAGCTACACAATAAAACTTGCAAAAGAAACGATATTTTCATTGTATGCGTGAAATATCATTCTATTTGAAACGTTAAGTTGTCCATTACTACAATGCATTAGAATCGTTTCTTTTCTTCGCTACGTGTTTCATTTGTTTTATATTTACAAGAAACGTTTCACATAAATTTTCAATCGGTTATTGTCCTTCATGCGTTTCTTTCATTGTAAGCTTAGTGCAATTGCACTTGAAAGTCCGAGTCTAACAATTCAAAAATCCGAGATCAACAATTGAAATGTTGAAAAATCGGAAAAAATGGAATATAAACTTAAAATATGAGCAAACACAAATCAAGCAACAGAATCTAAAGTAAAGAATAAGAATTTTCATTTCTTTCTACGTGAAATAGTGTAAATATAGAGTCAAAGTCTCGATTGTAAATTATTTTAAAATGTTAATGACGTATTCCAGCCAATTATGCGTTAATCAAATGCAAAAACGAAAACTATCCTGGTATCAAACCCATGCCTTTCCGGGGGACGACACCCCCTTAAAACCTGCAGGAGTTCGCGCCGAGTATTTAGGCGAAATATTTGTCGAAATCAAGCAGACCGTCCCCGGTTTATTTGCGCTCATGCCGGAAGGTGACGTCACTCGAGGATTAATCTGTTTTTGTCCTTTATGCGTTTTATTGTAAGCATAGTGCAAGTGGACTTGAAGCCCGAGTTTAACAATGCAAAAATCCTAAATGAACAATGCCGGCTACCCTAGCAACCTCCTTCTTGAAAAGTCGAAAAACCGGAGAAAATCGAATATAAACTTAAAATATGAGCAAACAAGAATTAAACAACAGAATCGGCGGTAAGAATAAAAATCTCCATTTCTTTCTGCGTGAAATGGTATAAATCTCTATTCAAAGTCTTGATCGTAAGATATTTTTAAATGTTAAAGTATAAACCTCTACACGTCGTATTCTAGCCGATTACATGTTAATCAAATGCAAAAACGAAAACTATCCTGGTATCGAACCCATGCCTTTCCGGGGGACGACTACCCACTTAAAACCTGCAGGAGTTCGCGCCCAGTATTCAGGCGAAGGATTTGTCGAAATCGAGAAGTCCGTCCCCGGTTTATTTGCGTTCATGCCGGAAGGTGACGTCACTCGAGGCTTCAGACGCAGGCAGGCAGGGACGCACGCAGTCACAGCGTTTATAATATATCAGATATATCATATAAAAATTAAGGTACTTCTAGAAGCGCTAGAGAGCTGACACTTAGCATGAAGATAGGTCATTAGATACAACCTCCAGGAAAATCCGAAATTTAAGAAAAAGCTATATTTAAGGGTTATTTTGACCTCAAAATCCAATTTTAAACACCCATAAGAAAAACATTGTAAACGGTGCAGGGCTATATAAAATTCATTTTTTTAATTATTTAAAATTAAGATACAAAGTCGAGACATGCACCGTACTATGGATGAAAAAATTAATTTTATTTTTCTTGAAGAAAAAATTCACATCCATGCTGAATTTTTGTAAAATTTTATTTGAATCATATAATTATGATAAGATTTTTTGGTTTTCAACAATGAAAAATATTAGCTACCATAGCAACAACTCCAATGCCTTTCTTTCAATGGGAATTTATTAGGCGTTCTTTACCAGCAAAGCTGTAGTAGCGGAACGCCTTATTGGTACGTCTCGTCCGTCCGTCCGTCCCTCGTAGTCTTCATCTCCTAAACCGCTGGACGGATTTTAATTATAGTAAGTACGAGTGATTATTATTAAAATTTATCGGCCAACTGTGATTTTTAATTGAATCCATCAATAAGAACTTCCTCTTTACAGAATTACTTTAATTAACTTATACTCGTATTTCGTTAAATGGCATCCGTCAAGCAACAATTGAATACCATAAAATTTTCTCCCTAACTCTTATATGATTTGTAAGTTATAGATTAAAAATTTATTAGGATAAAGGACTCCATTTACCACAAAGAAGTCCGCGAGACCATATAATTAAGAGTTATAGTTTCGGAGATAAAAATTCGAGAAAATCCCAGCTAAATATCGCATATTTTGTTTACATTGATCTCTAGGCAAATAACAATGAAACACCATATTTTTCTTTCTAGCTGTGTCTCCGTGGAGCCCATTTGATGCCTATTGGTCAATTTCGCAATTTTTTCAACTACTGCTTCTTTACCATTATTATTGCTGCCTACGTTACTCCACATGCTCTATTCTTCATACGATGAAATAATTATTTTTATTACATTAATAACATATAAATAAAAATACAACCAGATGCGCAATCCTCCTACAATGCCACCGCCCTTGATTTGTAATTCACCGATTGCGGGTTCTGAATGTAAGAAAAGTAGATTTACTGATAGCAAATTCTAATTTTTAGAATGGTAAATTATAATACACAAAATATATTACTGTTGCATCAGTATTGAGGACGTCTTCTTTATAGTCTGAATACGCATCTGATTATTCCAACATTTTACGGCTGTTGAAATTGTACGAATTGTACCATTGTTTGAGCATGCCATTTGGGCATGTGGCCCAATAGGTTGCGTGGGTGTTATGTCCGATTACTTTTTGAAGAAGATATTACCGAGGTTAATTTGAATTTGCATTATTTAGATGTGTAGTTTTTACTTTGTGCAACGACATCAAATTTATTATTGAGTAATTACTCGTCAATAGAATTTATTTTCGTCTATGGTATAATCTGATAACCCATGAATATATTCCCCGAATGAAAATCTAAAATATTTTGTTTTCCTACTGGCCGTTCCTTACTAGAGCTATCAAAATTATCAATTCCAGTTAGGCGATGTTGATAATTTTTGAAAGTAATTACTTGACTTTAAGATTTAAATTTTCCAACTATTAATATCGGTCTTACAAACACAAAAACAACAATTTTTAGTAAAAGCTATGAAACACTTCTACGAAATAATAGGAAATATTTTTTCAAATCTGTAAATAAAAAAGCATTGGGTCATTTGATTCCGAGACATCCCGTAATTTAAAAATGAACAATAATCACGTCATTAAATGGATTGCAACGTGACATTAAGTAATTGGGAAAGCAAGGAGGTAAAGACAGAAGGAGTGCTTCATTAAGGATGGCGAAAATGTGACGGCGAACGAGATTGTAGAGAGGGTTGGAAACGCAGCGTGACGTTTGTATGTACGTTTGTATATGTGTGTGCGCGCGCGCTCGTAGCGATGCAAATGAGGCAGGAGAGTGAACATGGCACATATGGAAAATATCGAGTGCTCTTTTTCCACTTAGATCCTCGCTCCGCTCTCTCCCATTTTCTCCATTCTCCCTCTCTCGCCGTATCAGTCTCCCTTCGAATTTTCAAAAATTTTACTTCCGCAATTAAATGTCGCATTCACTGCTCTTTCTTCGCATTGCTTGTGGGAAAAACGAAATTATCGGCTGTAATACATAACAAGGGAGGAAAAATGTATTCCATCTCGGGGAACCTGGTTTTAAAATGCGCTTTAGCAAACCTGTATGTTCTACGCTATTCTTCTATTAAAAGTTTTATCTAAATTAATTGTTTTAGGACTTTAGAAACTCACACCAAATTCACATTTATCCAGAAATTTCTTGAGGACAAATGGCATTATGATAAACCTTTTGGCATAAAAATTTAATTATTATTTAATGCTGCCATTTTCTTCGGAAACATTGTTTTGTTTTTTTGCATATCAAAAATGGGGACCGCTTTAATTTCTCATATTTTAAACTGAATTAAGAAGAGTGACTGAAACCAATCTAAGGAAATGGTGTATGTGTAAACGTGAAACTTTTTAATATAAACAACATCAAAGAAGGGATAAAAAGCGAAAAATTACCCGAGTAAAAGTTTTATGAAAATTAGGTGAAAAATAAGGTAACATCTCGTTAATACCAAACCTACGCATTTTGGTAGGTATGCTTCTGTAATCGGTACGAAGTAACCAGATTCAGTAAAAGTTTGTTGTAACAGAATAACTAGAAGTTTGCCACAACGAGCGTTTTAAGGCGCATTCGCCTTTTATTCACAAAAAAATAATCGGATGCCTCCAGTTCATTGTAATAATATTGTTTTATTAATTACTTTGCAACGGATTTGTACTGCATGCCCAAAGGACGAAAAAGTAAGCTTTTCTCGGTTTATGAGTTGAGATTCTTATCACTGATGAGGAATATCATGCACATATCTTAAAAGTGCGCTAAATTTCTCATTTTAATCATCTAGCGCCAAGCAAAGATATGAAGGCGACGAGTTTTCCCGCCTGTTTCATTGTAATCAATGCATTTTGGGAGTTGTTCGCTTTCGCCATCTGCGTGATGAACAGATTCGCATGGTTCGTTATTTTACTCGTACAGAATCTGTCTCAGCTTTTCGGTCGTTGGTAGTTATTGCGATTTTTGACAAAAGAATTGCCACATTTTCGACGGAACGATCGACGTATTGCAACAAAAACTTTTGAAACCAACTCCAAATGACTTTAACACACCTACGAAGATACGAAGTCGTTATGGATTTTACATAGTGAGAAAGCTCATCCTACAGAAAGGAATATACATTTTTGCTGCACGCCTCAAATTCTCCTCCATTTTATCATTTACGCTCCTAATTTTAAAATGTCCACCCCTTGCTATCACTGCAATGACCTGAGTGGAATTAATCGTGCTATACTATCATGATGGTTCATACTTGGAAAACTAATAACTCTTGGTTTTAGAAAACATACTTTCAAATACTACATAACGAAGGTATAGGCATACCTTTCGATTTAAATTCAGTGCAGTTTAGTTTACTCCTGCTAAATCTTACATTTGATGATTTTTTTACTTATGCTTTCACAACCTGGATAGTTTCCAAAACTAGCTGCTAATCTAACAAATGATCCTGATATATTTCGATCACGAAATAAATTACGACGTTTTTGGCGGTAATATTCCATTCAATTTACCTCCAAGATAAAGCTATAATCACTTTTCATGTTATTTTTTCACGACGGCAAAAGAACCTCGAAACTATTCATTCCTCCGAGACATCCGTAAACGAAATCAAGCTATTTGAACGTGTTCGCGACGAAATTCGCTTCTCTGTTTCGGAAATGTTTTTCCATCCTCGCAATGTATCGCAATCATTTTTATTCCCGGGTATGTATTGTGATATAGAGAATATAATGACGGCCTGTTGCCGCATAAACGGCTTCCCGATGCAAAGCGAATTCGAATCTGGCCTCGATGCACTGCGGGTGATGTATCCGTAAGGGGAAGTTGAGGCTAAATTCACTCGTGATAATTCCAAATTCGGAAATCTTTCTTTTGATTTTGCTGATTTGAATTTTGGCCTTAATGCTAGCGATGGCGTGCCCGAGTTCCATCGGTGGCACCTGCCTCCGAAGATGTCCTTTCTGTGGCCATATGCTCAGCAAAGAAAATCTACGACAATTGTTGTGAATTATGAAATAATGCGACCACCATTCTTCACACACAAGTTTGCGGGGCATTACTCCACGGCAGGGACTATACCAATCACACGTTGGTTTAGGGGTGATTAAACCTCTCGTTATACGACGCTGAAGAGGATCACCTGATGATCGAAATACATATTCGTCGATTAAATACTCTGTGTGTGTGTCTGTGAGTGCGTCTTTAACCGCGTCCCTGGAGAAGTTTAATCACCCCTAAACCCACGTAAGTTCGTTGTGTGATTGGTACAGTCTTTGCCATGGAGTAACGTCCCGCAAACTTGTGTGTATGAAGACGAATGAATGATGGTCACTGGTGTGGGTTACTTTCCCGCAAACCCGAGTGTTTTGTCTACGTGAGGTGTGCATGTTGTGTGAATGTTGGGTCCCTGGAGAGGGGTAAGGCCCCGTGAACCCACGCGTGCCTAGAATGCGTGTATTATTCTTTTTTACGGCACTCAGAGTCCCTCTTTTTCAACATTATCATATTTCCGTAGTGCTCAACCCTTTTTAAAGAATTGATAAATTATTTAGATCACCTTTTTGGTTGAACAGAACGGCATACAGTTCCGTGCCATCATCAAAAGTCAACTCAGTACCAAAACATACACGATACCATTCTAAAAAACTTGCGAACTGAACCGTGGACCAAACCACACCAAAATTTGTAATAGTTTACTCTACAAACGTAAATTAAATAATTTTCTTTTAAAAAATTATCTTACCATTTACAAATTCGGAAAGGGCGACAATTCGTCTCGCAATACCTAAAATCAGGGGTTCCCAACGCGATGCCCCGGGCGCCATGGCACCCGCAAAGGTTTGCTGTGTGTTTGCTCACGTGTCCTCTCTAAAACTTTGAGCTCTTTTGACATAGTTTTTAGCGTCCACAGAATCTAGAAAGTACTAATCTAAAAATGAATAATATTATAATACAAAATGTATATATAATGTATCTATGCACGTATGTTTTTATGTCAGAATAAGTATCGAAGCTTATTTAAGTAAAGTCTTAAATTAATCTCATAATTTAATTTTGATTTATTGTAAAATGGAATTTTTGATATTTTATATACTTAGTATTTTTAAGTTTAATAAAAATGGTTTTTAAGAGTAAAATTAATGTTCCTAATAACAATACAGATAGATTATAAATATACATATAGCTACGATCTGAGCTGTAAGTGTTGAGCGGGGTGGAGAGGGAGAGGGGGGAGAGTGGGAGGGGGGAGGGGAAAGAGGTTAAAAATATTGGCGCCCTCCGCTTTCGCTTTTAACTCAAAGGCGGCGCCCTTGCCAACACAAAGGTTGAGAACCCCTGCCCAAGACTGTCCGAAAACAGACTCGTGCCCGCGCATTGCAAAATCATTCAGTCATTCCAAACATTAACTCTGTATATCTATGTACTTAACTAGACATTGGTCTCGTCAGTTTTGTAACGGTTTGGTTGTGACAAGAAGAAATATACCCAACGAGAAAAAAATTCAAAACACAGGCAGCGTCCACTTAGCGTACAGGTTACTTTCCTGAAAACGCGTACGTTATGCGGACAGCGATTAACCATATGAACACATGTTATACGTAGGTAAATAGAGAGGCGTTCCCGTACAAGTCCATGAATTTATTCTCCAAAAATTTAGCTGTAATATTGAGTCACTGCGTCGTTATAAATAGCTGCTTCCTACATTTATAGGATGCTAGCAGAAGTACCCGGCCTTTTCGGATTTAAGGTTAAGAACAAATAATCAATGCCGTGTATACTGAAACTTTTTAAGTACGAAAAGGTTGCAAGTTATTTGACTAAATTCAACGTTGTTCGGGTTTCTGATTCAACCTTGATAAGAAAATTATATTTTAGTGTTAATCATTCAACCTTCTATGACATAACAGTCCTGTATTAATACAATATATTAAAATTAGCAAGATTCTTTTAACAAAAAAAAAAACAAAAAATTATGACAGTGAAGAGGGAAGCTATGAAAAACAGGAATTTCTCCATGAAGGCCCGGGTGAGCTTTATTTGGATCATACATCACATTTTCTTGCAAATTTAAATAAAGTTGTCGTCACTGGCACGATACGATTAAATAATTAAGGGTATACGTATGGGCCGGGGAAATTTCCCGTTGAAGAATTTCAGCTCGCGATTTCAACACCAACAAAGACCCATCGCAGACATAAGACTTTGCATTTCTAGCAAAAGATATGTAATGAGTTGGGCTCACTGTCAAAGATGATGAACTTTTTGGGAGCCAATCTTGCGAATTTGATACGTGACTTCTGTAAACGCTAATTTTCGAAACTAAACAATTTTTTTTAATTAACGAGTAACTTTCAGAATTTTTTTATACTTTGTTAATAATGTTACACCCAACTTAATGAAACATTAATTATTTTGATGCAGGCAAATGTTTAAAGTTTTGAACTGTTATTTTTGACATTTCTGATGAAGTTTTTTTCAATTTTAAATTTTTACATTTTTCTCTACTTTTTCCACAATTGCTACAGAGCTGAAATTTGGCATGAAGGTAGATCATTAGATACAAACTCTTTAAAAATCAGAACTTCCAGAAAAAGTTATATTTAAGCGGTGTTTTTGACCCCAAAGTACAATTTTATACACCCAAAAGAAAAGCATTGAAAACGGCGCAGGGCTATATAAAATTGCTTTTTAAAATTGTTTACAATTAAGATACAAAGTCGGGACATGTACCGTACTGTGAGTGAAAGAATGAACTTTATTTTTCTTGAAGACAGTATTCAAATCCATGCTGAATTTGATTTTAATCAAAAAATTATGAAAAGTTTTTCGGTTTTCAACAATGAATAATATTAACTACCATAGCAACGACTCAAATGGCTTTCAATGGGAATTTATTTTCCATACTTCAAGAGCATTGATTTAATGCTTTTAACGGGAATCAATAGACTATATTACATATTATCGTTAATGTCAACTAACTAGGTAAACATTTGGAGACGCCCAATTCTAACACAAAATATTCCATTTATATCTATATTATTATTTTTAGTGTGATACATATTCATTATAAATAGCTTGCTTTGGAGATCGTGTTGGTTTATTTACGAGTTTAGATCTTGGTATATTGTGATTTTTTTTTGTGCTTGCAGTGTGCATGCCGCGACAACAACCGTATATACAAAGTAACAAGCATTAAATGTATGCATGTAAACAATAAATTAAGGCAGAGAACGTCTTAAATATGGATAAAGACCAATAAAAATAAATTCGCGTATTAAATCTTATTTAACGCTTGCTACAGTTCGTTTTTATAGAATAGAAGAAAAATTAATCGCAGGTAGAAGAGGGATTCTTATCAGAAAATTTGGAAAGGGTTTATTAGGAGATTCAGGAGGACTTTCGAGTTGATTATGTTGATGACTTGAAAAATTTTAGGAGTATATATAGTATTGTATATATTATCAGCCACAATGATTAAACATTTACTTCAAATTGTCCATTATAATAGTAGTCTAGACCTGCTTGTTTGTGTGTTTGCCTGGGACGCTTCCCTGTCTGGGATGGATTTGGAATGATCTTTAGTGGAACAACTCTAAAGCGGTTAGTAGGATTTCAACGATTTTTTTGCGATATACTGGGATCTACCGCTTGCATCTTTTAAATAAGTCATCGTCTATCATGATATCAATGGTTGGATTCTTAGAGCGTTTGTTTTCTCCATTTGATTAATACGGGTGTGACTGTGGCGTATTAGTTATTTGGATATAAAAATTCCTTAGAATCGCCGTAGAAATTCAGGACTTGAAACTAAGAACGTCTGAAAGAACGAAATTTTTTTCCTGCCGTGGATTTTCGAAAATCTTCCGCCATCAATGTGATTTGCATTGTTGCCAGTTTCGTGTTATTACATATGATTGAGTGGAATTATAAATTCGCGTCGCATCTTTCCACATAATTCACTAAATTTCAACGATATTTTGAAGTTTAAACAACGTATAGCTATCGACAAAAAATAAGACAGTAACGAAAATAAACTAACAGTCAATTATTCATTGATAGCGTTAGTGAAGTTAGATGTATAAATTAAAATTGCTGAATTTTGGAAGGTCTTCAAAGACTTTCTGCAAAAGTTTTTTATTCTTAACTAAAGGCTAAAAAGTCAAATTTACATTAATTAATTTTAATAAAATCGCGTTTTATATGCGCTAAAAGTAAAAAACAAATTTAAAATTCAAATAATTGAGTATTCCAGAAAGTAAAAATATTTTGACAATATAAAAGTGGTGTAGGGTAACATTTAACGAATTAAAACTATTTTTACTTTCTGAAACATTCAATTATGTGAATTTTGTATTTATTGTTTAGTTTTTAGTGCCTAAAAAATTTGTTTTCATTTTATTTTTAGTTTTATTTTAACTCAATACGTACTAAATTCCTGCATGCCCGTCATATTTGACGGGCAATTACGCTATTTTAAATATAAGAGAATATGCAAAATCCAAGAAGTCAAGATGGGTGACCGTACATCGCGCAGTAACAGTGTACATGTGGCAACACGCCATAAAATATAGTCTGCCTGAGTATGATGCTCGTATCATCGAACAATATGCACGGAAAAACAGTATCATTTCACAACGTACGTATCGGCGGATTTACGTTAAGTGAACGTACTTTAAGCGGGCGCTGCTGTACTATGATATTATTACATTTTAATTAAGTTTTATAATTGTCGTTAGTCATAAGGTAGGCCGTTTATGTTACATAAATATTGTTCATACGATGAGAAATTCCAGAAATATGGTATGCTATCATTTTTTAGCCAAAGCGAATAATAAGGAAGTTCAAATGCTACTATAGCAATGAAAGCCTTTGGAAGTACGAAGCGTCCAGAAACCCGCAAAAAGTATGGAGGATACGCAAATTCAAATATTGACTGATGTCAGTAACTTCCAAAAACAATTCAGTATAACTTTGCACAAGTAACATAGCACGCAATTTTACCGCGCAAACTGCACCGCCCTATTGGCATCTACTGAACTCGATGAAATATCAAACGAGACTGGAAATTTTCTGAAAAAGATTCCGAACACCACTCTATGAAGGTTTATGGAAGGACGGGGTGAAGAAACCTTGAGAAAAACTATAGCTGTGAAAAACATTTTACTGGAATTGAAAATTGCCCCACATTAGGTTTGTACGTGCTTTGAAAAACCAAAATCACTGTTTTCGGAATGAAATATTTCAGCACAACACACACAAATCACGCTGGCTGTGGCAGCCGCAAAATTTCCAGAAATACCCTCTGTCGCAATCTCTCTCAATTTTCTGTGCGCAGTTTTGCCATTTTCAATCCATATACATATTATTTTGGATGCTCATAATGCACTAAGTTCTGACCTGCCTTCCATAAAATATTCACGCATGTTTGATCGCGCAAGATCCATTTCACGACTATTTTATATCGACTGAAATATTATTCATTTTCAATATTGCGACGAATACGATTGTATCGATGCCTATTAGCTTTCATAAGCAGATCAGAATCATCATGGTTTTCACAATTACCAGATCCTGCAGCTACTTGGTAGTGCATTGCGCGTATTGAAAAGATTAAATATATCCTTAACTCGCAGGCACATCAGCCATTAGTGCGTTTGGACGGCTCTGTTTTTCAGTATAGAGAAGAAACTGCGCTAAGATTTCATTTCTTCATCAAACCAAACGTTAAGTTATACTTGTTTTATGGATAAGGAGATCACTCTGTTACTTAAGCAATTAATGCAGAAAAATAAATCTTTGCAAAAGTACATAGAACGAATGTCTTAATTTAATAAAAACCATTTAAGGCAAATTAGTGTAAAAATAAGTGCAGTATTTCTGCTTGTGAAAATTTCATTTCTATTTAACAGTTTTCGGAATTTATTACTTGTTTTGAGTCATTTAAAATTATCTGATAAAATCATTATCATAGTTAACTTTAATCTTACTCGTTATCCTTTAGCAAGAAAGAATTTACAAAATTTATTTGACATAAAGAATGGACTTACGACCCTTGGTTATTTTTAATATTTCTCTGCAAATTACCATAAACCACTGGGTCAAACGCGCATTGAATGTAAGCTTGCTTCATATTTGAATCTTTGTATTAGCCTAGTTTGATACACGATAATGAGAATTTTCAACAAAACATTTTTAATGTTAATGTTAGTATGTTCTAGCTTTTAAATTGGTGAAATTTCCTCGCGATTTATGGCTTAAATTACGCGCCAATAAAGTCATATACCGAATTTGAATTTCTGATAATCAGCTTTTTAGTTATTCTAATGTGCCGCAATCTATTTAGTAGCACATCCTTCAGTAAAAGCTTCAATATTGGTCGTGATTGCTCAAGAAGATTTTAACTTCTTCGTAAAATTAAGGTCCAAGTAATCATATCGGTTATATTTATTTAACCTTTCTCGTAGCTAAAAGACTCAGCCGCATGGCGACAACTTATACAATATTAACCCTATAAACTGAAATATTTTTCTCCAAACCTTACAATTCAAAACTTAAGAGAAACGCACAAGAAAATATAGCAAATAAAAAGCGGAGTGGGAAATGTTCAAAAAAACCATAAAGGTGCTTTTTATTTTGTTGTTTTTTTCTGTATTTTTAATATATATTTCCCTCTTCGCTTTTTCTTTGCTATTTTTTCACGTGTTTTTTCTAAGTTTTGAAATGCTCGACTAGGAAAAAAAATTTCAGTTATTGGTCATCTTCACCGTAGTCTCAGCATCTATTTATTAATGTTAACCCAATAGATATAAAAAACAATACCAATTTTACATAAAGCACCCCTTTTGAATAGAACTTCGTTAAAGTAATCATTAAATAATTATAGATTTTTACAGTTTCCTACGGTCAAGATGGGCCATCACGACATTCGTGGCGGTCACAGGGCTCACGAGGTCAAGCTAATTTTTTTTAGATATGAATTTTTTGATGAGGTTTCAAAGAGCACCTCAGGTAAACTTTGACTCTCCTATTAATAAAAAAATACTTTGCAATATTTGTTTTTGAGGCCCCAGTTTCAATTCGTGCCCGCTTTCCCCCAACAAATTCTGACTTCTCTATCCTAATCCTTAGATCAGAGGTGGGCAACATAAGACCTGCGGGCTGCATGCGGCCCCCGATAGCGTTTTATGCGATCTGCGAATTTATGATTAAAAAGAGATCCGTAAAATTTAACACATTTCGTATTTTTTTTAATTCAAATTATGATAATAAAACATTTAATAATGGAATCTTCTCTAAAACCCTGATTTAGACCTCATTTTCACTTATATGATGCCTCAGAATCTCCTTATGCCTTACGATTTATAGTCTAATCCGATCCGCTGAAGCATTGGTAGCGTCCAATGCAGCCCATAGAAGTATTCACAGCCATGTAGGAAAGTTTGCACACCTCTGCCTTATATCTTCCGACTCATTTTGGCCAACTGCCCAATCTGTGTACCTTTCTACTCTTCTCAAGTGTTTCCCAACTTATTATTAACATTTCAGTGACGCTATTTTCCCTGTTGGATCTATCTGATGTAGGTATATCTCGCAGCTTTCCTTTTGGCCTCATCGATTTTATTTAATGTTCATTTTGCTTAACCTAATTCATTTGCTACCCATCTTATATCTTCCTGAAAAATTTCTCTATTCTTTTCGTTCTTAGGAGTTCTTTACCAGCAAAGCAGTAGAAGCGGAACGCCTTACGGTCATGCCTCATCCGTTTGTTCGTCCGCATGTTCAATCTTCGAAAGAACTGGGCGGACATTAATTAAATTAGATATTAGTGATTCTTATTAAAATTTCTCGACGAATTGTGATTTTGAACTGGATTCGTACGTAAGTAAACTCATATTCCTATCTCGTTAAATGGCATCCGTCAAGCATCAATTAAATACAACATTTACCTCTCTCTAGCTCTTATATGATCTGTAAGGTATAGATAAAAAAACTTGATTCGCAAGAGGACAACGTTTAGCACAAAAAAGTCCGATAGACCACATAATTACGACTTTAAGTTTTGAAGAAAAATGAGAGAAAATCCCAAGCATAAAATCGCATATTTTTTGCATCGGTCGATACGATTCTATCGGCAAACAACAATTATAAAATCATATTCTTCCCTCCCAAGCTCTTATATGATCTGTGAGGTAGAGATTTAAAAAATTATTCGAATAGGGGACGTTTACCACATAAAAGTCCGCGGGGCCACATAATTACGATTTATTGATTCGGAGATAAAAATTCAAGAATCGCCCAATCATTATTGTCCATAAAGAACGCCTTTGAAATCTCCATGTATTCCCTTTACGGAGTATTCTTTTCCATCTTGTTCTCTCTCCTCTCATCGAATCATTATCTGTCCTCTATACCAGTGGTTCTCAAACTGTGTGCAGCGGTACACTAGTGTGTCGCAGTAGATTTTTACGGGTTCCGCGAAAAGCTTTGCTTAGTAAATTCAACGATTTGCATGTGTTGGTGGGTAATTAGGGCAATAATTTTTCTTCTAATAAATTGATTAAGTAGTAGGATCTACAAATGGATGCGTCCAAAGGTTGTAATACCCGTATCTAAAAATACGTATATAAAGTTTTTCACAAGGCTGGAGTGCCGCGAAAACCTATTTATCTTTGAAAGTGTGCCGCGGCTCAAAAAAGTTGGA
The DNA here is from genome assembly GCA_028673005.1 of Tanypteryx hageni. Taxonomy (NCBI): domain Eukaryota; kingdom Metazoa; phylum Arthropoda; class Insecta; order Odonata; family Petaluridae; genus Tanypteryx; species Tanypteryx hageni. The sequence goes on along the minus strand of CM054113.1, from coordinate 199,661,963 downwards.
GAACCACCGCTCTATACAGTCAATGCAACCATGGGCGTCCACTGGAACTTTTCCGGAGGGGAGGGGGGGGAGGGAGGCCGCAAGAAGATAGGCAAGCTCCCACTTTCGGGTTTAATGGGTTTAATATTTTAGTGGTTGCTTCATATTGCAGGGGGTCCCTACATGCTTGCCTGACCTCAGAAAAATTACCACATAAATCCCCTGACCTAACCAGACATCAGTTTTTCTTTTCCCTTGACACAAGCCTGATCCAGAGGGGGCAACTGCCCCTCTTGTCTCCCTTTCTCAGCAGACGCCAATGAATGCAATCAAAATTTGCATGGAATCCACTTTATCCAGCAGAAGCATTTTTATGAGACGAACAATAACCCGCAGTTGATAATATTACCGCAGCTTAAATGGCATAGGTTAACCGTTGACAGAAAATGAAATTATCAAACATCATGATTACATTAATGTTTAATTGTTAAGATTTCAATTAAATACAAAAAAAGAACGACCTCTTCTATGATATACCAGAATTATGAGTCATGCATTTATAAAAATACCGTATTTGCTCAAATACAATGCGCGCCACAACTTTGAAGGCCGAATTCAAGAGAAATTTTAACGTGCGCATGATAGACAGATAAAGGATATTTCATCAGTGAGCGTGTTGTCGTTGTAGAACCTATTCAGTAATTTTCATTTTATCAAAATCATTTCTGTTATAATCCAATGTAAATTTTTTCAAGATTAACAACGTATACTAGGAAATCAAAACAAGTTTTTGTACACAAGATACGTTGATGTTTTAAATTGAGAACTGTTGAGCCGATTCGATGAGTTTTGGATTCAGGAAAATGGAATCTGGAGAGATTGTTACATTTAATCATAGTAGGATGATAAGCCATTTAAACTGGAATCACCGGAAAACAGATGACTGATTCCGTTATAGTTTGTTGTCATATAATATTTAATTTCTTAATTTATAACGAAATTTCTATTTATTACTGCTTTTGCATTTTGCTTGATTCTTAATACAAATAAGACACGGCTAACTCTCATGTGATAGAATCTCTTTTCAAAACTATACAGTGTGACTACGTGTTGCGAAAATAATTATTTTCGGCGCTTAAAAAGCACACTTTTTCAGTTTTTTTCTCGTTTTACACGGCATCTAATGAAGCTACAACAACCAAGAGCAAAGGACCGCAGCCTATGTCCAGCTTTCACTCATCTTTTTCTCCTTATAGACTAGGGGGTCAGTAACCCTTTCTGCATGATGAGCCACGTTTGTAGTTGCGAATGCTTGTGAGGGCCGCAATTGAAGCTACTAAAGCTTCGGCGGACCGAATGAGTAATTACATCAGAAGTTACCTATAGATTCTGAGGTCTTAAATTAATGAAAATCAATTCTATATTACAGGGTCACCCAAAAAAGACGTTTCAGTTTAAATTGCTTATATTTTTTTATTTACTCAACGTACAGGAATGAGTTTCATATTAATTTACACAGTAGACTTGGGAGATTAATGGAAAACATTTTTATTATGTGAACCACCAGCATCCAAGACCATTTGTAATCGACGTTGAAAATTGTCCAAGAACTTCACTTCGATTGTGCAGATAACAGATGTATTTTCTTCTTTGAGTCCATCAATTGTGTGGGGATTGTTTCTGTACACATTGTCTTTCAGATACCCTCACAGAAAGTAGTTGCAGGGATTGAGATCCGTAGAAAACGGTGGCCAAGACTATCCATAGCCAAAACTTCCAGGGAAGCGATTCGAGATAGCACGATGGTCAAAATGCCAATGGAGGAAATCAAAAATTGCATTTTCAGTATGCACTCGAGCTTCACCCTGATGAACGAACGTTTCCTTGAAGTTAAACACCCATGCCTTGAAGGAACGGGATGAAATCTTCTTCGAGGAGACGATGTTAACTCTCCAATGTCACTATTAGTGAGAAAAATTGTCCCCACAATTCCAATAGCTGAAACAGCGCATCATACTGTGCATTTCTGCGGATGTAATGGCGTCTCCATTATTGTGTTGGGGTTTCCTGAGGCCCATATTCGCACATTCTGCATGTTGACATGACCGTGAAGGTGAAAATGCTCCTCATCAGAAAACCAGATGTTTCGAAGAACTCCAGGATTTCCCTCCAAAAATTGCAGAAAAGGGTCATAAAAATCAACCCTCACATCTTTGGCGCTTTCGCTGAGGGACTGGAGCACTCGAATGTTATACGAAAACATTTCCAGATCTTCTGTTAATACCCTATTGATTGATAATCGCGATATTGATAATTGTTGTGACAGACGTGTAACAGATTTGTAAGGACTTCGCGTAATTGCTTCATCAACACGTGCAATGTTGTTGACTCTTCTCACTGTTTTGTTCCTACCGACAACACCTTTCTTATTGTCGGTCACAGCACCCGAATTTGCAAACTTAGTCACCAACCTGTCTATCACTGATCTGCTTGGGCCTTCCCTGCACTTGAATTCATTGCGAAAATCGCGCTGCACTTGCACTACTCTACCGGTGGAATAAAACGTTTTCACTATAAACACGTGTTGCTGTACAGTGTATGCAATCTTGTTTAAACAATACGCCATATTGTTTACACAATGTTTCAAGAATATTCCACTAGGCAGCAACATTTCTCCCATGTCTACTGTGTAAATTAACATGGAAATAATTCTTTTACGTTGAGTATATAAAAAATAAGCAATTTAAACTGAAGCGTCTTTTATGGGTGACCATGTATTTACTTGCGTTAAAACGTCACTTAAAAATGTATTCAAACCATAAGTTTACTAAAAGAATATGAAATTGGGTATGTTAATTTTATAGATCACTTTTTAATCATAGCTTCGCAGGCCACATAAAGAGCTTTCAAGGACCGTATGTGACCCGGAGGTCATAGGTTTCCAACCCCTGCTATAGATGATACATTCCTATCTTATTAAGCTAGAGACACCTAATATTCAGAGTATGATTCTTCAACCAATCGTAAGGTGGAAGAAAAATTTCTATAGCTAAGAATTTTTTCTTAAAAATGCGCCTTTTTTCAACAGCCAATGAATTTATCTCCACACTCTTAATATATTCTCGAAAAACATCATATTTTGCAAACAAGAAAATATTAACCATCTGGTGCCTGACATGATAGTGGAACGTTCTGTGGGTTCTGTCATACAGCGAAGCTATTTCAGCAAAGCTGGGTGAATGGGTGTAGTGTCAATGGAATGCCAAAGATTGGAACCGCGAAGGTTTTGTGGGTGCATAAGGCAAGAAAAATTTATTTGTGGGATATACTCAATTAGAAAATGAAGCCGGAAATGTAGTAGATGAAATGGGGTGCGTAAGAAATTTTCATTCCGGTATGTTAAATCAGGTATGAGAGAAGCAGTACAAATTTCCGTATTGACCCTATTCAACCAACCTCATGAGGATGAATAGTGCCATGCAATTGGTCAACTTAGTAGTTCTTGCTTAGAACTGAGTGCGATTATAACGATTTCTGTTGTGTTAATACACTACTTAAGGGTAAGCTCGCCTCTGTACCCAGAAGACGTCAGAGAAATATTAAATAGTAAACAGTAGTTTCATACTTTTCATTTTTGACCCGATTCATCCTGGCCTACCCAAGTATCTATAATTTGACAAAACAGATAATGGAATGCTTGTAAATGAATAACATACTCTGTACGTTTCCTTTTTGTAAACTGCTGCTTTCTCAAATACAACATTATATACACTATGATTCACTGAACAGGCCGATATCTGATGGATTTACGTAATAGAGGAACTGGGTGTAATTTGAAGTTAAACAAAGAGCACACACTTTAAATAATTTTAACTACTACCACACAGTTGAGGTACAAGACCGGTTTAATCGAATAATTGTCATTATGAGGTGATGGTGACGATCATTTGCCAATTTTCATAAATAACTAAATTGAGATTTTACTTTTTAGCTAGTATATGCAATAAAAATATCGATATTATTTTTCTAAAGTTATGTATCGATTTTTCTCTTTTTGTACGGATGTATTGCACAAATAGAGTTCATTTTACTGATAAGAGGTTTTGTTTGACTATTCAAATATTTTAATAAAACCACCAATTAAATAATAAATATTTACGGAAGATCTTTATCGAGAACGGTTTCGTTAACGGCCGTGCTGGAGGAGATGATATTAACTCGTCGAGGATATCAACTTTGCGTTCCTTGATATTCCTTGCCGTTTTTCTACTCTAAAAGTATTCAATAAGATGTTATACATATTATTTATATCAAAGAAACACTCTTTGAATATCTTCAAGTATTTTGATCATTTATTTTCGTGATATAATAAGAATTGCTACCACTCAGCAAAAAGGAGGAACATTCCAGCGGTATAAATCAATCTTGCTTTGGGAATCGGATTTGTTGGATATGTGCCAACCGCAAAAAATGGGCGACAAGAAAAAGCTCAAGTTAAAAGTTTCAAATTTTCATCTATAGGAGATGGTCTTGCTTTTTTTCATGTAATCTGAAGATATTAAACATTCGTTCTGAATAACTACCACCAAACGTAACTTAAAAAGAAGCTTTCATTTCGTACATTGAAACGAGGTCGATAAAAATAAGTAATATAATAAACAGCATCGTTTTTTAATTCACCCATCAAAGCTGGATGAAATTTAAGACGCATGAATTTTTTATCCCTAAACCAGTTGAGGAAACAAAAAGCAGGGCGGGGTAGCCGTCTTAAGAGGCGACTCAATGATTTTTATTCTAAAACTTTACTTCAGGCTAAATGTGAAATGCTGGAGATCATATTTATGATTGTTTCTAGCTTACAGTCCATTTTATATACAGAATTGCTTTTGTTGATGTACACGAAGAAACTCAAAGTAGCTCTCGAATTAAACACTTGATTGCCGAATAAGACTACATACATTGAAACTGCAACCGAATTTCTGTTAAAGAAAGGAGAGCTTTATACATGATGCGATACACTATCTTTATTTTTAGTGCTTTTTGTCAATGCTAAAAAACACTATTATCTTCGTGATGTCCGTCCGTCCGTACGCATATATCAGGGAAGAATTGGCTGAACCGATTTCAACTAAATTTGGTACATAGAATACTCACCTAAATTAATGACCAAGATGGCATACTTCGACCGGATCCATTCAGCAGGGATTCCACAATTGCAAAGTTAAACTTTTCGTTATGAATTTGGAAGGAATTGGCCCAACCGATTTTAACGAAATTTAGTATGAAGAAGGTGTGCTACATTAAAAAACAAAATAAATATTTTTAATGAAGATATAGTAAGCAGAGCTGCCAGAATACAAGCAATAAAAAAATTCTTTTTACAAGTATTTGTGTTGAACTGTTCACATCAATTTTAACCAAATTTAAAATTTGTGGTGTACACAAATATACAAAACCATAATAGCATATTTGGACCAAACAGGGATGCCACACTTACAAATTACATTCTTTCAGTAATTGCGGATTTGGAAGGAATTGCCTTAACGGATTTTAACTAAATTCTGTATATAAGATTTGTATAACATACAATAATGAAATCAAGATGTTTAAAGCGGAGATAAAGAGCAGGGCTACCATAATAAAAAGTCAAATTATATTTTTACACGTATTTATAGAGAACTGCCAGCATGAATTTTATTCCAATAAGGTACATATAATCTTCATATAAATAAATAACGAAAACAGCATATTTAAACCGGGTCGACTAAACAGGGCTACCAAAATATCAAGGTTAGAATTTTTCTGTAACTATGAGTTTGGAAGTTTTTAGCTGAATCGATTTCAAAATGAAATTTCGCTTGTAGGGCGAGTATAGAATGGCAAAATGAAATTAACATGTTTCGAGCGTATCTATAAAGCAGGGCTACCATCATATAAGGAAAAATAATTTTCTGATTTCAAAGCAAATGCATTAATATATGATTACACTACGGCGAATTTGACGAAAAGCACTTATGTACCACGGAAAAAACGTGCACATCCCTACTTGTGTTAAGATACGAGTATAATTTATATTTTTTTAAATTATGCTCCACATGAGACACCCTATTTTCCAAAAGTAGACGATCCAAATGTTAGTCATTACGCGTCAAAATTAAAACCACCTAGCAAAGTCTGCCGACACGTTTTCTTTCTCTTAAAACTTCCCACATAGCAAGAATAATAAAAATAATTCAATAGTATACCAAGAAAAATAAAACTAACTCAGCTGAGTTCATATATCAGAGGATTCGTAGTACGTAGTACTGTAGGGGTACCTAAGTGTTGTTTTCGTGAAAAAGTCGATTTCGAGGTTTCAACGGAAATACACGTTTGAGGTCCCCTGAAGACGTTTTGACCATTTTCTTGATTGTGTGTGTGTGCGAGTGAGCGTGTGTATTAGTGTATGTGATAGAAATTTTATGGGTGCTCTAATTAAAAAACTATTAATCAGGTCAACGCGAAATTTCATATTTGACATTTATATTGGAGGAACAAGTGCTGGTTAGTTTTTGGTTAAAATCGGTCTCCGAAAGTGGGTGTTTACGCTTCTCACTTATCCGTTTCTTCCATATATTTGCTTTAATACTTTATCAATGTAAATAAGTACTGGAATAAAGATTATAGTAAATTTAATTTTCCACAACTTTTGTTCGAAATATTTTCCCATATAAAGCATTGTTAAAGAGATAATTTAAAAACTAATTTTTTAGCTGCCACCACCACGCCACCTGCCGAATGGGTATTGTTAACAATTGACGCTTAGTTAATTCTTACAATTAGTAACACTCCTTTTTATTTTCTTAATTGTTGGAGCTTGGCGGCTATATCACATATTGGAAGGCTATAGTTTGAGTTTATTTCTGTTCTTTGTAAAGTCAGAATTTTTCTCGCAGTTCCTTAAAATATTTATTATCATTTAACCTATTAGGAGTCTTTAGAAATATTACAGGTATGGAGAAAGTCATGTGGTGGCGACATCAGATATTTTTGTTTTAAGGAGCGGGTCGGAGCATAATTTTGCGATGGCGCTTGGAATTTGGGGTCTAAACTACCTAAGTCTACTTTATAAGAAATTCCTTTGGTTATTTTATTGTTCTCCTACGTAATTATCTAAAAAAACAAAATTAGTAAATTACGACTCAAAAATCTTCGATTTTCTTCAGTTAGATTGTAAAATAAAATTATCATGAATGTTCTGCAGTTTTTAGCAAAGCCAGCTGCAAAAGCTACCATGCTTATCATGGGAAACACGGGTGTCTAATAAACTTCTAACTGAAACCGCAAAGAAAATTAAAAACTCGAATATAAAGAAGATGAGAATTTTGTTTCTTGCCTCGAGTCCTCTCATATTTAAGTATTAAATATAAATATATTTAAGTATTAAATATGAGAACTAGAAGCGCAGCAGCGATTTTGCGATTTGATCTAAAAACTATTCACTGTAGCTGGATTATAATACATTATAGATTCAATTTCACTGATAAAATTTTTCTTCATTTGGTGTTATTTTTGTATTATTCCACAGCAAAAAAAAACATCTAAATCCATGAAATGCAAATTGAAAATTTGAAATAATGAAAGGTATTTATTAGATTATAACAGCCGCTAGAAAATGCAGCGCAATATAATTCGGTTACAATTGTAAAAAGATTGGTTTATTTTTAAATGAACAGGTAGAGAATCATTCGTTACATCTGAAATAAATGCTTGACAAAACTAACCTGAATACTTCAAAAACGAATGGAAACTATAACATTAATACCAATATTACTATCCATATCGGCCATTATCTGTCTATGATATTATACCGTACGAAAAGTGCTCTGACAAATTTAGTCTCCAAAAGCTCAATTCTCCAGAGGATGTGAGAATGGCGTGCAGGAGTGGAATTCAAAAATCAAAATGACTCCCAGAAAGCAAGCATTAGTGTATTAAAGCCACGATTGGTTTTTTCGCTATCTCTCGCAATTCGAAATGATCGGCTTCTGGAATTCGTTCCCGTTTTAGAGGAAACCAGGACAAGTAACGAACGAATGCCGATAGCCGAGAGCTCCGAGGATCGATTCGATAAATTATATATATATATATAATATCGATAATCGTAAAAAGGATAAAGGAAAAAATGAAAGCTAGATTAAAAAGAAATAAATAATTTTTGCCTCTCACCCGCTAAGAAAACCACGAAGCGTTTGAGAGATTGAGGTATTCGCGGAGGAGAGAGAAGGGAGGCACTATTCCCGACATCAGCGTAATCACTTTGCAACCGCCTAACGCTGCTGCAAAATGGCGTCCAGAAAGTTCGGCAGCCGGTAAAAGAAAGAAATGAGGAGGCGTCTTACTCGCGGAATTTTGCCGTAATATAGTGAAGAAGGGGGCGAGGGTGAGAGAGATTAACGCCTCAAAGGAATAAACCATCAAGACATTCGTTCTCGCGCTAAAATTTGCAGTTTTAGCATTAACAACCTCGGAGATTCTCTCAAACAAATAAAATCGAATCATTTTAATCTCCCACGGAAAAGAATACTGGGAGTTTTTTGGTGCACAAATATACTTATCAGAACTGTATGTTCCCTTTATATTGGTGTGCACAACGAGGCACTTGTTTATCTATAATAAATGCATTTAAATGGAAATTGTTATTTACTTGGACGTTTTTGGACGCTAATATTAATTGCAAACAATTATTTTCTACAATACTATTGTCTTTTTCTCGTTTTTAAATATTTAAATAATATTTTTCGATTTCCAGTACCTGCAATGGTCAATTAAATTGAATCAATTATTAATTGTGTGTGTGTGTGTGTAATTTAAGGCGAATCAGCCTCTTGGGCTATTATCGCCATAATATGCACTTTTAACCACAACCCATTTGTGGCAAACTAACCATAGCACCAGACATACAATAAATATATAAATAAATTAATAAATAAATAGATAAAACAGATAGATAAATAGATAAAACAGATAAATAAATGAAGTTAAAAACAGATGGTAAGAGATTGTATAAGGGTCTCTCCCAATCTGTAGAATAAAACATCAGCAAGACTGTATAAGGGTCTCCTGACTTGTATAATTATTATTATTATTATTAATTGTGTTTTCATGAAAAATTACGTATTTGGTCGCATATAATTCGCACTTATTTTTCCAAATTCTACTCATATAAAATGAATTTACGGCTTATATGCGAGGAAAAATCTAGAAGACGAGATATTTCACTATAGAACACCACTAAATAAATCTAAGATTTAATATCCAACTTCTGAAATAAAAAACATTGCATTATCGTTGTAAAAAATAAAAAAACGAAACAAAATATTATAATTATTACTGATTCAACCGAGAGCTATCGAGCTAGTCTAATGGCTGAAAAAAATTCAAGAACAACCGATTTAAAAAATCTACTCTCCTCGGGTATTTCCAATAGCTACAACAAGATTTTATTTTTTATCTTGTTGTGGCTATTGGAGATACCTGAGGCAAGTATTTTCCTAAATTGCTTGCTCATGAATTATTATTGATGACAGATATAAACATTTCAGTTTTTGCCGTCGATTGCAAGGGCTTACAATAAAATGCCCTAGTCTTTCAGATGTCCAGGTACCATCACAGTAGGCTCCCATATTTTGAGAACTTAAACGTGGGATACATTTCAGTAGTGTTTCTTTCGGTTTGATTAATTTCTCTTCTATCCGTAATTTCTCAATGTATTAATAAAACAAGAAACAAAGGCGTTGATATGACATGTCATGCATGTTCGCATATATCTGAAATTAAATTTTGACATTTGAGAAGGAGAAAAAAATCCTCGACTGCCTAAAGACGTAAAATAAAGGCAATAATATTATATACTACGAAATACTGCATTAACCCCTCTAGCCGCGCATTCCGCGTCCATTGTTTGGATGAAATACTGCACAACCCGCGACTTTTGACAGTTTCTAGTGAAGGTTGTGGCTGGATCCGAAAGCTAACCTCTGTGCAATCAATGACAGAAATTTTCTGGAATGGATGAGTTTTTAACATCGACAACTTTATCCTGTTATTGTTTTAAGGAGGGAGTAGATTTATAGAGCGCGGTCAACACAGTTATTTGCATATATAGTCAATATTCTATTAATATTTTCCAAGTGATGTCGCGGCAACGTGGTATGATGTACAGGCAGTTCTTGATTTGCCTGTTTTGATTTACGCGAATTTGGATTTACACGTCTTATTAATTTAGGCATTCTCAATTTGCGCGGTCCAAAAATTTACATTTACACGGTTTGAAACATTCGTTTGCGATGACAACAAGCGTGAACTCCCTCTACTTTTTTGTTTCGAAGTTCAGTTTAAACTTTGGCGCCCTAAAAAAGGACTTATTATATTTATAATGTTCATTATTTTCAGTTTTCGAAGTAAACAAACGTGACAACTGGCAACTTAATTATTTTGTACTCAATCTGAACTTTCGATGATGAAACTTGTTTAAAATTTAAAGAAACTCCATCATTTTGGAATCATTTGTATATGAGTATATCTTTGTACATATTTTGAACGTAATTCAAGGAAATGTTATTTTGTTTTTGCTAGTGTTTTCTTTTTTATTACGAATTTTTAATGTCAATCTAAGAATTGCTATCATCTAGTATACATAAGATTTTCTGCCGCGTATTTTGAACGTGATTACTAAGTGAAATGTTATCACTTTAATGCTTCGTTTTTATTTTTTGTGACGTATTTTGTACATTTTAATGAAATTTTATCACTTGCTTACGCTATGTTTTGGTTTTCTGTTACGCATTTCGAATGTAATTAATAAAATAAATGTTACCTCTTTTTAATGCTAGTGTTTTTTTGCGGCTTGGAAATGTTTCTTTTAGAACCTAAGAAAACATCCGCGCATCAAGCACTCAACATTCCATTTCAGTAATTAATCCATTTAAATTAAGGTATTTCCTTGGAATTAACAAAATAACAAAAAATCACATGCGAAAATGTGCTGGGGGTTAACTGCACAATTACCGAAAGATGTGTTATCGCTTTGTAATTCTGATTTTTCATTTGTTATTATGCGTTTCGAAAGTAATTAAAAGAATACTGCCACTGCATTATTTTTGATAAAAAGTCAATTTTTTTAGGTTGACTGAACCATACTGCTATTTTTACATTGCGTCTTATGGGAAAAATAGAACTTGAACTTCGCGAATTTGCATTTGGCGTCAGTTTTCTGGAACTAGCAATTCGCGAAGTTCAATAAGTTGTGTATTATAATTTGAAATTTTGGTGATGTTGGGTAGACTAATAAAGGAACGTATTCCTCCTAACTTAGACATTTCAATTATTTTATATGGGAAAACTGTTCTCGTTTTAAGCGAATTTGATGCACACGGTATTTTTCAGGAACGCATTAACCGCGCAAATCGAGAACTACCTGTAATGGCAGGCATATCAATTTTTGAGGAATCTCCTATTATGATTCCTCACATGGGTCCAAATATGGCCACGTTGGCAGGTATCATCAAACAATAATATCAATGTAACATTTTCAAACCTTAGCTGGTTCTTTTATAACGCTATGACTCGATATGTTTTGGTTTTTGAGCCCAGCACATCAGGAAGAAGGTAAGCTATGTTGGCAATAGGATCGCCGCACAAAAGTCAGTTGAAGACGTTAATTCGAAAAAGAAAGAAGTATCTTGAACAAACAACGAAGAATAAAAAAGGTGGCTGAGAAAAAGTTACAGCTTGAAGAGTGACCTTCCGATCCCAATAGTGAAAACGAATACGACCAAGTATCGTGCAAGACCACCGATGTGATGATAACGATGCTAAGTGCCCTTTTTGCCAAAAGATGCCCTCCAGTGACAAACAGAGAGAAAAGTGGATACTGTGCACAAAGTGCTTCTTCTCTTTTCAATTATCGTTCCATTCCCATTATCACTGCCATTTCGCGCGAAACCTTACGAGGGGCTACATTTGGAATCGCCACTAGCCAAGTTGCAAAATGCAGTTAATGGAAATTTTAATTATCATTAAAAAAAGGTTTAAAATGTTTATGATTTGATCCTTTTCTATTAATAAAGAATATCAAAGCAATGTGTTTCAGTATTTATTTTCCATTTAATCCCACAATTGCTCCTAATACGAGTTAACAACACCAAATTTTCAAAAATTAACAATAAATAACTTCAATAATAAAAAATTGTATAGAAATAACGGAATATATTAATTTCTAGTGCAGCAGATGCCATTCTAAATACCGGAACAAATGACTCAATTTTTTATGTAATTATAAATTTTTATGTAAGATAAAATCTAACGCCACCTATATATTCTGCAGTGTAGTGAAAGCTATATATGGACAATGTGATAACGCTGCGATAGTACTATCGTATTCTCGGAGGCTTAATTTATTTGATTGTTAACATTTTCGCACATATACGTCCCGGATTAAAATTTTCTAAATAATTTATTCTCGTTCAGGCGTACTTCCGTCAAGCTTGATTTTGATCAATAACTTCAAATAGATAATATGCTACACGCAAACAGAAACAGGTGGACAGAGTCGATTTCGATGACGACTTCCCTCCATCTTAATTCACAAGAGAATTATCGAGTTCGTCTTATGGCTAAAAAAATGAACAATCACCTTGAAATCAAAAGATTAAAAACAGTACTTATCTCAGGTATATCCTAGAGTCACATCAAGGTTATGAAAAACTAGATGTGCATTTCGGCTGCAATGCTACAATAATCTTGTTGTGGCTATAAGAGATAAGTACTTTTTTCAATCTTTGGATACTTAAGTGCTTATTACTCAATTTTTTCCTCTATCTTATTCCTAAGCTCCTTAGTCGTATTTGTTATCGCAGCATTTAAGAACCTCAGAGATTCGTTATCTTGGTGACAATTACAAGAAGGATCACTCGATTATTCTCTTTAATTTTATCAGGTGGACCAGAAATTAGTTAAAAATTGAGAACGAAATCGAATTAGACCATGTAAAACGTTGAATAGAAGTGATGCGTAGCAAACTACAAGCCAGCCTTTGTTTTGTATGTACACTTGCGTTATATTGCCGATGCTAGAGAGATTTTTAATTTATTCCAAACTAATCAGAAATTTGTGATATAGATCAGGTTTACCCATCATTTTTGTTGCGGCCCTAAACTGACCGCCAATAGTACTTCACGATCCGTACTGCTAACTGAGCAAAGATAAATTGGCCGAAGAGAAAGCAATAAATGCACCCCGGACAGTTGACACTGCTATTGCATCACTACTGCACTGCAAATTTAGCCGGTCTCTTGCCATGACCATTTTCAAGAAAAAGGTAAAACTCTAGTGTAAAACCCATGTCAGTGGGTGTGTTGACGAAAGTTTTTCGATTGCACTGATATTCCCCTTTTTCATCGTCCATTTTTGTTCATAGCTTCTAAAAGCTTCGAAAAGAGACTGTGGCTTGTATCGACTGTTAAGCATGTTCAATAAATGAAAAAGATTAGGCAGCTTTCCAATTCTCCTATATAAATGAAAACTGACTGCTGGGAAAGTTCTCTTTTGATGACCCTTCGCGACCTTACTGAGGAATCCCTGCGATCCTGATTGGGTGCGCGACCCGAGGTTGTGAGATGGTGCGATTTCTAAATATATCGTGAGAAGAATCTCTCTCTTGATCGAATACATTTAATGTTCCTCTCATGGCATTCGTTACAAACAAAAATCTATCTAAAGTAAAAATAGAAAAACCGCCCTCTACATTCAAGAAAGAATTTTAAAGCTCGCCTTTTCCCTGATATCAAATTGATAAAACATTTAGCCATAATACAACATAAGCATTTTGGCTACAAAACAGCTACAATTAACTAATAGTAGTTTAATTTTAGAAAATATTATTGGTAAATTGTCATTGATGGCGGCTGGTTTGTAGCCAGAATGCGCGTCTTGTTCTCATGGATATGTATTGGAGCTAAATATCTTACCAGTTAGTCATGACGAGAGAAATTTGTTGTGAATACGTTAACAAAGAGTAAAAAATTGTATTCGCATTTTTTCTTCATAAAAGAACAAGTAGGTGTATTTGTAATATCAAGATCAAGTGAATTCTTATTCACATAGAATTGCTCGATTCAATATGCACGCTTTTAAAACTGAGATAACGTTACAATTGATAATCAAATGACTATTCTAATAAGATTACCTTAATACGTGAGCGCTTAATTTACATTATTCAGTCTTAGTTATGCAAATAAAATGCTAAAAATCCAAATAAATCAGCATTTAAGAGCAAGAAGTGATAAAGCGTTCTATACGGATATAAAAAATATTTCTGCGACAAATTCAGGAAAAATAAAAATGTCGAACATCCCTGTGGCAGCGATTTGGTTTGTACGCATAACAAGAAAAATGTACCGCGTGAGTATGGAAGTGCATATATTAAATTTCGGTCATATAATCGAAGAATTATCCAAATTCACATCAAATCTTCAGTGCTAAAGACAGCTGTTGTTGAGAGGGTTTCCACTAAAAAATCTTTTCGAAAAAATACGACGAGAATGAAATATGACTAAACTAATTACGAGAAGGCCTCGATGTAATAATTTTATCTGACAATAACCTAAATATATTCTTTAGTTCCTTCCTACCGACTATCTAAAAGTTAAGGTTTCTTCATCGTAGCTGCTGGGTACCAGTCCAGGGCTTCCCAAACTTTTTCCATGTGGCGAGCACCGAGTTGTATGATGTATGTATCCTAGGGTATCTAGCGAGCACCACTATACTTTTGCGAACAAATAATGGTCATAAATACTAAAATCAAACCTACATCAATGTTATTAATAATGTTCTTATATACCTTTTGAAAGAAAGTAACTGATCATATTACATTAATGATGTAAGGAACCGCGATTTAAGCATCGCAGAAGTGAACGGCCAGGCCGCCGAAGAGCACAATCAAGCTGTCAAAGAGCGGTGCTCGCGAGCACCAGGTTGGGAATTCCTGGTTTAGTCAATGAAGATATATATTCTCTTGAGAATTATGAAAACACAAGAAACGTTTTTGCAGGTATTTTATTTTTAACGAATAACAGGGGGGAATGAACAATTATTGCGTTTACCAACAACGAATTCACGTTAAACAAATAAGCGAATTTGATTTCTGAGACCGGAATCAACATAGATCAAGGCCAGGGTATGGCAACCGAATTAAAAAAATTAACCCATTTTTCAGTTAAATGTAAAACTCGACATATACAGGTGAATAAATGGTTTTTATAAAAAAATCAATTCATATTTTAGTACATTCCTATGAGTAAACACGAGCGGATATACGTTCTAGGCCAGCGATTCCCAACGTGTATCGCGAGATTTTAAATTTAAATTGAGTATTTTAGTTAATTTCGTTACTGAATGCTATAAACTAGTCCCAAAGCATTTTTGCTACAAAAATATATCATTTGCAGGAAAAGTTGGCAGAAGATATTTGCATGAATATTAGCCCCATGTAATAACCTACAAAAAATATGATATCGTAAAAATCTTAAAATATTCGAAGCGACTAATATATCGTAGTTCGCACTTCATCCGCTCTATAGTTATGGCGCAGCAATGTAACGTAGCCTACAAGTGTTTACGTGCAGCCAACATTTCAGCGGAATTATATCGAACTTTATTACTGAACATTCATTTTGAAAATCTGAATATTCTTAAACCGCAATTAGATAGTAATAAAAAGACTTCAACGCAGTTGGAAAATTATATTTTAGGCCCTCATATATCGAAAATTTTCTTAACAGAAAGAGATTGATGAAATTGGAAATTGAATTTTTTGTATTCCATTTGATTTGTTGGGTTCTCTAAAAAGATGGTAGCTGACTTCGAAGAAAGCATAAAAGTCAAGCTCGAGCGACGAGTGGTTGTTTACTAACAAAACTTTCATTTAATAAAATAAATGTATAGCTAACGATTTCGTTCGTAATTCAGATTGTTTTTAAATGATATTGATGTTAAAAAGAGATGCGCTAAAAAAAGGTATTATATTTGGAATATAATCAATGCTTTTCACTAAAAACACAATATGCAGTGTGAATTGAGACGTTTTGTGTGTGCCTAAGAGACACTTTGAATTGCTTAGAGTAAAGGTTAAGTTTACATTTCACAAATTTATATGCGCAGAATGTATGAATTGCAGCTCTCGAAGTTCTGAATATTATCGTATGCGGCACCGAAAGGAAGTAGGTTTTGCCACTCCTGCCATAGAGCTTCTTCATATGGTTTAATAAGGACGAGTATGAACAAAAATAAGAATTTTCAATAATTATATAATTTGGACACAATATGAACATCTCATCACCTCCTACTTCAAATTGTGGAATGATTTCTATGGAAAAGCAAAATAACGTAATCTATGGGTGGTTTTCGTCATCATAAGGGACTTACTCCGATATTAGAACAAGATTAAGCTAAATATCACATAGTAAAAGCTGTAAGTTTGGTGAGAACAGAATGGCATCTTTGTCAGGGGAGGGGAATTTTTCTGTGAAATAAGTATTAAGTAGCGTTTGTTTATGTCTCCAAAAGAACCAGATTAGAATGAGATTGGATCAGAGTACTACTAGGAGAATTAGGAGAATTTTCCATTTTATCACTTCTATTTATTTTTTAAATCCATAACGTGCGAAAATCCACAGTACATCTAAATGGCTCAATTTTAAATCACAAAAAATGCAGTGTGCATTTAACCGTCTTAATTTGCTTCTCTAAATTATTCCCAAGTTCTTACCATTAAAATCCTCAATATGTTGTCGCTCCACTCTGCCAATCCCCTTCCACCTAGTTTATGTTGGGAAAATAATTAATATCTCCAAAAAAATATTACCGCTACAGTGCATATCTCACAAGAAATGGAAGTTTACGTTAATTCCCCCTTTAATGCCGTGTTATTTTGTGTAAATCGTAAACGAAAATATGCAGAGATGAAGCCTAGAATCTTTGTGTTACCTTTTACATCAACAAAGGAATTGCATATAAAAATGTAGGCTGAAAACGATTCAATGTTTAAACTAATGTAATTTTTTTTCTAATACGTTGCCTAACTTTTCTTTGAGAGATGATTAAGTCAACTCAATATATTCATGTAAAAATAAAGAGACTTGTTGTAATTCCACAAATTTATTTAAAACGACCTAGGTTTCGTTGCAATGCAACATCATCACGATGTTGCATTGCAACGAAACCTAGGTCGTTTTAAATAAATTTATGTGGAATTAGAACAAGTCTCTTTGTTTTACATTATGAAGAAATTCAACCAAGTGACGCCTGAAACCATTAACTATATCAATATATTAACTTAAACTTCCACCTCTGTTGCGAAGAGTTATAGATTCATACTACGATAAATGTGTGACCGACGTAGAAGAAATATTTTTCTACCTATTATATACCCAAAAATACAGAAAATGTTTATATATAATATGTGCCGCTAAAGGAAATCTCGTAAGAGTACATCACTCTAAGCCTTCCTCATCGCCCTTGGTCTCTGCGACGCTACGATCGCCCGGCGGGTGCCGCGCGCACAACACACTCGCCCGCCGACACCCGACGCAACCACACCATCTGGGTTCCGCGCACCCCGAAGGCAGAGTCGCTAAACCAGTGCTAAATAGGACTTGGGCGTCGGATCATATGGCAACAGCAATACCCCGAAACGACACTTTGAATGGATAACACCCAGATAAAGCCTCCCGAACGAGCAAAGTAAATAATTTTGAGAACCCTTTCAGAAATAATTCCGATGAGAACGATTCGCATGGATCTTCCACTTCCAAGGCTAACGCTTGTCTATGAATAGAACTGTTAAATTGTATTTAGCTACTCCATAATATTATTTATCTATTAAAAGCAATTTCCTTGATTTAATGCTTCACTGTAGTCTTAAACATAAACATAAGATCCAGATTTATTGAGTAAGGAATTGAATCCACCAACAAAAAGATTTAAATATGTTGAATTACAACTTGCATGAAGAAAATATTAAAATACTTATTTCTATATTTTCTATCAACCTGTTCCAAGAAGTTGACCAATTCATTGCTCATCACCTCACCAATTATGCACAAAAATATTTTAAATGCCCCTCTTAAACAAGGTCGCGATAATTTCAATCAATTAAGGCTGACTATAAAATCAGAATTCCCTTATGATTATCAAAAACATTACATTTGCAACGATATTTTTTGCTGTTTATTATTTGTTTTCTACCTCTTGGTAGATTTTAGGTTCATCTCACCCACTTCATCCCATCCGAGGCCCTTTTTTTATCTTTTCATAGCCGTTTCTTTTAAATTATCCAATATGCTTTAAATATCCTCACCTCTGCCTCTTTCATAGCACTCTCCCTTGAACATTTGTCCTTTCAATAATCCGCTGCCTCTTAAATTCGACCCATCCGTTTCTTCTAGATCTCTTCTTATTACTCCAAGGTACTCTCTTCTCCTACGGTATGTAAGACTTCCTCATTTGTTTGCTCTCACTCCGACTAATTTTCTTCAGTACACGTCGTACCCGCATCTCAAAAGCCTCTAATCTTCTCGCATCTTCTTTCTTCATGGTCCAGGTCTCATACACGTATAATTCTGTACTCCAAGATTGCGCAGTCAGAGCCAACGCTTTTACTAATTTCATTTTATATCTTTATTCAAACTCTGCCATCACTCGCGTCTTATAAATGCCACCTTTGCTCATCGTACTCTCGTTTAGATTGCTATAACACTGCACATCCTGGTTAAAAAAAAGCTTATTGTCCAAATGATGGAAATTTTAATTTGTTCGCAATATGTTTTAGTTTCATTATGGTCAAGGCAAAATAAATAGGACGGTTTTCGTTTGCCAAAATGAGAAAAAGAATTCTTTAATGTGATTTTTACTATTTATCTTGATCAAAGGCAAACAGTCTTAGAATAAAAGAAATTATTTCATCGCAACCAAATATATTACAGAATATAAGTACTACTGGTATTAATTCCACTAATATACCTTTGAAAACTGCTTAAAACCGTGTCTCTGCAGTTATGCACTAGTTATTGACTATATTTGATTTTCGCATTAATTATCTTTCTATTCTATATTGTTTTGTATATTCTTCGTGAACTGTATTAGTCATAAACAGCATTATTTGAATGTTAAAGTCATTATAGATGTGCATATACTTCTCACATTATATGCATACAAATCTCAAAAATACTAATAATAGCAATAAAATTTATAGAAAATAACCCAATTTTATTTAAATTGCCAGCAGAAATTAAATACGAATTGAATATTTATCTGCCAATGTTAATTTAAGTTGCAAAAGTCGCCATCAGGATGTCAAGTAGTAGTGGACCGGCCTAACGTAGTCACCGGGCCTGTCTGATCGAAGGTCGCCCCAACAAAATTCATTGATTATGTGATACAGACAAGCGCTCTATCCGAACACGAAAATAAAATTTGAAAGTCAAGAATGCTCTGAATAAAAATTTTATCTCGCTTTAATTAAGGAATCATGCTCGAGGCCGGTCTAATCGTTAAATCACCGAGCATACCTATCAGTCTCTGTGGGCAAGTTGCACTTTTCCTTGTTGAAGTAGTATTATGCCCAAAGAAACTTTTCTACTAAATAAAAGGCGGCGTGTGCCTGTGTGAGCGTATGCGTGCGGACAGCATTTCCAGAAAACCAAGAAACTTAGATACTAAAAACTTGGTACACTTACGAATAAGAACCTGACGATGTGCACCTCGGGTTCGGAATTTTGATTTTTTGGGAGGGGGAAGGCGAGGGGGGGGGGTGCCATAAAAAATCGTGGCCTACAGCATTGGTGGGCAAACTTTTCTACTCGGTGGGCCGCACTAAAAATTGTCAATGCTTCGGCGGACTGAATTAAAGATAAATCGGAAGTTAGAGATTCCTTGGCACCACATGAGTGAAAATAAAGTTAAAATTAGGTTTTTAGGGTTAAAATTACAATATCAAGAATCATGATGGAATTCAATCTTAGAAATACCTTTGAGAAAAGATGAAAAACAAAATTAAAAATAACTTATTTGAATCGAGACATATTTATTAAGAGGACTCAAGGCTAGACATTTTAACACGTTTTGCTAGATATAAAATAAAATTTGGTGGGTAAAACAAATTAAAACAGTTGTGACTACTACGAGACATTGGTGGTGAACCGCATGAAATTGCTATGAGGACCGCATTTGGTCCGTGGACCACAAGTTGGGCATTTCTCGAAAACCAAGAAACTTAGTCTCTTGAAACTTGGTACACACACTAAAGAGTCCTTGAGAAAGCGCACCTCGTGCCATAATTTCGATTTCTTGGTGGAGGGGAGTGTCATACAAATCGTACTCAACAGCTTTCTCAAAAACGAAGAAACAGAGTTTTTTAAAGTTGGTACACACATTAAAAAGATCTTAAAGATGTGCAACTCTGGGCCAGAATTTTTATTTTTGGGGAGAGGGGTGCCATATAAATCTTACCCTGACTAGAGGCCCGTGTTCATTTTTTGTAAAATTGGACGACTTATTTTGAATGTTCTTAGAAAAATATCAAATTTGAACCAATATTTAGTTTGTTCATACCAATTAAGGCGGAATATTGGTCATTTATCTCGAGAGAAATATAAGTTTGAATGGAAATATTAGCGAATGAAATGTACATGAAAAATTCGAAACTGTAAACCTGGAACAAAGCCCGAGTAATTATCTAGTATATAATATTATTTTTTTAATATAAAACTGAAAAGTTAAGCAATGTACAAAAAGTGTCTCCCAATGCTTTAGAAATTTTTGTCACTTTTTAAATAAAACCAAGTTAGTATGCAGGGTTTTCGAGAATTATTTCACCATTTAACAATATTTTTAGTAGTTTTCTGCCAGAATCTTACCAAACTGACGCCAAATTATAGCTTCTGACTGTAGACCTATCCTACAATGTCGCTCCTACATTCAATTATCGGTGATATTCAGACAAGCACTATGATAAAAGATTCAGAATCCTCCAAATTAAGAAAGGCAATAATTTCTTTCAAAACTGGTTATCTTAAATGAGTGTTCATCAAACGATCGATCATATATAATATTTCAAATGAATGTTGAAAGTGTAGTAATGGAGAGTCAGCTTTACTCATATCGAGCTCATTTTATTTCTAGACGAGACCAACGTTTTTTTTATATCAGAGTTGAGCTTTCGTTAACATGTCCAATCGCAAGATTCTATTCGCAAAAATGAATTGTTTAACATTATTCCGAAACAAAACAGAACTTATGATAAATTTATTTTCTTATTAATGTCATGGCGAGTATCACCATTAATATAGTAACATCCAGTGACTATCCGTTACTAAGACATTACAACAGGGGTGGACAACCTACGGCTCGTGGGCCGTTTGCGGCTCCCGAGATCGACCTGCGAAGCTATGATGAAAAATCGAACCTTAAATTTTAACATATAGATTCTTGTTTTTTACTTAAATATGATAATATAAACTTAGATTTGAAATTTTAACCCTATAATACTAATTTTCATTTGTATGAACCCTCGGAATCTCTAGGTAACTATCGATTCAAACTCTAATCCGGCCCGCCGAAGCATTGATAACTTACAATGTGGCCCGCCCAAGTATTCGCAACCATCAAAGCGGCTCGCCTCTGCATTACAAGATATATGGCGGGGTGGGGAGCCGCGACCCCTCAGCGTCGTAACACTATTCAAGGGAAAGGTAACGTAACTCGCCACCGAATCGCCACACAGGAGGAAAATGAATAATCTTTCGGTGATAAGGAGTAACTTTCATACCGTTTCTGAGCAAGTCCTCTTTCCTTTTCCCTCGCATCATCCTTCCTTCCATGTAGATTTCGTCATCCGAAAGCCATTTCTATCTCAGACCCCTTACTCTACGACCTTTATACTCTCCCCCCACCCGCCTTCCTCCCCATCTTCTCCTCTCCGCCTCCCCTCCTCCTCCATACCTTCCACCTCCTGCCTGTGTTCCGCCGCCCTCCCCCTTCTACCTCCTTCGCTGCTTGAGACTCACTCTCACCTCTCGTTTCCTTGGGTTTCAAAAAGAGCGTAAAGGATTGCGCCATTCAGGAGACGCCCTCTCCCGTCCAAATGGACGCATTGAACAGGGCCACACACACACACACAGTGACATGTACACACAGGAGCAGAAACTCACCTGAGGCGTTCTCCTCCTCTCCCATTCTCACTCATTCCCATTACGCCGTCTTCTTATCCTCTCTCACTTGGCCGTATCTTATAGTCTTTCTTAATCTGTCCATGTTTCTCCAGTTTTTTATTCTTTCACTCTCGCTCACTCGCTTTTTCCGAGCTACACTCTTTTTATTTATCCTCTAGTCCTTTATCTCTTTCATTTGCGTTCCCATTTCATTCTCCTGCTTATTCACTGATATTCTTACAATATTTCGTACCCTACGATTCCTTCATGCGATATTTTATTATTGTTTATCTAATCACCGTCCGACATTCATTCTCATAAATATTATATTCATCTAAAATTATACATAACACCTTTTCTCTCATACTCTCAGTAGTGGCCTTTAAGATGGGCAAATGGGGCGACCGCCAGCGGCCCCACACATTAGGGCTTCCCAAAATTTTCCAAAAGTACCCATGGACTAAATTAGCAATAAGTGGCTTAAATTTACGTAGTTTTACACTAAAGATTATTCGTAATTTGACATTCATAGCAGCTTCATCAGCAGGACGAAGGTAAATTAAAATCTGAATTGCCCGACTTGCACATAGTCAAAGGGACCATATGATTTTTGCCCAGGGCCCCAAAAACGAAGTCCACCGCTGCATACTCTAATCTTAATGGCTTGTGCTTTCTCTTTCTCTGTCACTTCCTTTTCAAACTCTCTCCATCTTTCTCCCTTCTCTCTCCTTCTAACTTTCTCTTTCCCTATCTCTGCCTCCCTTTCACTTACTCTCCTGCTACCTTTCTCTCAAACTTCTTCTTTCTTTCGTACCGTCAATGTTTATTCGCCTCCCCTAACCTCCTCCTAGCTAGTAAGTTGCGTATCCATTTCTAACCCTTCATTACAGTCTCTCTCCTATTCCATTTCCTATCAGGTGCAATGCGTGCCACAAGATGTAAATCCCTCAAAAAAGATCTTCGACTCTGAAAATTGGGCCCTTTCTACTTTTCCTACCCTTCCTCTGCATCGCTTCCTCGACCTACTCTTCCCCTCAGACGCCCTAGAACACTCTCTCGTTTTCGTCCTCTATCCCCCTCTCCCTCCAGTTCCTCCTCGGCGTTCCGATTCCCTTTCCGGGCATAAATAAAAAATCTATATAAGGCTTACACTCGAGGGCGCATTTGTCAAAAGACTTCTTATTATATATCACGGAATTACGAATCTCTCATCCGTCGATTCCACCACTCGTTTCATTTCTCGCCATTCATTTTATATCTGGAAGGAAGAAAAGGTAAGATCGTTCATGGGTTCTCCAAGGATTCTCTCCGTCTTTTTTTCGTTAAGTGGTCGCGTTGTTGAATTCTTCTCGATTCAAAATAAAAAATAAAAAAAGAAGAAATCTTTTTGAGGGTTTCCTGCAGTTGAAAAGGCGAGTGATCTTCAGAATAATTGCAAGAGAGAGAGAGAGAGAGATTATCTCGGTTGGAAGACGCCCAGATGCGCGATATATGTTTTTTATTTTAGCGTTAATAAGAAATTCCCGGCCGTATTCCATCTCCGTGAAAAGGAAGAAAATGACTCGAGATATGTGTGTCCCAGTTCAAGTTGGTCGGTTTCTCCTCCTATCGTCAAATTTTGTTATATTTCAAAAGCGAATTTTTCTCATTAAAATTATTTTAAATATGTCGCGAAGTGCGGGAGTCCATTTCCGCTGACGAGATTAGTTTTTGACTCGAGGAGCCCAACAAAAGAAACGGGAATTCGTAAAATCAAATTATTTTCGCATAAACATCCTCGAGAAGACGAGATTTCTTTTAAACATGAAGGTTTTAATGGGGGAAAACTTTTGAACTCCTTTAGCCATCCTCCACCCCTTTCTACACGGAAATCCCCGGAATTCTCCTAATCACTCGCAAATTAAACGATCCATTAATGGACCGGAAAATGCGTGCTTAAAAAATACACTCCGAAAAGACCGGGCAATAAAAAAAATTCAACCTGGGGTACACAAGAGATTGGAAACGTAATTTAGCGTTGATTTTCCAACGAGATCCCAGTTTCGTCGAAAGGGTTGAGAGAGAATATTTTTCGAGACTTTGTAAACCAAGAATAATTAATTTTATGTAAATGGCATTTCAGAAAATATCAACGTAAATGCGTAATTTTTAGAATGCTGAAAAAACTCAGTATCCGAAAGAGTGCTTATTCATACAAAAATTTAATAATATAGAATGATAAATCAATATTATACTATAAGGTATACCTTAGGGCATAGGCATAGAAAAAAGTGAATGTCTACAGTCAAACAGGGCGTAACGGGAGCACAGAGCGTGCGGAAGGAGCGTGCGAGAGAGTCGACACACTGTTCTCCGCGATTCAGGCACAACAGCTGACGGAGTCTAATTGGCGCAATGCACGCAAATACGTTTTCCATTCATCCCACTCACACGGGACACACGCATTCATTTGCGCAGTGCTCGTAACTCCGCCTTTCGGTTCGTTTGAAAATCGTCAAGTGAATCGCACGATATCTTAATTAACGACCTCAAAAAAATATCCATATAAATATAATTGGTAGTACATGAACTTCCTATAATCTAATTATGCAACGAAGCTACGCCGCAAAGAGTTCGTGCATTCTCATTCATAATTTGCATTATTAGTTATTGTTTAAAACTGCCTCACTCATCTTCCGAAACTAGTAGCTGTGGTATATACGAATACATGTAGTTATAATAATACTCATTTCTTGTTATGTATTTAAATTCGAAAGATTGAATTTATCAAAGACTTACAAAAATAAATAATGTGCGTATTTTATCGATAAGAAATATTCCATGCACATTTTATGCATGAAAAAAATCATTTTGTCGATTATTACTTGAATCGACATGTTTATTTCAATTGCGAAATAATTTTTTATTTTTTATTAAAAAAAACAATACAGGTTCAGGGTGTCATTGATCCTAATAGAAAAAAATGACCGACGTCTACTCGTACATATCTTTACGGCATTAAACTTTCATTTCTCTAGAAAGCTTCCAGAACTACGAAAGGGATTGACATTTAAGCAACTTAACTCTTCGCACGACGACGATTTAGATGAAGGAACACGCAAAGCGACAGTTTTCAGTCACGCGTTGTTAAAAAAAGCTTTTTATAATAACAGACCCGTTTTTCGTCAACGCGACAACGAACGCGACGAGTATTTCATTTTTCCCTCTTTCACTTTCTCTCTCGCACACACACGGTTCTGCGTTTCATCCAAATACGTAATACCTCCTACCAGCCCTCCCATGCCCCAAAACACTCGGACAAAAAGGATATTAAATAACGTTTCGGTGACCGCCCAAAAATAATCTTCTCCGAAATGGACACGCGAACGTGCCATCAAAAAGCGGGATTTTTTTATATTATGCGGAAATTTTTCCATGTGCTGAGCCCGTAATTCGTTCCCCGGCATTCAGGTTTTGCAGGATATTCGGAGAATCGTCATTAACCCGAATTTGGCGCATGCACACACACACACACTCTCTCTCTCTCTCTCTCCTCGTAACATACAAAAAACGCTCGAGCAAAAGAGTTTTCGAAGCGGTGCAGACGCCATGCTGCGGCGAGGAGTTCGCTCCGAGCTTTTACTTTTCTTTTTTCGTAATCGTAATCGTATCAATTTAGGAGATTAGAACGCATAAACGATTGAATAAATCGCTTTCGCCTGTTTTATTGTTCACTTTTGAAACACACGGCCTGGACCAAATATTTTCCGCGCCGTGTGTTACGTTAACGAGTGAGATAGCGTCTGGAAAAACTTTTAGCGAATCCTTTGCATAAGATCACAAGAAACAGGCGGAGGAACAAAACTAAAGGGTTTTAATAATGAAATTTTAAAAAAGAATAATTTGATCGCTCTCATAAGATTCTAAGCCGATTTATTCGGGCAGCGCATGTGCAATTAGTTCCGCTAAGTTTATTACATTTTTAAAGACGGCCGTTGAATTCACTAATATTAAATAGCATTAAAAGTAGTCTTAATGTAAATTGTATATTTAGATACCATATTTTGGAAGAGACATATACGGAACTGAATAAATTTTCGACTTAACATATTTTATAGTACAATCGAATATATGCGTCGGGGTTTGATGAGTGCTTTACGTCCGGATTTAAGGAGTCCAGTCGCTATCGATTGTAATTTATATGTGAAATTGAATCCCGTACTGACGGGATACAATTTCAAAAATTGCACTTCTCTTTCACTTGAATTGATGTCATTTGTATTTGCGCTCATTTTAACAAAATAATCAAGCATAAAATAAACTCCGCATGTTTAAAGCAGCCTGTTATATCTGAAATATTACGCAACTTGCAGGAAAGCAAATGATACTGTAAACATAAAGCTTCAGTTATATATTTTTTAATATTTAAGAAAATATCATGAAATACACGAGCTCGAAAATTCGATTTCCTGCAATATTCCGCAATATTAAAACTTGCCATTCTGACCCAATTTCTTTTTTATTTCTCATATCGACCAAACGTTAAAAAGCATCGAAATTCAAGACGAAGAATGAATGCATGTCCGATGAAAGTTGGCGCATTTTCATCTATCCTTGGACTCTTTATGTCACTCAAAATGATTAATAACTAATCATAATCAATGCGCTTACCTAATTCTTTCGTTTATTCTTGATCTGCTCATCCGCAATAGTCACTCTTATGATGAATTGTTTCTGTTTTGGTGAGATTTCTTTTACACACGAATGCTCGAGGATAGCTTATAACGATATGTCTTTTCCAGTTGCCGATACAACATTTCCAAGAGAAATGACTAGTAAGCCAATCAGAGGTTGGGATCAGAATAATAATAGTTATATTACCGATACTTTAGTTTTTAAATCATAAGCATTTAAACTAACACACTAGTAATATATGTAATAGAAAACAAATATTGCTTTGCGGCAGATCAATAATCGCAAACGAAAAAGAAATCATCCGACAGGCAAGATGAAAGCGATAAAACCTGTATCTCTTATGTTAGTCCAAAAATACCTTTAATGATGATGGTAATAGCAGTAGCGGAACTATAATCTTTCGCCCTCCCCTCTTCCTCACCCCGCAAAATTTTTGGGTCTCTTAATATTATATATAGATATAAATGGACCTGCAGGACCACCTAAATCTACCGCGGTCACGGACTCTGTGGTATTATAGTTCCACTAATGGGTAACAGACTTAAATTTAAATATCAGCTTTTATGTCATAAGTAACTGATATAAAGATGATAAAGTGAGTATCGGATGCCTTTAAACGTGATGAGATTCAATTTTACAGGTTTTTTCGAATAAACACGTTATTCATCCCACGCTCGCATCAATTAATCGCCGGTCATTCACCATTCGCCATCAAATTGTCATCGTGCATGGCACTTGCCATCCGCCATGCATAAAGCGCCTCATGGCGGAAGTTTGCGTCATCTCCCAAAGGCCATGATGTTCCCCAGCAATCTCCTTCTCCCCTTTCTCTTCCGCCACGCAGGATACCTGGGCGGCCAACAACGCACACCTCGTGAATGCCGCTCCTATGGTTCTTCTTGTGTCTTCGTGAGCATTAGCGCCTACCTTAGCGGCCTCCTCGGTCGCACGTAGGTCACGGGAGAGGCGCGGAAGCAGGTAAAGTGAGGGGCGAGGAGGGGGAGAGGCGAACCTCTTTTTCCTCCCCCCACACCATCACCTCACCTTCCTATGTTCTTGTCACCGTGGGACTCACTCGACGGACAGAGACAAAAGACGAGAGAAGTGGGAGGCATCCGGGAGAGACAGAAAAGGAGAGAGGAATGGAGAGAGGGAGCGGAAGGAGGAGACAGTTGATATCTGGATGAGAAATGGGCGAAAATTCGGTCGGGAGAGGAGATGGCATTAAAACCCAAAGGATTTCCAACTTCCTTGGGAGACGCACGCGTGTGCCGTTTCAAAAGCAGGACGTGAGAAGACTCTTTGGCCTCAGCCTCGCGCCTTCGCGCTTTGAAAACGAACCGCCCAAATGTTTAAAACTAACAAAAAAGGTCGTTGATTATGAATCCAACTTCGATGTTGAAAGAAACTGCTTGTATTACTCCGAAACGTTGATAGTAAATCATTCATCATCATCATGCTTCTGTCCGAAAACAGGTTTTAACTGAATCGCTGCCTCCATTTCTCTCTCTCCCTAGAAGCCTCTTTTATACCTCTATAAGTATTATATCCCTGCTTTATATTATCTAATATTCCTATTCTTTTTCTCCCTCTTCCTCTTCTTCCACTAATTTTTCCTTCTAAGATCGTCCTTTGTAAACACTGTCTTCTCAATATGTGCCCTATCCAATTTGCTTTTCTTTTCCTGATTGTTTTTATTAGCGTCCTTTCTTCTCCCACCATTTCTAATACTTCTTCGTTTCTCTTCCTCTCTGTCCATTTCACTTTCATCATTCTTCTCCATACTCACATCTCAAAACTTTCTAAATATTTTTCCTCCTTTCTCCTTACCGTCCACGTCTCTGCACCATAAAGAGCTATGCTCCATATGTAGCATTTTGCTAATTTCTTCCTTGTTTCTAAATTTATTTTCTTGCTTGTGAAAAGCTCCTTCTTCTCGTTAAATGCTGCTTTTGCCATTGCAATCCTACTTCTGATGTCCTGTGTACTACTTCCATCCTGTGCTAAAATACTGCCGAGATATTTGAAACTACTTACTTGTTCCAATTTTTGGCCATTTACCATTATATTTAATTCTTTATGTTCCTTTGAAACCACCATGACTTTCGTTTTTTCTGTATTGATCTTC
The DNA here is from genome assembly GCA_028673005.1 of Tanypteryx hageni. Taxonomy (NCBI): domain Eukaryota; kingdom Metazoa; phylum Arthropoda; class Insecta; order Odonata; family Petaluridae; genus Tanypteryx; species Tanypteryx hageni. The sequence continues at coordinate 199,632,935 of CM054113.1, read as the reverse complement.
ATTCCATATTGTTGGCCAACCTCCACTAGTCTGTCTGTCATCCTCTGAAGCTCTTTCTCGCCTTCTGCTATTAAGCCCTGATCATCTGCGTATTTAATGGTGGCAATACTTTCACCTCCTATCTTAAATCCTTTCTCTTCCATCAACGCTTCTTCTGTTATTGTTTCTGCATAAATATTAAATATCGCTGGTGAAATAGGACAACCCTGCCTCACTCCCCTCCCTATTGAAGTACTTTCTGTTTCTTCTCCTTCAACCCTGACTCTAATTTTTGATCAAAGTAAAGGTTTTTAAGCAGTCTTTTATCTTTCCAATGCATTCCTATTCTGTTTAAAATACCCAGCATTTTATCCCATTTCACTCGGTCAAAAGCTTTCTCCCAATCTACAAAACAAAAATACATATCTTTATTGACTTCTAGCGCTCTATGATCCTCATACATCCTATAGCATCTCTAGTCCCCCTTCCTCTTCTAAAACCAAACTGATTATCTTGCAGCTCCTTTTCTATTTTACATTCAATTCTTTTGGTTATTATTCTGGTTAGAACTTTAGCTGTATGAGAAATTAAACTAATAGTTCTGTAATCCTTACAACATTTTGCATTGTTCTTTTTCTCCAGTGGTACCATCACAACATCTAAGAAATCTTCAGGCCATATGCCAGTATCATATACTTGGTTAAAAAATTTTGTGAGTTGCTTAACTGCTTTAGACCCCAAAACCTTAAGAACGTCCACGGGTATATCATCACTCCCAACAGCCTTCCTTCTTTTCTTGTCATCAATTGCTCTTTTAACTTCAGACTCGAGAATACTTGGTCCTAGCTGATCTTCTTCCACATCCTCTTCTTCATTTAATTCAATATTTCTTGGCTTTCCTTCTTTGTCATATAGAACCTCAATGTATTCTTTCCAGACATTCTTTACATTGTCTGGCTCCGATACTATTTTACCACTTTTGTTCATGATTCCTTTACGTCCTATCTTTCTTGCTTTTTTCTTGAATAGTTACCTTGCTTTGCTATACATGAGGTCTGTTCTACAAATTCTTTCACATTCGACAATCTCCTCGCATTTTTCATTTATCCTCTGTTCTCTGGCTCTATCTGTTTCCCTTCTTAAAGCATTATTTAACTCCTTGTATTTTCTTTGGCCTTCTTCAGTGTTTATGTTCTTCCACTTTCTCCGCTCTTCCATTTTTTGCAGCATGGCTGCTGTGATCCAGGGTTTTTTGTTTCTTTCACCCGTTATCTTTCCTACCTTCTTTTCCATTACATCTTTAATGTTGCTATGGATGTATCTCCACTCCTCATCTACATTCTTCCTATTTTCTTCAGCTCTCTCCCCCAACCTTTCCTCCAGCTCAGTCACAATAGCCTCCTTGTTTTTAAGGAGTTCCTCTAAGTTCCATTTCTTGTTAACTCTTATGTTTCTCTTAACGCTCTTCAGTCTACATTGTATATTCGCCACCAAAAGGTTGTGGTCAGAATCGATATCTGCCCCTGGTAGTGTTTTCACATTTTTAATGCTATTTCTAAATCTTTCATTGACTAGTATGTAATCTATCTGGTATCGTCTCTGGTCTTCTGGGCTTCTCCATGTGTAAAGTCTCCGCTGGTGATGCTTAAACCATGTATTAGTTACAATTAATCTATTTCTATGGCAGAATTCCACAAGTTTATACCCTCTTTCATTTCTCTTCCCTAGTCCATATTTTCCCACTATGTTATCTTCCTGTCCCTCTCCGACTACACTGTTCCAATCTCCCATTACTATGGTGGTGATCCTTCCTTTTCCCTCATCCTCCAATATCTCCATAATCTGTTCATACATTTCATCTACTTCGTCGTCGCCAGCATTAGTTGTTGGCATATACACTTGAATTATAAGTATTTCCACTGGCTCCATCTGGAGTTTTACGGCTATTAATCTATCATTAACTGTCACTACCTTACTAATTCTTTCAGCTATCTCTTTTCTCATTATAATCCCCACTCCCCTTTCCTTTTTCTCCCCTCCCGAGTAAATAATCTTAAATTCGTCTGAATTTATCTCGCCTTCTCCTTCCCACCGAACTTCACTAAGACCTACTATACCTACATTATTCCTTCTCATTTCCCTTTTTAAGTTCTCTAGTTTACCCCCTGAATTCATAGTCCTAACATTCCATGTGCCTATTTTTAATTTCTCACTACTTGCTTTCTTATTAATCTTACATTTCCTCTGTGCATCCCCTAGGGTAGTCCCCACCCGGAGATCCGATTGGGGGACTATTTTACCTCCGGAATATTTTACCCCAGAAAGATCCATAGAGGTATTTTTAGCTTTTCAGCCTATCATGGGAAATATAATGAGGTAGTTTCCCCTTGCTTTCCTCATCGCAGTTTCACAGAGTGATTACCCATCTGTAGCTGTTCAGATCCACATGATCACCACCTACAGAGGTACTGTGCAAGCTGCTGCCCTTGCACAGGGGGATGTAAAACCCCCAAGACTGCTTCTTAGTCTGACTCTTCCCCTCAGACCTTTCCGGCTTGGATGGTCCTACCAGGAGAATTCTCTCCCGCCGGCATAGCTCTTTGGTTCGTAAGAGTACACAAACCCTCCCACCTCTGTAAGGTTATGCAGTCCTTAGTAAATATCGCACCAAATTTTCGTCGTCGGTCAGCCAAAAAATGAACCGATACCACCGACTCCGAGACCTGTACTAGAGAGAAGACATTTTAATTCATCCAAGGTTCTGAAATTTAAATGTGAAACTAAGAAATAAGCAAGAGTGAACGCGTAATAAATCCATATCCAGAAATTTTGCGCGTCTCACTTTCCTTGAATTACGATTGCTGCGACTTATAATAATGATGCTTCGTATAAAACAGCGGTGCCCAAATTACGACCCTCGGGCCACATTCGGCTCGCTACGAGTTTTAAAAAGCTTGAAAATCACAGGACAATGTGACAAAATGAAACTAGGAAATTATAAAATCCATATACGTCTTTATCTCTATCTCCATAATATCTTTAAAACAAATCAAGTAATATTGACTCCCAACTAAGTCCTTTAGTTTACTTAAATTATTTTTCAACGGTGTTTTGGACTGTGGCCCGCGAAGAGGTCGGAAGTGGGCTTTGTGGCTGTCGAGCCAAAGAGTTTGAAAGCCACTGGTGTAAATGAATCGCGCGATCTTGTAACGGACGCATCGAAGAATTAGACCCATCGAATAAAATGTTATAATTAATCATGTACGCAAATCAAATGCAAGTCCAAATTTCATCGGTGCCATCTTTCATGATAATGTACCGAATATTGGTCAACAGGTATGAGTAACGATTGCAATAATTGATCGCAGATCATAAACGCTTCGGACTAACAATAAGACCTGAAAGTAGTTTCTTTGATTTTTCTCTGGCTTAGCTGGAAGTTCGATGGAGAGAAAGCATGAAAAAACATCCTCTGCTATACGCTTATAGAATCCTCCACTTCAACGAATGATATTGACATTTAATTTAGACCCTCATACAATAAAATCACGGAAGAATTATGGTAAGCGATGATTATTTCAATAACAATAACTGAATTGTATATGGCGATCGCCTATACATTAAATTGTACGAAGTACAGGTGAATTTCACGAAAACTTCCGAATTTTATAAATGAAAATGTTTACTCAATAATATCGCGTGGTTACTATCGCAATTTCACTTCTCACTTTATGACCAAATTGAAAAAGAGCACTAATTGTCTTTAGTAACTATCTTAAAGTTAACTAGGATTCCTGTGCTAAACAGTTATAATAAATAAATCAAACGATACACTTACCACGAGTTCTCTGTCTAGCCAGGTATTCGCCGAACTTTAACAAGGTTCCACAAGCCTCTGCCAGTTCCTTCCATCGAGAATCGCGCCTGACTAAACTCGCTAACCTGCGTCCCCTACGCAATCAACTAGTTCATAAAATTTCGCGTACCTAGCACACGCCATCTAGTGGCTAATCCTGAAACATTGCGCGTGGATTGTGCCACCACGCAAAGGAAGGGATCGTTACAAAAATACCAATCGCTATCGACAAACGAATCGACCCACGTTCATCTAGGCCCTCTCTCTTCTTCATTCATAGAGGTTCTCCTTGTTTGAATAAACAGTTCGGCGCCGCGCACGACTCCAGGAAGTGCCAAGTCTCAGCAAAACACGGACCTCGCGCTGTTTTTTAGGCGGGGGCAGAGGAGCATTACTATTACGTCTCATTAAAACGTAGCCATTCTTGCTAACATGTTATGTATGAATGAACGAATGAATGCGCCATCTTAAGAAACTGGCGAATTTGTTTTCTTAACGGAGCTCGTTTTAGAAACGTTTCCTTTTAACAAGAAAACATTTCAAATTGGGAACAATTTTTCCCACGCGACCGAGCACATATGTTCTGCAAGGTGTTTCAGGCGAACGGTCACTTTGACTCACTATCGTCTTATTTTTGCCGAGAGTGATCTAGAACAGAAAGCTAATGGTTGAATATCAATATAAGATTTGATGTATTTTCTTTCACGGTGCTCTTAAGATCTCTCGTATTTTTCCAACCAGTAAGAAATCTTTTTAAATTAAAATTTCACGTTTTTAACATTTAAGTTGAGCCTTTATCAAACGCTTTACTTGACCAAATATTTATTTTTGACTTAATAAATGAGTTTGGAGTTTTGCAATTGTTCTTCATAAAATATTTTAAATAAAATCTCTTTTGTGAGGGTACAGTCTGCATTGAGACAAGAGAATGATTGCTCAATGCAAGATATACATTTAACGTTTATTAAAAAGATTAAAAAATACATAATCTTTATGGTTAACTGCATCGTTTTATATACATGCTTCCTCGTCATTTCTGCGCTCAGAGCTTTATTTCGTAAGGCAATTATTGACAACTCTAATAAATTAATCTGGAATTGATGGCCACGAATAGACGCATATGTAGCAAAGATTTCATATGCTGTCCTGATCTAAATACGTTTGCATTAATAAAATGCTGTTGCTACATAACATAGCCATGATAAAAAATATCCCTAGCATCGGTACAACAAAAAATTAAATGGTAAAATAAAATAAAATATTTTACATGATAAGAAACTTCTATTGGTCAATTTTTATATCATACCATATCATACCCTTTATCATCATAAATCGAAAATTGCTATTATTATTCGAACAAAATAGTTAACTGGTATAAAATATCAGCAGTGCATTACGCTCCTTCATTGGGAATAACGTTGGTGGTAACAAAGAAAAGGGCCTAAGTGATTTTTCAGGGCTTAGATGATGATAATAATAAGTTGGGCGGATGAGGAATTATCCAAATGGGAATGAACGGGCGGAGAAGGAGGGAGAGTGAGAGTGGAGGAGTTGATTTGGGCTGAGTGGAACATAGGATACTCTTTCTCCTTTTCTCTCCCCCTCTCTCTCTCCGGTTTCCGATACACATGCAAATGAGACGCCGCTCGCTATACGCTGAGACGGAGACCAGACAGTTCCTCCTCCCCTATTTCCCTCACTTTTCCTCCCTCTCCTCCACTCCCTCTCCTTTCCCTCCCTCTCCCTTCCACCTTCCCTCCCCGCCCTACCCCATCCCCTCCGCAGACCTTTATATACTATCTAAATATATATAACCACCCTCACCCGCTCCTACCACAACCACCTCAGGGCCGCAACAATCCCGCCACTCCACCACCTCATCAAACCTCCCCCCCTCCCTCAACTCCCTCCAACCCCTTCCTTAATCCCTTACTCCATAACTCATCCCTTTTTTCGAGTCCAACAACGGCGGCGCTGGTCGCAAGACTAAAAAAGTCCTCTATATCGCCACTTCTTTCTTCGCCCACGCCCGAGACAACCACCCAAGGGTCCTCCGGATTGGGAAGAGGAAAAAAGGGGCGATGGAGGTGGAGAGGAGGAGGGTGTGTGGGGAGGCAAGACGGAATGGGAGGGGAGATTTTGCGAGGGGCGATGTAGACAAGCAGGGAGAGTTTTTTAAGGAGTTCTATGTTTGGACCCGAAGATGGATATTTTTTGGGGGAGGGCATCGATGGTGGACTTCACGGAACAGAAATCGACGCGCCAAAAGTCTTTCTCTCTTTCCTTCCCTCTCTCTTTCTGCACTTGCCCGTCTGGTAGACCACGCCTCCAGATTCCTTCCCCTTCCCCGCCGGTGATCGTAAACACCCCTTATTCTCTTTCCCCTACCTCGTACCTTTCACACCCTCTAACTCTTAACTCCAACATCCCCTTCCCAATCTCACGATTCCCATCTTTCCCTCCCTCCATCTTCCTCTCGCCGTCTCTCCATAACCCTCCTCTCCATCTCCTCCTCGGTTCCTCTTCCCTCTTAAAAAAAAACACCCACACATCATCGTCATCATCATCATCCTTCTTATCCCCTGCACTACTCCACTCCTCTCTCTCTCTCCGAATCTCCTCCCTCCCCAAGCATGTCTTGTCTCCTCATTGCGCGCCCTCCCTCTCCCCCCCTCCCCCCGTTTATTCCCTCCCCACCACGGTGGCCATCACCGTGCAATGGCATCTCTTGCTAATGCTTTAACGGACCCATCGTTCATAACGCGGCCACTCTAAACCGACCGCATGCGAAGTATTATTAATTTGGTCTCAGAAATTCTCGTGCGAGGAGAAGCCACTCTTTAAAATAGTTGGTCGAAAAAATGCATATGGGTATAAATAAATTGATATCTTTTTCAGCGCTCGAGTATGTCTTCCTGGCCGCTGAGATGGCCAACGTGTACAGCACGAGTTCAATGCTCTAAAATGAATTATCGAGCTAACTTAATGGCTAAAATGAAATTAACAAGCTTCGTCTCTTTAATCATATATATATATATATACATTTAAAGACGGTGGTGATGATTAAAGAGACGAAGCTTGTTAATTTCTGAGAGCGAATTAATAAGACATTATACGCACACAATAAATCGCATTTGTCAGTCCGTCGCGGATTTTTTTAGTACTTACTTGCGGTCGGAATAAATTAGTCCAGTGGAAATTCACAACATTCGTTTTATTTACATGATGGAATCTTTCCACAAAGTAGAGCCTTCCGAAGTGGAATTTGTTCTCAGAAAAATAAATATCCTGCGTTCAATTCCAGAAATCTTTCTTCTCTCCGTCTGATTTTCATTGGAGAGCAATATTGGGATTTTTTTAATTTGCATCTAGAAACAGGTTGGAATCAATATAAGAACTTGAGACTTAAACATACGTATGGAGAACATAACGAAGAGAATTCGAATACGTTCCGAATTGTCCCAAATATTGGTTTTTCGCGATTTAGCGATGTTAAATTTTCGCCACCATTGCAACACGCACTGCTCCCCTTAGTTACAAGTTCAATGCTTTTATATGGGAATTATTCATCTTAATTCTGTTTTCAACTGCTGTAAACAACTTCGTTTCTAATTTGCTTGGCCGGCATCAATTAAGTTGTTGATTTTATTTTCAATCGTGTTGCGTTAATTTGACCAAAAGAAACAATCTGGAAAATTTTGAGACTTTAGTCAACCTTTAAAATCTGTGAAGAATAATATAATAAATTATAATAACGATATAATTAAAATTTATTTAGTAAGTTTCATTGTACTCAGTGGATTAGGTATTAGTATATTTTCGTCGTAATTTTAATTTAATTTAGTAAAGATAGGTATCGGTAATTATTATGTTGGCTGATTATTTCTCTAAAGCATTTACTTTAAAAATCTTCAATTAATCGTTCTATTTGAGTAAAATAGTGACGTTAGTGAAGCTTATAAATTAAAGCAGTCACTCTTTCTGCATTTATTTTTGCTGCATTATCGAAAACTTTTACGAAAAAACCGAGTGGTAAACTTCATATTTTTAATATGATAATAGGAACCAAAATAAGTTTTGGAATGTAGATTGAAGCTGCAAAAAACTAGTCTTCATAAAACTGCGGTCCGTCTTTTACACAAGTAACCATAAAAATCTTGGGAAGGCCAGGTGCGCATTTCCACCACAAAGCAGCCATCATCAGTGGTAATTCACCGATAGAGGATTCCTAATAAAAGTTTGTGTATGATGAAAGGATTGTAAGAAGGAGATACAAATTTCTACCACAAAGTAGTCACCATCAGTGGCTATTCAGCTTGATTGATTCTAAAAAAAGAGATCAATTATGACGACTAATTTTTAGCCGAATTGCCCATTTGATTTTCGCAAGCTTTTTATAATGGAGCGAACTAAGCCTTCAAATTACAACAATTTGTGATTTTCTTGTTTTATACTATAACAGATACTACTTAGTCCAATCTGGTCAAGAAATATTACCTCCGACACCTCAATCACACTCACGAAATATAGTTTTGTCCCAATCCTGTAAAAACTTAATGTCGGCATTTTGATCATTTTGCGTGGGTTGCTTTGTATTTTAGTTAGTTTGAGGTAAACACCCCAACAGCACCGCCGTTGCAACGTTGAACACTTCGACAAAATTCGTTTAGCGCATATTAAACATTAGCGGCAAAGCTCATGTTTGATTGATATTTTTCCATGGCACTCAAAGAAGAAAACTCCGAAAATTGTCCATTAAATCAACTATAGTTACGAAAAAACATAAATCGGATAAATAATCGCTTTTATGAGTAATGCAGTTCGAAGTTGTGTAAATGAAATATTTTCGATGACTATGACGTTTATGGTGAAAATGGACGGAATGGGACAGTTCGGCGACGGAACGATTCGGCGCCGGGACGATTCGACGCCTGGAGGGAAAAGTAACAACTTTTAGTTGGGTTGAGTGGTTGGGCGTTGGATTCGATCTATTCCCTGCTCCAGGGTTGGATTGAGTGTCTGGAGGTTGGATTAGTTCTATTCCCTCCCTTCGTGTTGGTTTGAGTGTTTTGGGGTTGGATTCGTTCTATTTCCTTCCCTCCAGGTTGTGTTGAGAGGTTGGGGGTCGGATTCGTTTTGCTGGCGCCGAACCGTCCCGGCGCCGAATTGTCCCGTCGCCGAATCGGTCGCGCCGAACTGTCCTATGTCCAAAAATGGAGGCCCATTTCAAACAACTTTCTAATTCTTTGTTCGTCTTCAAGTTGCATTCTGTGGAAGCATATTAATATTTTCCCTATATTTGATTCTTTTTAATAATGTATTGCTTGTATATTAATTCTGCAATTAATTTACTTGCGAGATGAGCTCTTTACGATGAATTTTAAAATTTTTATTTAACACTAGTTTGTTTATTTCACTTACGTTGGACGATTACGTACTAGTCCATGTCTCGGTCAATACACATTACACAGTTTTTGACAAAATAAGATGGAACGGTAATGTTTACTTTCCACATGTTTTTCTTAATCTCATCTTCAAAGAAACTAGAGTATATCTAATAGATACCATTGATATAAGCATCTATGTAATAGGAACAATGCACGAAACCACTCCGACTTGCCATATGAAGCGGCAAGTAATTCTGTTAATCTCTATCTTTTGGTCTTTTGTGATTTCACTGTAATGGCTTTTCCGCCTTTGTAAAACCGCTTTTTTGTGGTAGTGCATCTCGGAAAAAAGAAATAGTAACTGTAATTTTCGAGAAATATTTCTAAATAACTTACTTTTACTACTTTCAATGTGACAACATGTATGAAGCTTGAAATCAATTTTCAATCATACACCTCTATAATGTCATAAATTCTAATTACTTAATAGTTAAACCATCATTATATACCCTTTTTCGCGAATATTTAACCATATTTCTCTCTTTTGCGCTTTTTCTATTTGTTATACGTCGCTTCCATTCACTAAGCCACTTTCAGTACTACTTACATAATTTTATTTGGGCAAATTTAATTCAGTTGTTCAATAAATGCATAATATGAAAGGAAATTCATCCCTTTTGCTCTTATTTAACAAAGGCATTTCGCATACGCGTTCAATGTTACTAATGTGAAATTTATCTTGCTTTAAAAATTTAATTCTTTTTTCAGCTCACCCTACCGGTTGGTGAACGCCTGTTTCGAAATTTCTGAGCAATTGAAGGTGGCGTAAGAAAATGATGCTTTTACGGATTTAAACCTAGGAGTTTTCTAAGAAAGTATTCCTCTCATATTATACGTTTTAAATCATATTAAATTATATTTAAATTAAATTTAAAATAACCCAAAACAATTCGCATTCAAATAAAATCATTTTTCACAAAAAGATATTATTCTGTTGTGTCTGTGCGGACTTTTTCTACTGCTCCTTCCGTAGTAAACTCGAGTTCTACAGTAGCAACGGGAATGTTGAAAAAATATAATTGACATGGCGACTATTACGTCTTACTTACTACGGGCCGTATTTCGATACTCAACTGAATATATTTAAATGCTTGTATTTTATAAATAATCCATACATTTAGTATATAGAAATAACGATCATCACAGTATACCATTGCATGTACCTAAATTAAAATTCTTTATTTCGCTCTATCGCTATTTTTAACCAGAATTCGCTGTCAAATAAATTAAAATATACATTTTAGGCCAATCATTGTTTTAAGTATATAAGCAGAATATTCAAAATAGGACAATTTTAAACGCCTTTTATATTCCATGAAATCACTTTTAACGATTGTGGAACCATATACTGCAGGTACCTCTTAAAACCAACAATCGTTCGGTGGCGCTAACTTAATCAAACTTCAAACGATTATCATTGCAATCATTTGACTGAAGTATAAAATAAATTAAAACTCTAATTTCAGGAAGAATATACAGCAATAATGTATTTGTAACTCTTTCAAATGATGCTTCATTCAATTGTAAAGGGTTATCATAAACTTGCTACCAAATTCTAGCTTCCCTTTATTCATTATTTTTCATATTCTTTGTTTATGGTTTGATATTTCCTCAAAATGGCTAAAGAAATAAAATGTGGATAGAGTTCCTCTTAACCGGTGACATTTTCTTTGGAACTAAAATCGAGAAATTTCATGTAAATGATTGTTTTTTGGCCAAATAATTTTATCACATCGGTCTGTTGTTGCAATTTTAACAATACATTTCAAACGAATACTTTATTACAAAACGTCGATCTTACAGCCATATTGAGATCATGGTGACGTATATTTCGCTGTAAATAGGAAGATTTAAAAAATGGAATTTCTCAGCTTTATATCATTTACCCGCATTCATAAGGATCAAAAATAAAATTTCCCATAAGTTATGACTCGTTCCTTAACATCTTTATCCCATTAAAATGATTCACAGCTGTCTTTAACAGTTTTATGACTCCTACTTTTTCTAGAAAGTAATAAAAAATACCGTAGATCTTTTTTTAGTCCAGCTCTGATGATGGAGAAAAATCAATAAATGTAAGTTATTTTCTACTGAATCTATGCGGTTAATCTTCTGAGTGGAGTAAATGTCACTGAATTTTATTTCTAGAAATCCAATGGCCAATTTTACGAAAGATGTAAAAAAATCTCCTGAACTTCGATCTGTTTTCTTTCAAAAATTTTGTCCTCAAGGAGGAACTCCCACTATCGCCAAAAAATGTCAGTTTAATCACGCTATATTTCTCCACACTCTGTCATGTTAGAATCAGCAAAAAAATCTCTTCTTTTTTAATTTTTTTAAATTTTTTTTTCAGCTATTACCAGGACCTCCCTTGTGACATCGATGCCGCGCCCTTGCACGCACTGCTGCAATGCTGGCCCAATGGAAAAAAATCTATTTATTAAAGCGGCTTTAACGAATTATTTTTTTTAAATAAAAAGCTGTATTATTTAAAATAATTTGGGTAAGAAGGTTTTCATTATGGTATCAAAAGACAATACGCCATTTCAACGTTATAAATGTAATAAATTACAAACAAACACAATTTACTACCCTTTACTATCAGAATTTGACTCCTGGGCATTTGATTTGTTGTTGCATATCAACCATGCATTTCATGAACTTTCATTGTTAAAATATTTAATCACATTCTGCGTGAAACCAATAAGCTCTGTTACTAAAGTCGCCAATCTCAGGCGGCTATATTTTCATTTTCAATGAGTTTGCAAACGTTTAAGGCAGTGATCTTCAACGTGGGCGATGGCGCCCACCAATGGGAGTTTTATGGTTTTTAGTGAGCGCTTTTATTGTTAAGTTGATACCGAAAGTGGGCGGTGAACTTACCTCAAATAGCAAAATATAGTATAGGTGGGCGGCGAATCAATAAAATGTTGAAGAACTTTGGTTTAATATGTAAAAAATTTGATCGAACTACATCGAAAAGGTTCTACCAAACAGTAAGCATCTAAAAGAGTTGGGTTTAGTTAGAGCTTCTAACTGGAATCATCTAGTTCGAAACACGTTAAGTGGCACTAACATTTGCAGGATTAGCGAATATTATAACCGAACGAGAGATATCATTCAAATGAGGAATAATTTTAGTGGTATACGCTATAAGAAGTCAAAAAAATCTCGCAAATTTAACAATAAAATTATAAATTGTAATTGATCTAGATCAATTTGTGGTACTCATACCGTGAGTCGCGACCCGTCCGTGGGTCGCAAAATGTTTTCGGGGGGTCACGAGAGAATTTATTTTGGTTTACTTTTATTTATTTATTTATTTAATAATTCCACATACAGCTTTTGTAGCCATTTTACAGTGGAATATGTTAACAATAACAATAGACGAACACAAACATCCATGCCCTAGGTGGAGAAAAACCCACCTAGGCGGGATTCGAACCCGCGACCTTCGAATTGGCAGGCGAGGACGTTACCCCGCCGCCACCGAGACCGACTTACCATTGCAATTAAAGGTATTGTATATATTTATATAAAAATAAATATTATTTTATTCAACTTGTGAAATTGAGTACATTTAAAGATGGAGCAACATCAAAGATGTCAGTTAAATTGGAGTTCGCCACACATTAAGGTTTTGCACCACTGATCTATGTTTTGCAGCGTTTTTCTTATGAAATAACCGATTTAAACAGCGCAATAGTTTGAATTTTATTTTTAACGTCGATTTTCAGATATATAAAAGGTCGAACTTCCACGGTAAACCGATTAATTTAATAAAAATGCAATGGAAAAAACTTGCACGAATCACAGTTACAATGTCAATATGCCTTAGTTTATATTTCGATGGCCGATCACTCGATTAAGTTTGCATCACTTATATATATATATATATATATATATATATATATATATATATATATATATATATATATATAACAGCTTACGGAAAAGAAAAGGTAAAATGGATATATGGATGGCAACAAGGTGTTGGGATGAGGAAACCCAGTGGACACTCCCGATCGGACGACTTCAGGTTGGCGAGGCCCCGGGGATGTCGAAGCGACACACGTAAAAGAACACTAAAAAACAGAAACATCACAAACGTAGAAGCTTTCGGAGTTATTCCTTCATCAGCTACAGAGAGAGAACACACATATATACACACACACACACACACACATATATATATATATATATATATATATATATATATATATATATATATATATATATATATATATATACTGCATTTGTAAATTTGTCACGATGTACTGCAACAGAAAACTTCAAAGCTCTCAGTAGTATTTGCCGAGAATGAAGCGTGAAAGTTAAAAAACTCTTTTTTCTTGGCTTTACTGCGTAAAAAATACACTTCAATTTACTCCCCTCACCACATCTCAGCAAGTTCATGTCATTATTTTGTCAATTTTTTCCGAAATTACGACGTCCCAACAATAGCCGTCTCGAATTTTCTTTCGTTCTATTCTTTTACGGATCGAAATGAGAATCCGAAACTACTTCCTCGTAAAAAAATCTCTACTTCGAGAGAAAAAAATCTCAGTTACATTGCGTAATAACGTTTTCATTATTTTAGCTACGCTTTTGAAGGGCCTTCTTTTAGAAATCGTGGGGGAGGACGTGACGTGATGAAGAAGCGTGTTTTTAGGAAGGGTGCGATATGGCCTCCAAAATGTTTCCCATACCTCCTCCTCCTCTTCTTCCTGGGAGCAGTCCCCATGGCAACAGCACACTCCTCCGCATCCGTCCCACGTGAATGAGGGAGGACCGTACGGAGTGCTTGGACGGCCGGGGCGGCGGGCGTCGAGACGCCGCAGCGGAGGCGCCCGTGCTCCGCGACACGTCATCCGACGGGCGGGCTCATCGCGAAAAGGAAGACGCAGAAACTTATTGCTGCCTTCACCTAAGAGATAAGGAAACGACCACGTTGGTATAAATTTTCGCAGATGTTCTAGAAAATTGGCAAGTAAATAGAAATAGAATGGGCCGAGATAACGTGCGGGCTATTTAAAATTAGAGAGATTAAATAGAAAATCTCAAAGAGGTAAATTTATGTCACGTTTGTTTTGAAGGTGATATCAATCGTTCTGAACTTAGTTAATAGCGAAAGATATGGCAAATTGAAAACATGACCTTTTGGTAAATTGAATAAACGGTAAGAACATTTTTTCGCTGCGCCTCAAATGTTGGAAATTCAATATAAATTTTCAAGATTTAGCTTACTTGATTTATGCATAGCAAATACTTTGGATATTTTCATTTTCTATCAATTAATTATGTTTTCTTCGTTTTAAATAACTATCTTATAGATAAATAACTAACATTTTCTTTTAATTTTTCTCGATATTGATCATAAACAATATGGTAGAAAATGTCGGTATTTTTCATTGTTCTTACGGTCATTGTAAAAGACGGGTGCTGGCTATTTAACATAAGAACAAATAAATACCCTATTACGTGCAGATGGTCATCTTCAAAACTAAATTACTACAATTTTACGTACATCGCATTCTTATTAATATTTTTAAATTCGTATACATTTATAGTCAGCGAGAACCTCTAAAGCAATACGCTCTATCCTTTGCACACTGCATTGAGTCAGCTGATACATTTGTGGTATTAGCTATGAATTATTCACGCAAAATCATTAAGTGATCAAAATCATAATTGGCACTTTTTAGCAAATTTAAGCGGCTCAAATTGGTTCCAAACTGCTCACGATGTGTTTTTGTTAAAAAACTATTATCTGCACGGTTAATAGTTCTGTATAATTTTCGACGAAATTAAACATAGTAAACAATCGCTTACTGCACAAACATTTGACGAAAATTCTAAAGAAATCAGGACGGTAAATGTACACAGCAGCAAAGACCTATATTTAAGCGATTTATTTCTTTGATCCTAATTAGTATTATACTCATTATACCCAAAATATATTTAATAAATATATAAATTTACAGGATTTATTTTTCATAGAATTAAATGCACCGTGAGGTCGCAATTTATTTTCTGTTTTGTGGATGAAATCTTTCCCTCCCATTATTTATAAATTAATAGCTCACGATATTTACTACCTAACCTATGAGAAAATTAATTTTTAAAAGCAATCTATCACTTAGCATTTCATCATAAAACCACAAAATAGAGTTGCTAGTATTTATGTTATGATTTTAATTGTCCTTTTTAAATGGATGATTCTGCTTCAAATCTGGTCCCAGCAAAAAGTTTAACAATTAGTTTAAGAGCGTTAATTGAAAAGAAATTTGTATTTGCTCAACTACCTTCATAACGCAAAGCTTATTTAAAATTACATATATATTGTATAATAATGTGCACAATTGGAAGGAATTATCAGTAGTAAGCAGTCAATTTTCGCGATATATGACCCATAATATTTTCATGTAATCTCAGGAATTAATTCAATCCTAATATAAGAAATATTTCAATGCTGCACAGAGCTTTGCAGCTATTAATTAATAATAAAGATTTTGCTGTTTAAAAGGAGAAACTTGCTAAGATTTTGGTGAAAATTTGACTTTTCTAAAATATTTTTTCAGGAAAAAATTCTTCTCGCGATTATAGAATAAACCCTAAGTCGATAATTTGTTATCCTCTACTTTCTCGTCTAGGAGCTTCCTAGCAGGACCACCACCTCTCGCCCACTCCCTCATGCCACGCAAGCTCTCTCTGCCGGAGAAGTTGTGAACTTGTACCTGCCTGCAACAGTTTTTCCATTCTGGAGACCGCAGCGCCGCTTGTTGGCGGAAAGGGTGAAACAGATCCTCGGTTGCCTCGCAACGACTTGTCACCGCTGTTTATGCTCGATTCTTTCCTTCCACCTTCTGTTATCACACCCAGACCCACGCTCCTCCCAACCCCACCATCTCCCTCCTCTCATTTCCTGGATCCTTAACGGCACTCGTCGAGAAACTATCTCGAGATCTTTCTTTCGGAAACTTTTCCCGCAAAAAATAAAATAAAATAATAATCCTCTCCCCAACCTAATCCCGTATTTTTGACCAACCCCCTCGCCGAAGAAAAAATATATCCCCCTATTAAAAATATCTAATGCTCCTTTTTAGCAAAAAAATAAACGAGTTTTTTTCAGCGTTCTTTCCCTCGTGATGGGAGCAAAGTGATGCGATTCTCCCCGTTCGTATTTTTCAATATAAAAAACCGCCCGTATTTTCATTTTTCGTAGAATTGGTTTCTGAAATGGATTCCGTTGCGTTCATTTTTCCGTATTCTGGCGCGCCGGCACAGTGGACTCCGCGACTGTTCATATGGAAGCCGGCAGAGGGCGTCCTTTTCCTCGCGCGTGACGCTGTTGCACGCGTCTGTAGCGAAGAGTGAAAAAAGGAGGAAAGTGACGAGAATGCACGAAAGGATTTTAAAAAAAAGAGGTAAGTATAGTGGGGCGGGGGAGGGTTTGGGCACGCACTCCGGCAGCCTCCCCCCCTTTCTCCATCCCTATCCCACTCTCTCCATCACGCTCCCTCTCCGTTGCCCCGCGCAACGGCCGCCGGGAAGGGAGGGGAAGGGAGGCGGGGGGTCGACTTGCACCGCAGCCGCCGTGATTGCGAATGGCGGACCCATTCACCCATCTTGGCTGCGACGGGGCGACGACCAATGTGGAGGATTTGCGTCCCCGTGGCTTCTTTTGTTTAACGGCGAGGGGGTGGGGGAGAGAGATGGAGGGAGGGGTGGCGACTGAAAAAAGGAGAGAGAGAGAGAGAAGGGGTAGGAGTAGGCAAACATGGCCGCCCCCACGAGCAATCACTTTATTTTTTCCCTCCCTCCCCATATCGCATTCTCTCCGACGCGAGCCACTCCTCTCCCTCACTCCCTCCTTTTTTCCTCCGTTCTAGTCCGTCTACTCTCTTTCTCTCCTCATCTTCCGTCCGCTATGAACCCTTTCAAAACGACTCCATTCAATCGCCCACTTTCTGGCCTGTTGCGGGAAGAGCGGAGCTTGTTTGCGATTGGGAAGGTGGGTATCTTTGGATTTCGGACCCGGCGGTCTCAGATCGCTCTTTTTTCTACCTTGCTGATCCAGTCTTCCGCTCGAATTAAACGACGCGCCAGCTCGAAATAGCCGGTGAGTAAAGAGGTAAGGTCACTGATTACGATGATTTTTTTAAAACCTCGCTCGATTTTTTTGTGATTCTTTAACTTACGCCTGGAAAAATTTGGTTGGACAAAAGCCTCTTCCAAAATAAATCTTTTTTAAATATTGCTTTCGAGTTTATTTCCAAATGAAAACCAAGTAAATTTATGGAGCTTAACGGTAACATACAGTTGTACTTTTATACTAAAGGCTACCTTGGAATCGCCGAAAACTGCCATATTTTCAAATTGTTACTTAACTTGTAAATTATAATTAAATTAACAAATTAATCGAGGCTTTTAAAATATCCACTAAAAATAAAAATTCATCGACCATTGAAATTCCATATTGGCACCATATACCCTCATTAAATTTTCAAATGGATATATTAACTTAATAATGCCAATCAAAGTGGGACTATTTAAAAGTAAATTCGTAGACATGAAACTTTATGAATTTTACGTAATAACAAGATTTATACATTCCAATAATTTTCTTTTTATCCATACTATTATATATTTCTAAAATACTTCCTACCGAATTCCTGTTCCAAGATTTAATTATTATTCGTATCAAATCGAGATTTTTCAAATGGCAATAAACAACTTTAGGATATAGGCAATAAATTATTCGGTATTACAATATATCGAAGAATCTATAGCCTTTTAGTCATCTATCAAGACAAAATATTAATGGAATAAAATTTTGAAGGATTTCGAAACATGTTTCTTTTAAAATAATATATGTACCAGCGTGCTTCCTCAATTAGAGAAACGTGTTATTTTTTTTAAATTTTAAGATTGCAGTTTAAAGTATTTTCTACAGTATCTTAATGAAAGTCTGTTTACCACTTACCAGCAAGTTACTCAATGGTGAAAGTTATTCGAAAAGCAATGAATGACATTTCAGGATGGGTTGTCTCTCAATAGAGCTTAATGACCAAAAAAATTAGTTGAAAGTTAACAATCAATTGCACTTATAAAGTAACTACTATTTCAAACACTGATCATCTTTCCTAATAATTCTTTTAAATAATTTCAACAGCATCTTTCCACAAAACAATAGTTTTATTCGTTATTTGAGAATCATTCAACAAAGATGCAAATGATGATGTTAACCTTTATAATTTGTAATATTTTATTCTATTAGAATCAGAGTTAAAATATTCTTATATCTTTCTCTCTTGAACAAAACAGGCTTCCAAAGTAATTTTAATTACGTAGTGACAGTTTAAAAATAAATTACAGAAATCAATCAAAAAATATAAATAAAATGAAGTAGTGTCAACTCTGTCAGTAATAGTAAAAAGTTCCTAGGTTGGAAAATACACCAGCTCCAAAACTGGTTGATGCCATTATTAAGAATTTTTAGGAACGGGTTTCTTCACGTGTCTTTCGCCGATGCAAATATATATATATATATATATATATATATATATATATATATATATATATATATATATATATACCTACTTCATGCAATGAATCTACGGAGAGTAATTGTATCGAAAGAGGATGGTTCAATTATAACACAATCGATTATTTCTCTTAATTCCAGATACTTCTTAATAACCAATTTTTTAAAAACGCCTTTTGCCGCACAAAATACAAATATGGCTGTTTTCTGGAGATTTTTAATGAAAGGAATTCCAATGATGACACAAGAATTGAACATAAAATTAATTAAAATAATATGCTATAAACTTACATTTCAAAATAACAGTTTGATGTATTAGCTGAACTTAGTATGTTATTTCATGCAATGCAATTTTCAGGACGCTAACCGAGTTACTTGATTTTAGCAGTATATTTTCAAAGCCTTTTATACTTAAATGTATGGTTAAAACAAAGAATTCCAAAGAAATTGAATGCAATATTAAGAATTATTAATGCTTTTAAATTAAATGGCAATTACACAAAAGACAAAGAAGAAAAATAACTAGAGGACTTATATTAAATAGCACCAAATTCACGGTCCTAAAAGAATATTTTTAAAAGAGCTTGTGATGTATTGTATTATAAGTTGTAAATGCATCAAAAGAGCGAATAAGTAGAAGAGATGAAATTGAGAAACTTCAAAGATGGCTCACACTGTTTTCATATTTTATAGAGGTAATAACACGGAACAATATTTTACCTAGTAACGTTTGTGAACAGGAAATTTCGGTGATTTATGATAATAGATTACAGAAGTAAAATCATCGATTTCAGATAATGATTCTTCGAAAAAAACCTTCCACAATGACCATCAGTGAATGATATACAAAGACTCCTATTCTGTGCTCTTGCTGCTGAATTTCTGAAGTAGTAGTATTAGTTTTATAAACTAAGCCACGTCCTAAATCAACAATACAGCCAATTCTAATAATATTTCCCTCTAGCTAAGAAAAACTTGTACGACATACTGTTGGATGATTTAACTGAAAAAGGTAAATGTGAAATACTATTTTTAAATCTTGCGTTATTTAGTGGATTATATATAGCGGAAAAGGATCAGACCTTCCTCTTGATATACTATTAATTATTCTCATAGACCATTTACATGAAACTATTTAATTTTTATAAGAAGTATCTTTAATAATAAATATGGATGGATTTCAGTATTAAAAAATCGTCTTATATAAATCTAAATGGAATTTATTGCACTTTTCCAATCCAATATTCAATTATCATATCTCTACCATCAATGAAACTAGCAACAAAAGAGATTAGCAGTAAATTTTGATGTATTTGCTATCAGTTATCAATATTTGAAAAATGGGGGTGAAATGTATCATGATTAGGATGGTTATTAAAGTTAATCTGTTGTTGCAGGTATTTCTACGTGAGAAATTAGAACTGTTGGATTGATAAGCAAAGATAAGTAAGAGAACGAAGAATTTCACTATGTCATATTAAAACCATGATTACATTCCCTCAAAATTAAAAAACAATAGAAATGAAATCTTTATTTCATGAAGTATTCCTATTAGTAAAATTAAAATGTGAATAAATAGTTTCATAAAACCTAGTACAGCGGGCTCTCGATATCCGTCGTTAATTGGTTTCTTAAAAGTACGATGGATACAGAGCTATACACATGCATGTTATAATGATAATTCGTTCCACGGAAGTCAGATACTTGAGCACTAAATTCATTTTTCAGGTAACTAAACACCAATAAAGACTAACTTAACGATAATATTATTTTGATTTAAATATACAATGTGCATATCAATTTACTCCTTAATTTCAATTTATCGAACCAGCCCTTACTTGCCAAAATTCAACCCGGCAATTTTCTTCGTCCGCCTTGAGATCGTCGCAACTCGTCTTAGCCTTCTGCATTGTCAGAGTTGAATTCACATTATCTCCCTTAGCTTGCCGATCATAAATTCAAATCAATAATAATAATAACTTTCAGCAAAAAATTTTCTCTGGTTCTCAAACATTTAATTGTGTCAGGCACTGCTAATTTTGCAACATCTTTTTATTTTTGTTTATCAGCTACAATTGTTCTTAATGTTGTAGGCGGTATTCCATGTTCACGTCCGATATCGGCTGCTCGTTTGCCAGCTTCAAAATCAACAATAATTTTCAATTTTGTTTCCAAAGTAGAGACTATTCGTCGCGTCTTATCTTTCTCGTTTAACTTCGCAGACATGGGCACTGAGTTTGTTGCAAAAATAAAGTAAATATGACACAAAAACGGCTGAGAACTAGTTTGAGAATCTCTCACTAGGAGTGTTGCTGGTAGACTGACGCTGCTGAGCGATAGGAAGTGACGTACACGATGCGTGAGTCAAGTGGCAACATGACGACGGATACGGAAATAATGGTGTTAAATATTGGACGACGGATATGAGAAACGACGAACTAGGAAGTCGACGGATATCGAGGACCCGCTGTACATTACTCGAAAAAATATATTTAAATATTTTCTTTGGTAAATACCATTTTTGCACATAACACATTATCACCGAAAGACGTAACACAAATAATTTAATTGATAAATATTAATGAAGTAATGTTCTCACAAATATATTTTCTCAATCTATTTTCTTCTGAAATAAAACTGTGTAGTTTAATTTCAAATTTAATTTATTGCATTTAACCTTTATTTATCAATTATTAAGTCAACTTCTAAGCATATATTGAGGTTCTTAATCAATATTCCCTCTATAATGACGTTATAAATTACTACCTAAGACCTCGTATGGACATTCATTCTCAAGGCATTCCCTTTGAAACGATAACGTTTACTCCAAGAAACTGCCGATACAAAAGATCTTAAGATGAAAAGACATCGACAGTTCTACTTGAGGTGTTGATCTTGGATTCGAAAAGTGATTTCACGCATAAGATTTGTCCTTTTCATCCTATAACAAGAGTTAAAAAATTGTGTCTGCATTGATGAAATTATTGTGCCTTGCAACCTCCTCTCTTCCCAGAAGTGAAGACGATAAATCCTTTAACAGCTTCAAAGAAAATCGGTTCGAGATGGCATCGTGGAAGACGAAAGCACTCTAACTCCTTTGAGACGCCAGATCAAAAATATCAATCTTAAAAACAAAGTGGAGTTGCTTCCTCAAAGACAGACACCGAGCCTCTTGTGATAACTCGCAAGGAAATGGTCCGTGCACTTTCCATTAAGAAGACAAAGGGAGTTTCTTTTTATTTTTGGAGTGGCTACGCGCAACCGTATGGGCTTTTTTGCAAATCTTCCGCCCTTTGCGCTACTTTCCGGACGGTGGCGCTGGGAAAGGGGGTGAGATAGAGATACACGCCGCCGGGGGGCAGCAGGGGTAAGGGGCACAGCGCGAAATTGGCGGCGATGATCGCGTGAAACGGAAAACACTCGGACAGCGCGACTCTGTCATGTCGAAAAGAGGAAAAACACATCACTACGTCCGGACGTCGTCTTCTCAAAGCGACTTCCTTTTTCCGCGGAAGATGACAAACTTGGATGAGGGAGACGTCGAAAAAAACCAAGCAGCGGGGTCTCCTTTTGATGCCGCGCCGAATCGAGACGTCCACTTGACTCTTGAGGGATAAAAGCTTTCAGGAGAAATGGCTTTCCGTCACCTCGAACGATGGACCCGTTTGGATTAGCTGCGTGTCGAATTTGAGTACATGAGACTGAGTTTCGAAAAGGGGATGGCTTTTCGTCATCGTCGATTTCTGCCTATACTTGGTTCGATTCGCAAAACTTTCAGTCGTTTCCATGGTGAAAAAATGATCAAAGGTAGCCCGATTACTTCTCCTTCGCTGACTTATCCATCGACGTTATAAATGCAGAGTTATCACTGAAGAATAATTGTCGCTTTCAAATTATGAAAATACCTTTTTGTTCTGAGTTATTATCGTTCCGCATTTAATCCAGTACTTCATCTTGGCGACTCTATATTTAATATACGCACTTTCATATCATGTTTAAGTTATAGTTGTTAGGTTTTACTGGCAATTCACACTTCTATGATGTATCAATTAATTACTTTTTAATTACCAAAATTTCAACAGAGTTTAATTGAATTTATATTCTTTGAGTCGAATATCCATTTCTTTTAAATTAAAAACTGTCTGCTCTATGCACTAATAACACCTATCGCAGCGTTAAAATTTCCAAACCTGATTTATCTGCAGTTTTGTTGTCATATTTAGTGAACTGTTAATTTTTCTACATTGTGTACTTGTAGATTTTTTTTATCTTAAATATTTTTATTTAAAATTATTGAGTAATATACTCCTGACAAATGGAGAAACCTCCTAATAAGCATAAAATAAAAAAGAAAGTACTCACATACATGCCGGCTTAGAGGAAACTACTTCACGCCAGCAACCCTTTTCTCACACACTCACAAAACACACAAGCAATCAACCATACACGTGTACTTCCTTTTTAAAAAATTCCTAAATACGTAATTCGGAATCACAGATATACTTCTGAAATTATTTTATCAAAAATGTTTGATAGCATTAGACAGCTGAATTGCATTTGAATATATATATATATATATATATATATATATATATATATATATATATATATATATATATATAAATTTCTCTCATGTTTTTATTTTAAATTAATCGTTTTTGCAGTATAAATATTCTTTTCTTCCGAAAAAACGTAAATTCGTTAAATCACATGAGAGAATTAAAGGAACAAAAACCGATAAACACATTGTATAGCGTAGAATAGAAAAGTTTTGTTTACTTGAGAAATTTTGAATTTTATTGAACAAATATTGTTTATTACTTAGATTAATCCTATTTGCATATCTTCTCTTGTTCTTTGGAAATTAACTCACTCAAGATATATATGTGAAATAATCTCTTCGTTACCTATCGCTAAAATATATTTTGTGAATAGGAGTTAATACCCATTACGTTGGTATTAAATAAAATTTTCCTTTCGTATGGGTTATAAAATTCGAAACCTCTTAAACCTGAAAAATACACTATATTAAAACGGACAATAATAAATATTAAGGGAAAAATAAATTAGGAAAAAAAACAAGAAAATTGCTTCAAGTGGAGGTAAGCTCAAATTTAGCTTTCTACACAGTTATCTTCCTTCGAGGCTTTACTAAAATGAATCTTTGTTTAAAAACTCATATATCCGCGAGCATTAGTTTTAATCCCTTGATGAAGCAATGGAAATAAAGTGCATGGGATTTTAATTCCTTATTTTTAAGTTTATTTATCACCCAATATAAAACTCTTGATATCTTTGTCTGCGCGACGGGGATGCATCGCCGGGGATGTCTGCAGGCGGCGTTGGTTGGTCCATGTCAAGCTCTTAAAACGCGAATAACTCAATCAAATACGCAGATAAAATTTTGAAATTTGGCAGAGATAATCTACTCGAATATGAAAATACGGTGAAGAAGAAATTTTTACGAAAAACTTCCAGGGTTCGACTCCAGGGGATGATTTGCATTCTCCGTAAGATAACAGGTAAAAATCGACTTGCAGGCTTATTTCTTTTTGACATTAAAATTAGAAAGCATTGACTCACAAGCTTAAGATCTAAACCGTTTTAACGAAATGATTACAAGGTTTCTTATTTTGATCATAGTTTTTCGTCTACGATTCGAAATTCCCCATGTTAAACATTTAATTCGCATATTTTGGGGAAATCTTGCCATTTTTACGGGATGTTGTCATGCCTAACAATTACAATGTTAAACCTCAAAAACCTGTTGTTATTTCAATCCATATGGGTTTAAGCGTGCTTTGAAAGCTTTTAATACGAGAAGGAGAGAAAGACGAAAGGAGAAGAAAATCTTTTCATAGCAATCAATGTAAACAACATTCGTTGCGCTATTTACGAGAAGGTATACCAAAAACCTGAAATACTATTTAAAAAGATTAAAATCGTTATGATGAGCTAAATTCAATATTATTGAAATAGAAACGGTATGAAAATCGGAGGCATCTGCTGGACCTTTTAATAAACAAACAGAGCATGTAAAATATTTATAGCGTGAAGGATTGTGAGATTGGATACGGGAGTTAGAAGAATGGAGTACTTGAAGACGGTATTGGAAATAGGGAGAAAAAGAGAGGTCTAAAAGAAATAAAGAATCACAAAAACAGTAACAAAAGGCTAAGTTTTCAGTCTGTTGGTCTGAGTGACAACCTATTAAAACGCGAATAACTTGATCAATGATGTAGATAG
Organism: Tanypteryx hageni; assembly: GCA_028673005.1. Lineage (NCBI taxonomy): Eukaryota > Metazoa > Arthropoda > Insecta > Odonata > Petaluridae > Tanypteryx > Tanypteryx hageni. The sequence continues at coordinate 199,607,860 of CM054113.1, read as the reverse complement.
AATATTGAAATTTTGCAGAAATTTATATAATGAGCTAATCAGAATATTTTATTTAAGGTTGACATGGTAATTAAATAAATTACTGTCCGTTTGTGACACTATTTTGAGGGGGGATATATTTAACTTCCTCCGAATAAAACTAATTAAATTTTAGAAGAAAGGGAGGAGAATGGGTGGGAGGAAGATGGAGGATGGGAAGAAAAGAGGAGGGTGAAGAATAAGAGGGAGAGAGGGATGGAGAATGAGAATAAGAGGGAAAATACGAGAAAGAGAGAGAATAGGAGGAGAGAGAATAGGGGTAGAGGGAGAGAAGAGAATGGGAGGGAGGCAGAGAGAAATGGAGGAAGAATGGGAAGTGCCTTAATTTTAATAAATATTCTGCACATACTCGTCATATTTGACAGGTAATTACTCTAGTTTTTTTTTTTCAGAAAAAAAATATTCGGTGGCGAGACATCCCAGCAAACTTTTCCGACCACAACACTAGTCAACAAAACAGTATGAACGACAGGAGTAACGCATCCGGGAAAGAAATAATATATAGGAACTCGCGAAAAAAGAATTGTATACTAATCAAAAAATTGTAAAAGGACCCAATTTTCGTTTTTCAACTTTTGCCCATCGGTAACCATTTCGCCTTTTCCGCGTCACCGCACGCGAACAAAACCTTCCAAGAGGAAACAATTTCTCGACAACTCAATCACTGTCGGAGGAAATAAAAAAGAGAAACATGAAGTGTAAATCCTTCAATAGGTAACGGCTTGAATGGCACACGGCGAGGGGGAAGAAAACGGTAACCATGTAGCGTAAAAAAGGTAAGCACTCGGATACTCCCTCCGGACGCATTATTAATTCCCAACTTCGACAGCGGCAAAAGAGAGAGACAAGAGGCGAGATAAAAAGGTTCGAATCTTTCTTCTTTTTTTATTCATGCGAGCCGCGTCAACAGGGAGGGTGAGTTAAACAGACGAGGGGCAGTACGCGGAGGGTCGTAACAATCGAAAGAGAGAGAGGAGCCAATGAGGCGTTGCGTACCTTTCCCCATGCAACCCCCTCTTGCCCCCCTTCCCCCCACTCTTCCCTGCCCTCGACCCTAATTGACAATTGCATCACGATCCGATTGGGTCCGGCAAGGGAAATAGGGTAGGGATAGAAGCCGGCACTCACGTTATAAGGGCGAGAGGGGGAAGGTCGGGTCACTCTTTTCATCGGGTCCACTTTTCTAAGAGTGGGGGGGGGGGAGTAAAGGGAAATATGGGCGTGGCGAGTGGTGGAGGAAGAGGGAGAGCGTTTTGGAGTGGAGGGGGAGGTCCTTCTGGTCCCTTGCCCTACATGCAGTTGGACAAACGCGCTAAATTCATATGCCTTCCTTGGAGGGCGTGGATGCGAGCTTTATAAATGGAGGGGCCAGAGAGAGAGAGAGAGAGAAGTTGAAGGTGGGAGAGAGCGAGAGAGAGGCCTACTGTCAAGGTGATACACAGAAGAATGCGAGAGGACATTGGATAGTAATATTTCGAGTGTTACGGGTTTGTGAGGAAACTTCAACGGGTGACGGACAGCAGGAATATGTCCCGCAGCGGGAAACATTTGCGTTTTAAAAGAATCGGAGTTCAGGCGAACGTCGTGTCCAGATGGCGTCTCGACATTTTTTTGTATAGGTTATGGACGATAAAGGGCTCCTCGTGATGGGTTACTGAATATTGCGTCCGTTATAACCTGCTTTGTTGGAGTGGTTATTCCTCGGAATGAAATAGTAGTATGCGTTGAGAATTTTTAAAATGCGACCGCTTGTTTGAAACTGAAGGCAAAAATTTGCGCGTCTAATGAAATGGAGAATTCCGAAAATGTTATTAAGCGGAATGGAATGGATAAGTGTCTCAAAATTTGTTCGACCTAATTAATTTATTCAGAGTGTGTATTAAAAACTCCGTATTATAATAAAAAGCCTCTGTATGTCATTCTGTCACCCTGAGAAAAATTTTCGTCGTTAAGGGCAACTGTATTTTTGCTGTCTTCATGGGATTTTCTTTACCGAATTTGATTTGAATACCGAACAGCATTACGTGTTTACCAAAATATCTAATATGTGGTGTAGAATGATATTTATTGAGATGTTCAGTTTTACGTTAAGTCTTAATGAGTGTCCTTGTATACCATTTATACGAGAGTCAGAAGTAAGTATAGTTAGTAGCGTGAACTGTAAAAAAGAAATAATAGATGCTTTGGCATCGGAATTTTAAAAAAGTTTTTCAAACATCTGCATTAGAATTTTTATTGAATTTATATTGTAAATATTCATCGCAATCCCGTCTTTCAATTGCTGCATACATAATTTAGATTTTTTTACGTATTGACAAATAAGTTGTTAGTTTTATTTTATTTTAGTGCTGCTTTAAGGTGTTCAAAGGAAAGTCTGGAAAATTATGCACGTAGCTTTAATCGACATTTAGAATCGTCGAAGTATAATAATAGAGATACAGATGTTTATTTCTTAAGAATTGATGAATGCTGGCAATCAGCCGTCGATTTGTTTATTTACATTGCTATTTTGACTTATCACTTAGCTAAATCTTTCATCTTGAGGAGTATTAATTTAAATTTTATTCCTCATTCATACCTATCCGTCATTTTTGATGGGAAATTACATTAGTCTGAAAATAATATATTTCACTAATAATCAACGTCAAGAAAAATTAAACATGGGTTTGATAGAATCAAAAAGTATAAAAAATCATTTTTCACAGCTAATACATAACGCACACGTAAAATAAAGACAATTAGCTTCTAATGGTCGTTAATGTATTAATCAAAAATTAACTTCTGGGTGTAATTTAAAATACGAAATGGGCTCATCTTATCCACGAAAACCTTCAAAATATTTGTCATATTGCTAACAATGGCAACTAATATCGACTGATTTGTTTCTCATTCGTATTGCCTTAAAATGAATTTATTTGAGACAGTAAACGCGCTTCACGTAGGTATATTTTAAGGATGCCAAGGGCATAGCAAAAATCTATCTGTGAGTAATTATTCATAAACAAATTATGGTTTTAAATTTATGCAATATTTCTGACTGGATATATTAAACAAACATGATCAAAAACGAGTTATATTGAAAAATGGAAGAAAAAATATAGGTAGGAAAATGTTTCAATAGATTGACGACTTAAAAGGGAAAGAGAACTACCAAGACATTAATAAGATTGCGCAAGAATAATCACGGATCTATGAACAGACCATATATGACGATGATTATGATATAATACAACTGCGATTATAATAAACTAGCGTAAGTAATGGGAAAATACGACAAAGAAGCCATTTACTCATAGCTTGTCCACCATTAAGTAGTACAATAGTAAGTATTAATCAAAGTGAGGATGTTAAAAACCTGCTGTTAAAAAATGTTTAATTTTTAATAACCACCCCACGCGCTGAATTTCATTCATCGGTGGCGTTATGCAAACATCTCCCTTCCTTCAAGATCTACTTATTATATTAAAATTTCCACTTTCATTCTTACAAAATATATATATTCCCTCTGCTATGCAGGGAGATAAATCAAGTTGCGAGATTGTGGAAGCATTAAACTTGTTACTTCAAGTTGCCTCTTGTCGAAATTTCTGCGGTGATATCAGCATTGAAAGTTCCGAGGGAGAAAATAGAGTGAGGGAGGGAGAGCTAGAATTGAATTAGCACCTTCGACCCGAAAACGCCTCAACACTCTACTGCCTAGTTGTGAGGTGCGAGAAGGCTTTCTTTTTACAATCTCTAGACTCATTCAACATCTCTAACGAACCGTCTTTTCATCAAAACTCCTTTAATTTTAAATGTGCATGCCTCTCGAAAATGTGAAACGCGAAATCATAAACTTCAGCTTGCGGCTAAATTTAATTCGTGTTTCTTCTTTTTCTCCCAAAAATATTTTTGGCTTTCGTCGTCTGAAAATTTCATGAGACGCATAATGAGATTTTAAAAAATCATATTTATATCCTTCACCTCTTTGAGTTAATATTTAAAATAACATTTTAAATGCATTTTTACACTACAACCTTTAAAAAGTAGTAGTGTTTTATTAAGCGTTTTATTGCTTATGTGGACTGAAAAATAACAAACAATACTGCGTTTTTGTGGGAATTTGTTAATTACTTTTACGTCTTTGTTAAGACGAACGCTGATTTTCTATACCTCAACCATTCAAAACCTTATGTTATACAAAAATTCGATACAGTATTTTAGTTAACTGTAGTCTAATTTTTTTTTCTTGATGTGCTTCACTTTCTACATGGTTATACACAATGGTTTTCGATCTTAGCCATGGTATTCCAGACCAAATCCCTCTGATTTTTGTCTTTGTCCGCAACCCTTGAGACGCACTCTGAGGACGCTCTCCTGAGTTCTTATGAATTCTCAATTCCCTCTGAAATTGCAACGATACAAAAAAGAAACGCGGTCTCCCGTTAAGTCTCAGAGATGAACTATTTTTATAAAAATTTACTCATAAATTATGCCTTTTCATGCAACAAATTTAAGTTAGGAAGAACCCTCAAATCGAACCATGCAGATTAAAAAAATAAATAGAATAAAATGGCTTGGTGCGAAGTTTTCTGCGGACTTTAGGTTATGAAGGCTGCATTTCTTCCGGGTTTCCTCCGTTGGATGGATGGATGTTGGCGTTGGATGGCAGCACACGCGTTGGGAACCGTGACGAAATGCAGCCTTCAATAAAATGGCATAATTTATCATACTACTGTGGGAAATAAACTCTAAGATTTGATTAATGTTTACAAAATTACGGTAGGCAAGTAAAAAGTAAATTGATCGAAACATGCATTACGTTTGATTATAGGAGAAAACAACTATCTGTTATCGGATGATATTTTTTTTTAATTTACTCTGTACTTAGGTACCGCGACAAGAATATTTCAATTGTGCTTAACCAACTCTTACGAAAATTCACAAAATATTTCAATGATCAGTTCGTCATTAAACCATTTTTCCGATAGTTGCAACGACTTCCCTGTATCCCACCCAGGACCCAGGAGAAGGTGTTGCACCCGGTGCAAATAACCGGAGACCTTGCCCTAAGGGAGCCCTAGCTCAAGCAGTGATATATAAACATGCCTACGTGTCTTATAAATCCACTTATAAAGAATGAACTATAATAGACTTTGGAGAATTTGAAAAAGTTTATTGTTCTATCTTGGCAGAGGAAAATTATATACATGAGTATGGTGGGAGAAATTTGTGGTTAAGGGCTCGGGGACAGGAGAAGCACCATAGCCTAGAATTTCTCTCCCGATCGGCTAGGTTAGCGGCCCCAATAATATGGCGCCCCGGACAGACCCCAGGTTCGCCCGGGCCATATTTTTCGTAATACATGTAATTTGGTAAGCCTGTTTTTGTTAGTAATTTATCAAAATTATCAATATAAACATATAATTAGAGCCCCATTCTTAATTCGGAAAGGAATATTATCTTGGCTTAAGTTTCAATCGATATTTTAATAGATCACCTTTTTAATTATAATAGTTATAAAGTCTCGGAAAAGAGTGCAATTAAGAGAAGAAAGGCGTAATTATTTTCCTTATGAAACGCATAGATCTTCTGTCGAGTTTGAGAGAAAAAATTTACCTCGTGGAGGATCACATTCACGTCGAATCAAATCGCCCACAAGAGCTCCGCACAGAACGGAAGGGGACGTGTATTTTTTGTGTCTTGGACCGCGATAACGTGCGACCTTTCCGGAAGAGCTATTATCTACTCCTGTCCATTTTTCCACGTCAAGGAAAAAGAGAGTAGACACCTGAAGGAGGCGGCGAGTTGAAGAAACGGTCCGTATAATGTTTGTATGCGTGTGTGCGGGGGAAGGGAGGACGTCTTTGATTCCCTGTCTGAAGGAGCAGACAGGCGCCGTCGAAGGCAAAAAAAGGGTCTTCATTCAAAATCACCGTCCTCCCTTTTACGTCGTACCTCCCCGAACACGGCTGGGGGAGGTGACTGGAGGTAAAGGCGGAAGGGAGGAAGGGATGAGGGCGGGGGCGGTCTTGGACCGTCTCCGGAGGCGTAGGAGGCTCCTTCGTGTGATCGCGTTTGTAAGGTGCGAAAGGGGTGCGTGGGCGTCGCATGTCAAAACATTGCCTACGGTGAACGACTTCCAAAGAGAGCGTGAGTGAAGTCCCTTTTCGGTTCGACAAGGGAGGGAAAGGAGGGAGATGGGGAAGAAAGGGAGGAAGGAGGAGGATTTTGGGGTGGAGGGACTTGTCAATCGGAGGGGGCGAGCAGCGTGTTAAAAAGGAACCGGAAGGACTTGCACCGCGGGGAGATTCCCAGCCTCGGGGCAGATAAGGGATCCCAGGGGGCGTGGGACGAGGCGGAATGCTAAAAGGGAATGGGAGGGGGTTGGTGTCGTAGGCGTGTAAAAGGAGTGAATGGGGGATGGTTTGGTGGACTAGGGGGGAGGAGTTGGGGGATTGAGGTTGTGTTGGGTTGTTGTCATCGATTAGAGGGACGTGGGAAAATTCGGAGTGGAGTCCGGTCATGTTGTTTTGAAAGAGGATTTTCGGAGGGCCAACGAAAAACATTTATCCTGAATTGTTATTATTTAATTATTTAATGTCGATTCGGAATGAACGTAAACCCACCTCTCGTATCATAATCTTTAATTGGCCTCAGCGTTCGTAGTTTCGGTAACTTAATTAAAAAATCTGGTATTATTTTTGAAAGATAAAACAAGAAATTTGCAATCCCTTTAATGTTGAAATATCAAAACTGATTCTGAGACGCTATACTTGTTTTTTTTGTTGCTGCAGATGTAGATATCATTTTTATATGAGATCCGTCCTGAAATTTTAAACGACGAATAAAAATATTAATTGTGAATTTAGTAAACCATTAAATTGTATTATGCAACAAATGAATTTTAAGTATATATTAATAAGAATCCTTCGCATTACGCTATATATCTGTTTACATTAACCCTTAGCTCTTAGAAAATCGTCTCAACGTTAAAAAAGTGCACTGTTGTCCTATCATCTCCTAACGAAGCTGCGTATTTATTCCAACAACGATCATGATTCCAAACTTATAAGAAGGGGATAGCGTATATATCTTCCAATGCAAAGGATGCGGGTTCGAATTCTGCTTTGAGCATGGAGGGTAGTGTTTTTCTTTGTTACTCCTTTTTTATTTCATCTTCATTCTGTCTCCACCTTATAGCTAAGTCTGGCGTAGTAAAAAGGTGGAAGAGAGGAGGAGGCAGGGCGCTGTTGCCACCTCCTCCACATTTATCGCACGCCCGGTCATGTAAAATTGTAAATCTCACTAACATAGAAGACATGGCAACAGTGCACGCTACAATTTCTACTTTCTCCTCTCTCCCGCCAGTTTTGCTAAGCCAGATGTAGGTATGAAATAAAAATCGGTATCATTTTGAGAAGTGATGTTCTTTTTTACATTTTAGTAATATAGGCATTTCTCCGGTGATAACGGTACCTCTAACTTTGAAAACAACCAAGGAATGACGAAGATAGCCGAATTTCATCAATGTAACAGAATCGGGTATTAATGTTGCTGTTATAAAATAACGCTTCCAGGCACTTGTTCCTAATAATTTTAGGCCAATGTTACTAAAATTAAAAGTTGATACATAGTAGCGTTTCTGAGTTGTAAACATTAAAAATGGTCTTATCGGATTTCCAGGGCTAAAAACCGTGTTTTTCTTCAAATACATCTCAATATAAAATATTTAAACAGAAACTAAAACTTTAAGATGTACATCAATTAACGTAGAAATAAATTCTCTAGCCTCCACTTTTCACTTCGTTAATATCGTAGCAGTCGTTTTCTAGATATACCGCCTCAAACTCGGGTGTCTAGACTTTTTGCAAGGACAGTAGTTACAAAGACTTTTGGGCCAAGACAAGAATTACATACCCTCATGTTTAGCGAGAAATAAAATTATTGATCCAAGCATTTCCAGCATCATATTTTGGGGTAAATAGTTTTAATGCTGTAGTGCAGCTGTTAATTTAGTAGAGAAATAGATTAAAGTGACAGAGGATATTTAAGATAAAATCGATCCAACATAGAGCCTGACATCATCAGACTAGCTGTATCACATCAACCTCAGGTTTCTCATTGAAGTTACAATATTTTCACTCGATTGAATTTTTAAAAAATATAACTGTCACCGGAGTAATTTGTTAGAACACTTATTTTTCCCACTTACTCCTATTAGACCTTTTTATTACGTTTTTTCGCTTTACGGAGTACTGTCTATAAAGGAGCGGTAGCAATTTTTTTGGCAAAGGGAGAGCGTTGTATTTCAAAAGACTGGGAACCACAGACATAAACTATAAATTTGGAACTGATACTTCCTATGATGGAACAAAGTAATCATTTCTTGTCCGCAATTATAACAAAATGAAACCTAATCATACGAGTGATCTCCACGCCTTTATTGAAATTTTCTAACCCTTACGCTCAAAAACAGAATTGACTTATCTGTTTTATGCGAGCCATGAATCATTTTCTTACTTTTTATGAATAACTGATGTGATCTGATATCTGGGTATCGAAGTATCACAAAAACGCTTCTGAGGAAATTTGAACATTACAATAAAATGATCTATTATTGTACATGAAAATGCCTTTCATTGTTTCCCGTAACATATTTCCTAAAATAAGAGTCCTACGCTGGCAATATATATATATATATATATCTATGGTAAAATTAAAGGTAAATTAAATTCTTCGTACTACATAATTTCCATAAAAACTATAAACCGACCATAGAAATAATATGCCCTTTGCCCAATCCATCGAGCTCACACTGTATTTAAAATACTTGGAAAGTACAATGTAATGTAATTATTACGCCCCTTGAAAAGGAAAGAAGTCGAATATTTTTGTATTAAGGATGGCCTTTATTTCAATCTGTGAATCAGAAAAACACGACAAATGGAGATATAAAAATTATAACCAAAGAAATGAAATGAAAGTTTTGAGCATTCTAACGAATCTATATGTAACGTATGATTTAAAATCCAATCAATCCAGCCGATCAAAAGCATGGCCAAATTTCAATGCGGCCCGCCGACGGGTTTGATACCACCAATGTGGAAAAGGTTGCTCAACCATGACCTGCCATACTCTATTCGTATATACTAGGGCTGGCGAACCTTATCTAGCCCGCGTGCCAAAATTAACTTAATAAGAGAAAATTTGCCTCTTCGCGTGCCAGTATCATCAAAAAATCTGATGTGGCCACCACATGACTTTCTCCATACCTGTAGTATTTCTAAAAATTCCAAATAGGTTACATAAAAATAAATATTTGAAGTAACTGCGAGAAAATTTTAGACTTGACAAAGAACATAAATAAACTCAAACCATAGCCTTCTGATATTGAATATAGCCACAAAGCTTCAACAATTAAGAAAATAAAAAGGAGCGTTACTAAGATGTAACTATGCGTCAAGTGTTAACAATAGTCGTCGGTAGGTGGCGTGGTAGTGGCAGATAAAAATAACAATGCATTATATGGGGAGATATTTCAAACAAAATTAAAATTAAATTTCCTACAACTTTTATTCCAGTACATTTTTACATATATCAGATATTAAAGCAAATATTTCAAAATAACGGATAAGTAACAAGAGTAAACACCCACTTCCGGTTGACCGATTTTTACCAAAAACTAATCATTTCTTCTGACTTTTATAAAAATGTGAAATATAAAATTTTTAGTTGACCTGATTAATAGTTTTTGAGTTCGAGCACCCACAAAATGCTATCACATACACGCACACAGACATCATCGATAAAATGGTCAAAACGTTTTCAGGGGACCTCCAAACGTGTATTTCTGTTGAAATCTCGAAGTCGATTTTTTTCATGAACACAATACTTTCCTCTATACTACGTATATGGAGAAAGTAAAACTGTTATCTGGGTCTATTCTTACAATGTAACATATAGTAGGTTTGTCTTTTCCCACACTGGAAGAAATTAATATTATTTGATTCAAATGATATATTGAAAACAAAGTACGAAATATAGTTTTTTATCGAATTATTAGAGCGAATCCCACGTCTTCTAGACTTTACAAATAATATTAAAAGTTAAAGAAAAATAAGGCCCATTAATGGATAATGTTATCTTTAGTGGAGGTGGTACTCTCTAAAAACATTAGGTATCTCATGAAAAATCGTTATACGTGAAAACGATTTAATAAATGACATGAAGTAATGAAGAAGATGTATGACATGAGCGGAGTGATCCGAGGCATAAACCTCCGTTTGTCAAATTCCAGTTAAATACTTATCGGATGTTAACGATATAATAAAAATGTCAGATACTAAATTCTGTGCTGGTACCAGGGGCAGATTGGGCCGCCAGAACCCAGAGCATAATCCCTGCGGGCCGATGACACCTTTGGGATGGTTCCTTCTCGGGCCAAGATGTTTTCTTTTCAAACTAAAGATATTACATTTTCATACGCGTCTGCATGTAGGTAATTTCGTCGTCACCACACAAAACACACAATTCTTTATCGTTATTTTCAATTGCACCATACCTTTCACTCCACCAATCCTTAAAAATCCTTTCGCTTCCAGCACCAGAAAATTTTGCTTTTTTTATTCCTCGAATCCTCCATTATTCAAGAATACAAATTTAAAGCGATACAAACTGCTATTCACAAAAGCAAAAATGACCTACATTCACTTGAAAACCCGAAGCTCCAACAACTAATAAAATAAAAAGGGGCGTAAAGTGTTTACAATAGGTGGTGTAGTTGTGGCAGCTAAAAAAATTAGTTTTAAAAATATCTCTTCAACAATGAGAAAAAATCATAATATAACTGATGGTACCGCTTGTAAACGAAGCCTCTCTTTCGCATTGTTTCAATACGTACATTTATTAGATTTCGGGGATCACTTTTGCCATGTCGCTGTATTAGCGAGTGGCACATTTCATTTCTTATTTCATTTTGTGGCGTGCCAACCAAAATCGTTCCCCGTGCCACCCTTGGCACGCGTGCCATAGGTTCGCCAGCCCCGGCATATACTATGAATTAATATTTCGTTGGCAGTAACAATAATATCAATGAAATGAGTTTTATTTCCCTTTCTCATTTATTTACAATAATTATGTAATGTTTTTGCATTTCCCATACAGTACAGGGCACTGGTAATTCTATTGAGCTTGTATATTAGATTTACAATTTATTTCATATGGCATATATTTGTATATCCATAATTAATTTCATTAAAATATTATATTTTTCTTCGTAGTCCATAATAGTAGAGTTGAAATATTAAATTAATTAATTTGCTTATGATTTTCTCAAATTGCCAGGAACTTTCTGGACACCCTGTATATTGAATCAGGCTAAGCGTTTATGATTCTCCTCGTGAAAATTAACGCCCAGTTTAACTTATAATTTTTTACTCGAATATGAGCCGAATTTTTAATTCTTATAAGCGTAACATTTTGAAAAATGAAAATAAGATTTATATTTGAATGAATGTGTACATGTGTCCGCGTCTGTCATTTGCTTCGTTGCGCTTTTTGCCATTTTGTCAGACCCACTCAGAAAAACCATATTTGATTTAATTATTCTTCACTTTTTCTTCTTCCGTTTAATTATGGAATACTATCGGTTACCGACCAATATTTTTCTTCGACGAATCATATTTCAGGAGCGATTCATTACTCCAGTTGAATAACATGGGAATGGGTTCAGCCTATTCTTCGTTTAAATTTTAAAATTAGTTAGGTATAACTAGGGGATCCGTGGGATCTTCGGCCTCGCTCAGACCACTTAGGGCTGGTGGCTTGGGGGGGGGGGGGGGAATCACATGTTCAATATTATTACCGTCTTCATAGTTCTCCTGCACTTCATACAGTGGGGATGTAAAATTTGAATCTAATTGAAAGCGCTGCCCTCAGCAGTAAAAAAATGTACGAAAGAAATGTAAATCTAAGAAACGCACAAAATAAGAAACTAATGGAAAATTAACCTTTCTCCTCCTTGAGACAGCAGTTATTGGCCGAGCGAAGCGAGGTCTCTCCTGTTGAGCCCCTGTGCATTTTGTCTGTCTGTTTTTCTGTTTGTTTGTTCTACGATATCTGCAGTCTTGGTTGTCTGATTTTTACCAAACTTCGTGTGCATGTACAAATAACTTAAGAGTCGACTGCCTATAGTTTTTCTAGAACACCACCCTTATAGTTGCTGCGCAATTTGCGTTAGCGTATTAGGCATTCAACTCTAAGTTATTTGTACATGCACACGAGGTTTGGTAAAAATCAGAAAACCGAGACGACAGTTATCGTAGAAAAAACAGACAATTAGACAAAATGCACATGGACTCAACGGGAGAGACCTCGCTTCTCTCGGCCAATAATTTCGAGACGAACAAAATTACGCTTAAAGTAATTAAATTCATTTTCCTTCCGTCGATTTAAAAAATCTAATTAGTCCACAAATTTGTTTCTTCTTCATCTAAAGGCTAAGCCTTGTCTCTGCAACCATGAACTCCTGTCCTCTGCCATTCTCTTCAACATCTCGTACTTCTCAACTCCCATCACTGACTCCACGTCATCTAGGTATTTCTTTCTTGGTCTGCCTCTTCCTTTCTTCCCTAAAAGTTTCCCCTCCAAGATGTTCACAATTAATCCATTATGTCTAATCACATGGCCTAAAAATTTTGCCTTCCTTTCTTCCATTCCTCTGATCAGTTTCCTTTCTTCTTTTACTTCTTCCAAAACTTCAAGGTTTGTCTTTCTCTCTGTCCAACTTGTCTTTATCAATCTTCTCCATATCCACATTTCTGTTGCTTCCAGACGGGACCTCTCCCTCTTTCCTAACGTCCAACTTTCACTACCATAAAGTATGGTACTCCAGACAAAAGCTTTTGCAAGGGATTTCCTTACTTCCAAATTCATGTGACTGCTTGTCAGTAGGCTCCTTTTGCATTGAAAAGCTTGCTTTGCAAGTGCTATTCTTCTTTTCACTTCCTGTACACATCTATTATCTTCAGTAATTGTACTACCTAGGTAGCAAAACTGCTTCACCTGCTCAATTTCCTGATTGTCTATTTTGATCTTTGATATTGTCCCTGCATTACTTTTGCCTATAACCATCAATTTGGTTTTCTTGATATTTATCTTTAATTCCCACTGTTTTAACGTGTCCGATAATACTTTCAGCATTTTATTCATTTCTCTTTTTGAATCGCTGAATATTACAATGTCATCTGCAAATCTAATGCAGTGTATTCTAACTCCATTTATTTTTATGCCTTTTGTCTTTTCCTTCATAACTTCTATACTTTCTTCAATGAACATATTAAACAAATATGGAGATAGCGGACATCCTTGTCTTACTCCTTTCCTTATCTTTGCTTCACTCTCTAATCCATTTATATTTATTCTTGTAGTTTGATTTTGATAAAGCTTAAAAATTAATCTTCTGTCCCTCCAATCAATACCTATTTTTTTCATAGTCTTAAACAACAGTTCCCAATTAACTGTATCAAAGGCCTTCTCCAAATCAATAAACGTTAAATATAATGTCCTGTTCATTTCTAAACATCTTTCCATTATCACCCTGAGGGCTAATATAGCTTCTCTCGTTCCTCTCCCACTTCTAAATCCAAATTGATCTTCACTAATATAATGTTCTATTTTCCTTTTTATTCTGTTTTTCACGATATAAATTAAAACTTTTGAGGCGTGCGAAAGTAGTGAAATTGTTCTGTAGTTACTGCACTCCACTGCATTCCCCTTCTTTGGTAAACTTATAGTTTTACTTTTTATAAAGTCATCAGGTAATTTTCCTTTTTCGTAACAATCTTTTATAATTTTAAAGAAATGTTCTTTTGCTTCCTCCCCTAAGTTCTTCAAAAGTTCTGCAGGTATACCATCAACACCTGTTGCCTTGCCTGAATTAAGATTATTAATAGCTTTATAAAACTCTTCTTTGGTTATTGTTGGGCCTAGCTCGTCATTTCTTATTTCCTCTTCATTTTCAATAAATCTACATCCATCTCCAACATCTCTTCCACTATATAATTCTTCTATGTATTCTTTCCACCGAGCACATACTTTTTCATTTTCCCATAACATATTTCCTTCCTTATCCTTAACTATTGCCGATTTAGTTCTTGGTTTGTACTGGAGAGTTTTAATTTTGAAGTATGCTTTGTCTTGCCTTCCTCCCTTTGTATCTTCCTCAATTTCCTTCACTATCTCTTTGGTCCATCTCTCTTTTTCTTCTCTGCATTTGTTAATAATCTCATTCTTAACTTTTTTATAAGTTTCATCATTTCCATTCTTCCTCAACTTGTTCCTTTCTTCAATTAAAATCAGTATCTCCTCAGTCATCCAAGGTTTTCTAGGCTCCAATTTTCTCTTTCCAATAACTTCCTCTGTAGCTTTAATAACCCCTTTTTTAAATTCCTCCCAACTAAGTTGTCCTTCATAATTTCTCATCAACTCATTTGTTTTTTCTTGGTAATTCTTAGCTGTTGGTAACTCTTTCAGTCCCTGTAGATGCCAGTTCTTTTTAACTGTTCTCTTTATTTTCTTAAACCTAATATTGCATTTTGCCATGACTAGCTTGTGGTCACTGTCTACATCTGGACCTGGGTAACTATAACACGATTTTACCTGGTTCTTATATCTTCTTTTTACTAAAATATAATCTATTTGAAACCTTCTTCTGTCTGGCGCCTCCCATGTGTATCTTCTTCTTTTGGGAACTTCAAAGAAAGTGTTTGATACCATCATCTCATTCTGTTCACAAAACTCAATTAATCTTTCTCCCCTTTCATTTGTTTCACCTAAACCAAATTTTCCTACCATTCTACTATTTCGACTAGATCCAATCACAGCATTAAAGTCTCCCATTATTATTACATTATCTTTATCTTTTGTCATCTTTATAAGTTCTTCTATTTCTTCATACACCTTTTCTACTTCTCCTTCTTCTGCACTACTTGTTGGGAAATACGCTTGTATTATCACTGTATCCGTTGGCACGGTGCTCATTCTTACCATCAACAACCTATCATTTATGTGATATGTATTGCAAACACTGTTTGCCCATTTCTTACTAATAATGACTGCTATTCCATTCCTTCCTCTCTTTTCACCTCCACTATGAATTATTCTAAATTTATCACTGTAAAAATCTCCTTTCTCTTGCCACCTTGTTTCACATAAACCTAAGATATCAATCTCATTTTTCTCCATTTCTTTCTTTATTTCTTCTAATTTACCTATTTTTAGTAATGTTCTGACGTTCCAAGTACCTATTTTGACGTTTTGACAGGGATTTCGTTGGATAACGACCTGAGAAGCCCTGCTACATCCCCTGCCGGATCTTGGGTTCCGAATACCATGATCAGTAACAAATTCCTTTCTAAAACCTTCCATGGTTGCTACCCTCGGGATATCCAATAGGATCTTTAATGGAGTGGTTTCCTGTTGCCTTCTCCATCCTATGCCGTTGACTATCAAAATAGTTCCTCCGCCTTTAGGGGCAGTTTCCCACCCCAAGGGCAAGAGGGTGCCCTACCCCTCCACCTTCTCATCCGCCCCTAAATAGGCCGTTGGCATTTGGTAGAGGGGGGACTCCTTATCCCGGGAGTCACTGGGACGCCAGAGCCTCGTCTGTGAAGCAGGGTGCACCACGTGCAGGTGAGGTTGACATTTGAGTGGGAGAGGCTATATAATCGCATCCCACCCCAAAACACCAAATTTGTTTATAATACAAAAATTTTAAGTTTTTTTCAGTTGAAAATCTTTTTCATTGATGCTGAATCAGCGTGATTCTAGATGCAAGTATTAATTTTGCAGTATGCGTGCGAGCACCGAAGTGAAAGCGGCGTATCCGAAATAGGTGACAAACTGGAACTAGGCAGATATGTGGATATAGACGTGAAAGCATCAAGGAAAATCTGAAAACCTTGAAGTGTGGAATGATTCGTAATAATTAAATTTTATAATAATATTTTTTACACATGAAATACATAGCGTCGCCATTTATAACCATAAAATCACTTTTTATGCAAATTAAAATTGAGATGAAGACTTGAGACTTGGACAATTGTATGGCAGACAGAAGGAAATATATTTTTCTTGAGAAGAGAGATTCCAAACCCGTGCCAAATTAACTTAAAAATTCTATCACTGCCAGAAAAATTGGGGTTTTTCAATATTTTAGCAATGAGAATCCATGCAAACGAGTCCAGTGACTTTAAATGGAATAATGCTTTTAAATGAGAGAGGGGATTCCAGGAATCTATCGAATTGCTGAAGTTTTAATATCCTTTTGGTTCTACTTTTGAAGGTTCGAGTCCGGGAGCAATTTTTCCGTTATGGAATTTGCGTGTAAGACAATCTTGGAAATCTCTCAAATAATTATCTCCGATATACATAAACGTATTTTCGTGTCCTTCTTGGAAGAAGCATGCTAAAGCGACGTATATTTGTGATACATGTAATGCTGAAGACAGTACTTCAGATTAATAATGATAATTTTGTAACGGATACTAAGATTTGTTTGTTATAATATTAAATTATTTTTAATTGGAATTCAATATATGTTTAATCAAGAAATACCATTGTGAGTAATGGTAATGAGAAATAAAACATCATATTGATAAAAATAAACCAATACTTTTTCAAACACGAGTTATTTTGCACAAAATGCGCCGTGTACAAAGTACGCCGCGCGCCTGGTCGTGTAATAGAAAAGGGCGCGCCTGCTCGAGGGTTAAATAATTTCTGGCTCTCAACTCTGGAGGGTAAAAGGTGATATTAAGTACTTTTTAACTTAATGCCACGGATTCTTCATTACCCCAGGTTATTTTTTATTAGCCACGGATCATTTTATTTATTTTATGCATGTATTGGATACTGTTTGCTTTAATAATCTATGTGATGTGCGTATGTTTGATAATTTTATATATATATATTTCCTTGTCACCAAGGTTATGGCCTTCTTTCAATGAAAATTAAATAAATAGGCATTCATGATGCTAATAACTGATCGCCAAGGCACCGAACAACAATAATTGTGTATAGTAGAAAAGAAAAGGAAATCATGAAACAATTTAACGTGACAGTTATTGCCGTGAAAATTAAATAGTTCATATCGATCCCTTGGCGATTTTTACTTTCCAAAAGATCGCCAAGAAATAACACCCATAAAGTTTTCGATTTTCCCTCGAATATTCCAAGCGATTTTTTTTACTCTCGCAAATAGCAATCCCATTTCGGATACACTACCCGCTTCTGGCTCGGCCCCTGGGTTATATCGGAAAGGGGAGAGGAAGGAGAGGTCGGTTGTGGAACTTTCACGGGTCGGAAGGGGTGGTAGGAAGGGGTGGCGACGGAGACGAGGTGGAAAGTAAGGGTGTAGTAAGAAAAGATGGCGCTAGAGCGTTGGAATAAAAAAAAATATTTTCTTGTGTCGCAGGGGGTGGCAAAATGGGGATGATGGGCTGTTGCGAGACGGGATTGCGAACGGGGTCGAAGGGGCGGGGGGGAGGGGGGGGAGAGAGAAAGTGGAGTAGGGAGTAGCAGGGCGTGGGTTGACTTTCGTGGATCCTCTCTGTCGCTTCTGCTTCTGATTAGTTTAGTTAGCAGACAGAGGCAGCGTGGCGACGATGGAGGGGAGGTGGGAGTGAGCGGAGAGAAGTGGAAGGGGTGGGAGAGAATACGGGTGCGTGGAGGAGGGAGGGAGATTGGCGGAGGTAGAGGGGAGGAGGGTTAAATGGGAATGTGACGGGAGAATTGCGTACCGAATGGGCGAAGGGAGGAGGCTTTTAGGAGTGCTCTCTTCGAAATGCCTTCATGACGCGAACCGCTCTTCAACTTTTTTCCTCTTTCTCTCTCCGTCCCTCACGAATTTCCTGGCGTACGCGAAACGGAGGCAATAAATTAATAATCTGTTTTCCTCCGAAATTTCCGTGCTGAGTTTTTAAATGGGCCTGTCACTCTCTCGCGACGAGTTCCTCGATAATTATTTATCGTGTTATTATTATATTGCGACACGGATATTCGAAATTCGAGCATGAATGACAGAGAACGATTTTCCTCTTTTATATTATAATAAAGACCATTTTGGTCGCATCTGATAACGATAGTCCCAATCACATCTGGGGATTATTACCCGCTCGTCGTATCGTAAATATTAAATTGCGACATACATGTATCGCGATATCATGTAATGAAAAATACTATAGCTGGAATTATTCCATTTAAATGGCTTATAAACAACAATATCAATATCATGCTTTAAGTCTCTCTGCCGATGGAATTTTCGCTAACATATTCATGTGGACGATAAATGGAATAAAAATACATGCGATCATTATTGAAAAACCTTAATATTAATAAAGGATATGATTATATTCTTAGAATATTATGGATTTGGGTTCAAATGAACTTAATCTGGCTAGCATGCTGAGTTTCTTCAATGTGGGTTAATTATTAACTACAGCTCAGACTATATAGCTAACTATGTATATAACTATAAACAAATCAATTTTATGTGCACATTTTACTTCTATTCGTCAAAATCAAACGACCCTTTCCAATGAAATTTATCGTCCCTCTGCCTTGATAATTATATTAATTCATCTGGAATTTGTTTATGACGATCTGAATTGATTAGTATGTTGTATGAGAGAGTTAATTTCTACGTCTATCATTCATAAGATGGTATTTACCTAGCAAAAACATTATAACTTTCATGTTTTACGGATGCATTTTAGTTTTACATAACTTGGAAATGAATTTTGATCTGTAGGATATCAATTAGGATGAATTGTCCCTTTTCATTTTCACAATTTCCAAATTTTAAAGAGGGAAATTATTTAATAGCCTATTTAGTAACTGAAATTTTATAATGAAGTAATGACTAGACACAAGGATTACATTTCTCATCCTTTATCTTAATTGTTAATTAGAATATAAAAATGCACCACGCAAAAGTTTAGCGTGATTTTTTTCCCCAGTTTCTCAAGTTGTGCAGATTTTAGCTACTATATGAAGATAGAAAAAACAGATTGAATGACGACGACATAAAATTCATCCAAATGCGTGATTTGGCATTTATCGCTTCCTCCTCTTCCCCCGTGATCCCTTTTCTGTTGTGCTAATCCGCCCCAAAAGAGAAAATCCTAATCTCGAACGAGATCGCGGAAAACGCACCTGTTCTCAAAATTGGAAACATTTCCTGAGTCGCTTTATTCCTGGGTTTTCCGCTGACCTTTGCTAGCCATAAATCCCTTCCTCTCAGCGAGATGGGAACACGGCGCACTGGAAGGAAAAGATGGAAGGGTATGGGATTCAGGGCGAATGTAAAAGGGATGAGCAACGAAAAGAGAGAGAGAAGGAGAGGAAATCCGCCTTCTCTCCATCCCCAACCTCCCTTCACTCCTGCCGACCTCTCCCCTTCCTACCTCCGTAGATAGAAAGACAGAGAGAGGAGGGTGTGCCCCAGGGGTAGGCATCCAACGCCTCGGCGACACTCTGATTGGTTTAGTTAGCATGTTAGAGGCCAAAGTTCTCCCGAGTCGAGCTAACAAACCCCGGGACAGACAACGCTCCTCTCTCTCTATTTCTCTCTTCCTTTCTCTATCTCTCCCATCTTCCTTCCATCTCTCCTCCTCTTTCAACTCCACCCTATCCTATAGCAAAAGCATTTTACACGTCCACACCGAAAAATATAAGACCTCCGCACCGCGTGGAAGCTCCTGCAAACCAAAACCGTCCATCACATCTGAGGATTGGTTGCGAAGACAACGGGAGGGAGGAAGTTGAGATGGATGGAAGGAGAGAAGAAGGGTTCAAGGAGTGTGAGAGAAAGGAGAGATAATTAGAAGTAAGAGGACAGAGCTAGGATAAATATGAGAGAGACAAGCAAATGGAGATAAAGCAAAAATTATAGAAGAAACATGAATGGAGAAGAGGTAGGTGATAGAAAAATAGAGGAAACGACGGAAAGTAGTGGAATAAGAGATAAATAAGGACAGGAAAATTAAAGGAAAACAATAAACACGAAAGAGCTGAACATGAAATAAAAAGAGAGTAAGGAAAAAGGTAAGCCAGAATTTATTTTTTTTATTCATCTTGCATGATCCAAAAAAATAAATATTATCTCAAATCGAACGAAATATCGACTGTTTAAAATGCAATTAGTCTATATCGAAGGCGAGATGCGATCCATCACCTCAGTAAACTTCTGAATAACCAGATACCGAATAACAGGAATTCCGTTTAATAGAACTTCTGACTAAAACGTTATTTAAACAGTTCCACATTTACATGTATAGGATATCTACATGATCTATACCTAAAGAAGATGTTAATAAGTATTACTTAACCTGTAAACCTACTTTACACAATAACATATTAATATCTGCGTGTATTATTGCACGTGTAAACAGGATATTGATCGACCAGAATATCCGATTAACTGGAGTAAGTTCGATCCCAAGTCATCCGGTGAATTGGGAATTTACCGTTGATTCGTGAGCATTGGGAGTCTCACCGTCTACAGAAGCAATTGATAAAGAGAAAAGAGATCTCGCTTTGGGTCTCGTGCTTTTGGCATCTTCCTCGCACACACCCACAAATTTCATTCTTCTCCATCGCTTATCATCCTCTCCTATCCCTTTTATCCGATTGGACGAATGAGGGAAGGTCCCAACATGCACATGTCCCTTCACCCACTTTGGCCCCACGGAGAGACGGGTTCATCTCTGCGAGGCGTGGAAGAAAACCCTTCCCCCCCACCCTAAAGGAAGAGGATAAAGATAGGAAGGGAAAGGAGAGAGAGAGAGGGGGGGGAGAGAGATAGAGAGAGAGAGGGAGAGAGAGGAAGGAACGAGGATAACGCCACACGGACGGGAATTATCCCATTATTCTGGAAGGGTGTGACAAAAGAGCATCTACAAGCCCACTAATTGAGGGAAGATGGGAGAGAGAGAGAGAGGTCGTGCGTCTGGCGGTGGTAGGGCGTTAGAGAAGGAGGGAGGGATGTGACAGAATGACGCTTAGAGACGAACGTGGGAAAAGGGGTTTTTTGAGAGGATGTATAGGAGGGGAGGAGAGGGAGGAGAGAATGTTGGGAGATTTTTCGGAGAGAGAGAGTGAGGGAGGAAGGGGAGGTGAGGTGAGGGGTGAAAAGAATGAAGATTGGATATATTTTTTTGAGGTAAGGAAATGAAATCTCGGAGGAGATTTGTAATGTACACGGCTCTCGAAACCCGTTACGAACTTACGGTCTTATCTAAGGGAGAAATTGTTCAAGGGGGTCGTGTTTCAAGGCGATTCCTTCGTTTTTCCGCCCCCTGGGGAGCTGGTCCACCGTCTTTGTAGTGTATTGTTTTTTTCTTACTTTCTTCGAGATCGCGTTGGATTTAATTGAGGCTCAAATAACATTAAAAATTTTGTTTTCGTAATCACTTTTAATTCAACGGAATAATTGATTTTGGTAAATTACTTTTATAATGCGATTTTTGGAGAGCAAATGTCCTGTGATTTAAGTTAACTCCATAGCTGTCATTTTGAAAATTAATATGCTCCAAAGTTTATTATATCTTATAACAAACCTCTCACTATGAGGAAAGAAACATCGTATTGTAAATTCGCCGCAACGACACGCATATTATTGTAAAGTTTTATTTTCTCTTTTTCAATTACATGAATTAAAATGAGCCTTACTTGTAAGCAATAGTGGGTTTGAAATAGAGCCAAAGTAGACAATGGCCTAGAGTAGGCGAAATTTCGGGGGTGGCAATAAAAACGGAATATTAGGACCGAAATAAAAAAATAATATTACGCAGACTTTTGATGAATTAACTTATTATGATCCGCAAACTGACGGATGGGCAGAGAAACCATATACACGAGCGATTCTTTTCGGAAAAAGCATCAAAAACGGGGAGGAAAATAAATTTGTCCTAGGGGCTGGAAATTTCCAAATCCTCCACTGATTGTAAGTTCCCATGAAAGAAAAGAAACGTTTGCAACTCCACTAAAAGCATATTGTATTACAAACGAACTTCATCGTGGTTGATTAAATCTGTGATCTATGAAAAATCGAGCAATTTTTTCATTTAATAATAAACAGGTATCATTAAAAATGATATAAAAATGTTTCAAATTAGTTATAGCAATCGATAAATCAAATTTTAGATTTGACACAAAGTATAAAGTTAATTTTTAAAACTCTTAAGTGAATGACTACTTTGTTTTAGAAAGATAGTGTGGTTAGGTATCGTAATGTCACCTAGCCCTTTGTTTTCCTGCGTATTTCATCAAACATAACTATTTTAACACAAATATCTATCGTTTTATGGTTAACATAATTCCAATAAAATTAAAACGGCTGGTGATCTTCATATTACATAGGAAAATGGAATAAGATACAGCATTGATATTTCTCATAAATCTGAAACCTCATCCAACAAAAACCTAGATGTGTAGTACTCTATAATAGGCCAATGTTAACCCTCGATTCATAAAAGATCTGATGTGGCCACCACATAACTTTTTCCATACCTGTAATATTTCTAAAAATTCCAAATAGTTTACATAAAAATAAATATTTTAAGTAACTGCTAGAAAATTTTAGACTTTACCAAGAACAGAAATAAACTCAAACCATAGCCTTCTGATATTGGATATAGCCACAAAGCTCCAACAATTTAGAAAAGAAAAAGGAGCGTTACTAAGATGTAACTAAGCGTCAATTGTTAACAATAGTCGGTAGGTCGCGTGGTGGTGGCAGATAAAAATATAAGATATCTCTTAAACAATGCATTATATGGAAAGATGTTTCAAACAAAGGTTGTAGAAAATTAAATTTCCTACAAAGTTTTTTTCCAATATATTTTTACATTTATCAAATATTAAAGCAAATATTTCAAAATAACGGATAAGTAACAAGAGTAAACACCCACTTCGGTTGACCGATTTTTACCAAAAACTAATCAGTTCTTCTGACTTTTATAAAAATGTTAAATATAAAATTTTTCGTTGATCTGATTAATAGTTTTCGAGTTAGAGCACCCACAAAATGCTATCACATACACACACACACAGACATCATCGACAAAATGGTCGAAACGTTCTCAGGGGAGTCGATTTTTTTCATAAATACAATACTTTCCCCTATACTACGTGTATGAAGAAAGTAATAACGGATAAGTGAAAAGAGTAAACACCCACTTCCGGTTGACCGATTTTTAACAAAAACTAATCAGCTCTTGTGAATTTCATAAAAATGTTAAATATAAAATTTCGCATTGACCTGATTAATAGTTTTTGAGTTAGAGCACCCACAAAAAACTATCACATACACACACACACAAACATCACCAAGAAAATGATCAAAACGTGTTCAGGGGACCTCAAAACGTGTATTTTCGTTGAAATCTCGAAATCGATTGTTTTCATGAAAACAATACTTTCCCCTATACTAGGCATGGAGAAAGTAAAAATTTATTTCCCTTATAATTGGTATTCAACCATTCTGTTTCGTTTAGATCTCAGAGTAAGATATTGAGGAATCTACCGTTTCTCGCGCAACATACGGAAACAACAGCGTCAGAAAGTAACGATTAACTTAATTTAGTTTAACTATACCAAAATTGAAGTTGTTGTGGTTCACTAAAATACAATAATATAACTAAGCGTACCAAAACATCTATACTTTATTTTGGCTATAAAAGTAAAATACAAGTAAGGACAATTTTCCTTCATAAGTTGCGTCGGCAAAAAATGAAATTTCCTGTGATTTTTCCATATTTATGTGAGATATCACATAAAAATGACCTATTTAGTGGATGGTTATGGATAATTGTGACTATACGAGAGAATAAAAATAAAAGTAAATTTGTATAAGTTTGTTATACCCAATATTGATTTGTAAGTTCGTGATGTAGCGATAAAATCGCCGTGGATAAAACAACCCCTACTCTATTTTAAAATTTGACCAACGGAAGTAGGCTCGATTGTCATTGGTTTTTATTATTTTTCATCTAAATAATTTTTCCTACACTTGCTTTAACGTATTATATGCATTAAAAATCCAATTTCCAAAGTTATTTTAAGAATAATTTTCCTACTAATAGGGAAATATTTTTGAAAAGCTGAATGATTTTTTCAGCAAAATATATAAAACTCGATATTTAATCGCTATTATTTTTTAACATTCTCATTATCTTTTATTATTCAAACTAATTCATTTATGGAATCTCAGTTTAGTGAGTCCCAAATGGATTTTACCACAACCGTGCAATACCAGATGTTCCACGGAAGATTTCCGATACAAAAAAAGCTTCGTCTTGTCGTTTCCACCTAACAACGCCAGATACATAAGTAAAGCGCGATATAATCACCCGTTCCGTCGCTCGCAAAAAAAAATCGAGACGATATTCGACAATAATCGGTTCCTGGAGCTATCGCTTTTATTTCTTCGCTTTCTGATCCGGATTAATAATAAATTCTCCACTCGTAAGAAAAAAAATGAGAAAACCTTTTTACAGACTATTTTTTCATTCCCCCGTCTCATCTCGAAACCAACGCGAACACGTCATGCAACAAAACAATCTCAGGATTTCCTTCAGAAATATATCCCATCCCTTTTATTTCTTTCTCGCGATTACGCCCCTCCCCCCTCCTCACCCCCCTCCCCCCCGAAATTGGTGGTGGGATCGCAAAAAAATCATCCCTCTCCACGCGATCATCTTCGCGTCATCATCGCCTATGAATCTCACCAATGACTCAAAAAACCATTTACTTTCTCGCTCATACGCTTCTCCCCTCGAGTTTATTTTCGTAGCATCGATTTTTTTTCACGGGGGAAGAAAATAAGGGGGAGGAAGTTTGTTTATTTATCTCCCACGTTTTTTATCCCGTTCGCTCCTCCGCTGATCCTTAAAAACGTCGAATTTTCCGCGCCGTCGTGATTGTCTGCTTGCTTCGTTCTCGCCGTTCTCATTTCCTCCCACTCTCCTCCCCCCTCAGACTTCGCTGTTTGCTATTTCGTTGTTTCAGAGGATTGAGGTCTGATGCCCCACAGGCGCCATTTTATTCTTTCGTCTCTTTTCGACACACACACAAGCACATACAATGTGCAGAACACGGAGCGAGAGAGAGGTTGCAATGATGCTTTTTCCCGGAGCGGTATACGGAGGAGACGCAATTTGAGAACTCACGACGCCAAATAATGAGGGATTGTCAACTCCATTTTCTCCCATCCCTCCCCCTCACACATTTCACCCTCTCTCTCTCTCTCTCTCTCTCTATCCATACTTAACGTATAAATAAATATGTATATATCCTCTTTTCGTCAGAGGATTAAATCGAAGGATGTTGATGAAGACGACCGGGAATATTATCATGACGACGGCGGTGATGATGATGCTGGTGGTGGTGGCGACGGCGATTGTATATCGAAACACACACGCCCGGAATAGGGAGAGTTGACGTAATAATGCGCGCCAATCCTTCGCCCATCTCTCCCAAACAACTCACTTCCTAAACTGCTTCAGGTTTACTTTTTCATTACCGAGAGAAAGGATCCGTTTTCGAAGCTCGCGTCGTATCGAAGTATGAGAAAATAATGGAGAATAGTTGAGCAATGCGATTAAAAATTCTCACGCTTCACGATCGCCGCATTATTTGTAGATGTATCTCCAACGTGCGGATGGCGCAAATTTTTAATCCAAAATATCTCGATTCATAGCGTGGAATACGAGGCCATAATTTGTATTGGAGCGTAAGTGCCACGCCATGAATGAAATATGAAATATGAAACTTTCAACGTTGCTTGCACGAATTCCAACTAAAAAGTTGTAATCGAGGCTTTTAACGCCCAGGAACTTCAGAAGAATTGAGCATATAGGTGAACATAAAGCATAATGAGAAAAGGGATGGCAGAAAAACCTCATGTGGATGTGTGATGAATTTATAATCTTAGCCTCTTCTTTCAGTATAACGCGAAAATTTTGTTGAAATACAAAACCGTATTGCGTCACATGATGACAAAAATAGATATTTGATAAACCAGACCATATATTTTCCATGCATATGTTTTTGGGATATAATAGTCACTGATAATAAACAAATAGTGTTTCATGTTAATAACGAGGGGGAAAAATAAGCGTTTCCGCTCTACAGTATATCTTGGATATGCTACACAGTGAATTCCGAATACAACGTATGTCCGAGAAACATGCATTTTTCTACATCATACAGTTATACTGAATGTATGTCATACTGAATATACCTACTGCTTCTTAAAGTGCTCATAAATTTTGTTTTTCTTAAATTAAAATATTTTTCGACATCATCAGATGACTAAAATAATCATCAGATCTCGCAATAAATATTTATAATTTTTCCAAGCACTCCAATAGTCGAAGGAGGACATTGTCTTTACCTCTATTATCTTCTTAGAGTCAATATTCATTTCCATACCTAGTTGTGCAATATTCTCCACAAAGGAAATATATGTCAAAAAAGGAGAGGAATCCTACCTAGCATTTACATTCGAAAAGTTCTCAACTGTAAAAGAGAAACAATTCTCTGTCTCTCTCTTGTGTTGTCGAAGGGATCATCTCCGAAATCTCCAATGTTTTAAAAGTATTTAATATGAGAAGGAGAGAAAGATGGAAGGATAGGTAAATGATTTTCATAGCAATCAATGTAAACAACATTCGTTCCGTTATCTACGAGAAGGAATGCCTAAAAAGCTGAAATGCAATTCACAAACATTAAAAATCGTAATAATAAGCTAAATTCAATATTAATGAAATATAAACGGTATGAAAATCTGAGTAAGGTGCTGAAAGTTTTAATACATAAACCGAGCATGTAAAAAATTTATAAAGTATTGGGCGAAAGGTTACGGGAGTTAGGTAGAAGAGTGGAGGACTTGAGGATGGTTTGGGAATTAGGAAGAATAAGAGAAATTTAAAAGAATCACAAAAATAATAATAATAGGCTATGTTGTCCGTCCGTTGGTCTGAGTGCCAAGTTATTAAAACGCGAATAACTCGATCAAAGATGTAGATAGAAAATTGAAATTTGGCAGAAATTTATATAATGAGCTAATCAGAATTTACTTATTTAGGGTTTACATGGTAATTTAAGAAATAAATGTCCGTTTGTGGCGCTATTTTGAAGGGAAGGGGAACATATTGCACTTCCTCCAAATAAAATTTATAAATTATAATTTAATGAAAGAATATTTTATTTGGACTGTTAATAAAAAAATATATAATTCATATAGTATGTTCCAGAGAGTTGAAATAATTTTGGCCAGCTAAAGTTGTCCAGCGTAATGCTTAACAAATAAAAATTCTATTTGCATGTAAGACTTGTAACTACGTATATCTCGCTGAGAGAGATAACTACATTTTTGAGGGGAGAATAAGAAGGATATTGTGAGGGAGAAAAAGAGAATGGGAAGAGGTGAGGGTGAAGAATAGGAGGTAGAGAGGGATGGAGAATAGGACGAAGGTACAGTGAGGGAAAATAGGAGGGAGAGATTGATTGATTGAGTGATGTGGTCTTTATTTCGGGCGAGATTGAGACTAAAAAGTCCTATCTTCTACCTAACCCATCTTCATGAAACATACAATAATAGCACTTTATGTAAATACAAGTAACAATAAAAATACAAGAATTGGAAAAGAAAAGATGTAATTTTGTGGGGAGAATAGGAGGTAGAGAGAGAATAAGGGGAGATGGAGAGAGAGAATAAGGAGAGAGGGAGAAAGGCAGAGAGAAAAGGAGGAAGAATGGGGAGTACCTTAATTTTAATACATAATCTGCACATAGTCTCCCATATAATCCTCTATAATAAAAATCTATGACGGTTGGATGGTTGGTCCGTTGGTTCATGTCACGCTCTTAAAACGCGAATAACTCCGTCAAATATGCAGATATAAACTTGAAATTTGAAAGAGATAATCTACTCAGATATAAAAAAAAAGTTTTATGCAGGAAATTTTGCGAAAAACGTACAGGGTTCGACTCCAGGAGATGATTTGCATTTTCCATAAGATAACACGTAAAAATAGACTTATGGACGTACAGGCTTTTCTTCTTTTTACCAGCTTGTATAATAACTTCGCTTTATATATATATATATATATATATATATATATATATATATATATATATATATATATATATATATCATCATCATCATCATCATGCTTCTGTCCGAAGACAGGTTTTAACTGAATCGCTGCCTCCATTTCTCTCTCTCCCTAGAAGCCTCTTTTATAATTCTATAAGTATTATATCCCTGCTTTATATTATCTAATATTCCTATTCTTTTTCTCCCTCTTCCTCTTCTTCCACTAATTTTTCCTTCTAAGATCGTCCTTTGTAAACACTGTCTTCTCAATGTGTGCCCTATCCAATTTGCTTTTCTTTTCCTGATTGTTTTTATTAGCGTCCTTTCTTCTCTCACCAGTTCTAATATTTCTTCGTTCCTCTTCCTCTCTGTCCATTTCACTTTCATCATTCTTCTCCATACCCACATCTCAAAACTTTCTAAATATTTTTCCTCCTTTCTCCTTACCGTCCACGTCTCTGCACCATAAAGAGCTATGCTCCATATGTAGCATTTTGCTAATTTCTTCCTTGTTTCTAAATTTATTTTCTTGCTTGTGAAAAGCTCCTTCTTCTCGTTAAATGCTGCTTTTGCCATTGCAATCCTACTTCTGATGTCCTGTGTACTACTTCCATCCTGTGCTAAACTACTGCCGAGATATTTGAAACTACTTACTTGTTCCAATTTTTTGCCATTTACCATTATATTTAATTCTTTATGTTCCTTTGAAACCACCATGACTTTCGTTTTTTCTGTATTGATCTTCATACCATATTGTTGGCCAACCTCAACTAGTCTGTCTGTCATCCTCTGAAGCTCTTTCTCGCCTTCTACTATTAAGCCCTGATCATCTGCGTATTTAATGGTGGCAATACTTTCACCTTCTATCTTAAATCCTTTCTCTTCCATCAACGCTTCTTCTGTTATTGTTTCAGCATAAATATTAAATATCGCTGGTGAAATAGGACAACCCTGCCTCACTCCCCACCCTATTGAAGTACTTTCTGTTTCTTATCCTTCAACCCTGACACTAATCTTTTGATCAAAGTAAAGGTTTTTAAGCAGTCTTTTATCTTTCCAATGCATTCCTATTCTGTTTAAAATACCCAGCATTTTATCCCATTTCCCTCGGTCAAAAGCTTTCTCCCAATCTACAAAACAAAAATACATATCTTTATTGACTTCTAGCGCTCTTTCTATCATGATCCTCATACATCCTATAGCATCTCTAGTCCCCCTTCCTCTTCTAAAACCAAACTGATTATCTTGCAGCTCCTTTTCTATTTTACATTCAATTCTTTTGGTTATTATTCTGGTTAGAACTTTAGCTGTATGAGAAATTAAACTAATAGTTCTGTAATCCTTACAACATTTTGCATTGTTCTTTTTCTCCAGTGGTACCATCACAACATCTAAGAAATCTTCAGGCCATATGCCAGTATCATATACTTGGTTAAAAAATTTTGTGAGTTGCTTAACTGCTTTAGACCCCAAAACCTTAAGAACGTCCACGGGTATATCATCACTCCCAACAGCCTTCCTTCTTTTCTTGTCATCAATTGCTCTTTTAACTTCAGACTCGAGAATACTTGGTCCTAGCTGATCTTCTTCCACATCCTCTTTTTCATTTAATTCAATATTTCTTGGCTTTCCTTCTTTGTCATACAGAACCTCAATGTACTCTTTCCAGACATTCTTTACATTGTCTGACTCCGATACTATTTTACCACTATTGTTCATGATTCCTTTACGTCCTATCTTTCTTGCTTTTTTCTTGAATAGTTAAGTTCCCTTGCTTTGCTATACATGAGGTCTGTTCTACAAATTCTTTCACATTCGACAATCTCCTCGCATTTCTCATTTATCCACTGTTCTCTGGCTTTATCTGTTTCCCTTCTTAAAGCATTATTTAACTCCTTGTACTTTCTTTGGCCTTCTTCAGTGTTTATGTTCTTCCACTTTCTCCGCTCTTCCATTTTTTGCAGCATGGCTGCTGTGATCCAGGGTTTTTTGTTTATTTCACCCGTTATCTTTCCTACCTTCTTTTCCATTGCATCTTTAATGTTGCTATGGATGTATCTCCACTCCTCATCTACATTCTTCCTATTTTCTTCATCTCTCTCCCCCAACCTTTCCTCCAGCTCAGTCATGATAGCCTCCTTGTTTTTAAGGAGTTCCTCTAAGTTCCATTTCTTGTTAACTCTTATGTTTCTCTTAACGCTCTTCAGTCTACATTGTATATTTGCCACCAAAAGGTTGTGGTCAGAATCGATATCTGCCCCTGGTAGTGTTTTCACATTTTTAATGCTATTTCTAAATCTTTCATTGACTAGTATGTAAACTATCTGGTATCGTCTCTGGTCTCCTGGGCTTCTCCATGTGTAAAGTCTCCGCTGGTGATGTTTAAACCATGTATTAGTTAAATCAATCTATTTCTATGGCAGAATTCCACACGTTTATCCCCTCTTTCATTTCTCTTCCCTAGTCCATATTTTCCCACTATGTTCTCTTCCTGTCCCTCTCCGACTACACTGTTCCAATCTCCCATTACTATGGTGGTGATCCTTCCTTTTCCCTCCTCCTCCAATATCTCCATAATCTGTTCATACATTTCATCTACTTCGTCGTCGCCAGCATTAGTTGTTGGCATATACACTTGAATTATAAGTATTTCCACTGGCTCCATCTGAAGTTTTACGGCTATTAATCTATCATTAACTGTCACTTCCTTGCTAATTCTTTCAGCTATCTCTTTTCTCATTATAATCCCCACTCCCCTTTCCTTTTTCTCCCCTCCCGAGTAAATAATCTTAAATTCGTCTGAATTTATCTCGCCTTCTCCTTCCCACCGAACTTCACTAAGACCTACTATACCTACATTATTCCTTCTCATTTCCCTTTATATATATATATATATATATATATATATATATATATATATATATATATATATATATATATATATACAGGGTGTCCCAAAAAGATGTATACACATTTTAATGCTGAAAAAATAACCCTTTAAAATTTCAGGAAAGAACAATATTTGGTGTGATTGAAGCAATAACATTTTATTACAAGTTGAATTATCACAGATGTTCAAAATGACCTCCATTAGCTTCAATGCATTGTTGGAAACGGGTAGCAATCGGCTGACAAACGTCCACCAAGATATCTTCTGGGATGACCGCGCATGACTGGTCAATTTTTTGCCTGAGTTCCTGAAGTGTTGTTGGTTTCATTGAGTACACTCTATCCTTCAGGTAACCCCACAAGTAAAAGACAAGTGAAGTTAAATCAGGGGAACGTGGTGGGTACTCAACACTTCCCCTCCGGCTTATTCACCGGCCTGAGAAATTGTTATCAAGAAAGGGCTTTTCTTGATGTTAGGGCCTAACATCACGATGGTAATGTGGCGGTGCTCCGTCTTGTTGGAAAAAATATTCCTCTCTTTCATAAAGCTGTTGAATGTTGGGCACAATACATACCTTAAGCAGATTAAGGTACCGAGTACCAGTAACAGTCCCCTCGAAGAACTGCGGCCCCACAATACCCCTGGACGACACACCACACCAAACTGTAAGACCGGGTAAATTTACTGCTTTGTCTAAATGAATTTGAGGGTTTTCTGCTGATCAGTACACGCAGTTATGCCGGTTTACTGTTTAAATGTTGCTTCATCAGTCCAAACAATCTTGTCAACAAAATGTGCATCCTCGTTCACTTGTATTTGTGACATTTTTCATATTCATTTATTTCTTTAAATTATGCTTTCTTTTTAGTTGTTTATTATTATAATTTCATTATTTTGAAAACAATTATCCCATTATTTGTACTATATAACCTTAGCTTTACTTTTCTGTATTTATATTGTTGAAGCGAATCTGAACAAATTAGAAGAGTCCATCATAGCAACGAGATTAAAATATCTATTGCCGTTGTTCATGGTGTAATAGAAGTCTCTTTATTTTAATGTGGATTTGTATTGATACGAGTATTCCTACGTTTTTAAAGAGATATTTCTGCTAATGATTGTTTTTATTTATCTTAATTAATATTTAATAAGTTTTTATTTATCTTAAAAACTTTTTATCTTTATTCATTTAAGATTATTCTGAAAACTGTTTTCCCTATGAAAAGGCCTCGTTGGTTACCAACAGTTTCACTCCTACTAGTATCTAAAGCTGAACTACTCTGAACTAATAGTATATTTTCGTCGATTTTAAGCAATATGAATCGATAAGTCAGTATTTTCATTAATGAAACCAAAGATACCATCAAACTTCTTACTACTCATATACCAAACATTCTTACGTTTATCACTGAGTTCTCTACTTCTGCGCGCAATTCTTTCAACTGTAAAAAGATTAAAAGTTAAATATAGAGATCCCCACATCACTCAACAGCTGATAGACACTTTTGTAACTTCTTACGCCCATGCAAGCAGAAAGGCCATCATAATTATATTATAGAGTTTATTCATATTAAAGTATTAACTATATAAAAGTTGGTAATAAAAATTCATTTTTATGTATTCACTTGTTCAGATTAAAATAAGAAGATATTGACCTACGGCCTTTGGATATTGGCCATTCCAAAGAAAAAATTATAATGTTTCTTATTCTGTTTATCGTTTTTCGTTTACAGTTCAAAATTCCTCATGTTAAACGTTTAATTCACATATTTGGCGAAAATACAAGGGAGAGATGAAGAATAGGAGGGAGGGAGAATAGGAGGGAGAGAGAATAGGGGGAGAGGGAGAGGAGAGAATGGGAGGGAGGCAAAGAGAAACGATTTACGATGATTTGTGTTAACGTCGTTCAAAACTTAATAATAACAAAATGATTCAAACGGAACTTATGATGCCTACTTTCTATTTAATAATTTATTTAATACTTAAATTACCTTTAAAATCACCGCCGATATGTAGCACTTTGCGTTCCCAAATTTCATAATTTAGCGGTATAAAATATTACAAATACATTCGAACGGAAAAACTAAATTGGTCACGCGTATTTGTGTGGCAAAAATAACGCGTGTATGTCCTAGAACTAGATTATACCGAATTAGAGTCCTACAATAATCGTTGCAAATGCAACACTCTCGTAATGAGTGATAAAAACTTCAAAAACGCCGGTATTTATGCGAAATTCAAAGAAATATGATCGATAAGCAAAATTCTACGATAAGAATTAGAATTTAAAAGCATTTAAAAGTAAAATTGTTAACAACTTTAGTATTTAATATTTAATATGAGTATTTGTAGGTTAGTATTTTATTTAGTTTTTTATAGGACTAGCGCCACCAAGGGGCGTTAATTATTGTAAATAAACATAGTTGGGTTATAATTTAATCACAATACTCCAAATAACTATCTAATGTCAAATTATGGTCGATTTTTTTTTATTCATGAAGAAGATTATTTACTTATTCTAAATTTTTGTAGTTGTATGGACAAATAACAAATGAAACATGTTGTAGTTTGTAGCTAAGCTGTTGTGACGAGAGTTCCTATGACTTGAAGTCAAGAATTTGTATATAGTGTACAGGAACTACTATCAAAAAAGGTTATATTTTTGTATTAAGTACATTCAATTGTTATTATGTAATTTGGGTATTATGCATTGAGTTGTGATGGGGACCCGCTGCCACTGGGACCTGCTCCCAATTGTAGCGTTTATGTGAATAATAATAATTTCCTCAGAGAATAAAATAAATCCAGCTCCGATATTACAAATCTAAGATATATTAATAGGTATGCAATAGAAAATTACCCTACACGGTTGATTTCAGATTTCCCATGTAAATCAAATGGGAATTATAGCTTCTGGAATCGAACCCTGGACTTTCAATCTTCGAAACAAAAACTATTCTCGGGAGCTCGGCCTAAGTAGCAAGAGATTTCCAGCAAGTGTCATGAATATCGGTCGATTGGTTCAAAAGTGAATAGGGAAGGACAAACAGACAAACACAAGGACGAAACATTCTGGAAAGTAAGCTAAAAACTCATCGTTCTATGTCGTTCGTACGACTACATTTCGCTGGATTGGTATTGCGTAGTTCCTTTTTCTTGTCACTAAATGTGCTAATGTGAAAGGTAGAACTTATGTCGTGGTACTTACTTATTTTATATAACTTATCACACGAGGCACCATATAGCTTCATAAAATACAGTATATAACGTCATTTTGTGTTTCGAGAGGTTTTGAACCCGAGGTTTAGGAACTGATTATATTGTATAACATGGGCTCTTATGGGAAATATTGATTCATTTTACAATGTTTCTTTCAACGTGGAGATTTTCAGGAATGAGTTAACGATGTTAATCGAGGACACACTGTATAGTGAAACCACCCTCTCCTATATAATGCCACTCCCGCATACCGCCCATGAATCGTTGTGAACAGAACTTACATCCTATGATTATATAGATTTACTGCCACCTCTGCTTTAATGCCAAGGTCAATGATGGGCAAACGGTGGCGCTAAATTGGGGTTTGACTGTATTTTATTTCCCTGCAATTTCAAATTTACTGCAGTGCAACAAATACTTAGTCATTGCATAACACTTTATCCCGGTACCCCCAGTTTGTAGTGATAAACCATTTTCAGAGTACTATTATAGTAGACTAATAAGTGAAAGTAAATCATTATCCTACTTTTATGTTCATAATCAATTGCAGAAACATACTTGCTATTATTTTCATTTCACCTAAAACACAAATGACTTATTTATTGTAATGCTTTAATTTCCATCAAATACAATTTTCTCTTTCTGATTCATCATTCCAAGTAGAAAATAAATACAATACTCAAATGCATGGAGAACACTCATGATAAAAATAATTTTTTAAATCTCTGAATGATATGCTAATTTAAATAACCGATAAAGTTTGCCAGCCTCTTGAATAAAAGTTGCCATTTTTCAATGTTTACAATAACTGGGCAGATAAAGGAAATGAGAGCTCTATGACAGTGTCTCTCAACCATTTTGGAGCCGTTTACTCCATATTTAGTCCCATACTTTCTGCGGACCCCCTCATGAAAAGTTCATACATTTTTCACACATTTTCTCATTTTTTCACATTGAAATATTAATTAAATATTAAATTGCGTTGGAACGACAGAGTTGTCTTATGAATGACAGCAAATAGGAGTAATATCCCAATCTTCTGTGAAATCTTCGTATTAGGGATATTCTGGGTATTCAAAATGGCAACTTCTTAGAAGTTATTATTTTTTATCCTATAGCCTCTAAATTTCACGTATTCCTACCGCCAGGCCCAAAACTCTTGTGGCTTGTTTAATGTTCACAATATTCCAAGTCCCCAACATGAAAGTCTTCAAAAGCTATATTTCTCCGCAACATGATCATTTTCTTTAACCCCACCTCAAGCTCTAAGTTTTTAGCTTTAAAAGGCTTTTTTGAGAAAGGATCCCAGCAGTCTTATGTTAACCTCTGTTGAAGTTGCATCTGTTTTCAGAAGTGTACTTCTCTGTCAGCGCAATCTTTCATTCAAAAAGT
Organism: Tanypteryx hageni; assembly: GCA_028673005.1. Lineage (NCBI taxonomy): Eukaryota > Metazoa > Arthropoda > Insecta > Odonata > Petaluridae > Tanypteryx > Tanypteryx hageni. The sequence continues at coordinate 199,572,176 of CM054113.1, read as the reverse complement.
TATTCATCAACAGTGATAGTGATTTGTGTTTTTTGTGCATTCAACTTGGAAATGTCAACATCAGAGCAGGATCTAAGTACTCATAGTAATTTCAATCAAAAAATACTTTTCATCCTTTAAGCAGTTTATCTTGGTTTTGGTTTTTACGGTTTGTTTGAAAATTAAAGAAAATTAGTTGCTCTTTTCCGGAAGAAGTTTTTATGTTAATCACAATCACACTAACAGGCGTGTCTACTGTTTTGTAAGGAACCATTTTTATCGATAACGAGAATTGCAGTTTACGTTATAGTTTAAGCGTCCTCTCTATTCTGCCATTGTTGAAATTAAAGAGTGTTTACCGTGTAATTTGATGCCGTCGGTTCTGGTCGGTTCGACTGTATGAGCGTTGAATTTTTCCTCTGTAAACACAACACACAACATTCAATCAACCAGTCATTTATCTGCTTCATTTTCAATTTTCTTTTCTGATATTTTTCATAATTTTGTTTTTAAGTTTTGATTTTATTTTCATTATTAAAAATTAACCCGTGTTTTATATGCTTGCTGGTAAAAGAAAACGATTTTTTAGGGCTGAGCATAGAAAAAAAATTGTAAGACTTAAGGAAATACAGAAAAATTAAACTTCAATTACCAACTTTTTTCAAACAAAAGACAATTCCACGTCGACTATAAATGTAGCTTTGTACGAGAATATAGAGCTGTAAATGATCAAGACAACGGATAACAGCATTGTGCACCCTATTATTGAAGAAACTATGGACAATACAAATACTTAAGAGGAGGTTCAACGTAATGTTGATCCGGATTAAGAAGCAGAAGGTTATTTAAATAATTTTCAGATGACCCAGGTTTGTGGCCGGAATTCATACAAGAATAATACCGGCTAACATTATTTAAAAGGGATCCTGTACAAGTGTACAATTCAAAATTTTCCAAAGATAAGTGTGGTAGAAATTTTTCAAATGCTTATTATTATAGAATCTTAGAAAATGGTGAAAAAGTAGCAAGACATTGGCTGATTTATTCTATTTCAAAAGTAGCTGTTTATTGTTTTTGTTGTAATATATTTGGAGTCAATTAAAATTTGTCTAGTTTAATTGGTTGTAGCACTAGCAGCATTTGTCTCAAATTTTAAGTAGACATGAGGAAAGTGGTCAACATATGAAAGCATAAAAGGATTGGATTCATTTTTCCAGAGATTTAAAAAATAATACCACCATTAATCACGAAAATCAGTGCGTTACTGATCGCGAAAGGAAGCGTTGATACGCGGTAAATGAAAGGATTGTATGCCTCAAAAAAATTTTATCTAGACAGAACCTTGCTTTGCGGGGAACTTCCAGCGCATTATATAAATCGAAAAACGGCAACTTTTCAAAACTGGTAGAAATTATAAGGAATTTGATGCTGTTATAGCAGAACATATTAGCCGAGTGCAAAAAAAGGAGTTACATTGAACAAATAAGTGTAATAATTCGCTTTGTCCAACTGAATTTGGAAACAAAAAAGTTGGAATTAGAGAGCACTTTTTAGGATTTTCGATAAAACAGGTAGTGGTTTAAGTAATTTTTTGATATATTTTTAAAAATAAATGGGCATAGACACAAAGGACATGAGGAGACAAAGTTACGATAATGGAGCTAATATGAAAGGGGAAAAAACTCTTTGCAAAAAATTTCTTAAATATAAATCCCAGAGCTTTCTTTGTGCCTTATTATGCTCAAACTCTTAATCTCGCTGTGAATGACGCTGCTAAGATCGCTAACGAATCTATCAAATTCTTTGTCACAGTTCAAGAAGTGTATAATTTTTTTCTCTTGTTGTACGCACCGATGGCAGGTTATGAAAAAACATGTAAATATTCTGATATTAAAAACAACTCTCTGATACAAAATGGAAAAGCAGAATTGAGGCTATAAAACCATTGAGATTCAATTTACCAGAAATTTACGCTGCGTTGTTTGAAATAATTTCATATGAAAATCGTGACTTAAACACAAAACAAATGGCACAATCCCTTGGCATGAAAATGCAATCATATAAATTAATTTGTTCCGTAGTTATTTGGTAAAAAATTTTATCGAGAGTTAACGTAGTCAGTAAAATCATGCAAAAGTAAAGTTTAAATATTCGTAAATGTATTGTTGTGTTAAAAGATCTCATTAAATATTTTAGGCAGTTAAGATCTGACGAAGGTTTTAATGACATTTCGAACACTGTCGGAGAATTGGCTGAAAATTTAGACACTTAAACTAAATTTCCAAAAGTGGCTGTCCTTCGATAGCGAAGCAAGAAAAGAAATTTTGAATGTGTATCACCTGATGATAAGATATTAGATACAAAGCAAAATTTTAAAATACATATTTTTTCGAAATTTTAGATACCACAATTTCTTCTGTTATAGAAAAATTTACCCAGAAAGAGCAGGGTTCCCCCAACTTTTTGAGAGGAAGGCCACATAGGAATATTGAAAGTGCTAGGCGGGCCGGATCGACAAAAAAAACCGTTTCAAAATTTAAAATATTTTATTCTATAATTACCTAAGCATACATGCATATATATATATATACTATATATATATACTATAAGTAAACGTGAATAAATGTAAGAAAAAATTCTAATGCGAAAATGCGCCCGTTTTTAAATTGGAAAAACAGATTTTATGATGTTTAATAAAATTTCCGCAGGCCGGATAAAACCCTTTTGCGGGCCGTAGTTTTGGGACACCTGGGCTAGAGGATCATAACAAAACTTTTCATTTTTTATACGATATCTACGATATCCATAATTTTAATAAATTAATCCAAGAAGATAAACTGAAGTTTTGCACAGATTTCGAGATCAAACTGAGTGATGCTACAAGAAATGAATTTGATATCAGCGCAATAGATCTGTTGAATGAATTAGAAATATTGGAAACATTTTTGGCTCCTAGCACATAATTGAGATTTTAGAGTATATGGTAGAAAATAATCTACCGACAACACTTCCAAACGTCTCAGTGGCACTACGTATTTTATTAACCCTTCCAGTTACCGTTGCGTCTGGGAAAAGGTCATTCTCTGAATAAAAAATATTAAAAAATTATTTACGATCATTAATGACATAGGATAAGCTTTCATCTTTACCTGTTATTTCTATAGAATATGAGCTTTGTGAGAATTTAGATATAGATGATGATATAAAACGCTTCTCTAATATTGAAGCTCGCAAAGTGTTTCTTAGAGTAAGGTTTTTGATAAACTGTAAAGATGTAACCAAAAAAGCTGTTGTAAATGATAACATTTTAATTTTAGCATTGTTAAAAAATATATTAAAATGATAATAATATATACGTTAGTAACTAATAAATGAGTTAATATAATTCTTATGAGTTTGCATCTACTTTTTTCTCGAGCTTCAATATTTTTTAAAATTAGTTGGGGGCGGAAAATTCTACTTTGCACATGGGCGGCACATACCCACGGCACGGCCCTGGCCATGTGTATTGCTGCAACTGAGTGAATTTTGATAGAGTTATTTATTTTAAGTACCCGCTATCACAAAGCAAAAAGATTGGAAACTTTTTCAAAATAAAAAAACCTTAAAAATCTTAGATTTACTGTAAGAGGAGTTAATCATTTCTGCCCATATTTCCTGCGATGAATATAATTACTTTATGAATGCTACATAAAAAATAAAGCGACTATTATGTTCGGTCATTACTTCTAGTCGCCAGTAAAGATAAAGGATTTTTACTATAAATTAAAAACAATTACGTTAAGATGGTGTTAAAATCATAGAGAAGCATAGAGTGCAAAACATTTCTTAAAACTAATCTACCACCGATGAATCGCCACTGTTGGCAGTCGCTTTGTAGCTGAAACGCTCATCGGGCTTTCACGCCCTTTTTTTAATACTATTTTATAGATAATTTATTATTTGGATTCGAATCATAAAGTAATTCCGCAATTCTTTTATTTTAATTAAGGCTTTTGGTTTTTTTATTAACTCAGAATGTGGGAGATTGCTTTGTAAAAAAATTAAGTTCTTTATCAAATTAATCGATTAAAAAATTACCTTTCCCCGTGAAATTTTAATAAACCAAATCGATTAAAAATCACTCTGTAGTCCGCGATTTTTTCAAAGGAATTCGAAGCTAAATTTGACATGAAATTATTTTAAAACATAACACCGAGAACTAATTGTGACGAAAGACGCGTTTTTATCGCGCTGCGCTAGATTGGGGAGAAGATAAAGAGGGAAGTAACCGATATCTCCGTCAAAATACTCGAGCAGCTATAACAAGTGGAAATGGAACGAAGCACGAATAAGACACGAAGTCTTCCCTAGGATGGAAAGGGCACGGTTAACGGGTAGAGAAGAGAAGGGAGATGTTAGGGAGGTGAGGAGGTAGTGAGCTGAAAAGAGGGAGGAAGAAAAAGTATATATATTAGTGCGTGTAGAACGGCACGGGGTTAGAGATAGGGGTGGCGAGGAGGGGTTGGAGGAGGACGATGGGAGCAAAAAAGAGGGAAAGGGGGAGAGAGGGGAGGGAAGAGAGGAGGGGAGAGAGGGGAGGGAGGAGAGGAGGGGAGAGGGAGCGTAGGAGAGATACAAGCGGAGGGGTTCAAATAAACAAGGGAGAAAAACGTGCTACGACCTCGTTATCGCCTTCGCTGATTGGTATACGTGAGAAATCTGGCCTTTTTGGCCCGAGATTTCTTTCCTTCGCCTCAGTCCACGCGACGTGATGTATCTCATAGCTCCTCTCTCGCTCTCTCTCTCTCCCTCCCTCCCTTTTTTGACCTCCCCCTTCCTCCAACTCCTTCCTTCTAAAAGAACCTTCGACTCCCGAGCCCATCCTCCTCGTTATTATGTTTGTTTCGAATTTCAAAGTTCGCCACCCAAACCCCTAAACTGCTCGCGTTATAAGGATTCTGAAAAAAAATGTTTGACGCAGAGAGATATATAGATACAGAGGGAGAGAGAAAAAATATGTGGGAGGAGTAGAGAGAGAGGCTTTTAAAAAATAAGCGGGAGCGAGGATGGGAGATAAGCAGAGACGCGGAACACGCGCATGAATATCCGCCTGTTAGTGGAAAAAATATTCGAACGCCACTCTTGGATCCTCAATTTGAGGGAGATAAAGAAGTAAGGGAGGGAGTTTTAGGGTGGCTGGCGAAAAGAGGAGTGAGAAGGAGGAAAGGGTATGAATTATGGAGCTTGGTAAAGTGAGGGCATAGGAAGAGATAGAGGGAACCAAATAGGAAGAGGGTACCTAATGGGAGCAATCAAAGGAGGAATGTGTCAGAGAAAGTATATATATATATATCGGGAGAGAGAAGGGGGAAAATAGAAAAGGCATTCTATTAAGCTAGAATGTCTCTGCAACTCTGTCGACCAAAAACTTTTGAGAGAGTTGAGAGAGAGTTACTATTCTAGCATCCTATATTGCAGGATTGAAATTTTAGTGCAATATATATTAAAATTTTCTAAGCCAAATTATTAATTTTTAGGTCATTAAATAAAACAAGTCAATTAAGTCATTTCTATTTTCAAAATCGATTAATAGTATTGAATATTCATGAATTTTATTTTTCTGTATTGTAGCCCATGTTACTCTCTCTCTCTCTCTCTCTCTCTCTCTCTCTCTCTCTCTCTCTCTCTCTCTCTCTCTCTCTCTCTCTCTCCTCTCCCTCTCTCTCTCTCTCTCTCCCTCTCCCTCTCTCTCTCTCTCTCTCTTGAATGGCTTGGTAAGTAATTTTACCACAAATGTGGGCCGTCCCTTGTGGTAACACCCACGTTCCCGGCCGGTCAGAAAGTGCTCAATTACAATGGGGTTTGTTTCTTAAAATTACATAATTTTAACACCTTACGGTTTTATGAATTGAAAAGGATTGGGCTCAAAATTGCCCCTTGAGGAACACCTTTGAGAGCTGGGCGGCAGTTGGAGAGAGAGAGGAGTTAATGCAGGTCTGGAAGGTGCGATTTGATAGAAAAATTTTGATTAGTTTTTGGAGGTTAATGGGAAAGTTAGTCTGGATAGTTTTAGTAATAGGCCTTGGTGCCAAACAGTGTCAAAGGCTCTGCTGATGTCTAAAAATACCGCTTCTGTTGATTTTTTCCGTAATTAAAGCCTCGAGCAATAGTATCGGTGAGCCTTAATATTTGATGAATTGTCGATGTGTATTGTCTGAAGCCCATTTGTTCGGGAATAAGAATTTTGTTTTCGTTAATGAAAAGAATTAGGCGTTTTAGAATAATGCGTTCTAAAATTTTGGAGAGGGATGGTAAAAGAGAGATGGGGTGATAGCTGGAAGGAGAGGAGGGATCTTTGCTTGGTTTAAGAAAGAGTACAATTTTGCCGTTTTTTCATAAGGGAGAGAAGTAGCTAATTTGAAGGCAGTTGTTATAAAGGTCGGTTAGGATGTTAATAAAAGGCTTGGAGGAAGTCATAGTTTTTAGTATAAGGTTGGTAATGTTATCTAGGCCTGGAGCTTTTTTAGTTTTTAAATTATGAAGAATTGATTTAATTTCAGGATAGGAGCAGGTTGAGGAGTCTGGTCTAAAGTGGAGCAGTTAATTTTGACGTCTGATTCAGTAGGGGTGAGGGTTGAAGTAGGGGGAGTCATTATTTTCTGAAGGTGATCAGCAAAATTGGCTTTGTGAAATGGGTCGTGAATGAAGGAGTCAACAGTTTTGAGGGGAGGAGTGGGTGGAAATGGTTTGGTAAGGGATTTGGTTGTACGCCAGATGCTGCAATTGTCAGTGCGGAGAGAGTTGATTCTATTAAACCACTGTTGTTGTTGAAAATCGCGGATTCGGAATTTGATTTGATTGGTCAGACGTGTCAGGTCTCTTCGGTCTGATGGCTGTCGGTGCTTTTGCCAAAGTCTTCTGAAGCGGTTTTTTCGTTGGATTAGCTCCCGTAAGGAGGTAGGGATGGGTGGGATGGGGTGTGGGTTAGGGAAAAGGTTTGGGAGGCTGAGGTTTTGGAGGAGGGGAGGATATTTTGGATTTCAAGTATTCAGGTGTCAATTGAGGTAGGAGAGGGAGTGGGTAAGGGTAGGAGAGAGGATATTATTTCATTTGCTAAAGAGGCGAATTTGGTCCAGTCAGTTCGCTGGGGTAGGGAGGGGAGGAGTTGGGATGGTTCTACAGAAAGGTGAAAGAAAATTGGATAGCGGTCTGAGAAAAGATTTTTAGTACTTTTGGGGTAAAAGAAATAGGAAAATTTTTGGTTATGACATAATCAAGTATATCTGAAGAGGGGTTGTTGGGGGAAAAATGCGTCGGTTCGTCTGAGGTAATAATGTCTATTGGATCGGTGGATGAATAATTAAAAATAAGTCTTGCGTCCGTACTGGTGGCGTTGCAGCCCGTGTCGATATTTTGCGTTCCAGTCGCCTATGTATAGTCCAGGTCGGTTGTCCGCAAAGAGATTCCGTAAGTCAGATTTCCTGGACCGTAATCCCCGCAAATGTTGAGTTTTCATAAATATGATGGGTAGATTTCGATATCTTCATACATTAAGTGTCATTTTTAAAACTCTTCCTTTTTGCGTATGGTTTGGGTAGTAAATTCTCATGAAAAGTTTCTTTCACTTGGGCACAAAACACTATTTTTTAATTCTAAAAATATTTATTTTCATTTTACCGTAAGTTCCACTCAGGAAACTCGTTTTCATCCATCCTTTCCCTGATACTTTTCCGAGGCATTTAAACGCCCTCTTCGATGGCGTAAAATCATCTCCTTAGGAACAAAAGGAAGGAAGAATAGGGACGGAGGACAACAAAAAACTTAAGAGAGATCCCCGGTTCTTTTTTTCTTGCCCACCGGAATGGATATTGCTCATGACGCCCAGAAACGAAGGAGACGATAGCATTATCCTTTGAAAGAATTGATACTCGCCCGCAGAATGGAGCGCCGAGGGAGCGGAGGGGGAGAGAGAGGGAGGTGGTGGAGATTCGCATTGACATAAGGGGTGAAAAGGAAGAGGGGGATAAGACGAGGTGAAATGGAGAAAGAATCAAAAGATGAGGTTGATCGTTAAGGGTGACGATGATTAAAAACTTCGCCACCGTAAACCCAATCCCCTCCCAATCTCGCAAGAAGAGACTTCCTTTATCTCTCTCTCTCTGTCTCTCTCTCTCTCTCAAGCTCTTTCTCTCCTTCCCCTTCCTTTTGCCCTCCAAACACTTCCTCCTCAGATACACCGAGCCACTTGCCAACTCTCTCAAGACGGTTCCTGTGTCATCCCGCCGGGACCCCCTTCCTCTCTTTCTCCTTCTTCATCACCTTCTGTCCAAGAGGAAATCCCCAATCACCCTCCCTTTCCCGTCCACCTCCCCTCACCCGCGTCCCAATCTCTCTCTTTCCTTAACGAGGCCACCGCAAAGATACGCACCCCAGAAAGTATTTATTTCATCCCTCAATTACGAGGGACGCGCGTATCAAAGAGATTGATGGGAGGGCACCGCAAAACGGATCTCGTAACGAGCGTCAATCCGACGATCAGATCGGTAACATTTTTTTTGCGAAACCAATCCACTGAATTTTTCTTCAAAGGAGGCCTTGAGTGGTGAGTCGAAACTGATCTCGATGGAGGAGATGCCGCATTCTACATTTGATAAACGACGTTTTGATCATTAGCAAAAACATCCGAAAGAAGGAACAAACCTGATTCGGAATAAATATAATATTTAATAGCAATACGCTAAGATGCATAAATATGTTTTCTGCCTCTCGGTTCGTATTACACTCCCAATCTCTCTCATCCAAAACCTTTCTCTTTATCTTCTCCTAACCATCTCTTTCTTTTTCCTTTTCTCTCCCTACCTCTTTTCCTTTCTACTATCTTTTCTTATATTACTTCTTTCAATACATTTTCTTTCAAAGTTTGACCCACTCGTTTTTTCTGTCTTTCGCTTATTGTTCTAATTAAGCTCCTATCTTCCCTATATTATCTAATACTTTTTCGTTTTCCTCTCCATCTAATTTCCTCATGTCTACGTCATTCCCTCACTTCAAAATTCTCTAATCACACCTTTCCCCATTGCCGACTTCTCACTCCTATGTGGTGCTACATTCCATATAAAAGTTTACGTCAGTCTCTTTTTTAATGCCTTTATTCAAACACCCTTTCATCAACTTCTCAGTATCATAAAAAGCCTATTTCGGTCTTTCTATTCTCCTTCTACGCTAGCATGTCAATTTGGATTAGGGAAATTCCGATACAAGTGGATTTCAAGCGTGAGCATTCTCGCTCATAGAAGGTTGTTGTAGCCTGTAGTCCTAGATGTATTCGACATACAATATGTTATAACCGTCCAAGTCACAAGATTGTCGTTCCTTTTTCACTTAACAAATCTGCATACGAATTTAGCATTAGATACTATGACTAACTTCAACTATTTCAGGTATTAACTACATCATCCTAGATTACCTATTTCTTGGTTGAAACTTTCGAAGTAGAATTTTTTCGGGTGCACCAGCGTCATGGCTTTGACTCTCGCCGACGTTCCGTTCCCACTGCCCGAATCTCCACAAGGACGACAGCCAAGGCATAGACGCCGGTCCGCCCGAGAGACTTCTAACTGCATCTTACTATCGATTTTATTTTATTATATTTTCATTCTACTTATTACGAACATTATAGGGTTTTAAGATGACAATACATTGACATGAATAGTATCCATAAAGATATGGAGATGGGGAGAGCATTAATATGTCTTGCTTGCAACTTCATCTTCGACTGCTCCCTTCTTCCAGTTAAACGGTTGAAAAATCAAAACCTTTTATCCAAATTAAATCACATAATTGCGAAAAAGTTCTTTTCCATTTAGTCAAAGAAAATATGGTCAGGATTGGCTTTTGTATCGCAAAAATCTAAATTGAAATGATATGTATCCGAAATCCATTGTCTCTTATTCGTTCGCATTGTTTATCTTCTCTAAATTGGTAGTGTTTTTAAAGAATATATTTTACTGTACTTTGGAAAATTATCAGAATGAAAGGAATTCATTATTGAAACGTTCTAGCACACAGTCCGATAGTGTAGCGCGCTGACACAAAAAATTGTTTATCTAATGGGAGTACGTTTTTAACATTTTCAAAAAATATAAATACATAGACATTCTCTTTCTTGAGAAATGGCGTAAAAATAAAAATGCACGTCCTTAAAGGAACGATTTAGATAACTACAAAAGATACAGAAAACATATCTAAATGTGTCTTATTTTGTGATTCTGGAACCAAGTATTTGCCATTATAACATCGTTTCACACACAAAATTCTACCAGTTTTTCTCCTCTGATTTTTCTTCCAAATTTCCTGTTACATTTCCGTATTCCCCATCTCCGAAAATAATATTTTAGTCCTCTATTAGGTATTAGAAAATTTATTTTTTCTGCTCCTTTTCTTCATAAATGCCATTTATCTAGCATTTATGAAGAAAGAGGAGCATTTCATTTACTTCCTCTTCCTCGTGATCTGCAGCAGGCATGTACATCTGCACCAGAAGCATATCTTCAGGTTCTACTTGAATTTTTACTGCTATAATTATATTATTTGTTGCTATTTCATTTCTCCCTACGATCCCTAATCCTCTCACTTTTCTACTTCCTTCTGTATCTTTCCCAAGATAGTCCCTCCAGGATATACTATACAAATAATATAAATACATACTGCGTCTGTAGTAGAATGCTTTAGAATACTAAGGCTGCACATTATTTCGTTCGTAAAAGATTCTGTGTTACACTAAATAGTTAAAAATTTGGGGGATCTTGTAAAAAAACATCGTTACTTTATCAAGCTACATGAACATCTGCGCCTAAATATACGAGACGAAATGTGTGAATCGTCCCGTTGTTTTTCCATGCTAATTAAAACTTTTTCGATATTTAATTTTCACACAATCGATGGTGCAATGCACGGGCAAGTTGAAAAGTACATATAATAATTATATATAAACTGATTCTGGAGAAATGATATTAATGTTTTATAAAAGCTGCCTTCCCTCCTTTTGATTCTCTTCTATCTCTCCATAGATATCAACGATGGATCTTTCCTTGATAGTGGCTTATTATTATAAAATTAAATTGGAGTGTGACTTCGACAACATTCGGGATCGCAAATGGTATCTTCATCGGGTCGTTCCGCATTGATTAACGGAGCCCATTTTTGTTAAGGAGTTAAATAAGAAAAGGTAATAATGTAGACGTTGAAATAAAATAGCAAAAGGATGTATGCAAAAATGCTCTCTAAGATAGGTTCCTATTTTTAAAAGTTGACAATACTAACAGAAAAGTATTTTTGAACTATTCACTATTGTAATTTACCTCTTTAATTATATAACCATTCTAATTGGAAAAGCATAATCAAGACTACTGAATTTCTAGTATAATAGATGACTACAGAATCGTATGAAAAAATAGTTTCCATCCAATTCTCAAACTTTAATGCATGATGAAATTAAATATATTTTAATGAGTTATTTTGTCAATTTTATTGATAAGCAAGATCATATGCACCCTAAATTGCGATCCATTAATTAAGCGTTGATATGTAAAAACTTCGGCAGTAAGCAATGGAGGATACAAAGGAGGGTAATAGGATAATTATCTCCCCTAAGGGAGATGATCAGTATTCATTAAAATATTATCTTAATTTATTTATTTAATATTATAAGCATTCTAGAAATAGTTTGCAAATATCTAAGCAGAGTGTAACATACCCTGCATATTTATTATAATGAGACGGTATTATTTTGTATAAATAGGTGTCATCAAATATATTTGTTTCCTTGTTACCCCCCCTCCTAAACTATGCACCTAGATCCGCCCCTGGCAGTAAGTTCATTAAGAATCACATAACTGATCTACAAAGTAATGGAAACACGCTGCTTTCAAATGTATGAGAGAGCTTCGTCATAAATCCGAGTTCGACTTGTCAAATGAGACTTTCGAAGGGTATAGGAAACCGACGCTCCATAAATTGGGAATTTGAACGCAAAACCGTAAATAAAACACCCCGCTTCAAATGATTAATATCCGCATTCTCCATAGCAAGAGAGAGAGACGGCAAAACTTCCTCATACACATTCAGATCGCGCCAAAGGAAAAACAAGTGTAGAAACGCTGAGGGTATAAAAAACGTAAATAAACCAACATTCTCCCTGAATGAAATGAATAATTATGCAAAACGTTAGCGAGTTCGTTAAGGAACCCAAGTTTCCCTCCGCGTAAAAAGAAAACGAGTCGCGTTATTTAATGGGGGAGGGAGGAGTGAAATGGGGGAAAGGCGAATGGAGATTCATCATCTTCGAGTGAATTTCACAGAGTTGCCTTAGAAACGAGCGGAGTGAATGGGAGAGAGGAAGGGGGAGGGAAATGCATAATAGATATGTGAATAGGAAGAGGCGAAGAAGATGGAAAAGAGGAAGAATAACACACGTATCATTAAATATAGACGTTCCTTACAGAGGAGGATTAACATATAACGAATAGGGTAGGGTGGGGTAAAGGTACGCATAAGGTTTTTTTCTAGTTGGCGAGACTGATGGATTCCTGAGGTGTCATGGCCGAAGTGTAGTTAAAGAAGTTACATGTTATCAGTAACAAACACACACAAATTATGAGATAAGTTTTGTTATTTTCACTTCTGATGCAACTTATTGAGTACAATGATAATTATGCATGCTCAAACTGATGTTTTGTCACATAATGACAATGTAATCTGAAACAGTTAATCATTGTGAGGCAACTCTGACATAGTTACGGTTTGTGAGAATGCCGGGACATGGCAGCACCGATCGGTTAAGTGAGTGCATGCTGTGGGGGCAAAGATCCGGAGGCAAAGGTACGAATGTGTACCTTTGCTCCATGCTAAATGTTTACTTGACATCTTTTATAAATGCATTCTTGAGTTGTTTTAATCATTCCTGGTACATTTAGAGACAAGTTCTACATGCTACTAATACATTTATTTCTCATAATCGCCCCCCAGGGCCAAAATGGGGGGAAGGGGGTCAAAAATGGAAGAAAATTTTGTTAAAGCTATGGCATATGAATTAATTTTCTGTTTTGTTTTTTGTTATAGGACATTCAAAAGGAAAACTGATACTCAACCAATGACACAAGCTTTTAGAGAATGCTCAGGAGCTATTAAAAAGTGGACTTAGCCAGAAGAGTACAGCTGATCGATTTCAACAGAATTTGTCTTCAATGACAAAGATTTTTTACCCTCTGAAGTGACTTATGAAGATATGAGGCAGATTTTGAAAATCATTAACAGTAAATTTTGGCGATGGAGAGCCAGTTCCTGAGCAGCATCTTGCCTGTAGTTGTATGCTGGTTCACACTAGTGGGACGGCCGCGGACAGGACGCGGTAGGAACATTTTAGATTAAATATAAAAATCCTATTTTCAGTGTGAATTCTATGAGGAAGGACCAAGTTCGTTCACACTTGTAGGGGAGGACGCAGTCAAACTTAAGTACGAACATCTTGGGTCGCTCGTGGAGGCAACTTTTGTCCCAAACCCATTCGAGTCCTAGCCTCTACGGTAACTAACGGCAACCCTCCGTGATAGCCGAAGTGTGCTTGAATTTTTGGTAGTTAGGTGCTTCCATAAACTACGTCACGGTATAAGTGGGGGCCGGAATGTGACCATGCCGCGACCGAGGCGTAACCTACAAATGTGAATCGTCTCCCCGAAAAGAGTCCTTGCTCAGTTCACGTCCCGGCCGCGACCGTCCTTCTAGTGTGAGCCAGCCTAACAAGAACCGTCTCTAGAGCAACCATCGACTTCTGCTTCTGCTATATGCCAACCACAAATAGTTTCGACTGTGATATCAGCCAACAAGGATGCTAATTATGACAGTGATTCCAGCACCCGTGCATTGGTATCGGACCTGAGCAATACTGACAACAATTCCAATGACAACCTCGTGTCATACTTCACCAGCTGATATCATACCTCTCCCAAAAATGGACCAGCCTCGAAAAAGAAAGAGAAAAGGATGTAAATATATCATTTAAACTGGAACCCCACATAAGATGCATTTAGAAGAGGAAAGGCAGAATAAAGAAGCAGAAGATAAAAGAAAACAGATGATGAGAGCCTAGGTTGAAGCTAAGAAAAATGCTGAAAAAGTAGCGCTGAAAGTACTGCTTCTAAACGAACGCGTGCTTCTACAACAAAGACAGTTGCTTCAGTAAGTATAACCTAACAACAAACAGTTGGTGAACAGTTAACTAATCCAAATACTCAGGTTAGATGGCTTGCATGTGAAGAACTTTATAAAGAGCCTCCTGCTGAAGAATGGGTTCAGCGCAATCTGTGCAAAGAATGGTAGCATGAAGAGTGCACTTCATATGAAGGTGAACCTTTTTTATGTGACTTTTGTTAAGTTCTTGTGAAGCATTATCGGTGTGACCTTTGTGTACACTCGAACTTTGTTGGTTAATCTTTTTTGTAATTGAAACAATACATTTTAAATTTCTCAGCATTTCCAGCTTTGGCCTTCTATATCCATTAATTCCTCATATTATCACTTACGCGTACCTTTACCCCACCCCTGGGGCAAAGGTGCGCATTTGACTTCTTCCAAAAAATTATTTTTTTCTTAGATTACGGTATAGAAAAATCAAACTATGAGTGATTCCTTAATAAATAAGCTACTCAGAGAAAAAAATTAGTTCATAATAGCGATAACTGAAGTCACAGAACTGTTTAAAACGTTATGTGCGTGCCTTTACTCCACCCTACCTTATATATATATATATATATATATATATATATATATATATATATATATATATATATATATATACTAGTAGTTGGTGCTTGCATTCTGCAAGCATATCATCTCAACATAAAAAAAAACATTCATTTTTCATGTTTCATCATTACAAATATTTTTTAATTCTAAATATTTCACCTCCGGAGCGATTTTCGTTTTTCCCTTAGGAAAAATAATAGATTAAAACAATCCCAAAACTTTGCAATTTTAAGAGTTTTATAGCTTCTCCATTATGGGGTACTAATGCTACACATTTCTGCCAAATTTTAAAGTTGTAGTACTTCTAGAAGTGAAATAAAAAATTTCCAATTGTTTAAATTTTAAACATTTTTAAAGGCCGCCGCAATATGTTTATGGAGAGATACAAATGTTAATTTGTGCAAATACACTACTCTGTACATAACTTGAAAATTTCAGCTTCCTAGCTCATCCCGTAATGTCTAAACAGTTATCTATTTGTTTAAATTTTAAGGATTTTTAACTGCCAAACAAAATAAAATATCAAAATTTGTATAATCCCTATTTCGTTTTTTTAAGAATTCTACTAAAAAAAATTCAACTCCGTAGCACATGCGGAAATACATAAACCTTGAAAAATTGTTTAAACAATTGCGAATTTTTAGCGTCCGCATTGTTGCACTTTTCAAGATTTTCGTTTTTTCTAGTCGGTTTTGCACAAAATCCTAACTAAGAAAAATTTTTCGAATCTCCAGCTCATCTGGAAGTGCCTAAACATTAGTATCCTCCTATATGTTATCTGTTATATCCTCCTCCTTCTCTGTAAGAAACGTCGATATATAATGATAGGAGGATAGTAATGTTTAGGCACTTCCAGATGTGCTGGAGATTCGAAATTTTTTTACATAGGTAGGCTTTTGTGCAAAACCGACTAGAAAAAACGAAAATCTTGAAAAAGCTCAACAATGCATCCGCTAAAAATTCGCAATTGTTTAAACAAATTTTCAAGGTTTATGTATTTCCGAATGTGCTACGGAACTGAATTTTTTTATAGGTAGAATTTGTAAAAAAACGAAATAGGGATTATACAAATTTTGATATTTTATTTTGTTTGGCAGTTAACAATTCTTAATGTTTAAACAAATAGGTAAATATTTAGATACCACGGGGCGAGATAGGGAGCTGAAATTTTTAAGTTATTTAGATCTTAGTGTAACTAAACGAAGAAATATTTTAATATCTCCATGAAATTATTATTGCGGTCGTTATAACGTTTTAAAATTTAAACAATTAGATAAATTTTATTTTACTTTTAAATGTGGTACAACTTTAAAATTCGGCAGAAATGTGTGGCATTATTAAGCCAATGTGGAAAATGTATAATATTCTTTAAATTGCTAATTTTAGTGATTGTTTTACTCCATTATTGCTCCATAAGGAAAAAACTAAAATTGGTGCAGAGTAGAAATCTTTTGAATTAAAAAATATTTCGAATGATGAAATATCTCTGAAAAATTAATGTTTTTTTAAGGGTGAGATGAAATGCTTGCAGAATGCAAGCACCTTCTACTAGTATAAGACATAACGAGAGTGGTCTCTTCGTTTATGCGAGAGGCAATGGAGTGCTTTCATCCAAAGCGCGAAGAGTCTCAAACCCGAAAATTTTTTCCCCTTTTCATTTCGTGGGTGTGTGTACGGAAAATGATATTTTTCTCTCCTTCTTCGTACCCTTAAACGGGAATTCTTATCCCTGAGGATAAACTTACCTTTAATACAAAAGTGGGGTCCACTTCCTCCCCGCCTGTCCTGTGCTTCCTATCTATCCTGTCCCTGTATATTCCCTTGCCTAAAGCATACGCCTCAGACTACGCTACCGATCTATCCGAATCACGACACCGCGTGCAGTCAAAAAAAAGAATCTCTGCCAATCCGTCGTATTGAACGTTATAATTTCTCCAAGTCCACCAAAGTTTCGTTGGACAAAAAAATCCCACAATGGAAAAGAATTCTGAGCGCAATGTAAAAACGCCGCTTTCTATCTCATTCTTCTTGAATGCAATTCATGTTTTCTCCGAACTTCGTTCCCGTTACCAAATTTTTTAAATATATCTTTCTTTGGAAGGCGCGCTCGGGACTTCATTTTTTTAAGAGGTTCAATTTTTTCCACGGAAAAAAATTATTTCGAGGGAGATGATACATCCGCCATGCCTCATTAACTAATGGTCCACAAAGAGTGGGTGTCACTTGCGGAGGGATAGAGGTTGTAGCATCTGTTTTACATCTACTTGATGATAACATTGCTGTTCGCTGATTACTTTTGTTGCGTTCTCTTCCATCACTGGCGCTCAATTAATTTTTTAAGAAGCGTTTCGCTGTATTGATGATTGAAGAATGAATACTTGAGCGCAGATTATTGCTTGTATGGATAAAGGATATAGGTAAGTCCTATAACTACTCCGAGAAAACTATACAAGTACAGTATAAGCCCCCTTCGCCGACCTTCGCTTATCCGACTCGCCGGATTAACCAACGTTTTACGCCCCTAGGTCTGAAAACTGAAATCCACAGTTAAGTGCAACATTTTACATAAAAACGACTAGTTTAAAGCAGTTAAAACCATTCCTTTCACTCCGCAACAATGTCACGAGTTGTCCCTTGTGCTAAAATGTTTCTCATTACATAGTAATCCAGTCTAGTACGCATCCACTGTCAGTTTTCCACAGTCCGCTGTGGTGTGCTGTCAGTTGTCCCACATACTAGTAAAGTTCATTTTTATTTTAGTTGCGATATTTAATCAATATTAAATTATGTATTTATATATATATATATTATATATATTTATGTTTCTTTATAGAATATGGGTGAGAAAAGAAAGAGTGGTTGTTTCCATGAAAACTAAGCAGACTGTGTATTGGAAAATTTTTGATTTTTAAATGAACGACTTATAACATAACATTTGTATCTGTATTGTCTTAATATATTTCAAGTACGTAAAAATAAATTCTTAAAATACAGACTGTGTATATGTACTTTTCTATTGGTTCTCCGCTTTAACCGACCTTTTCGATTAACCGACTAACTGCCGGTCTCAACCGCGACAGATAAGAGGGCTTCTACTGTACTTATATTACTAAATAGCCGTCCTCAATGACAAATAAATGATACACCTATCTATATATTTTAAAAGCATATCGAAGTACTCGAGTATTTAAGTATGACAAGTTATACTAGGCTATTCGAGTTTTAAAGGAAGCGTGGGCCTTTTTCCTAAAAAAAATAAAGGGAGGAAAGATATAATTCCCTTTACCTTTGATACCTCTTTCTACCACTTTCCTTCGATTCTGTCTTACTATCTTAATTTCTCCCTTCATTTCACTTGATTACTTTCTGTGCATTTCTTTTTCCATCCACATCGATTCTTCGTCTGACTTTCATCACCCATCCTCCCCATTTTCATTTTCAAAATATCGCTCTCTTCATCTCTTCTCCCTCAAATTAGTAGTAAAAAGAAATTGCATTGCCTTATTACTTCATTCGTCGTATAAGGTAAGAAACACGCACTATCAATAACGCATAAAAAAATAAAATTTGTTAATAAAATGAAACCCTTTTCCATAAATATTAATCGAACTTGTCTTACTTCCCATACACTATCGCCTCTTTCTCAATCGTTCTCGTTATTTCTCTCTCTCTCTCTCAGATTCTCTGAGGACAAATCGACTCCTATCGAAAAGATCTTCGCAATTTCCGCCGAAACGAAAAGGGAGACATCTTTACTCCTTATTCGCCGAAGGGAAAATTGTCTCCACGCGCCTTTCTCACCCTTCCGCCCAAAACCTCAAAGGAAATGGAAGAACGTCAACCGTACGATGTGACGATGGCGAAGAAAAGAAAGGGAGGAGGAGAGGAGTGGGAATGGGAAGGAAAAGGGAGGAGTGGGTAGAGAAGGCAAACGATTTGTTTATATTCCCACGGAGGGAAATCGTCTCGCGGCTACGGCACCGCCTCTTTCGGAGAAGCGTGGTCTCATCAAAGCGAGTCAAATGCCGGGACTGGAAAATTAGGAGGGCTGGAAGGCATACGGCGAGGTAAAAAAGGGGTAAGAATACGCGCAGGGGAGAGGTAAAGAGAGAAAGGGGAGGCGCAGGAGGAGGGAAAAATAACGAAAAACAAATGAGTAGCGAGGGTAGATTATAAACAAGAGGAGCGGCGTCGAATCACGGATCCCTTGAAAGAGAGCTCTCCCTCTCTCGTCCAATGAGGGAGCCGAACGAAGGAGAACGGAGGAGGAAGGGAGAGAGAATGGGGAAGGAGAAGGGGGAGGGAGAAGGGGGGAAAGGGGTAAGAGAAATGACGGGAGAGGGATGGTCGAATTAAGATGAGGGACCGTGTAAGGGGGAGGGAGAGGAGAAGGCAAAAAATACAGGGTTAAAAGAGGGATGAAATGCGAGGCAGGGGTGAACCCGCGAATTGTAACTCTCTCTTTCACTCCTATTCCTTCCGGAACTCCGCCCCATTCACGTAAGCTCTCTTTAACTCCCCTCCCCCTCTTCCTCCCTCCCAACTCCTCCCCATCATCTCCTCCGAGCTATAGACTCATCCTCAACCTTTCCTTCCCTTCCTTGTTCCCCTTTCCTTTCTCCCCAACCTCACTCCTTTCTCTCCCTCCATTACCCCACTCCACTCCCTCTTTACCGCATCGCCCCCTCCCTGCCCCATTCCTCTCGGAGTTTTACTCCTCACTCCCATCGCCATGGTAACCGCCCCTCCTCCGCTACCTCCCTCCTCTCTCTCTCGTTAATACATATTTTTCGCCTCCCTCGTTCTCCCCCTCCTTTTCCTCCGCCTCCCCCTCCCTTTCCCCCATTACTCTCCTCCCCACCCCCTCCTCTTTGCCCCGGCGGCTCAAGAACCAAACGGAATTTCCATCCGCGACTCCTCTCCTTATAAGGGGGTTGAACGCGAATCACTCCCGGAGCTCTCGTTATATTTTTTGACGAATTGATACAGGAAACCAAGAGTTTTATTTTTTGTGTATATATATTTTTTTCGAAATTATTCGCCAGAGTTCGTGTCTTCTTCCCTTTCCCTTCCTTGGGGGATCTTCCTCCCCCAACTACCCGCCATAATCCTTTCTCTTATTCTCTCTCCTCTTTCTTCTACTAAGCTGCGAAGAAAAAAAGGCGGGACTTGCCTTCGCGACGCTTGACGGAGCCGCGCCAATGGTGTGTGTCGCTGCAAGTGACGCTGCCCCGTGGTTTGTTTTTTCATTCGATGGCTTTCCACTTATTCCCTCTTTCTTCCACCATCGCAGTCAAGCGGTGAAATCGTATTCCCAATGCAATCCACCCTATTCGAATTTTAAGGCCACGCCTCCCTCCCTCCCACTCACCCTTTATTTTATAAGGACGTGCAAATCTTCCCCCTCTTCTCTCTCTCTCTCTCTCTCTCTCTCTCTCTCTCTCTCTCTCTCTCTCTCTCTCTCTCTCTCTCTCCTTGCCTCCTCTATCAATCCAACCCCTATGCGACCACTGGGGTCTAATTCAGCCGACCCACGTGGACGCGGAAGTACTGCAACCGACTGCGTGGAAGAAATGGGGAATATTCTTATGGAGGATATCAATTATTCTATTGTAGCGTGCGTTTCTTAGTTTTCATAAGATGTCACGAGCGCAAAAAATGGAGAACTATTTATTTCCAAGATGGAAAGTTGAGAAATAGAGTTGTTATGCATGAGCGCATAAACCTTTAACAGAAATATGAAATTTGAGGAGAAAAAAACCTGTACTTGACCGGGATTCGAGCCCGGGTCTCCCACTTTCCGGGTAGGTGCTTTTATTATCTAAGCTATTTCCACGTATTTTGAACACCGTTCCATTCATACCGCAAATTCTTCAACCAGTTTTACCAACAACGCGGAGGACTTCAGCGCGTAATTACCTCGTACGAAATGGTCGTTTGACCTTACATCAAAATAAAATTGAAAACATCTCTTCAATGCAATTTACGCCTAAAATGTGGACCTATTCGTTCATTATTGTATGATAATCTTAATCATGTTGTTTATGCACTTTACGTCGCCCTCTCTTTAATTTGAATATTGCAAAAAAGCATATTGAAAATTTTCTATCGCGTGCAATCACAAAAATGAATTTAAATACGAAATGTACTAAATTTTTAACAAAATGCGAATGCAAACTTATGTATTCCTTGCATAAAATTTTACGCTTACATCTCGAGTAGCATGCCCAAATTCTCCCTTTTATACTAGGTATATCGGTATCCCGCTTTTGATGATATTCTTTTCAACTTCCTCTTATATTTATTAGTACGTACAACGAATAAGAATACCAGAGAAACAGAATCACCATGAACACAAGAGAATGTTGCAGAATGTTTGATTGGATGAAAAGCAAAACTACATTTAAACTTGCAATATCTGTCTGAGCTGGTGCCATTGTTAATACAGTAGAGTCCCGATAATCCGACCTGCGATTGTCGGACGGTCCGCGTAATCTGACATAGCCATAGGCAGCTCAATATCTGTGACCAAAAATTATCTGCAAATTCGGACGAATTATTTTAATTTTAAGCGAAATTTCGTTATCTTATTGACAACGAAGGATTGTTAGGTGAGCAGATATATAACTGCGATGAGACAGGCTTGAACTATAAAATGCTGCCTCCAAAAACTTTAGCTTCTCGGGCTTAAGCTTCAGCTCCTGGGTATAAACGAAGTAAAAAAAGAGTGACGATTTTAGCCTGTGGTAACGCTACTGGTAACCACAAATTAAAACTCGAACTTATTGGAAAGGCCAAAAAACCACTAGCTTTCAAAAACCTAGATCCTACTCTTCTACCACTTATGTATAAGTACTGCTACTGATGTCATATTTATGAGACGCTGGCGCGACCTCGCCGCATGGAAGAGAAGCAAAGCCTGGAAACAAACCTCTATTACTCAGTTTTTTAAACAATAACTTTAACTTCAAACAATAGTTTTGTACTCTATCATGTTAGTTGTACTGTAAAATAATGATTAATAAACGTGATTTCATACTTATGTTGCACTTCAAATTTTTGTTTCGTTTCGCCCCGTTCTTTTCCGTATAGTCCGACATTTTTGGTAATCCGACCACTCCTCGGTCCCGTTTAGGTCGGATTATCGAGATTATACTGTATTAAGAAAAGAGTTCTTTCTCGATATATCTAGATTGCAATCCAATTGATTTTTTTTAATTTATAACCAATAAAATGAAACGCAGGCCAAAAACATGCTTAGTCACCTAAATTACTTTTAAAGTAGACTGCCACGTTGGATATCACGGGTCAAAATCCGATAGTGAAGCAGCTATCTATAAATTACAGAAAGCGATAATCGGATTTAAAATCTAAGACGAAATTGTGAATTTACTCGAAAATTCATTAATATATAACTTAATCATGAATTAATTCCAAAACAAGTCAAAAAAGGATTTGCGACTTCAAATACACTAAATGATGATTTATACCGAGTATCGGAAAACGCCTGCTTACTTTAGTTACACTAAATACATTTTAAAAATCCGCTTGACAAATAAATACTCATATGCACGAAAGCTAGAAGTTCCTATTGGCTTCGTATACT
Organism: Tanypteryx hageni; assembly: GCA_028673005.1. Classification (NCBI taxonomy): domain Eukaryota; kingdom Metazoa; phylum Arthropoda; class Insecta; order Odonata; family Petaluridae; genus Tanypteryx; species Tanypteryx hageni. The sequence goes on along the minus strand of CM054113.1, from coordinate 199,549,807 downwards.
TAAAGTATTCACGAGGTGAGACCAAATACTTTCGCGAAAATTAACTCATAAAATATTTCCGGGCTATTTATCAACGTCATATTTTCCCTGCGTATTATTCCCGCCGTTTAGGCCCAACAAAGACCCGATTAGAGCTCGGAACTGTCCATCTTCACGTTACTCGGATATCTACGCAGGCATCTGTTTGTTTTCTGTAAAATTTATCGCTCTCCTCCTCCTCTGCCCGGAAGCTTTCTTCACCCGGATTAAAGATTCAACAGCTCCGGGATATAAGATGGCGGAGGAGAGGATATTTAATGGACGCTCGCACAGAATTCCGCCCCGGATAAAAAAAAATCCTTTAAGTGCCTCTTGCTACACCATAACGAGGCATTCACTGAGCTATTCATCTCGCGCGCATTGTGTGGGCGTCGACGTTCGCTAATGCGTCGTTAGGGCGCGTTCTCTAAACCAAACACACTCCACGTCAAGCAGCGAATCAACCCCGCCCTCTACATCCAGCGCTCTCCCTCGCCCACACCCTTTCATTTTTTTATCCAACGAAAAAGACGCCATCGGACTCGACCCGTCCCATCCCATTGAACCATCCAACTCCCTCTACCCTGCGGAACAAGAATGGACCCGACCCACACACACCTCTCTCTCTACACCCTTTATCTCCCTCCCACTTCCCTTCTCCCTCTTTATTCCACCCTTCCTCCCTCCACCTACGCCTCCACAATGAACGCCAATCACCCACTGTTTGCTCAGGGACTCGTGTTGTATGTGTGTTTGCTCAAGCCCCGCGCGAACAAGGTCGAGGCACAAGCGCCTAGTTGGAAGTGTGGGTGGAGGAGATGGGGAGGGAAGGGTGGGTTGGGGCCCAGTGGCCTGCGCTTGTTACCTCTCGCCCATCGCCGATCCAATTAACGCGCGAAGGTGGGTCGTCATGGCGACGGCCTCAAAACAAGAGGGGTCCTCTCTCTCTCTCTTCGTGGGTGCCACCGCATCGAAAGGGTGTTGATGGAGAGAGGGTGGGGGGATTCGCATCCACAAGGCAATCGCCACGTCCGGGAAGAGAGAAATCTCTTTCGCAGAGAAAACGTCGGCGGTCGAAATGAAATTTCATGACTAATTCGCGGGATTGACATTTTAAACATCATTCCTGTAAAACGTGCGCTATCCACAAATTGTTGCCGTCCGCAAAAATTCTCGTCATAAACACAAAAGGTGATTATTGAAAAGTGAACCTAATTCTCCCTTCGATGACTGAAAAATTGAACTGAATGAATTTGGATTAATTAGTCGGTTAATAAAACAGTGTGAATCGCCGATTTATACCGGTATCCCAAACTACGGCCCGCGGGCCATATCCGGCCCGCCGAGTGTTTCCATCCGGTCGACCATGAGTTCATCCGTTAAAGGACACAATGCAGCATGCAAGTAAAATAGAAAATTATAAAACACAATGCATTTATCGTCTTTTTCCTTTATTCCAATGATCGCAGGGTTCATTTAAAACAAATCAGGAAATGTTGACCTCCAACCTTTAATATCCTTAAATTATTCCTAAATTATATTTGGTGTGGCCCACGACGAGCTTGGAAGCCATGCTTTAGCAACACTGGATTTGTAGATCAAAATCCACAGTAAAATGTTTTTTTACTATTCCAAGTAAATATTTAATTTCGTGGAGATACTCGTTATCAAAGTAATGAAGAGACTAAAATCTCACAGAAAATATAAGAAAATACACTATTTGTAAGTATTCTGCCTCTCCGTGACGAACGGAATATTTCGTTGAGGAGAAATTGGGAGAGAGATTCCGTGATTTTGCGGTGCTCTCAACCTGCGAATCTTCAGGCGCTCGTTTAAGCTGCATATAAAATAGGTTGGAATTGAATATGAAGTTCCTACTTACTTGAAGAAGTGTTGCGAATACATACATAAGCCCTTACGACGCTCTCGTATATTACCGCCCTATGTACTGGGTGACTCAACACTTTGAGGTTATACCTGGTGAATGCCGGTGAAAAATAGCCGTGACTTCACCCGTTAAAAATTTACGGTGCGGTTTTACCGGTATAATATTCATAATAGGTATTTTTTTAATAATAGCCTGATCAAATATGGCTTAGAGACGGAGTATCCTGGTTCAACACAATACAGTTAACAATTCTCCAACGCGGCCGCTTCCAACGCGGTTTGTTTATACACGCTCAAATAAATTTGACAATAATTTTTCAAACGAAAAAAATTATGGTCGGTTCTAAATCGCGCTCGCTTGGTATTTTAAGTATTTATGTGATGTGAGAATGGGATTTTTTCCCATGCCATATGAAATTTGCGCATCACGGCCTTTTCCAAGAAAGTAATCTCCCGCATTACGCAAGGGGCGACTGCATATCACAATAATCCGCACTTTAACAAAAAATATCGGTGAAGGAAACAGGGATAGTCCGAAGCAGCTAATTTTTCTAATGCAGTATTCCCTGCATTTCAACGTGATGAATTAGAATAAAATCCCCTTCAAAAGAGCTGATCTCTAAATAATTCCTCAAATTGACACAAATTAAATAAAATGCTAAATATCGTCCTTGCTTCTCAAAATAGGGTAAAGCGAGGAGAGATGACATGACGCATCTCTAGTTTCCATAGTCATAGACAGGGGACAGCAAAGGTGGTCAGCGCAGTGTGAGCAGTGAAGAAGAAAGTACACGTTGATAAATTCATCCTTCAATGTGCAGTTTTTTGTGTGATTTACAAACGAATTTCATTCACAGCTGTTGTTGGTATGCGCCTGAATTTTCATATAACATTTCTATTATTTTCATTTCGCATGTTTATAGCGACAATAACGGCATACATGTTATCTCTAGATTAAATTGTTTGGGTGGGCACGTGGCATTATTAGTTTTATACTATTCCGCCGTGTTTTGTCCGGAGAAGAAGGGTGCGTCAACTATCCTAACATTTTAGGAAAGACGGCCGCTCGCAGAGGGAGGATAGAAGACGCTGTCTTACTTTCTCAGACACTTAACTTTTATCCGCCGAATTCAAATGGTCTGGCTGCCGTATTTAAATCGCGGTATCCAAAATGTTTTGCCTATTTCTGAATACATGTACGAATCTCGTGAATTATTGATAGTATAATAATAAAATAAAAAGTATCTTCTTGCAGAAGCAATCTGCTGCTATCATTACCGATTTAGCGTACATCGTAGAAAAGAAGAAGAAAAATAGTTTCCAAGAACAGAAGAATGATAACAAAAGCAATAAGAAAGAAAAATTGCTGTCGGAGTTACAGTAATGATTAAAACAAGACAAAAAAAAACGCTGAAAAAGTAAAACAGAAGAAAATCAATAAAAACAAAAAATGGATCATCTAAGAAAACAGTTAAGCGGGGAAAGAGGTCAAGACGCCGTTTGTATTTTCAGTCGTCATTGTCAGAAGATGATGAAGAACCAATACTGCTGTCTGATGATCAATCTGACGACTAAAACGTAGATAAATGTGTTGAGTGCCTTGAGCTTTAACACTCAGTCTACATCAGACTGGATCTGGTTTATAGTGTGTGGTATATGGTTACACGATACCTGTCTATCTATTCTGACATGTGTTCATGTGGGGTAGAAATGAAAAGAAAAAATAAGTGTATTTTACTGCTTAAGTTTTATTGTTTTCTCTTTGAACTTTCCGATTTTTGTAACCGATATTCACTATATTTCATTCTCATTATTTTTTTCAAGAGAATACTACTTTGCAATGTCTTACATTCTACCCGTCTTATTAATTTGAATTATTGTTCATTTTTCTGTATTTTCTGAGCTGTGTCGGTTCTCGCTGATAACAATCAAGGGCGCCGATTTTTTAAAAGTTACCTATCATTTTTAGACTTCTTGAACTTATTATTTACGTACATATTGATACTTTTGTAATAAATATGAAATATAAAAAATGTTGGTATCTTAGGTAGAACTTGCATTTCGGAATATCAACACTTATATTCCCATAAGCCATCTCTCCTACCAATAGTGCGTCTTCTTACCTACCCTAGGAGATAAGATGGCAAAAAACATGGGGTTTTGAAAAATCGCATAAAATCATATTTGAAGACTTTTTAAAACTCTTTCCATTTTTCCTAATATAACTAATAACTGTAGAATGCATTATTATCATCGATCTCATGATTTCTGACCTATTCTAAAATCTACGATTTTTTGTTGAATTGTGCGTCGTCTCCCTCGCTTTACCCTATAGGTATATATTTGTTATGAATTGGGAAAACGACGGTAATAATTTTGCTTGGTGACGATACATACAAACGAATTTTCGATTCCCGTAGAAAAGAACATCAGTTAATATAAATCTAAATTTTTAATAATAAAAATATTGACAATGTCTGCAAGTAAAATATTAAATATTATGACAATTGTGCCTTATAATTTTTATATTATTCTTAAGTAGTCCTTTTCTATGTATTTTATTGATAACATATGTGGGCCCTTAACGAAAACTGAAAACATTTTATAGTTATTACCTGCATCTAATGTAAGCAGTTTAATTCTATAGAGTTACACAGTCGAGCGGTATGTAACGCCGCACAATGTCTCTCTCCGTAACGGAACTTCTCCATTTATTGGTCCGAGGTCGGAAGATCGTATTCTATAGTATGAATTACCGCCACTTGATGGCAGCACCATTCAAAGACAAAATAACTACGCGCGAAATGAATTTTTAAAAACTTCATAGCACCAGAAATGGCTGGCGTGTATTTTTCAGAGTTGAAAATAGAATCACCAACGAAGAGTATTTCACGAAGGACGGGATCGACACAGTAGAGTATACATTTCGCATGGAGTATCTCCATTTGTAGAGCAGAAGCACGGGCATTGAAGAAAACGATAAAAAATACTCTGAAAGCTTCGAAAAGTGAGCATAGAGAAGCATGCTGAAGAGAAAACAGACAGATAGGATTTAATACGTGAAAGAATAGGAGAAAAGCGAATGATAGTTCATATCATAAGAAAGGGGAAGGCGAACTGGATCGGACATTACCTGAGTATCCTAGATGACTCAAATAGTAATAATAACTCTTAAGAAATGAAGAATATTGCGGAAAGGAGAATGTGGAGAATCAGGTTTAATAAATAATAACCACGGCCCTGTCTACTGATAGACTACCAATGATGATGATCATATTTGGAAACCCATTGATATAGGTAAAATCATTTACCGTACGACTAGAAGAGGGGTGGGCAAACTATGGCCCGCGGGCCAAATGTGGCCCGCGAAGGTTTTTTGTGCGGCCCGCAAAGCTATGGCGAAAATGCAATTCGAAAAATTTAACACACATATCCGTACATTTTTTGAAATTTTTGGTAATAAAACTAAATACTGAAGTTTTAGCCATGAAAACCTTATTTTGACTTGATTTTCACTTATATGGCACCTCATAATCTATAGAAAACTTCCAAGTCAAACTGTAACCCGGCCCGCCGAAGACTTGGCAACTTCCAAGGGATCCTCAGCCATTGATGTAGCCCACCATTAGAAAAATTTGGGGAACACTGATGTAAAATACAGTTAATTTCATATTTGTAACTTAAACTTATGTCCGGAAAACTTTTTCCATTGGTGTTATAGGGATAACATATTATTTATTAAGTATTGATTTTCACTAACAGAATCCCTTGCATTATGTAAATAACATCCGATGTGAACCGCAACATGTCCCGCCGAAGCATTTTCATCTGTTAATGTGGCCCGCCTAAAAAGCTGCAACTGTTAACACGGCCCGCCACGTAAAACGTTTGCCCACACCTGGAATAGACGCTAATGATTGATATTTTGTTTGTCGCTATTTTACTTTGCTTGAAGGTTCTGCGATCTCTCAATGAGGTTATAATAGTTTATGATTTGTCGACACTATGATATCGTTTAGCCTAGCATAAAACAACAGTTAGCGAATGTTTTTCTTTTCTGCCACGTTCAGTTGTATAAAGCACGATGTGCGCGTGAGAGACCTCAACATGACATTTTTTGCCACTTTCAAAATGGAACATATCGGTAAAGATAACGCAAAATGAATCGGTGTTTATTTTATCAGGTTGCGTGGTTAGAGAATGAAACCGTCAATATTTATAGCGTCTTTGAGACTGTAAATGAACGTGTGATTCGTTCATTTGCTACTATGACGTAATTCGCTTTTTGTTTCATACTATGCGATCGTCTCTGAAATCTTCGGCATACAGTTATGAAAATTAAAAACCGATAAATGCTGAAGTATTAGCGTAAAGATCCTAATTACCATTAAACTATCCTCATTGTTAATTTTTGTCTAAAGTATATTTTCCGTCCCAAAAAAAATTTTTAAAGTTTTAAATAATATACTGCTAGGAAATATTTTATTGGTAATTTTTAAAGAAGTCAAGAATGGAATAACGAGTTCGAACAACTCGAAGAAATAATTGGGAGTTCAATATGAATCACATTGACAACATTTTTGAAGTGACAGAAATACTAACTTGAATTATTTTTCATTGTTTGTTTCTGTTTTTCATAATTTTTTACGATATTGTAAGGTGAATGCAACTCGGAAATAAAAATAAATAACACCCGACGGTATTTTAAGTATCGGTAAAAATAATTAACGATTAATAAAACGGATAAGAGATATAAAGACTACCGATAACCATGCATATAACTTATGTTATAATATATAATGAAGCAAAAATTGCGATATTTTAATTAACGACTGATTAATCATGAAATCATGGTATGAATGATAACAAGTACCGAAATGTAAAAATTACCATTTTTCGGTATCATGGTTACGTAGGTAGTTTTGCAGAAAGTCTTGATGAAAGCCCACCGGAAGAAAAGTGTCACTTTAAATAACAGCTAAACCAAAACTATTTCAGAAAGATCTCTCTCTAACTTCCCACTAAATAGTTCGGGAAAAATATTTTGGCACTACCCTCTTATGAAATAACATGATGCCTAGCAGAAATTGAACATGCGTTAATAGTTTGTCTTATATGTAACTTTGAATTACAGTGGTGTTTTGCAAGAAGTTCATGACAATGATGAGCCCAATATATATAATAAATAAAAAATCATCGATGATTTTAATGGTAAAATGATCTATTTTTACTAAGCAACTCGAATTTTTTTCTTTTATCAATATCAAGTTAAACACATTGGCTTGCCTGAACTCGATGAATGTTATTCCGAGTTTTTTGTTAGACGTTTCAAGGAGCAGTTGAGGGTTATTCAACGTGATTTATTTGTTCCTATAAGTAAAAAACATCTAATTCTTTGAGGAGACTATAAAAAAGAATGGAATTAAAAGCGTAATTCAAAGCAGGCCCACTATCAACACAATTAAACCGTTCGGAAGTGCAAATAGCTTTCTTTGAGCTTTTTGGATTGTTCACTGCTAAAGGTTTTTTTTAGAAGGGCCGGAGTTAGGCCCATACACAGGTGTCTTTCCAGAAAGGAATGAATGGACTTGATGCGGAAGATGGAGGGAGTTTGGCGTGGGAGGTGGAAGTGACAGAGAGAGAATAGTTTAGAGGAATGGACAGGAGGTAGGGAGTGAACGAAAAGTGGAGTTGTGAGAGTGTAGGAGGGAAGGGAGAGAGGAAGGAGGGAATAGGAGAGAGAGAGAGAGAGCGAGAGGAGTAAAAGCTGTTTTAGGGGAGCCTTTTTTAATAAAAAGAGAGGACGGTATGTGTACACGGTGTGATAGATGGTTTGAGCGAATGCGTGGGGGAGGGATGGATTTGTAGGTTGGTTGGAGGTATTTCAGGGCCCTATTATTTAGCGGAGGTAATGAAATTGAGAAGGAAAAGGGAAGCAGCAGTGTGAGAGTGAACGATAGGGCGAGAGAAAGAGGAATTGATGAAGACGTTTAAAAAGGAGAGAGAGAGAGAGAGAAAGGAAAGGGTTGGGTACGGAAAAAGAGAGAGAGTGCGTGAGGGCTAGAGGTCGTTTTTAACTCGCCCCACGTCATTGCCAGTCGCTGTTTTAATTGGTCAGCATCCACCTCGTGCCCGCAAATTGCCACCAATATACTCGGGCATTAATTGAGTCGACCCGCGTTGCCTAATTACTCTTTCCCTATGGAAGGCCTCTCTCTCTCCCCTCTCTCTTTACTCCTCACACTCCTTTCTCTCTCTCACTCTCTCCCTCTCTAAACGCGACGCACCTGACCTCCCCCTCCTCCTAACCTCCCCTTTCCTCTCTTCCCCTTCCCCCAATTCCCGTGTTTAGCCTCCGAAACCGCCTCATCTCCGAAACACTGGTGGAACCCTGGACACCCATTTTGGCCGCAACCACCAGCGGAAACGCCAATCGGGACGAAGGAAGGAAGACATGGGTGCAAGAGAGGGAATTAGCGGAGGTGACAGCGTGCGGGAGGGAATGGAGATGGATGGTGATAACCACCTGAGGAAGGTGGGGGTAGGTAGAGTGCTAATCTCATTAGCGCGCCCATTCATTTAGCTAGAAGAATGGACCGAATTAAATGGAAAATGGAAAAGCCACGGTCCGCGGCAATTAATTTTAATAATTTGGATGAAATTTTGGGCTCGTTCAGTAAATAAATCTTCGTCTCCTAAATCATCGTGACTCCTCTACTCCAAATGAACCACTTAAAATCCTCATCGAATATCTGGCTAGAAGATTTCATTGAGCAAAATTGATAGATTAGATAAAATAATGCCGTTGAAGCAATTAATCAAGGACTTATTTGTGAAGTCATATTATAAATGTAATGGTTGTTTATGGGCGCGAATCTGATTTCCCTTTTTAAAAAATCATTTTATCTATAAATACATTTTTGTAGTCAGCTGCCAAAGCTTAGGGATTGAAAATATGTATCTTTCAACCTGACAGCACTTCCAAACAATCTCGTGTGCTGTTGTTATTTAAATACGCATCATATGAACAATTATTTGAACTTCAAATTCCTCTGATACAAAAAGAAGCGTATTTATATATTTCTTATTACCGTGTTTATCCGAATAGAGGCCGACCTCGATTCTAGGCCGAACCCTAATTTTTTATATGCTTTTCTAGTAAATTTTTTTTTATTTTATTTATTTTATATCAGCTCATTAAACAGCCGTTAACGGCCTTTTACAATGAGCGTAATAACTTTAACAAAGACGAACACATACAACCATGCCCTCGGCAGGATTCGAACCCGCGACCCTAGCGTTGGGAGCGAGACACCCTAACCACCCCTCTACCAAGGCAATAATTCACTAATCAGTAATTCAAGTCATATCTGAACAAATGAGTGAATCCATAACTTTTATTTACTACATTATTTCTTATTCTAATATTTAGTCAAGGCTCATTAACACATAACACTGATACTGTCTCTTAATCACTGTCTTCTGAATCATCATCACTTTACGATAAGATAAATATCGTAATAAAGGTATTAGATGCCATTAAGTTTTCGCAATTCTAACGTTAAAATAGAGTGAAATAATGCTGATTATTTTTATTAAACTTTTAATCACCTGAGAGTGACTCCTGATATGGTAACCAATGCGTATATGGTAACAAGTATCATTCCAAACTAAACACATTTCCTTAGTCTACGATTCTAGGCCGAGGTACAATTTTCGAGCTCTTTGGAGAGGATAAAACCTCGGTCTCTATTCGGATAAATACGGTATATATTATTTATTATTATTTATCTCAACAGGTGTAACTTCGCGTGGTAGATCAATAAATAAGCGCAGTAAACAACGGACGAATAAGAAAATTTTAATGCTTTAGATCAGTACTCCTTAACCATTGGTCCACTGAATTGATCCAGGTGTTTAGCAGTGCAGTAACTAGGGTATGGCCAAGGTGGCATTTGCCATAGGCGCCGTTTGCAAAAGGCACCAAACGTTCCCGCAAAAAATGCCAAAAGTTTATCTTCCCATAAATAAGTGTTAATTTAATACTCAAATATTTAAGTTATTTTTAATAAAAACGCTAATATTCGTTATGAAAACGTAGCAAAAATCACATTCTACGTAGACAAAGTGTTTCCTTAAAATTTTTCCATTGGCGCCATATCTGGTGATTGTTAGTGATAAAAAGCGAGTTAAGCTAGAGGCGGCACAAATGAAGGTAGGAGTTCACCCGCAATCGAAAATGATTAATAACCGGAAACCGACCCGAACTTCAGATATGTGAATGATGGTGATGCATGCTTATATTCATATCTGTGAATGTTAAAAAAGAACCATACCTATAGGCGATTTATTCTTATAATTTGTCTGTTTTTATTAGTTTAAATTGTTCAAAATATCTCAAATATATCTTTCTCCCGAGAGCGGAAATTAACAGATGCGACCTCTTAGCACATTTAATATGCCCCAAAGGAAAGCGTTCAACTTATTATTATCAAATCTCACTGCTTTTAACAAAAGTGATCATAAGAAAAATTGTGAACCATTATATAAAATAATAAAAGAGCTTCCTAATTCATATATTTGACCCGCTTATGCATCACAATATATAGTAGAAAAGAAAGAAGTCAGAATAAGAATTTTAAGAAAAGATGTTTGGAACCAACTGATAATAGCCGATCAGTTGTAAAATTGCCCCTAAGTTAGGACTGTTACGGAACGAATGTAATTCATTCTTGAAATCTAACTAACGTCTGGTAGGAAAAGTCAGAAAAACATTCCTTTTTGAAAGAGCTATTATTTTAAGATGGCATTTGGATGTTGTCTGATTTTAATCAAATAATTAAACACACAAAAATTATTATTTATCTCAGTTTTTTATGTATATTTTTATGGGAGAATTTAAAGTATGCTCGATTTCCGATTCCGCCGTAAATATATTTGTATCCGAGATAATGGTCATCTTCTAACGCACAAATCACTCGATATATTTTTTTAATTGTCCAGCCGTTGCTTATGTGCACAAAGCCGTTTCGAATGTTTCTCTTTTACTCACAGTACACAATCTACCAAAAAATATAATGGCTATTTTCCCATTCTAGATATTCCAATTACGTTCAATCCACACAGATATCCTAAGCTAGATAGATTATTAACGTTTTCTACCTACATTTAAAATCCGCTCTAAAAATTATCATACATAGATATTCACGAATGTTCTTATGAAACTCATTTTTTCCTTAAGAAAACGTTAAACCTCTTTGATTTTTACTGTACGTCCTTGATTTAAATTTACATGGTGATGCAAAAGATAAATATTAAAGTAATGTAATTGTAAAAGTTTAGGCGGATGTTTCAAAGATTATCGATATTAAATGAATTGTAACTATCAAATCCATCGCTGTTTAGCAATTTGTCGTTTTTAATCTTTCAATGGCAACAAATGATACATAAAAACATTTTAACGAAAGGTTGAAATTCGCTGTTAACATGAAGTAAGGCGTTTTACTAGTTAAATTCCATCGCACATTAATTGACATATTATAAGGCATTCAATAATAGAGGTAACTTCTACAACAAGTAAATCAATTGCCTATAAGAGTTATCTACATGACATATGGAATATAATGCATTAAATGGGATATATTGTTGTTTTTTCTAATCTTTTCGTTTTTCTGTTTCGCGGAACACCAAAAATAACAGCTTGCGATGTGCTTTACTTACAAGAAAAACGTAAATATTTCACGATACTGCAAAAGAACACGAATTATGAGAGCATTTGTTGCCTAACCAGAATTTCATATGTAACCCATACGGGATTAGGGAAAGCATAATTTTGTGTAATCTCATCGGTGATGACGATGTTACGTTGAAACCAGAGTCGCGTTTCTTTCAATAAGATGAAATTTTCACAAACATATTGTTCCTTATTACTTCTAACCAAAATTCTTCTTACAATAAGGTGCCTTTAAACGTAGACATACTATGTAACCAAACTTTATAGGTACGTATTATTTTATGTAGAATATTAGTACGTTAATATGTGATTTTTGACAATTTAGCATTTCTTTTATTAGTTATGCAGAGCTCTATATTCGGCGACAATATAAACATCCGGCACTTCTTTGTCTTAAACGTTATTTTTTTGTTCCACCGTGAATCATCCAAATTCTTATCCGGGTTCGTTTCCCTACCGCCTGACCTCGTCTGTCATTCGTGGGCCGACCGACCGCCTGAACCAGAGAGCCCTTCTCCGATTCCTCCGTAGCAACGGGGACATTTGCGTCGTCCGTCTCCGCTCGACAGACGCCCTAGCTGCCGGCCTTCGATGGAACGCGACGTGCGGCTTAACCGCACGGGAAGAGTGAGTGTTCGAACGAAAATCGATTGAATCAGTGCGTCGGGATGGAGGAGACGAACGGACTCCTGTTTCCATCTCTTCGTCTCAGCTCCTGGATCCGGCGTGGCGGCGAAAAACCTTGCGTTTTTTAAGGAGATGGAGGACGAAATGAGCGAAAAATTACAGAAGCGCGCGAATTTTTTGCGCACGAGTGAAAATTTGTGAATTTACGCGATCGAAACAAGTTTCGATTTTCGTAAATTTCATACGTCATATGTTTACGAGAGGAGAATTACAGAGAGTGAGCAGCAGACTCGTCGATATGATAACAAGGTAATTCTTATCATTTTAACTGAGAAGTAATTACTTAATCTTTTGTATTTCAACCTTTTTATAATAAAATGATTTGCATTGTAAAACACATATGTTCATCGGAAGAGTTATACAAAATAAACCACTAGATTTCAACAGTAAACCCTCCACATTCGCGAAATTCTCAAATTCGCGATGTACGCAATGTATGCGTACTCAACATTCGCGACCCCTTGGCTTTGCAAATATGCGAGTTTGCCGCAAGATGATTGCTTGGCACACTGGTACACAGCCGCGCGCTGCTCCTCTCTATTGCAGTCTCGGACCCAGTGTTGCCAGATATAGCGCGAACACGCTCAGCGAAGTGTATTGAACTTCTTATAAAATACATATCACATTTTGTGGTCTTATTTTTTACATCCTATTTAGTGCGTTTTTACGTGTTCTTAATTTCAATGTTAAACGTTTCCTGCCATTATGTTTTCGAAACGGCTTGAAATGATACCGCCAGACCAACATTTATTGTTATTTCGCAAGTTTTCCGCTAATTTTAGCATACGTACACAAAATGAACCAATGTGGATGTGGTCCGAAACGGAGTAGGCATATCTTTGTAGTGAGCAAGCAGCTGATAGTGTTGGCCGCGTAGCGCGATCTCGTGACTAGAGAAGCGCTAAACCCTCACTTCATTCTGGCAACATTGCTCAGATCTGATTCGCAGTACGCCTAGCAGTGTAAATACCTCATGGCACGTTTCTTCTCAATTTTGTCATTTATTTGGTTTATTTGCCCTTACTTGCCCTTAATCATGCCTAAGCTAAAGCAAATTGCTACAAGTGCTTCTACTCCAAAAAGGCTGATGAAAGTGATGCACTTAAGTGAGAAATTGAATGTTAGACAGACTGGCTACAGGTGAGAGTGCGTCCACAGTTGGCCGACATTTTGGAATTAACGAGTCTACAGTAAGGTCAATGAAGAAAAATGAAAAGGTGATCAGGGATAGTGTTGCAGGTAGTGCTCCGATAAATGTAAAAATGGTGTCACAAATGCGAGATAAAACAATAGAACAAATCGAAAAAACGCAATCTGTGGATTGAAGACCAAACCCAGAGGAAAATTCCTCTGAGTGGCTCTATCATTTGTACTAAGGCAAAGAGGCTATTTGATCATTTTAAGGGGCAGAGGAGCGAGGACTCAGGACCATTCAAGTCAGTAAGGGACTGTTCGACAAATTTAAGAACAGGCACAGCTTGCACAACGTGAAGCTAGTTGGTGAGTCAGCGTCAGCAGATCACGAGGCAGCGCAGAGGTATCCTGGGGAACTACGTAAGCTTATTGAGAAGGGGTCTGTGCCACAACAGGTCTTTAATGCAAATGAGACCGGGTTATTTTGGAAATGATTCCCAATAGAACATTTCTTTCAAAAAGGGACCGGACTGCCCCTGAATTTAAGGCAGCAAAGGACCGTTTATCACTTCTCATCTGTGACAGTGCTTCGGGAGACTACATGGTGAAGCCTATGCTGTTGTATCGCTCCTTGAACCCCCGCGCGCTGAAGGGCAAAAATAAGAATCGGATGCCCGTGCTTTGGCGTGTAAACAAGAAGGCATGGGTGACTGCAGCATTATTCTTGGAGTGGTTCGACGACTGTTTCATCCATGAAGTAGAAAAATACTTGCCATCCCAAAAGCTTGCATTCAAAGTTTTACTCCTCATTGATAATGTTCCAGAGCATCTACTTGACATTAGGTTCGCACATCCCAACGTAGAGTCAGTTTACCTTACTCCTAATACAACTTCTCTCATCCAACCTTTAGATCAAGGTGTTATTGTGGCATTAAAAGGCAACTACGCAAGAGCATTTTGGATGGAATCATAGAATACCCAACACTGGATGTTACAGTCTGTTGGAAGATGTTCGAGATCGCGGACTGCATCACTGACATCCAAGAGCCGTTAAACGAGATGATGCCGTTTACCAACAATGCCTGCTGTAGGAAAATGTGGCCAGAGGTCGTCAATGAATTCACTGGGTTTCCTTCCATTAGCGATGATCTTCAAGACATCGCTCAGCTAGTGCATCAAGTTGGAGGAGAAGGCTTTGAAGATACACAGCCACAGGAGGTAGAGGAGCTGATCGAGTCCCACACCGAGGAGTTGATTGAAGAGGATCTAGACAAGCTCATCAATGAGAACAACAGTGAGGAAGAGGAGGGTGCTAAAACGTCTACTCTCAACCTCAAAGCTATTGCTGAAATAATGAAACTGCAGCTGGCGTTGATAGACAAAGTGGTGGAATGCTATCTTGTAATGGAGAGGAGCCTCAAATTTAAGAAGGAGATTGAGGCTACAACCAGCCCCTACCTTGAAATTCAAAAGGAACTGTAGAAAACAGCAAAGCAAATGACCATCACTAGGTTTTTTTCATCCCAAACTCTCTACCTCGACCAGCCCCAACCCGCCTCAATCGCCCTCTTTGGAGGATTTGGATTGACTTCATCACCATATTACCTTAATTATATCATTATTATTACTATATAATAAACATTATACTATTATTAAGTGATATTTGTCTATGATCTTATATATTTACCTTTTCACTCGCTATTTTTTCTCGTGCCATGAACCTTTACCCCGTTAAATTATCGTTTCAACATCCGCGAATTCCACATTCGTGACAGTCAGTTTACGGGAACGTAACCCTCGCGAATGTAATTATGCGACTTTAAATGAGGTAAAACAGATCAACCTTTTCTGGGATATTTAATTTGAAGCTTACAATTCAACATAAAATGACATCGTTTTAAAAATACCACAGGTCCTTTCCCGGTAGCTTTCCAAAACAGCTTGTATGATACGATAACCCTTCCTATAACAATCAACAAGCAATCACATCGAAAGTATTACAGTTAAATAAATGAGACCTTCTACCATTCAATTAAGTTGCCCATATAGTTTAATAAATAAATGCTAACGGTCGTACGCTAGGCTCAAATACGGCGGGAGTTTGTTAAATAGCCATAGCAGTTAAATTTCTCATTATCGGCCAGCGCACACTTAAATGCAAACATCGAGCCAAGGTAATAATTAAGTGATCTATAGGCATCTCTATTTTAGTATTCAATTTTATTTTATGAAAACACGAAAAAATTTAGACGATTGCGGTGCTTTTTCGAATGCCCTTTTCTAAAATTTGATGATTTAGGTTATTTCATTAATGTCTCTGATTACACCACAATATATGTTGATGCAAATTACGAATGTCTTCGAAGTTTATACGTATAAATAGAATACTTGAGAAATTAACCGAAAAAATATTACCCGCATCCAACTGAATCTCAATTTTTATATTATTTTAGATTCAAGACTAACAATAAGCACTTAAGTATTGAACATTGAAAAATCAAGTACATATTTTAGGTGTTTCCAGTACATAAAAGAAGGGTATTAAAAACAATGTCGAAGATCCCTAAGATAAGAATTTGATTTTTTTATTTTATTATATTTAAACGCTTATTCTTGAATTTGTTTTCAGTCATAAGACGAGCTCGATAATTTTCAAGTGAATTATACCATGTTATTTAAGGTTGGTTTAAGGCTTGTCACTATTGACAGAATATTTTACACGATTAAATAAATAAAATATGTTTCCAGAGTATAAGAAATCTTACAATCCTACAAATGCTACAAAGAGAGGCGATATAAATTTGCTTTTAGAAAATCACTGCGGGATCCTGAGAAGAATCAATCATTTTGCTGAGAAGTTACTTTGGATCTTATGTAAATATAAATGATTCAGCATAATATATATTTCTTTCGACGATATTTTGATTTATTTTCACCTGCCGTACTATCTTTTACGAATGGTTTCTATTATCTGTGGGCAAGATGGTTCATCTTGTTCATGAATGCTCTGTATGGTATTTTCTCGAAAATAACTCGTGTGCTTGAGTTTATTCTTTAGAATTAAATTCCAGATAATATCTTTCTAAGCCGGGTAATCAAATCAATAAACGATTATCTCAATGGTTTAAATCGTATTATTAATCGGAGTGACAATGACAATATAAAGCCTTAACTCGCCTAGATATCTTTCCATCGGTAACAATTATGTTGCGATCCGCAAATCTTGAGACTCAAAACTCGCTTACATGAATAATAGAGGTTATTAAATAATTTCACAACATTACAGAAACGCAACACTGCTTCATTCGCCATCGATCCAATAAATGACGTTTTTTTCTCAAAAAATTGCAATATAGCATCAAACCAATGCGTGGTTGTTCCATACTTCACCACACCACATTTATTTCTATTAGTCTAGAAAAACAGTAGTCTAGATCATTCTATTCCGATTGGAATGGTTATACAATTAAAGGGGTCAATAATGATGGCGAATATATCAAAGTTTTTTCCGTTAGCATTTTCATCCTTCAGAAACAGAAACTCATCTCAGATAGAATTTTTGCATACTTATTTAACTTACCACTGCACCGAGATTGCCTTCATTTTCATTTTATCCTTTAACTACGTCTGCGCCTTTAACCAACGGGGAACGACCCGAACGACTCCCCATTTGCAATACCGAATTCAGTCGAAGTCACACGCCCAATTCATGAATAAGCATCGTCTCATTTTTTGTGAGACATAACTCCGCCATCCCAACACTCTCTTTCTCGCTTTTCTCACGTATTTAAGCTTCCATTCTCCCAGTGAGTGCGCTTAAAGAACCCAGTTTCCTTCGAACATCATTTCTCGAGACGATCTTATTCGTCATGCAAGTCTGAAACAGTCTCCCTCCCCCTCTACTCCATTTCCTCTCATTTCCCTCTCTCTCACGATGCAACCCTCCCATTCCACCCGATTCCTCTCCCTCTTTTCACTCCTTTCACTTCTCGTCCCTTCCTCCCATTCTGTTCCCATCCATTCCTTCCTCCACTCCTCTCCCACTTCTCCCCACCACTATTCCCTCTTTCTCTTCCTCCTCTGTCTCTCTCCCTCATCCCATTCCTCTCACTCTCCACCTCCCTCCCTCCCCTCTCAGATAATCAAATTCCAAACCGGCCGCGCCCTGGCCTCAGGGGCCTTGAAACGAGGATAGCAAATGTGTCAGTCGCAACCTCCCACCCTCACACTCTTTCCCTCCCTCTCTCTCTCTCTCTCTTTCCCCCCTTCTCCCTCTCTCTCTCTCCATCGCCTCCTCTTCCCATCCGGAGACATCGCCAACTAGATCCCACCCCCTCCCCATTCTCAACCATCAAAAAATAAAAAATACCTCACGAGAAGGGAGAAGGGGCGATCGCACAAACCGAAACGTTTTGTGCGAGGGGTGGAGAAAATATGCATGTGCGTAAAAAGAGGTGGGAAGAAAGAAAAAAGCGAGGGAGAGAAAGTGAGAGAGAGAGAATTGGGGAGAAGATGGAACTTCATCTCGGCGAGGACGACTTTTCTGATAGAAGCGAACGGTGTTTAAGGAAAATATGCGTCGGATAATATAAAATAAAAGAGATAAAAAATATGCATGAATAGTAGATAAATGACTGACTCTATATGAGCGCATAATTAATTTTTGCTAGTTAATTAACTATACAGGTAGCTTCTATAGCCGTGAACCTGTTGAGTGCAATGAATACGTATTTAATCTGTCAAGTACCCTCTCTCAAAAGCAATTTCAGATAGTTGATTCAGTAGAATTCCAACTAGGGAGTCTACATCGTAGATTGTTTACACCACCATTTCATATGTAAATAAATAGCCTGCTCCATTTTTATTTCAGGTGCCGAATCGATGCGGCAAATTCATTTTCGATTATGTTTATCTATTTTTAAAAATCTCTTTTTACACCACGAGGCCGATGAAGGATGCTAGGAGATATTAAGAAGGAAAACATTTTGTAAGCACGGTAAAAAAAGATGGTAGATACTGATGTACAGAGGTTTCCAAAGGTGATTTTTGTGATTCAGCAGAGAAATCACCGGTTTATAACTGCAATAATAGATTATAAACCTATAGCGACAAAATTTCTAATGACTAATATATTTAAAGGTAAAAATTCACGGGAGGTATATTCGAAGAAAAATGTGGGAAGGATAAAAAATGTTCGAATGAGAGAGGAATCAAAACAAGGTGAGCTTGAAGATGAAAAACGAAGGATAAATGAAAAACAACCGAATGGCGATAGAAGGTAGCTGCAATAATAACCAGTGAGGGTAGAATTGCAGAGAAAATTACAAAAGGCGCTTTTTTCTTTGTTTCGCAAAAAAAATAAATATTATTGTACCCTGCCATTAAGCAAAAATTTAAGGATAAAAAATTTGATATTTAAAAATAACCTCCCGCGGAATCGAACCCCGATGCTTGAGTTTTGAAATCCCATTACGCCGACGTTTCATCCATAGATGCTTCCTTGCAAACATCATCTTTCTATGCAAACGTGAATTCTCCTCGGATTATTAGCAAAGTTATGATGTAGACACCGGTTAATACCCGGTAACTAATCCTAAATGCACCAAATGTTTACTACCTGTAGCCCTTATATAGACCGCCCTATTATGAAATTTTGGCTTCTCCAAGTTGCAGGTGTCCAGAGATATTGTCCGTAAAGACGGACGAACGGACACGCAAACAGAATACATAAGCGCTTTTTTAGAAATAAAGCGCTCAAATCGAGGATAGAAGTAAAACAAGAAACTACTATAGGAGGAAAAAGAGCAAGGGATGGCGAAAGAAGGGGAAGATTAATTGAAAAAAGGAGAAAGCGGACGGCAAAGGAGACAATTTCAGGGGGGAGAATAATAGGAATTAGTTAATATGAGGGTGAAGGCGCGAGAAAGTCTCCGGAATAAAAGGTTATACTGCGTAATCCTTTGTGCCTTCTCCAGGGGCGCGTGGATAGGGAGGCGGCGCTATGAGGGAGGGAAGGAAAGAAAAGTGTAGGATAGGGGGGACATCTCTTTAACAGGGAGACTCACATCTGGTAGTTGGTGGTTGAGGGCGAGATTTGCATTTAAGAGACGGAATGAGATGAAGGGGGAAGAAGCGATGCGAAGGAGAGAGAGATCTTGAAGAAGTATTCGTCCTGACGTTAACGTATTCTCCGACCGAACCAAGGTAAGAGGATTTCCGTCCATTGTATCCTTTAGTTATACTTCCACGTTCGGATGATGATGTGAAATGAATCTCGCGGAAAGTTTGTTGATTTGTTTTTGATGATTGCCCTGAGTGCAAGGCCAACTGCGATCGATCGTCCATCGCTCTTCTGTTTATGAACATCTATTCATGAGAGTATGACGGTTTAACAAATCAAACTGTGTCGGGAATAATTATTTTTTTGTATACTCCTTACTGAGAATTGTATTTTCTGCATTAAAAATATGTACACAACCCGATGGTTAATTAAGGAACACACGATAAACAGTATTATTTTACGTCATTGTAAATTGTAAATTTACTCAGAAGGTATACCTTGTTAACCCTCCATTCGACTTATTCAGACAAAATTATTAATATTAAAGTAAATATCTCGCCAAAATAAGTTGCAGTATCTACACTATACCACGTATTCGATAGGAAGATAACGTCAAAAATGCGGCCCATCTACCACCCAGTAAGAATAAATTATGATAGTAGGGAGCAATGAATTTTCGCCTGTGTATTCAAAGTGCAAAAATGGAAATTATCATTTTAGTTCAAACAAAGAAGTCGTGATAGTAGTGCCGATTGTGATGCGCGAAGCGAACTTACGAAAAATGTCAGTAGTTTGAATAATGTAACATATATTAAGGAAATAAAATAATACTTTGACAAAAATTCCACTATATTATCGAGAAAACACGATTTAGGTTTCAACCTGATGATGACGTTGTCACGTCGAAACCTAAGTCGTGTTTTCTCGATAATATAGTGGAATTTTTGTCAAAGTATTGTTTTATTTCCTTAAGATGGAATTCCACAAAATTAAGGCTTGCCTAGTAAATTATACTGTAATATATATTCTTTAGTGCTACTTTATTATCATACTATTATATGCTTTCATGAGATGCATACATGATAATAATAATTTATATATATTAGCAGCGCTCTTCTCTTTGTGCCACATGTTAGCATCTTGATAATTTAAAATACCACAGAAAAAGGTTGGTCAAATGAGTCATAAAGATAATTTTTTATAATCAGTATTCCAAAAATTCAATCTTCAAATAGAATATGGATCAGGTAAAGACGTTATACAAACGTTCCGATGTTGATGGAATGTTTCACTGCATACGCCGATTTGTCTATAGCTACCATTGTTGGGCAGTTAATATTTTATTTCAATCCGTTTATAGTATATATTTAATGATGAAAATCTAAACAAGTGAAAGCATTATCCTAAGGTCAAACCTAATATTATGAGATATATAATTTTTGTTCGATAGAATCTTCACAACTGGTAGTCTCATTCCTATTTAGTACATTCCACGTTATATGAAAAATGCAGAACTCTAAGCGGAAGATTTATTATCCGATATGTTTCCAAAAATCATATAGTAACGCATATAACATTCTTCATGTAAAATAACTTTATCATCTTTGCAAATTTTATTATGAATATTCTACTATAAGCAATATACCAAGAAAACTGAAAATATGCGATAAAGAGCAGTATGAAATCTTACCAAGTGCAAGGGCATTAACGTTTTGCCCTAAAAACGTTTACGTTAATTGCGTTACTTACATAAAGATAAATGAAAACCCAAATGTATCGGGTCTGAAAAGATAACTTAATCATCAAAGACTAGCCGGCTTTTTCAACACTTCGTATCTAAAAATTGGGGCAGGGGGTAAGAGAGAGCAAAACAAATTTTAATTCCTTTTCATGTAAAAAACTAAAAAAGCAAATTATGCACTTCTTGCTAAAAAAAAATAGTTCTGAAGTTGTGATTGCGTGCGCGAACCACACACGTAGAGGTCAACTCGGGATTTTCAAATGGTCTCAGACCAAAGATATTGTCGAGGAAAGCTGAGGAGTTCATAAATATTGGCGTCGGAGAGGAAATAAGCCAAATTTATAATTAAAACGTATTTAGGTTCAGTTAAATGGTGAAGTCACCCTGTTATTTTGAGTTGCTTGGGGAATATTGTTTTTCATTTCTTTTAATTTCAACGATCCTGTCCTTTGTTTTCTGTCTATTATGTTATCGTTGCACCTCTTAGTCATGTGACCGCTATGAAAAAGATGTATGTACAACGGAGTGAAATTAAAGAGACAACCAACAAACAGACAAACGGAGTGCAAGGACTGTTATAAGAGAAATATGGGAGATCCAAAGCATTTCTAGTTCAGTATATAAGCTTTTGATAATAATTATTACGATTCCACTCGAGTGTATCTACTTATGCTCCTGGCAATCAAGCCATAGCACACACATTCATCATAATGATCGACAAAAGGATAACTGAACTCGAATAAAATTAATAGAAGAAAAATCACAAAAATCTAATTCGCCCTTCAATGCCTTTAAATTATCTATAATTGTTTAGTCTCTGCAAAAATTAAAAAAAGCGTAGAACAAAGGACGACATGATCATTTTAAAGAAAAAATAAGTACTTTACAGCAGCACCCTTGAACCATCTACCAAAATTCCCCGAGCAATATTGAATCTTTCTTCTCTCTATCAAACGTTTAGAACTTCTCTTTATTGCGTGTTTTACTGCTCCAGAGGTAAAATAAGAGAGCTTAGCTTTCCATTCCCGTGGAGTACATAATGGGCGGAGGGATTGACTGCCAAAGGATGAAATGGGTGATTTCGTGTGATGACCAATCGGGCAAAGGGATGAGGGAGGGGTGGGAGGGACGAAGTGGGACGAGGGATTGGGGAAGTGAATTGGGAGGGAAAGGGAGGGGGGACGGGTGGGTTGAGGGAGAAATAAAAGCGTCCTGGAAAGGGGGGTGTGAGGGCGAAGGAGAGAGAGGAGGCGTAGAGAGGGGGGAGGCACCCTTCCGCTCCATTTCACTCACCTTTCCTAATCTCACTCCTTAGCCCGACCCTCCTTTCTCTCTCTCTCTCTCTCTCTCTCTCTCTCTCTCTCTCTCCCTCTCTCCCTCTCGCTCACTTTTTCTTCCCTTCTTTTCCTCCCAACTCCATCGCCGTCCTCTTTGGGCGCATAAGTCTTTTCCAATTTTCTGTATTTCGCTGCAAAGCCATCCACGCCTCTATTCCCAAGCTCACTCTACCGACGCTCGTTCACTAACGCCTCCTCCTCCACTCGCCTTCCCTCCCCCTTTTCTCTCTTTGTCACACTTTCACATCGATTTTCTCATCTCTTCTACTTTCCTCTTGCTTCTCTATTCGCTTATACTCTTTTCCCCTTTATCCGCTTCTTCGTTCTGCCGATCTCTTTATTTCTTTATTAGCGTCCTCCTAATCTCTCTCTCTCATTTTCTCTTCCCTCTCTTCCGCGTTAATTTAAATCCCATTAGTCCCTTGTTACCGTTAGAATTCTTTTTATCGAGTCTGCCAAATTCTTTTTCTGCGTTCGACACTTTTCGTCTAAATGTGTTGATAAATTCGTCCTCTATTCGTTCTTCCCCCTTCTCTTCCTAATCCATCGTCCTTGTTTCTCATTATCTCAGTTTATTTTCTCTCTTTCTTTATTTCTTTTGTTTCCTTACATGTCTTCATTCAAGGAGTCATACTCCAAACTCTTCCTCTGTCTCTGCGAGGCAATAACCTCTCTTCTGTCCTCTCAAATTTTCTTTCTCTTTTCTTAGCAGCATTAGCCCTTCTTCTCAACTTTTCTACTTCCTACTCGTTCTGCAAAGATGTAGCTATGTAATCGTGCAGTGCATCGACCCTTTTATGCAATAATCAATCTATAGAAAGTCTCTAACGTAATTATTACGACTTGCGCTCTAGCTAAACAATCATAAATAATAAGGATTTCAGATTTTTCCCCACGCTTTCACGAGGATAATCCTGCCGGATGACGAGGCATTTGCCGGTCTTAATAGAATCATGCACTCGCCGCATGACGAGGCTTTTTGCCAACCTAAAGAACATCCTACTCCAAAAAGCACGCAGGTGCACCACAAAACTAATATAATATGATTATTGGCGTTCTCCATAAACTGTTATATATTTTAGCCTCATTCCCTATTTCTGCTGCAGTCTCATCCTTTCTCTCTCTCTCTCTCTCTCTGTCTCTCTCTCTCTCTCTCTCTGTCTCTCTCTCTCTCTCTCTCTCTCTCTCTCTCTCTCTCTCTCTCTCTCTCTCTCTCTCTCTCTCTCATACAGTTCACCAATGCAATACCAGAGGATGCGATAAATTACTAACTCCACTTCATAGAACAGAAATTTACAACAAATCCTTTACCGTCACTGCTTGCAAACTCTGGAATGGCCTTCCAACGTTAATAAAAAACTCTCTATCTCTAGGCACTTTTAAACACTTGTATTACTAGTATCTCCTCTCACTCTCCATGCATTGAACCACTCCCCATCTTCTCTTTCAGGTTGTCACAAGGATGCGCTTATTAGGCATAAACTCAATTTTATTTTACATTATTTTCCTGAATCATAATTACGATGTAATCTCCCAGGCATATCTTACCCTGCAATCCCTATTTCCCTCTCACCCCCTCCTTTGTATGGATATTAATGTATGTATTTATAAATGATTTTTTCTCTCTTTCTCAAATTGTTATTTTTTTCTCTTTCTCTGAACTATTTAGGAATTTTTCGCTGTTTTTTACACCTCTCTTCTCTTCGTAGGTGTTTTCCGCAGTGGGAAATTTTTTCCCTGTTAAAATATAACTGATACACAGTTTTTTTCGACCCACAAAACTAACAATATTCTTTGGTAATACTCTGTCATCTATTAACCAATATATAATTAATTTGTAATTTGTATATATTTTACTGTAATTTTTATGTAATTTAATTTCTTTTAATATGTAAATATTGTAACTACTTTTATGACAAAAGGGTTAAATGTAATAAGAGACTATATAGTCTCAATTTCGCCCTAAATAAAGTCGTTTGTCTGTCTGTCTCTCTCTCTCTCTCTCAGTCGCACCTCCACGATTATTCCTCTCTCATTCTCTTTCATCTATCTCTCATATCTTCCTCAACCCATCTACGATTTCTCTCTCCTATCTCTCCCATCCCATACCTTCATCTTCATTTCTTAATATCTTACCTCTCTTTCATCTCTGATTCCATTTCTTACGCTTTCATTTTTCTTGTCCGAGACCTCCTGTGTTCTCACAGTACCGCTCACTTCTCATCCTTCGCCCTCTCCCACCGCTCCCCCTCTCTTTAACTTGTCCTCCCTCTTAAAGGCATCCCTTCACTCTTTTTATCCTTCCCATACACCCTCTTCCTCCTCCTCCCTTCAACTCCCCGCATACAACTCATCTCGCTCCATTGGCCAAAGAAGAGCTTCAAGGAGAGGAAAAGGGGAGAGAGAGAGAGAATAAATCTGGAAGGACGGAGAAAAGAAAAATGGCGGTGCTTGTTGTAGTAATGCGTCAAGACAAGCAGTTTACTCGATAAGTTAATTGGACGTTGGGTGAGAGTGGTGTGCGGGAGACTTAAGAGAGATGTGAGGGTGGGAGGTGGGAGGGAGCAAGAGGGGCGTGGCAGGCAGAGCGGAGAGAGAGAAAGGGAAGGCGAATTATCGCGGGAGTGGTCGTTTAGTTGGAGTGGACATGACGCTAAGTCAAGCGGATCGGTTTGAGAGAGTGAGTCATTTATTGAGGGATTGTTTGGGCGATGATTGGACGGAGCATACGATCGCCTAAAATCGACTTGACGTCGATGGACGCGTAAATAGGTCTTACCGTTCCTCGTTTTTCTCTGCGGATTGAAAACGTATGATAAAATGTATTTGCAAATCTTTCAAGAATAACAACATCTGTTTTGTCGTTTTAAAAGAATGAAAATTTATTTTTTATACACTCCTAAGTATTTACGGTTAAAAGCATCGCGTATTTCAATGCGCTTTTACGTTGGAAACCACAAAGATCTTCAACGCCAGGTTATGAATGGTGGATTCAAAAATTAATATATTTTCCTAAAGTACTTCGGAAGATATATCATTTACATGCCTTTATCGTTATGTTTAATGTTATGTTAAAGTTCTTGAATTGATATGGCGCAAATTTGATCGACTTAGATAATTAATATTTATCTTACCAAACAGAATGAACTTGGAAAAATAAGCGAGTTCCCCACAACTCGTAAATGAAATTTAGCTTAACCTTTAACTGGGCTCGTATAAAAATTTCACGTAACTGGGCGCGCGGCGTACTGCGTATGCCGTTGGATTGTGTAGAAAACGCGGATATAAATAGTAGTAATAACGATAAATTCATTATAATTTTTTGTTTATTCAGTAGTTTAATGTATATAATGATTTATAATTCTCATTGTTAAAATTGTCGTTTGTATTTTCTACATTATTTACGAGCTAAATGTTCATGATATATTTAGGAAAATATGACATTATAGTATTAAAAATTTATTACTATGAAATATTAAAATAAGCGCCATTTTAGGATAAACGTTGTAACAATAGAAGAATTACAAAAAATAAACGTTATTGAAATACTTAAACTATTACAGACAAATCGCGATGCATATATAGCACGATAGAAGCGACGCACACAGCTTTGTCCATTTTACTCCTCAAGAACAATAGATAAAAGGTTGCAAACAACTTATTCGACTACTCAGGCAATACTCATAGGTTACATAAAAGAACAATGTATATGAAGCAAAATTTACAAATTGCCAACATTTCAAAATGCGTTGGCGTACTCTGAACTAAGGGATAAGAGTTTTTAGGATTTGAAATTTCTGTTGAAACGTTTACACGTTTGAAAGGCAATCATTCGACGTCAAAGCCATTTCAGGGCTGTAAAATTCTGATTATCTTTAAAACTCTGCATGAAAACACATTTGACATGACAGTCTAAATGTTTCCTATTTATCATTTTACGAATGCTGTTTAAAGAGTCATTCAGAAGTGTTTTTCCTCTCCTCAAATGCTTTTGCCATCCAATGGAATTGGCACATTTTATTTTTTAGTTCAGTATTTCTCAACCAGTGGGTTGCTCCTAAAGATCAAGAACATTTTGAGGGGTCCCAATATAACTAAAAAATTGGAGTTCGTAAAAATATAGTTGTGAAACGCTATAATCTAAACCGTCAAGCAAAATTAAAAATAATGTTTGCAGAAAATTTCACATAGTACAAAATTCAAATAAAGAGCAAAAGCGTAGCTAATTCGAGGAACATTAATACAATATGGTATGCGTAACGATATGAGAGAGTGCAAAATGAAGTTCCTCAGAGTGTAATTTTATGGAATTTTTGACAATTTCTCAGTCTCGTTCTGCTGATTAGAAAGATCTGTACACCAGAATGATTCTTTTTATTTGTATGTGAAAATTTTTATCCTATTGTATATGCATAATTATGAGCCGAGAAATATGATCGACTGAGGAACACTATTTAATTCCCGATCAAGTCATTATCCAAATTCTTAAATAAATGATTTATTTCTAATTGTTCGCAATACTCTATTTTGAAAGAAGGGATCGCGGATTTTTGTTCGGTCAAAAAATCAAAATCTGGCTCATCAATTACTGAATCCAAACATTTATCAACTTCTTCCGTTAAAATAATAAATAATCTATTCAATATTAACATTGATTGAATACAACGTAGAATTTCTCCATAGCTTTTAGATATTTGCCGCGTTCGTGAAAAAAGAACCGCTCAATTTAAACGATAAATTTGTCAAATTCGAGAAATTGGGCTAAAAGCAGAATACTCATTAAGCTTTCAGTCATAACTATGGATTTACCAGAAGAGCTGTTACGATCACGAGTTCACTTGACAGAAGAAAATGTACTTAAATGATGATTCGCGAAAAAATAACTAACTCCAGGATAAAAGCATTATTCCTCATAAAATGAAAACTTCCCGCTATAATTCGATAAACCGGCTATGAAAAATTCATCGAGTTTCGTATTTACATCTTATAATCGCGGGAGGAAAATTCAGACACAAAAATTCGATTCGCCATCCTCCCGAACAAAAAGGGAGGAAGGGAAATAGACCCCTCTTGGCAACGGTCCTCCATTTTTCGGATAGGTTGGAGAACGTCAAAGGGGATCGAAAGAAGAAGGAAAGAGGGAGAAAATAAAGAGAAAGAGAGGAGAAGGCGTGGATTCCCTCCTCCACCGCTTCCCTAACCTCCCCAAAAAACCACACAGTCCACCCCATCCACCTCCACCCTCTCTTCCTCCAACTCCTCTCTTTCCTTCCTCTGTACTTTTCCTCTTCCCCGTCTCCTGCTTCCCCTTTTCTCCTCCCAATACCAAAAAAAACCCCTCCCACCTCTTACAAATCAGCCACCCCGCTGGTCCTACTGCCTCCGTTGATTTCGTTACAATGCCCGTCATCGGCTCGGCCGTCCTTCGAAGATCTGTCCCTGACATCTCCAATCGGGGGAGCTTTTAGCCCAATTCGTTTTGCCCTGCTTCGACGAGCTATTTCCACTACGACAGATTCTTCCTTCCTCTTTCACTCTCCCTCCCCTTTCCTCCCCCCACCCTCTCACTCCTTTCCCCCTTCTTTTCTCGCAAGTTCCGTCCCCGAAGACCGACATCTAAAGCTATTTCCTACTTTTTCTACACCGTTGCGTCGTCCTCTCTCTCTCTCTCCTACCTTTTCCCATTCCCTCCTTCCTCCCTCCTCCTCAGCCCTCCTCCTTCAACCCCAACTCCACTCTTTCCAATTCGAATCCGACCCAAACTCTACCCGAACCCTAATTCCCTTTTCGAATCCAATGTAAAAGTGCTGCGGAACTTGTTTGTGAATTTCCCAATCGTTACTTTCTTATACCCCGCATTTCGACGCCGCGAATTCTTTCTTCTCTCTCCCTCTCACGAGGTGGTCAGAGACTCAAACGCTATGGGTGGTTGCTCCGCCGTGAATTTTTTTGAATCTTCTTCTTTTTAGAGGATAACCGAATTACTCAACGAAATTAGAATCCATTGAATTTCGATACGGAACACACAACTCGTAACGGCGAATCGAAAAAAAAGCATCTTTCTCTCTTTTTTCCGGCATGCCGTTTGGAATTACGGATTAGCGTTGCCAACCTATGGAATTACTTAGCCATAGTTCAATAATGTGAATATTGCCTGCCTTGGTGGAGGGGTGATTAGCGTGAATGGATCTCGAAGCTAGGGCTGCGAGTTTGAATCCTGCCTAAAGCATAGTTGTACGGGATCGTCTTTGTTTTTGTTGTTACGCTAAATATAAAAGGTCGACAACAGCTTTTTATGGGCTATCTAAAATAAATAAATAAAGAAAAATATCTTGTTATAATTATAAAATTAACCAATCGTTTTAAATGCCATTAACTCGCGCAAATTATTTTAATTATTCCAAAATGCGAATGCTTCGAATTTCTCGCTCGACAATCTCGCGTTATTCCAAAATATACATATTTTGATAGAAAAGAAAAGGAACAACAATATATATTATTGTTGATTTTCATCATAGAACTGTTGCAGGTGAAATTAATCGGAAAAGTTTGAATTATTTTCTCATGTTTTAAAAAGGTACTTACAACTGCATGCGACAGCATAAGAGTGAATGTTTAACTTTATATCCAATTACGTCTCTTCTAATTCATATCCAAATTTATTTCTTTTTTGTTTATTTTGAATGAAAATTCCGAAATTATCTTCCTTTTCGCAGAGCCTCAGGAAAACTCGGTAACTACTCAAAGAAAGTCATTAATATTATGTAAAATTTGCTTTTTCCTTCGTGTAACTACTAAATTGCAAAAAAACATCTCTACTTATGTATCACGCTTCGTTCTTAAATCCTTTTTTTAATGAAACGATAGTGATTCAATCTCGTAACAAAATTTTCCTAAAAGTTTAAAAAATATTTTTTTAAAGATTAGGGAAAAAATGATATCGCATGAAAATTTGTGAAGAGGAGGAAAACAGACACAAAAAATGTATGTACGATTATTAAACGAAATTTCTTGAAATAAAACGCTATCTCATACCCAATTTCATCTAAGGTGAAATTAAAAAAGATATGGAACAGTGAACCCCTTTGAACCTAAATATAATATAAAAATATATAATTCTATATAACATTTTCGCATTCCATTGCAAATTAATCTTTCAATATAATGAAAATAAAATTTAGTCAAAAGGTAAAGAAGGTAAATCAGAAGCACAGCTTTCATTACTAACATTTGAAGTATTTTTTTATTTATTTTATTCTTACGACCTGCTGATTCCCTCTTGCCTACGCGCATTGGGTATCTAAGAGGTAGTGCAATGAATAGCTGGTCAGTTTCAAAAGTTTAGAAAGATAGATGATTTCCTCTGGATCTCTTTTTTTATTTAAGAATCCTGTGCACTACTAAATGTATGTACTGAGCGCTGCATGTGAATTAGGTAAATTTTGAATTTTTTAATAATGTGTTTGCAGTAGTGATCACACCAATAAATATCATCTGACCAATTTAAACAGTATTACAAAATAATTCAGTCGTTTCTTTTTTTAATCTGAATAATGTGATGGTAATATTATTACGCAATTATAGACTCCAAAAATTGGGTGCCAAGAAATTAACATTGCGTGCCACCTCGGAAAAATCTTTCGAAGTTTTCCTTCACCGAACATGGTGAAGGATAAGAAAAGATTTAAACGTCCAAGTTACAGGTTTCTCTTTTCTTTGTTCAATTTTTTCTCAAAATGGTTTTCGATACACGAATGATAAATGCAAACGATGCCTCGCTGGGAACTGAAAATTGGTCTCTAGATGGTGCACGTTTATAACATAATATATTTTTATAATTGTTTCTGTACAAGAAATAAACACTCAACGACTCTGGTTCCATCAAGTTCATTAAGTTGATTTAAGTAAAGAATATTCCCACAGTTATATGAAACATTTACAAAAACATTTAACTCAATGGATTTTATATGTATCTATTGGGAATTCATACAAAAAAGACCCAGGAGCCACATCATTATAGTCAGCATCCAAATGACAATTAGATGTACAAATATTTTAATAATTTTATTAATAAGGGAAAGTAGCCAAATATGAAATAGTCTCCTAATGTGGAATACCACAATATTTCAAATCTGGTTTGAGTCAGCACCGACTTACAGAAGGAAATGGTCGGCCAAGTCATTCTAGTTGGTTGTATGCCGCCATTGAGTGTTTTTTCGTTGCTTATTGAATTTCATTCTGTGAGTTTCAAAGATTTTGAAAATTATGTATTCGTTGCTTTATTTTGTAGGTTTAGTTATTGAATCCTTTTTCAATCTTGGAATTTACATTAAGCATTTGAAGTGTTCTTCAAGCTGTTGGTAAAGAAATTGTGCGTACTTCATTAGTTTCGTTGTTACACTTCTTCGAAATCCAACCTGGCGAGGTTCCAAATATGAACAGCTTAGGATTTCTAATATGGAATATTATTTCATATTTAGACCCTCTTTTTGAAGAAATATCAGTAATTATTTACATTAAATACTATTCGAATATAAGCACAAAATTGGTTTCGATAATTTGTATTTGACGTGAAACAATGCCCAATTGTCGTTTGCAAGAGGAAAAATGATAATGGAATATCGTTTTACATCAAATGAAAATTATTGAAAAAGAAACAGCAGGCACAAAATGGTTTAAGCTGTTTCTGTCCCATCATAAGGACAAAATCTCGCTAAGAAAGCCAACGGGAACGTCATTTGCGAGGGCAAAGGGATTTAATAAGTTTTGATCTATTGGAACGAGAGTTCGACAAACACAAATATCCTGCATACAGGGTATTTAACGTAGACAAGACGGGTCTGTCAAAAGTGCTGCAAGTGATTGCATTAAAATGCAAGAGACAAGTTGGTACCCTAATTTCGGCTGAACGTGGATTGTTAGTGACTGTTGCTTCTTGCATGAGCGTTGGAGGCACCTTTGTTCCACCAATGATGACTTTCTCCCGGAAAAATATGAACAATTTGCTTCTGAAAGGTGCTCCGCAAGAAATTATTTCTGCCTATCATCCCTCGGGGTGGATTCAGGCAGAACTCTTTACAAAATGGGCAGAATGTTTCATCAAAAAAGTGAGGAAGACCCTGTTCTGCTAATCCTTGATGGGCATTTCTTCCATATTCGGAACCTCGATGTGATTGAATTATCACGAAGAAACCACATAAGCCTTTTGTGTTTGCCTCCCCACTCTACACACAAAATGCAACCACTTGATAAGACGTTACTGAGCCCTTTAAAGGCCTACTATAGTGAGGAGATCAGAGCTCAGATTAGACGTATAGGGAAGTCAGCTACTCAGTTCGACATTGCAGAACTTTTCGGGAGAGCCTATCTTAAAGTACAAACTGGTGCGATTGCTGTGTAGGGGTATGAAGCTATAGGAATCTACCCTCCAAACAGAAACGTCTCCGAGGAGAGCTATTTCATAGCAACTGAGCCCCAATGCGTGGTATCAGGAGACATTGCTCCATGCCCCGCTAATGTATTTGTGAGCCCTGAAAAAATTTCTCACATTCCTTCTATTGTGAGGAGTCAAGGGCCAAAACGAGGAAGGGCGCCTGGAAAGGCTGCTTTGATAATGGCATCGGCCAACAAAGCGTCGTTGGAAGAAAGATCAGCTTCCAAGACAGCACAGTCGAAGAAAAGCAGAGGCAAAGGCACCAGACCAGTCAAAAAATGTCTTTTCAATGATTCTCAAGGATGTTGTAGCGGCTTGAAACCAAAACTTAAGAAAAAACACAAGAAGATGAAGAAGAAACATCCGAATCGTAAATTAGTGTGAGGAATGGTGTATCTTCGGAAGATTTTGATTTTGAGGATCCGATACCACCAAGCAGCGATGATGCTTGTTTTGCAACGAAAAGTTTTCGGAAGACGTAAAATGTGAAAAGTGAGTGCAATGTGTTGCTTGTCAAGGGTGGTGCGATGAGGCATGCAGTGGGGCCGAGAAGGACATCTACGTTTGCGACTTTTGCAAGTAAATAATTAATTGCAAATACATGTTATGGGTATTCCATATTAGAAACCCATTTTTGTTCACATTCAAAAAGACACCCTCTTATTTAGTATTTTCTTATTTATTCTAGTGATTTTATTTTCATTT
This sequence comes from Tanypteryx hageni, assembly GCA_028673005.1. NCBI lineage: Eukaryota > Metazoa > Arthropoda > Insecta > Odonata > Petaluridae > Tanypteryx > Tanypteryx hageni. Next base: position 199,517,071 of record CM054113.1, on the reverse strand, counting down.
TTTAATTGTAACGTTAGGAGTAATAGATTTGAATTATATTCAAGTATTCATAAATATTGACATCGTAATAAATAAAAACATATCACTCAAAAAGTAAATGGTATTCCATAATTGGATACTTTCCCCTGCATTTTCGTCTTCTGTGATATATGTAACAGTTACTATCATATAATAAACTGCCCCAAGTTTTACTTAGTGTCCTTGTCTGCAACTTTGCCAATTGAGATAAAACTAACTTCCACTGTCCGATCGGACGTCATGGTCTCCTATCGTTGGAAAAGCAATCATTTTCACGCAAGTGTATCAAATGTAATCCAGTTGGATATTTCTCAACTTCAAACAGACAACTAGTAATTGTGACTTATAATATAGTCGCTGAGTAGAGTTCGTCCATTTACCTCCTCTTCCATAATCAGCGTGCAAACCACGTGACCAACCTCGTGCGTCATCGAACCAAAAAAATCTCCTTAATCCCTCCCACCCTTCATTCCCAATTATGCTCTCTCCTGCCCCCCCCCCCAACTCCGTTCCTCTATCCCCTCTACCCCATTCCCTCCTCTCCCTTCTCGGGATCGCCCAGCGCATGTACCCCTAACACTTCCGAACCAGAGTCATTCTCTCGGAGCAATTAGTCACACGGATGAAGAGCGAAAAACGAATTATACGAAGGGATAAAACGGCGGAATCACATCGGCCAATGAGAAGATAGAGAGAGAGAATGGGGAGGAGAAAATGGAGGGCAGAATCTCCCTTTTTCTCCCTTCTTCTTCCCTCCCCAAGTTCCGTTCACCCTCGGGGAGAATTCAGGAGTAAGGGAGAGGTGGAGTTGAGATGCTGAGGAGGTAGGAGGAGGAGAATGGGTGTTGAAGGTTCGAGAGGTGGGTGGGGAGAGGGAGGTGGGCTGACATAAATGCGGCCGAAGAAAAGAGGAAGAGGGGGAGGAAATGCGGAGGAGGGGGAGGAAATGTGAAGGAGGGGGAGGAAAGAGGGGAGGAAGCGAGGGGGAGGGAAATGTAGTATAATAGGATATCTTAGGGGCATTGGGTGGGAACAAGTGGCGGAGGGTGTTCAACGGTGTGAGGGTTCTATGGGAGAAGGAGGGTTGGCCGGAGTTTATGTCGCTGCAAAATATAATTTCGCTCTAATGGACCGCTCCTACCCTCTGGTGGACTTTTTACGGCGTTACTATGAGTCATGCGATAACCTGTTAGATATGGTTATTTACCGAGTGGGAAGAATTGATTTTTTAGACGATGATCTGGGATGATCTTCCAAATGGACCCACTTCTGATCGTTCTACCAAGACTTGCTTTTGTGTCCTCGTACTCGCGAGGGAAATTCACAGATTCTCTTTAGTGAATTTCTCGCCATTGTTAAGTAGGTAAATCTTCGGCCAGAATTTCCAAAATGGATGTCATCGCACGAACGTTATATCAAAGTTGTTCTCCAAAATGAGCCACGCAGTATTTGTAAAAAAAATCGTTTATTGCGTGATAACTCGTCAAAGTTAACCTACCATTAAAATTATTTTATACTCTGGTTCGCGAGATGGAAAAGAAATTCAGAACAAAAAATCTACGAATTTTTGCAATCACAAGAAATTTTAATATAATAACCGCCATTTCATTGAGATTGTCTTTTAACATAGACCGGAGAATTTCGTTTTATGCAATTCGTAAAAAACAAAATCATGTTTATCACTACATGTACATATGTGTCAATATTACTTAGTATGCTTTGCAGCATATTTCTTTAAAATTGCTCTAGCGTGTAAAGAGCATTTCTCCAGCATATAGTCCACTACATGATTGCAATAATAATTGCTAACTGCTAATGATGAAAAATAATTTAATAGTAACAAGCATGCTCGTTGCAGCTACGCTTGCAATTAATTTGTAATTATAATTGAACAAGTAGTAGTAGTAGAAGAAAAGCGACCAAGTAACTGCGGAGAATTTCATCAGTTTGGAAGACTGTAGGATGAAAGGAGAGAGGAAAGGGGGTATTCGAGAAAAAATTACAAATATTTGCTGAAAATAAAGAAATTCATTCCCTTACATAAGTATACATATCAGTGTGTTCCCGTATAGGGATTAAGCATGTGTATAAATTTTGTATCGGAATATAAAATTATTTCTAGTTTTACTTACAAAACTTTATCAACGATTTTACAGAATAAATATTTATATTCACTTACTTTCGCCCCAATAAGATAACCAATCTCACAGCAATGTATTCCCTCTATTATACCTTAACAATGTATAGCAGTGCAACATGTAAAACTTTTATTAACAACAATAGCAGTAAATAAAAAATCGTAAACTTAATTAAGAAATAGTAATCGTTCGCAAATTGGAGGGTAGGGAGATTGACAGCGCCCGGGGCGGAGATAACTCGAAGCATATAGTGATGTGCTGAAATGATCAATGCGAGTGCCCTATACGACGAAAGATTTTTCCCCGAAAAAAACGCCAAATTTTCGTGTTCTAAACAAACTTGTGGACCGATTCGATGCGTATTCGAAAATTAACGGTAAGAAAATAAATGTCCATTCTTTTGGACGTTGTTTGGTTCAAACTCGATATTCGTGCGATGATTCTAAGTAATTATAAAATGCGATTGAACGTTATACATCACTGTTTCTCGTCCAAGTAACTCCCATATTGAATATACGGAGCCTTCATACGCATTGACTGACTGATTGACGAACACGTGCAAATTATAAGATAAGGTGGTTCGATGATGGTATATCTGATAACGACGTCATATAGATTACCATAAAACGAGGAATATTAATGATAAAAACCACTATTTCAAAAAATGTCCCTTAAAAAATTACATGAATGAGTATTGGAAATATTATGGGTTAGGATTAATGGCATCGCTACCTGCGATCCGCCTATTTTGGTATATTGCAGGACATTAAACCGGAAGGGAACGGGTTGGGTCAAGGAGACCCATGGCTCAATCCTTACATTAATCTACGATTTTTCACCCGTCAACTTACGTTTGAAATAGATCTACAGGGCACATGTAAAACTGATCTTTATCTCAGATTTTCTCAAATATATGTCCAACTATGATCCTCTATTGAGGTTAAATGACATAATTTAACAATCTAACGTCCGCCTTTAATGTGCATTGTACCATTCGTTTGTCCTATTTGACCTTTACTCTCTCGCTCTTTCTAATTTCAATATAACAACACGAAACTTACACAATTACCTTCATCACCTTTCCTCTCCTGTGAAAGATGTTTGAACAACACGTCAAACCGACCATCTCCCCCACCTCGCGAAGAATTCTTTATTTTTTTCCGCACTCTTTTATTCCGTTAAAAAGAAAAGCATTCATCATTAAACCGACAGCAATCCTTCGAAAACGCCCACGCCCAACCTCCAAAAAAACGCCTCCGTTCGGTCCCTTTGGAGTGGCCACGCGCTACTTCCATTCGCCGCTTCCATTCGTGTGGTTTCTCAGGAACCGAGTTGCCTGGGCAAGGCTGATTGCATCCTCCGAATATGTATATGAAGTGAAGAGTGGGCGTGTATTGGCGCGGAATAGAGAGAAAATAGTTCGTGCTGGAGAGGGAGTGGAATAAGCAAAAGGAGGAGAGTGGAAAGGGAAGGGGCGAGAGGGGCAAAAGCGTGGGAGCTCCTCATATTGGTCCGCGTTCAAAAGCTAGATAATGAGGGATAAATGGTGGATGTGTGCTCAGGCGATTGGGTATGGAAGGGAAGCTGAGTGAGGGATCGAGAGAGAGAGAGATAAAGGAGTTGGGTTCTAATAGGAGAGAGTTAGGAGAAGATGAGAGAGAGAGAGTGTGGAACGGGAAATAGTGGTGGAAGAATGGAGTGGTTGAGAGGCAGCGGAGCATTCTAGCAAAAATGAGAGGGATTCAGAGGGTTGGATTAGAGAGCCGGAAAGTTGATGGAGGAGAAAGGAGGAGAAAAGGTAGGGAGAGGGAAAAGGGGAGGGGATTCGGGAGTGGGATTAAGAGCGATGGCCGAACCAGGAAAGCGGAGGGAAGGATTTGGTGCAGAAATGACCGAAATTTCGAAAAATAATGAAACTCCTTAATTTTTGCCGCTGAAATTTTACGATAAATTAAATTGAACCTACTTCATGTTCATGACACCTCTAATTTATTCACAGATTAAATTTCAATCCTTTAGTTTTGTGAAGTTTTTATATTCTCTTCCTGAGTTTGTTTTAGGATGACTTTTTCCCACTAAAGCAGAATTTCTAGAAGTTGAACGGTAATATTTTCCCATCATCGTACGCTAACTTGAATTCCTTCTTCTATGATTTTCTGCGGCTCGATTTTTTGTCCTCTCCTAAGTTTCAAGTTAGTAAATATGTATGCGAATGCTTTCTTGGTTAAAAATTTGCACTTCTGCATTAGATTTAATACTAAAACACCACAGTATGACTACTAAAAATGCGATATAAAAACCCATAGTTTCTCTTCATAATCATTTAATCATAAATTACAGTCATGGAAAATTATCTTGAAAGGAAGATATTTTACGATAGTTAAGATATTTTAACGAAATGAGATAAAAATGTAAATATCAGTTACAAGTAGTGACTCAATGTCTAACGTTTGACCTGCTATGAATATATTTGTTTCAATAACCACCTAACACTTTCTTAGAACAAATATGTTGTTGAACGGTCAAAAAAGGATTCCCAAAAAGTATGTGGGTGGAAAGGAAGACCTAAGACCTTTTCAAATGGATGTTTAGGAAAAATAAACAATTTTCCGACCTCTAAAAATTTTACATGAGCCGTATTGAGCGAACACTGATCAAATGAATTTTACTAGTAGAAAAATGAAAATATGCGTCCGTAAAAATCTAAAACATATTATATGAATATTAGATACGCAAAATAAACGACTGAAGCCAGGGTAAAATGAAAAGATAGCACAATTTTAAAAGTTTCCTTTTAAGAGTAAGAGTTTACTTTTATTCGTATTATTTCCTCTTATGCTGCACAGCGCGACCTTGATACCCCGAATTAACGAAAAAATATGAATTTAATCCGACAGATCAAAAAATTTGCTATATCAATCAATCAGTCACGATAAAAGTAGAGCAGCTTTACGCACCCGAAATTCATGAAAATGGACATCTTTCAGGGATTACTTCCTAAAATCTCGAATTTTCTTAAAAGAGGCGCGAGCGAAACACAAAAAAAAATATTCGTACATTAGACATAATACGATGAATCCGTCGAATTGCATTTTTTTCTTTTAACAAAAGGACCCTCAGCAGGCCAAAATTATAAGAACGTGTTTGTGGAATGCAATTAGGGTTTTAAGCCTCAATGAACGGTGGATTGTGGAAAGAGGTTCGAGTTTTCAGTAATGGAAGGGTTTAGACGAGAGGCAAGAGTGAGTGAGGAGGATGGTTTTGGAGCCAGAGAGGAGAGGGGGAGGGGGAGATGGGAGGAGGAGAGAGGGAGGAGGAGAGAGGGAGGGGGAAAGCGGGAAGGGGAGAGAGGGAGGGGTGAGAGGGTAGGGGAGAGACGGGGGAGGGATAAGAGAAGTTGATAGGGCGTGAATTGGGGAGTATAGGAAGTGAACCTTGGAATGGTGGCATAAGGGGCGGAACCGAGTGTTCCAGGATGACATCGTGGTAGCGCTTGGAAGCAGGAATGGAGAGATATGTAGGAAGGGAAGAGGGCGTATCTTAGGCGAAAAAAGGGAGGGGTTGAAGTACCCAGTAGTAAGTGACTTTCAAGGAGCGTAGCAAAAATGTGAGGAAGGGTAGGGGGAAAAGGGTGAGTGAAAAAGGTCCTAACGCCTTGAGGTTCTCTACGAGAGAGAGGTATAGAAAAAAGACTCATTTCGGAGGGAAAAAACGACAACAGCTCTCCATGCGTGTTGCTTCGACACACGGATATCGAAAGAGGAAGGGAGAGAAGAATAAGGAGGGAGAAAGAGTATTCGACGGGGAGGGGGGGGGGAAGAGCCTCCGTCCTGTTGCACTCGATGAACGCTTCGAGTTCCGCTCTCCGATGGAGGTGACGACGATGACTGCAGGAGGGAAGGAGATAGGAATGGGGAGGGCGGTAGGGACGGGAGGGAGGCTGGCGCTCTTTCCGACCGAGGAGATGTGATGCGGATGAAGGTGATTGGTGCTCCCTCTCCTGAAGAGTCGCCATCAAGAGGAAGATGAATCCCGGGTTGCCTTTCGAAACCTTTGAATCCTTCTCTCTCGTCCCTGTCACATCTGCCGTCCTTCCTATCCGAATGGTGTTTCACGTACCCGGCAGTAGGGAGACGGCACTCGAGAAAACGGAAATGGTTTTTCTATCTCCACCCGGTTTAGATATGTGTGTTATATTTTCATCACGCATAAGGTGTAGGTTCGAATGTTTCGTTGAATGGACAAAAAACTGACCAGCCTGTTTGTGTGTCTAACTCTAATAGTATCAAAACCTTCAAACATCTGCCCTTCTCCTTCTAATTATTGTGGAACACGAGTCAACGGCGTTCGATGACGATGCTCCTCAGCCATCAAGGCAAATCATCAAAATGAAAATTTGAAATATAAATAATGGAGTCCACGTCATCACTCGAATCTAATGAATGATCTAGACAAGTATTAGTAGGCGTTTTTATGGCAGTTCTCCGATCGTTTATTCTAAAAAGACCTCATATGGAGCAGTCTGTTATGTTTCGCTAACGATGGTGACTTTACAGCTAAACTGTGCATTTCATTCACTCGTTTTGCGGCCAAGGAAGCTGCCTGGATCATCTATAGTATAGATTCTATATGAACTCTTCCTAAAAGAAATAAGCATTATTTACTATACCAGTGCCATCTACTATGGCACTGCGAAAAGTAATGCATATTTTGTCTAATATTTTGAAAATTCTCTCGTTATCGAACCAAATGGCACTACGGCAACTTGATAAGGAAACCACAATAGATAACTTTGCACCAATTATTTCCTAGTCATTTCAACGTATCATCCTGGACCTCTTTGGGATGTTCTGGTAGGCGGAATCTCAACAAATTGAGCCATCAAACCCCATTTTTTTAATTACTGAATATCTTGAAATGCATACAGTTTGTGGAAGTATGTAGATCAGAGGTGACAACTCAAAAGTTGACGCGGGCCAAAATCGACTTTGATTGGACCTAGGCAGGCCACGCTATGAAAGTTTTTTGCATAAAATATATATGTACACTATTATAAATTCAGTAATTACCGTAAAAACTTTTACGTGTAATTTTTATTCGCCAAATTGAGGTGACAAACAAATACAATTAACTTATTCAATGGGAGATGTTGCACCGTTTTCTCTCGCCTTTCCACTTATATTCGGAGTAATGCTGGAAATTGCTGTTCTTAGAATGTCTCTTAAACTCTGATCTGTCAGTGCTGAACGTAATGGAGCTTTGTTTAATTTTATAAGAGAGAATGTTTGCTCACACATGCGATAAATATCCATAACAAATTTTACTTGTATTTTTCGGAAAAGAAAGGCACAAGTTGAATTAAATCCTGCCGGGCCACAAAAAATGTATCGGCGGGCCAAATTTGGCCCGCGGGCCGTATGTTGAGCACCCCTGATGTATATGCACGTATTTTAGAAGTTAAATGATTTCATATAATGAAGAATCTTAGCCATGCCGTTGACTAATAAAATAATCCTACATTAATTGAATAGATGCACATACATGATTGTATTTCGGACGATGTACATACACATCCTGTTATGTAATGCAGTATATAAAACAAGTTTGTTACATTCTTTTCAAAATAAAACTTGATTTTTGGTTGCATTTAATTCGATCGGCGTTATGTTGATACAATCTTCAAGTCGACATTCTGTTTCTCAAGACAAAGTAGTGTTCAGATAATTGGTACTCTAACGTAGTAAGCAGTGGCGGCTCGTGTATAGGCACTGCGGAACTGCAGCACCCCCTATTTCCACTTGATATTATCGATAACATTTAATATAATGAGTCCTTTTTTCTTTAATTCTTTCTTTATTTTTGTAGTACAATATATATTTCTTAAGCTTAATGTCAGTACTTCAGTAGCCATCCCCCAGTTTATGAAAAAGATACAAAAATCTTTGTATGGAACTGTGCGCTTCACAGTGCCAGCGACGTGGTGTTTGACTGTTGTGCGCATGCGCACATAGGAGGGGGGGTGGGGAGGAAGGCGGGACTGCCAGGTAGAGAGAGCACTGTTGCTCTCGCAGTGCTGGTTCTGGCGTGATGGTGGAAGGAAGTTTTTTTTTACTCAGCGTGTGTTGTGCTTAAAAACCGTGTACCATATTCTTGAATGTGATAAAGTGTAGAAGAGTGTAGAATTAGATTATTATTCTGCTTCCAGCTATTCTATTTGATTCATTTTTTTCGGTTCTTTTATTTAACAGAAAACTTTAACCATGGCCTTGCATCCCCAAGAAATAAGTTCTGTGACTGTAAGTGAACTTCAACAGCTTAAGTTTTCACAGCTATCTCTCCATGAGAAAGTTACAGTTAAGAAAAGAGGTCGTTCAACACCTGATATTCTAATATCTCAACCAGGCAAAAGCAACAACAAGAAATATATTCGTAGTTTTAATTCTGAATGGTACCAACGGAAAAGTTGGCTTTGCGGCTGTGAAGTAAAAAATGCACTGTTTTGCTTCCCGTGTTTGCTGTTTGGAGGTGATGTACCGTGGACAAAAGATTGTTTTAGAAATATAAACAAAATGAAAGAAAAAACTGAAAAGCAAGAGAAGTCAAAGAAGCACGTTGATAATGTTGTTTCACTGTCACTTTTAGGAACCGTAAGTATTAAGGAGAAACTTAGTGAGGCATACAGACTTTCAATCAATGAGCATAATATAAAAGTTAAAAAGAACCGTGAAATAATAGACTGCATTTACTTTTGTGGAAACTTTGAAACTCCCTTACGTGGACATGATGAAAAAGACGATTCATTAAATCCAGGGGTATTTAGAGGATTAGTAAATTTTGCATCTAAATTAGATTCAGATTTGAAGAATCACTTAGAAACCAGTGCAGTCTTCAAAGGTGTTTCTAAGACCATTCAGAATGAGATACTTGACTGACTGCTACAAATATACCATGAGGAGATAAGGACGGAAATTAGAAAAGCTTCCTTTGTAGCTGTCATGGCTGATGACACAACAGATGTTTCGGAACACACTCAAATGGTCCTTGTTCTACGGTACGTATTGAATGAAGAAATATTTGAGCGTTTTTGGGGATTCTTTATTCCAGAAAATCAAACTGCAGATGGCATATCAAAACGTATTTTAGAACAATTGGACATAATCCTTCAAGGAAATGGACAAAAACTGATAGCTCAGACATTTGATGGTGCAAATTTCATGAAAGGAAAAAAGCAGGAGTTCAAGCAAAAATAAAAGCAGTTTGTAGTAATGCATATTTCATTCACTGTTATGCACATCAACTTAATTTAATAATGAGAAATGCAGCAAGTATTACACGAAACGCAAGAATATTTTTCTCTAACATCTGGCTATTCCAACATTCTTCTCAAGATCACCACAACGTGTGTCCATTCTCAAGAAACATGGACGTCAGCATTCCACGTCCATCCTCTACAAGGTGGAATTTCAACATACGGACCATAAACAGAGTTCATGAAAATTTGCAACCTTTAAAAAACTGCCTTATTGAAATTCAGTCAACATCAAATGCAGATCAAACCATTGCAGAAGCAACAGGAATTTTAAAATACCTGAATGATGATAATTTCAAGTTTTGGTTAGAGCTTTTTCATCAGATTATGCCTCATGTTGAAATAATTTACAACCAAATGCAATCTCGAGAAATTAGTGTGTTTAAAGTTAATGAATATATAACAAATTTCAAAACTGCTATTTTAGAATTGAGAAACTCAAAGTACTGTGAGAATCCTTCAAAGACATTCATGGCAGAAGCTGAGGAAGTGTGGGACTATATATGTGTTCATATAATGGACGGATATTCTTCCACTAAACACTTAGTAGCTGCTAAATTGTTCAACAAGAAATGCTTCACTAGATTTAAGAATGAACATCCCACAAAAGAGATAGTACTGACCACTGAAGCTTATCCCATGATTGACAAAGAAAAGCTTGAAACTGAACTAAAAGTATTCTATTGTAGGACTGATATTCATGAATATTGCAAATTAATTGAGCTGCTGAAATTTATCTTGGAAAATAATCTAGATGATGTTTTTAGTGAAATTACGAAACTGATAAAAATCCTCTTGACAATTCCCATGACTACATTGAAAAGAATAAAAACTTTTTTAAGAAGCACTATGAATTCGGAAAGACTAAATGCGCTTGCAGTACTTTCAATGGAGAAAAATTTCCTCAATTGTCATCCAGAGATCAAGGAGAAAATTATTGAACTTTTTGCGCAAATTAAAACAAGAAGAATGGATTTCATTTTTAAATGAATAGATCAAGCTTGAACTGTAACAATTTAAGTTAAAGTAAGTAAAAAATGTTTGTTTTTTTTTGTTAAGATTTTATCAAGTTTCTGAATAAATTTTCTTTTTATACGTTTTTTTTCCTTTTACACAATTTTAAAACAAAGGCTAAAAATTTTCTGGAGCAGCACCCCAACTAATTTTAGCTACGAGCCACCACTGGTAGTAAGTAGCCACGATCATAAACCACCACAATTTATTTGCCGTTCTTATTATAATTCAGATACTAATAACCTAAAAATACGAATCAATCCATTTCGAATAATTTTAAGGCAATCATTTAACACAGGCGTAAGATATTAATTACTAGATGATTATGTTAAAAATAGCATGAACAACAACAGCACGATTTTTATAACGTAGTGTACCTAAGCCACAGATGAAACAAGCAGAACGAAAAGAGTACCCTCACTTGATGGAGGCCTCAATAATCCCCAAATCGTTATTCTTGTCAGAGAAATTCTACGATTTGCATCCGTCGTTATTTCTGTCCCGAATGATTGGTGCCGAAAGAAAGAAGGCCGCTCCAACGATAAGATTGGTCCTAAGCTCCCAATATTATTCCATTCCTCTGGATTCGATTCCTTTTTTTATTCGAGTCCTTTGATCCATTGAGGGAAGGGACTCCACCTTCCCTCCTCCGCGTCCTTTCGCGCACTTTGGATCTCTTTTTTCCCCTTCTATTCGCCTCGCGATGCGTTAAAGTGCTTTCAACTCCTGAGTGGGAGGGAGCCTCTTCTTTCTCTCTCTTCCAAGGGACCAACCGCCTCCTCCCTTCGTATAATATAAGGACGAATCCACCTCCTCTCGCTTCCCTTCAGCCTCCCGTTCGGCTATCCTCCTTCCATTTCTCCCCACATCCTCCGAAACCTCCCATTTTACGCGTCACTATTCACCATTTCCGATATCCGTCGTTATTTCACGCGTCTACTCACCAATTTCCCACTTCAAACCCCTTATCCTATCCCTTTTCCCCTCTCCCTATTCTTTCCTTTCCGCCTCTACAACCCACATAACCTCCGCCCCATTCCTTTTCCTAGATTCGCTTTGCGCATCAGAGCGCTTATCTAGGATTGCCAATTGAAGTCGACGAGGAACATGGAGGAGTTACGTGAGAGTTTATTAAAGACGCGCGTCATAACTCTGCTAAAAGGCCATGCGTCGGGCTAAACCGATATTATTATTCCATTCTGCAAATGAATTGCCCATCTACTTTATAATATTTATTTTTTAATTTTAAAACTGCCGATATGTTGTATCCGCAACTTCCAAAAATATCTGGATCCTTTTTTGGTGGTGGCAGTACAACTTCTAATTCAAAGTGACATTTGGTGAGGTGATGGTAGATCTACTGTCACTGTAAAACACACACCAGTCAAATCTTGCATCCCAAAAATGGTATGATAACAACCCAAGAATTAACAAGAGAATTATCGACCTCGTCTTACGGCTGGAAACAAATTCCGGAATAAGCACTTTATAGCCTTGTTATGACTATGGCAGATGCCTAAGACAAGTTCTTAAGGTTTCAATTTTTTATACTTAAGTGCTTATTCCGGTACACAATAATTGAACATATATGTACTCAGTGTTTAATTAGGACCTATATGGACTCAAACGAAATTATCTATTAACCTATTATGGTTAGATTAATTACTTTTATATAATTTTTCATCAATTTTTAATAAACCACAATGTATGTTTTAATTGCGCGTTATCTCCATTTATTTAGACAAAACATCACCCTTTATGTTCATAAACCTTTCCTGTGCGGTTACAGCCTTTTTTTCAACAAAATTTGTTCAAAAAGTAAAGATGTATTCGCTGAAAATACAAATTAATTAAATATTAATTGCCCTGTATACTGAGATATTTTCAAACTATATTCTTTAATACAGAGAGGATGAGATCCCTTCAAGAATCGGTAAATATCTACGAAATATTCAATACTTTAGAGAAGACATTTCTCTCACCATTCTTCACTTACATTAAAATCTCACCAAATTGCTTGCATGTTATCTTGTTTTTGTGTGAAAGAGGGATTTTATAGCTTCATTCCCCATTGACACTTATTAACTCCACCCTCTATCCAATTCTTTTCTTCCCCATCCTCCTCCACTGCGTCTACTCTCCACCTAGCTTCCTCTATAATAGACTCCCGCCGGCATCCGCAAGAATGCCGCGAATAACGGCTCGCGATGGGAAAACCCCTTCACCCGCATCGTTCTCTCTCCCCCTTTCCTTCCTCCGTCCCCTCCCCATCCCCTTCCGACCTCTCCGCTTTTATACCGCCCACAAAACACGCCCTTCCGCGCACTCCATCCCTCAGAGCCACCGGGGGAAAGAAAAAAGCATTCAATTTTTTTTCGGGTTGCGCACCGTTCCTCATTTATTTCTCCTTTGACTCCTCCGATTGTTACACTCCGCGATTGGCGCTCCAGGCGTCCACCAATGAGGATCGGGAGCAACAATTTAGAAAAAAACAGAATGCTCCCTTTGTATCACCCTTTCTCCTCCTACCTCCCGCCTTCCTTGCCCATTCACCTTCCCTCCCTCTCTATCTTTCCCTCCCTATCAAATCCTCCGCTACCTATCAAACCCCTTTCTACTCGAGAGCGCCACCTCATCTGCCCGTTGGCGGCAACGAAATCACCGCTGACTCACTCACTCACTCACGGCAGAGATTTTATGGCGTCATAGCGCGTCTCCGAATAATCCCGTTTTTCCTCTCGTTCGGTTGCGAGAGAAAAAGAGCTGGAGCTCGCGAATTGCGGGACTTCCGCTCTCGGGAATAGATGCATCGGGTCACGTGATGGAAAGGGTTTGAGCGAGATACACACACACACACACATATATATATATATATATATATATATATATATCCTAGTAGTTGGTGCTTGCATACTGCAAGCATTTCATCTCACCTTGAAAAACTTTCATTTTTCAGACAGACATTATATCATTACAAATAGTCTTTTCATTCTAAAGATTTCACCTCCGCAGCGATTTTCGTTTTTCCCACATGTAAAAATAATAGTTTAAAACAATCCCCAAATGTTGCAATTTTAAAACTTTTACACTACCTTTATTATGGGGTACTAATGCTACACCGTTTAGCTAAATTTTAAAGTTGTAGCACTTCTATAAGTAAAATAATATTTTTCTAATTGTTTAAATTTAAATAATTTTTAACGGCCGCCGCAATTCATATATGGTAAAATTCAAATGTTTATTTGTGCAAATACACTACTTTGTAAATAATTTGAAAATTTCAGCTTCCTAGCTCATCCCGTAGTACCTAAACAGTTATCTATTCGTTTAAACTTTAAGAATTTTTAACTGCCAAACAAATTAAAATATCAAAATTTGTATAATCCCTATTTCGTTTTTTAAGAATTCTACTTATAAAAAAAATTTTTAGCGGCCGCATTGTTGCACTTTTTCAAGATTTTCGTTTCTTCTAGGCGGTTTTGCAATAAATTCTACCTAAGAAAAAAAATTTCGAATCTCCAGCTCCTCTGGAAGTGCCTAAACATTAGTATCCTACTATATGTTATATGTTATCTCCTCCTCCTCTGTAAGAGACGTCTATATATGATGATGATATATATATATATAGCGATGGAAAGGTGTAGGAATAAGAGAAATATAGGAGAGAGGAGGAAAAAATCGGTGAAATTTTGAATGGTAGTTTGAAATTGCGAGAAGATATTAAAAGTAGTGAAATGAAAGTGAATGGAGGGTAGAAGGTTCATGGTGATCCTGAAAAAATAACTGATGGTTGAGAAACATGGCGATAAGACCAGAATAGAGAAATGTTTAAGTAGCGTAAGAGGCATGATAGCCATAAAATATTGACGGATTGGAGATTGTAAAAAAAAGAAATAGTGACGAAAATAAGTGATAGCGAGTTGTAACGATAGGTCGAAGAATTAAGTTAAGAATATAGGTGTTTAACTAAAGCAAATAAAAAATAGATGCATGAATATATATAGATAGAATTACAATCAAGTAAAATTAAAAGATGTTAATATGGCTGACAATGATATGAAAGGGAATTAAAATTGATGAAATTTGCGAAGAAAGAAGGGAAAATTTAAAGAAGCGGACATTGATCGTTAAGCAGGAGGGTAAGAAAAGAAGATTTTTACCCTCTATGCATCATTATACATTCAAGATAGCATTCAATATATCAGTTTATTTAATGTTTCACTGATTAAACTTTGTCGACCGTGACAGCTTTGAAAAAACAGCATAGTACCCAAAAAGAATTTTAAATAACCATTATGTTTTCTTAACAATTTCTAACATTTTTGAAGTATCATTTTTTTAATCGGAAAAAATAACTTGGGTCGTGAAGGTTTAACTTAAAGTAATTTGAGTGGATGAAGGAAATTAATGAGAAGGATTGAATGAAAGATTCGTAATATGATGGATAATAGTGGGAAGGAGGAAACAATGGCAAAGAAGAAATATTGAAGGCAAATGGGAGTAAATCTGAGGCATAGGAAGAGTTTATTTAGATACGCGATGTCGGGAATTATCTTCATCCCTTTCGCTTCACCATTAATATACCGCTAACGAATGCATGTAATATCCACGAATGGAATCTCTTTGTTTGTTTTGAACTCGATCCGAGTGCGATACTTTTGCCACTGAATTTTGAAAACACTGGGATGACATATTTGAGCTCAAATACACCGAAGAGATCTGCGCTTATGATCGCCGTCGCGAAATGGAGTATGGATAAGTACGTGGGGAAGTTTTTGAGGCTCGTTGAGAGAGCCTCAGAAGGGTTGAAATCAAGAGACGAGAGGATAATGCTAAATCGTCTAACGAGCGATCCAAATACAGTCACGAGTGCGTTTTGAAGCATTCTTTTGAAATCCGATTTACGCCTTCTCACGCTTAAAGTTTTATTTTGCGGATTTCGTGGGTACTTGCTCTTAACTTGCTTGTGTATGCGGGCGAATTTACAATAAGTGCTCATTGTCAACGCGTGTAAACCCTTTCAGATCGTTACCGCAACATTTACTTCTCTGACCACACTGAGAAACATAATCGTATAAAACATAATTTCTTATGTTTGGAATCGGAAAATTTTTCATGGTTTGGCATTACAATCTACCGGTTTTTGCTATGAAATTCCCGACTAATACATTCGTCGTCTCGCCATTTATTATTTACGCAGGCGTCATACTTGCTTATCATTTTCAAACGTTCTCTTATAACCATACAAACAAGCCTAGCACCTGCTTCTTTTGCGAATCAGAGTTATTGAAACTCCATTGTTTTCGAATCAAATGCGAAAACATGACGGCGAGGTCTGTACAACTTTTCCCTCGCTGTTTAACCAGCATCCTCCTCATCTCAAGAACAACCGCCAACAACTAGAAGTGCGGGCAAGAGGTAAAGATACGACGGGGGAAGTTGAGGAGGGTTTGGGAGGAGTTGAGGGTGGGAGGCGAGCGACAGGATAGGGGTGGAAAGAGGAAGAGCAGAAAGGTGAGAGAGGGCAAAAAGAGAGAAGAGGAGAGGTGTTCGAGGTGGAGAGAGAAAGAGGAGTGGAAGGAAACGGGGGAGGGTGATGAGGGTTTCCGACGTGTGAAGGGCAATAGGAGGACAAATGACTAAAGAAACTCGGCCCCTAAGTCGCTTAATTCGATAGCGCGCTCTCAGGTTGCCTCCCTATTCATTAAATTACTCCGCGGCTGCGGGGGGGCGCGTTTCACGCAGCCTCCTCCTCTGTGGAAAGATTAAGGTGTAGTCGCCGTGGGAGGAGATTGATGCGAGATGGAGGGGAGAGGAAGAGAGAGATGAAAAAGAGAAGGAATGGAAAAGAAATAGGAATGAAAAGGTGGAAAATAATCGGTATATAATAATTTGCTGATGGCCCTCTGTCCAGAACGCTCTTTGAACTTGAATAACTCGAAGACTAAACGAGTTTTTGACCTGATTCCTTTTGCAATAGGATTTATTTAGCATTAAAATTGAGGAAAAAAACAATTTGCAGTAAAATTTTCCAAAACATTTTCCGAACGATTTTCAAAATTTCCGTTATTTGGGAAAATATCGGATTTTAAACGGGATGTTGCCTTGCTGGCCACATCATTGTTAATCTTCGAGAGTCAATTGTTGTCACAACCCGCATACGTGTAATATATACGAGTGCATAGATTGCCTTAAATTATCGTAGAATTTTCTGCGAAAATACGTAATCCTAATCGGACTGGGATTTTAGTTTGGATTCTTTTGCTTATATAAACAACTATATAGATGTAGAGTAAAAAATAAGGGGATGTGTGGAGGGAGACCGGAAGGAAGGGATATAGAATGGAAAGTACATAGAGAGTAAGGGAGGTATAGAATTAGAATAGAACGGGAGGAAAGAGAATAAGAATGAGACGGAGAAAAAGAGGTAGAGCTTTGGATTGGGACAGGAGAGAATGAGAGAGGGGGGAGGTGAGAGAATAAGAGAGGGGGGAGGTGAGACAAGAGAGAGACAGAGAGGGAGGGAGAGAGAAGGAAAGAGAGGAAGGGAGGGAGAGAGGGACAGCGAGAGGGAGGGAGGGAATATTACTATTTATTTATTATTATCATTTAACATATCATACTGATTTTTCATATCGAAATCAAATATATTCGGAATATTTATATAACAATCCCGTCATATTTGACGTGTAATTACGCTAGTAATAAGAATAAAAGAGGTGAGGTGGATGAGGAGAGAGGAGATTAGATTCAGGGAAGGAGAACACACAAGAAAGAGAAAGATAGAAAATTATGGAAAACGCAATTTTGGAGAAGAATCGGTGATAAAAGAAACTCTTACAAAATCTCAAGATCGATTGCCAATGTCTAACTGTCTCCTAACTAAAAAGGAGCTCGAACCATTTTTCACAAGTACCTACTTTTTAAACGATGGCAGCTCGCAAGTATAGGTCACTTCATATTTCTATCTTTATTTTAACATTATAACTCCACATTGATGCATTTTTATCCCAAAACCTAATAAATCTCATTAATTATAATTTGCTCTTTCTGCAGACTGTAGACGGGGTACAACTATTTTAATTCCTTGAAATATTAAGCAGCTATTCAGAACTCGTAAAGGTATTTGTTTTTATTTATCTGCAAAATTACGTTAAATTATTATAATAAAAATGTCTTGATGCAAATTAATTGCGAGTCTACTCTAAAACGAGTTTTAACATCTCGTGTGGAATCAAAGAAAAACCCGCAGCGCTTATAACTCGGAGAAAATCATCATGTCACTCATGAAACGAAAATATTATAATTAGTCGCTTCTTGAGCACTAGGAGAAAAAGAGCAGTAACGCAGCATTTCCCCCACAATATTAACTCCCTCAATCCCATTCACCGAAAAAAACAGGTTATAGCGCTGTTTTAATCTTGACGTACTTTTAATTCAATAAAAAAATAACCCTAACAAATTAACACAGTTCGAGATTCTGGTTAATCTTAGATAATATTTATTCTCGCCGCAAAAGACAAAAAACACCTCTTTTCCCTTTTGAAAAAATACAGAACCGTGCTCATCTCTTTTATACGGGGCCTATGGTGACTTTATTCAGCCATGACGTTCCTCCATTCTCGTTTATATATCCATCGCGTGCATTTTAATTACGTCACGCCGCCTTCCTCTCTCGCTTTTGCACCACTTCCGCCCTAATAATAAACTCCCTTTTTATTCCCTAACTCCTCCTTCCCCCAACTCTCCCTCCCTCTCCCCACCTCCTCTCCTCCAAACGCCTTAGCAATTTGCTTTTCACGCGTCCCCTTTTTTCACAGTAGTAGTAGGAGAAGAGAGAGAGAGATGGAGATCTCCGTTAAATGAGTTTCTTTTGACCCCTTAAAAATAGGAGATTCGTCTTTATCCTTAGTGGAGGTGGGAGGGGTGCTTTACCTCATCCATCCCACTCCTTCCTCCCTATTCCCTCACTCTCCGCCGTTTTCGCACGCTTTTATCTCCCTTTTTCCATCCCTAAATAAAAACCCTTTATGTCGGCCTACGCGGTCAAAAGAAACAAAAGAACAGCGCGTCCCAATTATTATTCACGCTCTCTCCATCTCTTGGCCACGCCCTTCCGCTAGATGTCTCCACCTTCTCCTACTCCCGATGTAGTGCATACCCATCCCCTTTTCTTACATCTTCGCCTTTCCTCCCCACCGCCCAATAAAAGCCAGTCTTATCTGTCTAATTGGTCATCGGTGACCCACGCGTTCTCTCGCTCTTTTTACTTTCTCATATAAGTAGTAATTATATTGAGAAAGTATTATTATCGTGAAAAAATTCGACTTCGATATTTTGATGGAAATACACGTTTTAGGTGTCCCTGAGTCCATAAAAGTGGTTTTCGCCATGCCGTCTGTCTGTCTGTCGGTCTGTTCGCCGATCTAGGGCCCAAACGCGTACATAAAATCCAATGATATTTTGTATTTGTGCTATATATCATCTTTTGCAGACTCTTTTTTCATAAAAATTATTGCGCAAAAATTAAGGGTAGTTTATTCTTATCGATTTTTTGAAAAAGATTTTTACTCAAAAATGGCTCCAGAGAAATTGATTTAAATCATACCGATTGTAGAGCCTGATATCAAAAATAATACTATTTTAGCCATATATCTCTTGAACACTCTATATGCCGTCCAGTGACATTACAGTGTACGCTAAGATTCCTTACCTAAGCCTTATGACGTCATGCCTCCGCCGCGTTCCATTCAAACTCTTACTACAGCCTTACGGTTAAACTAAATGGAATGATATCTCCTATTTATGGGTAATATCATTCATAAAAGATATTCTGATGAGATAAATGGCATTGCGCAACAATTAAGGGTACTTAGTGTATTCTTAGATATTTTGAAACAAAAATGGCTCTAAGGATTTCGTTTAAAATCCATCCAAACGTACAGTCTGATGTCACAAATAATACTAACTAAGCCATATGTCCCAAAAAAAAGTTACTATATATCGTCCAGTCACATTATTTCTGTAATTTCTGTACAAGACGCTCAGCGCACGCGTCAGAGGGGAGAGTTAATTCTGGGACAAAAAGTGTAGTGAGATCAAACGTATATACGTATATGAGAAAGTTTGTGCAATGTTTATTGCGCCGTTTATTTTTTAATGCGATGGAAATCCTTTCACGGATGCCGACGACCAAAAGTACCTCCACCACGACGCCTCCCGCAAGAACCATGCGATCACCCCCTCACTCCGCCCCCTCCCCCTTTTCCTGCTAATGGCGCGAAGCGGGTGAACGGCAAACGGGCACACGCGACCGCTAATACCGCTTTTGAGTGAACTTTAGGAGAATCGAACGTCGGTCGACTACTTCGACGTCACGGCGGCTTTGAAGTGCATCGACGAAGGATTTGTGGATTTACATTCATTAAAACGTGAAATATAATAGATTTTGTAGACCAGTGATCACAACTAAAAGGTAAGATATGATTTTTTTTTAATCTTCTACTTCAATTGGAAGAGGTTTTATTTGAATGATTTTAGAGAGATTCAAGAGTGGAGTTGACTTTTGAAGGCGTAATTGATCCACGATCCAACACATAAAACAAATAACATTTTTTTCTGCGTTTTACTTTAAAGAAAACGAGTAATTTTATCCTCCGACTATAATTATTTCAGTGCAACCGGATCGCTTTATTTTAGCTTCGCAATAAAGCAAGGTGTTTATCTATTGTTTGATGTAATCTTCAATTATTTCGCAAGTCCTGCAGCCATAAAGAGTTAACATTGCTCGTTCATGAGCAAAGCAATACATCAAATAACAAAGTCTTTAAAGCGGTTCAAATTTTATAATAAGGATCTATAAAAGAACAAAAACCATTACACATAATTTTCCCTCCCCATAGCTTATACCACATACTACTGTAAGTACCAACTCAAAATATTTAAAGATTACACAATTCGGACGTTTTTCCTAATATGTATTTTTTAAATGCAGGTATTCCGAGTCAACACTTATCAATGTGCACCGCAAAAAGAATAAAATTATGCAACGTTTTATAAAACGTCCTTCCTATACATCACAAAATGTAAAGAGTCATCACGTCCATTTCGGAAAATTAGAGGAGAATAAATTCGTTGCATTCATTTCACCCGTATTGTTTCCACCTCCGTAATTAATTTAACCGCGGCGGGAGCAATTAGATAAATGGCATTGGAAAACATTCAATGGAACCCGAATAAATGAGCCGCTAATCGAACTTCGACTCTCAAACGATGCCACGTAATCGTTTTCCCGATGCCAATAAAATGTAAAAATTTACATTTGGACGAGGAAACATTCTGCCCTGCCCTCTCCCTTCCCATCCTCCTTTCTCTCCCATCCTCCTTTCTCTCCCACCCTCCTTTCTCTCCCATCCCCTCCATCCTCCTTTCATTTCCGCCATCCATCCATCCATCCATCTCGAGCCGAAACCGCGTCCAAATATTTCCACACTCTCTCTCTCTTTCTCTCTCTCATTGTCGGTTCAATTTCGTGAAATTGCTTCGTAGAGCGAATAATGTGATTGGCAGTTATGAAATTAGAAAACGCCACCCGTTCCTTTTCCTCGCGTCGGAAATTCGATTTTCGCGTAAAAAGGTATGAGGAGGGAAAATGGAGGGAGAGAGAGGAGAAAATAAAGGAGGAGGTTGCGCGGGAAAGAGGAGTGAGAAAATTGAGGAAAGGCAAGGGAAGGAATGGAAACCCACTTGATCGAATAAGCGAGGGCTTATTCAAGGCGCCATAATACGACTCGGAACGGTTTTCCTTCGGAGTTGGAGATAGAGTTTTTGAAAATCAATTTTAAGGACGTCCTCACGCACGAACCTTCCTACACAATCACTCCCTCCCCCCTCAATCATCGCTATCTTTTTTCTCTCCTCCACCCTTCATTCCGTTTTTACCTCTATCTTCAAAATTGAAAGAAGTGATTCGTTTGTTTTTCCAATGCATTCTTCGTTCGAGGATGAAACGGGAAGTGATAGAGAGAATTCCCATCTATCTCGCTCATATGTCTTTCTCTAATAACTGGAGCAAGGGGAAGCTGAGAAAATGCCTTGGAAATATAGTTATTTTATAGCTATTGAAGGATCCATCAAGTGCGTAACGAATCCGCAAATTCGCTCTCGCCAAAAAATTCGAACAAGACCGATGTCTATCAGGGCCCATGTCAAGTATATTAAATGCGTCTTTTTTATTTTTACTAGATTACATAAATTCTTTTATTAAAAACACCGTTTTGGTTCAAACGAACTGGGTATTAAACCGAGCCGCAAATAAAAGTCAAGTATGAATATAACATTATAAAAAACTTTTTAAAAGAGGAACACGAATTCTTTGAAATGCAAGAGAAAATATTTGGTACTCACACATTTTTCCTTATTCGCAACCAGTATGAATGAGGATCTTGTAGGTTGAATTTCGTAAACTTGTAGTGATCTTAATTCAACAGGGAATTATCGAGTTCATCTTATGGCTGAAAATTTTCAAGAAAAAGCGCTTAAAATAGCATTTGTCTCAGTTATATCCAATAGCCACAGCAATGTTACAAAAAGCCAGATGCGCATTTCGGCTATAAAACATTGGCAATTCACCGAAAATAGATAATTTTTATTTAATTTTTTTAAAACAATTACACCGTCTTTTCCTTTGTAATTTCACCCCCTGAGTACTAAGTTACAAAAATCTTGCTGTTTAGCAGTTTATAAACTTTCTTTTAAAAATTATACCGCTAATATGACGTTTTTCTGGTGCAATTTCACCAATTATTGTAATAGTGTTATTCGTGGCTCAAGGTGGGTAATCTTACTTGAAATCGCCTTATTCATATCTACTATCTATATATTTATTATCTAATATAATACTATCTATTCATATCTCAGTCTGAAACCAATGAACTGTTACCTTTTTATTGCAGTTAAAGGTTGTGATGTTTTTGAGATGTTATTTACTGCATAACAGATACTTCCCAGAATCTATATCCCTCCAAATTACGGAAGAGTAGACTCCGCTTTTCGCTATTCAGGTTTGCTATTAGGAATTCGTTTTAATCTTACTTTTTTTTAATTTCATCAAATGATTGACAGTCTATCCACCCAAAAACAATTTTTTAGCTACTTAAGCAATCCAAATATAAATTGATCAACAAATCAATAATGACATAATCACAAACGGTCATTCGTATTTATAAAATGAATATGGCCTATAGCAATAAAAGGATCGAGTAAATTATATGCACATTTCAACTATAAAAAAGTCTCTTTATTTGACATTTTTCTTATCTTCTATCTTAAAAATAACTGGAACTTATAATAAATGGTCTGTGGTTTATCTCTGAAGGCAGTTACTCCGTAGCTGAAAAATAAACTTGTTTTACTGAATCGTTATACAGCGATAGAAGTCACCCTCACCCATCGGTCAACCCTAGTGTAGAATTCAAACTCCGGACATCATACTTGCGCATGCATCCGTCGAATCCAGCTAACAAGACAGGTAATTTTAGTAAGTGCATCTGCAGATAAGCCTCTTTTTTTTAGTCGCACACCATCCTCCTTGACTCAACCGAGCGACTCGAAATTATCCGAGGCGTTGAAATCTCCTGGACGCCTAACCGGTGAACGGCCGTGTAACGATCCCCACGAGAGAACCCTCCGACGCTGCGGTGAAGGCGAGGCGAACATGCTGCAAAGTCATCGAGTTTGATGATACCTTCCAAGATTTGATTGCATCGTTTAGTTAACACGTTCAATCAAGCGCAAAGAATATCTCTCCTTGGCATTTCTGAAATGTCTCTCCTTGAAAGAAAGTGAGAGACGACCGTTTTACACCTATTCTTAATCTGTCACGTGTGGCATGTTGAAAAGAACAACACGAGCTATCGTGTCTTCTGAGGAAAAATGCAAAATCATATGTAACGTACAAATGCTAAATTTATGGCGTAATAATAGCATCGCAAAAATTTGTTTGTGCTAATTTTAAAGTAAAACACCGTGAAACCAAGGAAAATTGCATCGCAAGCATGCTTATCTTAACATCACTGCAGTTTCTGCTAATTATAGGTCACTTTTTATAAAAGACGCGCCTTTTATTTTACTTCACTTAGGTCTTCATTTATTTTGATGTTGAAAAATATTTATGCATATGAATTATATTTTCACGACCATGGCTCTAACCGTTCATGGAGCATCATTGGACAGATATATAATTATTGTGTGACTATATCATTATTGCAGAAAACTTTGATCCTAAAATTCCTAAAGCACGCATTAAATGCTTCACAATGAGAGTATCTTTATGTTGCGGAACAAAAAATATTCTAACGGAAGATTTCCAATTTATTAGATAATTTTTATTTGTAAATCACTTCTAATAAGTTTTTGCTGAAAGGTCCTTAAAAAGAAAAAGAATTTTTGTTTCAACGAGAATTAGACTCTCTTTCTTTGCAAAATCTCTAGGTAATGAAAAACAATTGAAATCGAAAATAAACAAGAAAAATCTTAGGCAATAACAAACATTCAATTGGCGTAGAAAGCCAGAACACCACAGTAAACTTTGTCCAATGATATATTCTTTTCAAATTATTATTATTTCTATGGCTTATTAAAGTAAACTTATTAGATTATGTCAAAGTGATGTAAAGAGATATGTACACTGGATGTCCACTTCTCAAATGGTAAGTTACCAATATAAGAGAAAAAATACGATAAACTCTTAAGTAAGATATTATTGTAGTTATAAAATTAACAATATCCATATATTGTTCCCGTATTCTTTTATAAACTGTGATGGAGTTATCGAAGTCCTCGATTCAATACAAGGTTAAATTTTGAATTGTGGTATTGTTTTACATTTCTGCCGACTTTGAAACTGTAGCTTAAAATTTTCTCTCTTTATTTTACCGTAGAATTAAAAAAATGTTTCCTTGACATTGAGACTCAGGTAAAACCAATATAAAGCAATTTTTATAACTTTCGTTAGATTAATATATGATTCTGTAAAGTCAAACCAAAATGCAAAATAACACAAAGCATAGAATTTATGCAAGGGCACCTTTTAACGATGCTCGAGGTTATTGAGATTTTTTTTAATTCAAATGCGGAAGAAAAACTAATTATAAAATACTGCAATCATATTCAATAGTTTGATTCATCAGTATAATCAGATCATACTCCACCACCTCTAGACCGCTTCGTTAACAAGATCATTGCAAACAACATGTTCGGTTTAAAAAATCGGCACAAAAGAATAGAGCGACAGAATTTACATATTCAAACATTTGTTCGCAATTTTTTCTGCTGAACTGACGCCTACAACGGGCGAAATATTAATGGATAAAAATTTGGGTCGAATGCGCGCTTCGAAGAAAAAAATGAAAGATAGCGCAAATTTTCTGAGAGGGAAGGGTTTTGCAAAGTTGAAAACTCTCCGAAGTGGTCCTCGGAAGGAAGAAGCCGAGAGGGATAGGAGGGAGTGAGGGGAGAGTGAACGGCTAAGATTAGAGAGAGGTTTGGGATGCTAAGGCTAAAAGCACTTAATAAAGAGATTGGTGTGGGAAAAGAGGAAGGAATGAGGGAAAGAGGAAGAGGGAACGAAGCGGACGAGACAAAGGGAGAGGAAAGGAAAAGGGAATAAGAGAGAGAGAGAGATGAGAAGGAGATTCAGATGAGCTTGGTTTTCACCCCGATTCGGGGTTTATGATTGGCAGAGGATTTCCCGCTGTTATAGGCAAACAGGTTGGTTATGGTGGAAAGAGAGAGCGGGAGAAGGAGAGAGGCAGTGGAGAGGGAGTGCTGATAGGTAAACTTCTTCCACTTCTGGAAAAGGAGACAGGAGGAGGAGTGGAGTAGGAAAGTTTTGCGAAGGGGAAGATCTGTCAGTTCACAAGGAAACAAAGGGTTGTTGCCAGCTTCCATTTTGGTAAGAGGGGAAAACTGAAGATTCCTCCTCAATTTCCGCAACTTAAGAACCAGTTCTTTGTCGTGTTGTATTATGGTATTGTCAAGGCTTTTTTATGTGTAAAACTGGGATTCTTCCCACGCAAATATTAATTTTTCATTCTTGTTATTGAACCGGGAGATTGTATTATTCAGTAGACAATTTTTCGGATATTTTTTTAAGTCAGGCGCATTAACACGGCCATATTTGGTGGTTTCGTGAGTTCGAAGGCGTGAAACGGAGAAATACGTACAAATGCAAAAACTGACGTAGAATTATTTTTCTTTTCATAACCAAATGGTTGCCTTAGAATGATATCAATAGAGAAGCAGCTTCAATTTACTGCATTATGAAAAATGCCACGTAACATCCTTTGGATGTGTGAACTATTACATCTAAAACGTTAAATATAAGGTTAAGTGAAAGGAGGATCAATTACAATTTAGTTGATACAGATGGAAATTTTTTAAGCAAAATAAATATACACTAGCGTAATTGTCCGTCGAATATGATGGGTATGGGTGAATTAAGTATTAAGTTAAATTTGAAATAAAAAATAATGAAACCAACTTTGATATGCACTAAAAAGTAAGAAATAAATATTAAATTCACATAATTGAGTGTTCCAGAGAGTAAAAATAGTTTTGGGCGAATAGAAATTGTTTGACAAAGAAATACATTAAGCTATACAATTGTTTTACGCCCAAAATTATTTTTAATCTGTGTAACATTTAATTGTCTCTCTCTCCCTGTCCCTCTCCTTTCTCTCGTATTAAAGCATTCAAAGCTTGTATTCCTTACCCATAAAGTATAAGGATTAAGGCGACAACACAATCTTGAGTTTTAACAATGACACGGACGGCAAGGCAGCATATCGTAAAAAACTTAAATTTTTCAAATAAATATGATTTAAATGTAGAACTTAGAGAACGTCGAGCAATTTTATATAGTAGGCAAAATACAACGATAAGAATAAGAAACGTTGTTTACTTTTCTTTAGAACGGTCTAAATCCGAAGATCGTAGATCTATTCTTTCTAATTATAATTTTCAAAAGAGTAAAAGCCTGTAAGTCCAAAAATCGATTTTTACGTGTTATCTTACGGGAAATAGAAATTATCTATTGGAGTCGAACCCGGGTCTTTTTGGGATATTGTTTCGTAAATGGCGTTTACTATAAGAGAAAAACAGTCCTACTAAATTTCAATCTTCTACCTACTCGGAAAGTTTGTTAAAAATAGCATTACAGTTACTCATTGGCGCGGTCTGGTGGCGCGTGGAGGAAGTTGTTGCAGACGGAGTAAGAGAAATACATATATATGGATAATAACAAGTTTCCGCGAATACATAAATGAATATAATATAAATATATAATGAAAAATGTAGATCGAAATCCGCGAAATGTATTAGCAACTTTATTTGAATTCTCATGGTGCAAACCTTGCTGAAGTGACAGTATATCTTCCTCCAGAAACAAAGGCAACGGAAATAAATTGATATCTTTGACCTAAAAACTGCTGCGTGGTTATGTAACCTATTTTAACCTTCACAAATAACTAAACAAAAAACTCCTATAAGCTGAAAAATGCCGTTCATAGCTTACAGACATTTTGAGGCAGTATAAATTACACACGCATATTCATGCACCATTAAAGCTAGCGTAATTAAGTATGATCTTGGTAAAGAAAATATGAATGGAGCGCTACGTAATAATCAATTCGATTCAAACCTATTCCATAAAATACATATCCGTTACTATAAACTATCAAGACTATCTGACCTAGTTTGTATTCTGCTTTATATTGTTATCGTAAATTTACTTAAGCAAATTTTGAAAAATTTAGCATATACTTATGAAATAAAGTAAAAATTTTCGTTTTTAATTTGAAATTTCATTTATGTTAAATAAATTAAAAGCGATTTTTAAATACGGCACACACCAAAAACCGTAGTTACCCGAATACCGGACATTAAAAAAATATTCCATTAAAAAATTTCCAGCGATTTGTGGCAAAGAAATTCGTTTGAATTCAGTGGTGGACTTGGTATGTGGCTAACCGCTCTCTTTCTGTGATTAACCGCTCTGTTTCCGAGCAATACTGCTAAGTTTCTTTACTATTACCGGTCTCGGTAAAGGGGTGGTTGGGTGTACATGGTTCCCAATGCTACGGTTGCGGATTCGAATTCTGTCCAGTTCATGGCTGTATGTTTTCGCCTTTGTTATCGTTATTAAGCTCACTGCAGAATGCCGTCAACGTCTGTTTAGGAGCTAGTAAAAATAAAAAATAGATTTATTTATTTATTTATTTATTTAATTAAAAAAGGTCCATAAACAGCCAAATTTTGGCCTTTTACAATGGATCCGTAATATAACAACATAAAATAACAAATAAAATAAATTAAATTAACAATCGTGGAACAGATATTAAATTGTTCCAAACAGGAAAATGCAAAAACAGAAACATATTCAAAAGCGTTTAGACAATAAGAATTATGGGGGTGATCGGGCAACTAGTGCAGAGAAGGATGAGATGGGGGAAAACATATCAATAACAGGGAACAAACGAACCAGGGAATTAAATGTTTGGGGCAATCGATAGAAGAGAGATTCGGCTGTTATGGCTTGCATAGCGTGATACAGTGCATTATGAAACTTAATGCAGTTGTATCTATCTAATAATATATAATATATGGAATAGCCAGCAGACACCCCATGATTAATGCTGCATAAAATATCATCATTCACTTTATATTACAAAAAAGATTGTTACTGTGAATGTTAGAAAAGGGCACATCTGTTCAAATGGTGTATGAATATGACGATGTTGGCAGCTCAACCACTTATGATCTCAAGAAGCAGAAGAAACAAATATTAGCATTTTTTCTGACAGTGATAGGGGAAAATGTCTATGAAAAAGAGAAAAACATTGTACAAATGTATATACCTCAGATTCGTAGCTATGCATTTTTAACGTTATATGATACCTAAACCCACGAATAAACTCCAAAATGGAGGACCAGTAACTCTGATTTTGAGATCTCCTCCCCTACATGGGTTCACCAAAGCTAATTTGTATAAACAGGGTGCACCACTGTAAGGTGAGACTAGCATATGAGTAGGGGAGGCTATATCAGAAGCTTCAACAACCCCTTACAACCCTAAGTCTGAAACCGGCAACTCCTAAGTTTGTCAATTTCAGGACCTTGTGCTTTATTTTAATGAAAAGGAGTTTTCCGCCGTTAATCATTTTCTCGTTAAATTATATTTGTCTAAATCTAAAAGAAAGTTTACAGTTACAATTTTCACGATAAATCAACTCAATTGAGTGACTTCAATTTATTCTATGCATGTTAATTTCTTTCCGTGTAAAGATATTAACGATGATGGATGAAGTTCATCCTAACTCTTTTAACTCATAGTTTGTAGAGCGAATTTTTTATAGCTTGTCAGTATTTCTACCTGATAATGTACATTAAAATGACCCGTAGTGTTATTTTAAATCGTTACTTGTATATACGATATACTTTCATATCAGAGAAATACAATTTATGCCTTTTATCTGATATTTTTTTAAATCATCACGTTTTCATTCGTGTTGTTTGTTATTTATTGAAATCTCCCAGTTGGGTACCATGTGGGTAAACTTCAGCATTTGACATAATTCATCACTTGCCTTCCGTAAATTTCCCCAAAGAAATAAGACGTTGATACAATTAATAGGCGCAAATCAAGCGATGAAATAGATCAACAAACCAAGATTTACTTTTATTTCCTCTTCCAACACGAATACTGACCGGATTGATCTCTACAATCTTATTTACTCCGATCTTAATTTGTTCCCCAAAACTATCGCAACTAGGCGCTCCTTTTCTTAACACAAGATTGAAAAGTTACACGAATGAATTCCCAGTCGCTCTCTCTTATATATTCAATTTTCTTTTCCAACACATCTATTTTATATTTTTCCATCTACAGAGAGAGAGAAAAAGGAGATCGTTTTTGTAACGCTCGCTCCAATTCCAAACATCCAGCTCTCCGAAGAGAGAGAAAGAAGAAAGAAAAAATCCAAAAAGAAAACCAAAACCGAAAGCACTCGATGTCTCACACCCGCCATCAAAACAGCTCTGTCCGATAGGTGCGAGGAAATGTGATAGAGGCCTCGCTTTGAAAAGGAGACTGAGTGAGGACAGGGAGGAAGGGAGGGAGGACAGTAGGAGAGCTGTCTCTCTTAGGAGGGGGAGAGGGGTGAGGAGGGAGAGGGCAGAGGAGGGGTGAGGGAGAGGGCAGAGGAGGGGTGAGGGAGAGGGCAGAGGAGGGGTGAGGGAGAGAGAGGAGAGGGAATGGAAGGATGGGACAGGAGGACAGAAACGGGGAGAAAGAGAGAGAGAGGTAGAAAAAGGTGGGAGTGGAAGAATGGTATGGACGCGTCATAGCCATTACCATCGTCCTGCCAGGCCGTTACCTCTATCTAAACTCACACACACACACACAAGATCTTAGTGACAGGCTTTGTGGCCGAACTGTGAGGTGCCTTTCTGGTGAGTGTGAGAGGGAGGGAGTGGATGGAAGGAGAGGTAAGGGAAAGAGGATGGACAGACCACGGAGATGGGTTATGGCGAATGGTAGAGAGGGAAGAGAGGAAGAAGGGAAGGGCGAATAGGTGCGAACGGCCGAGATACGGTGTGTGGGGAGAGGATAGTAGACGGAGTAGGGGGGAGGGGGGCTCGCAAGAGAGGACGAAGCAGATACAGATGGAGAGAGAGTGGGGTCTCCTCCTACACTTCTTCCTCTCCATTTTTTTTTTAAATTGGGCCAAATTTAGCAAA
The DNA here is from genome assembly GCA_028673005.1 of Tanypteryx hageni. Classification (NCBI taxonomy): domain Eukaryota; kingdom Metazoa; phylum Arthropoda; class Insecta; order Odonata; family Petaluridae; genus Tanypteryx; species Tanypteryx hageni. Next base: position 199,486,795 of record CM054113.1, on the reverse strand, counting down.
TGCACAACAACCTCCTCTCCTTCTCTCTACCTCTCACACTCCTCTCCGCCCTTATCCGATGGCCCCGTGAACCATTCACACTCCCTCATTCCTTTCCTTTCATGTTTTTTTCCCTCCTACTCTTCTACTGCTTCTGCTGCTGCGGCTGCTGTTGTTGTTGTTGGTCGCTATCCTTGGGATGGATGACAAGAGGTCTTGCATTCGGGAATGGGGTGGGGGAGGGGAAGTTTGAAGAGCGACGGAGAAGGGGAGGAGATGACGGGAAGAAGGGATCGGAGTGGCGTCGATGGTGTTGCTGAGGTGACAGGAGTTAGGCTGGTAACTAGAAACCGATGGCAGGAAGCGGGGGAGGTTGGTAGGTGGGGCTGTGACGAGGAAGAGAGATGGGTATGAGGGGGAGGGGAGGAGGTGGAAAGGAGAGTGAGTGGGGAAAATAGTCGGTGTGTGGAGAGCGAAAGATAGAGGTAGGTTAGAATGATTGATCGATTATTTTGCGGATAAGGACCTTTTTCCGGAGATAGAGGGGAAGTTGAAAACAAGTGATGAAAGATAATTTTTGGGTTGTGAAAAAAATATAAACCTAGCGTTCAAAGGGAATCGAATCCACGATTCCATTGTCCGGCTGACGGATCCCTGTCATCTTGGCAGCCGGTTGGGAAAAGGCAAAAGAGGGAGAAAAATAAATAAGGGAAAAATAGTGGAAAAGAAGGGATGAAGAGAATTTTTAGACCTTCTTTAATTAATAATAGTGATGGATTGAAGTAGAATATGTGCTTTGATTAAGTCTATGTGGCATATAATAAGCTCGAACTCGTATTGCAAGGATAGTAAAAGATTAAAATTGGAAGTAAATGACATAGATAATTCGGTTCAGATTAGATACAAAAAATTATTTCGAATACTAATTGCAATTGTGATATTCTTAAAACATGAATAAAAAAGATTGGCAAATAAAGACTGCAAAAACGACTGAACATGTCCCCGTTGAATTGAAAGTGATCAAATACAAAGGAGACGTAATATAGTCTCAATTTAATACGGACACAAATCTGCGCTGATTCTTTAGAGCAAAATTATTGCAATTTAACACAGGTATTCTTTTTCTCCCCAGAACATTTTGTTCGATAGCCTGACAGAATATTTGTCAATTTTATTTAACTATATCAGAAAAGGATTGAGGTGAGTATCAAAAAATAAAAACCTGTCAAACTTTGCGCTTTAATTAGTTAGTTTCATTAACTTCTACTTCGTTTCTCGGCATCTGCAACCTCTGTGAGAATAGTATAAAGCAATTTGAGGTCTTTAAGGAAGCCTCATAACCACAAATACAAAAAAAAACCTAAAATCGCAAATCGAAAGGACATGATGATATTTCAGGAGAAACATTAAAGTTGGGTTAAGCAGAAATAGTACCGTACCTAAGGGTTTTATTTAACGCAACGTAAAATAATGAAACGATCCCAGATGACTGGGAAAAGGCACTGTGATACCTATTTATAAGAGTGGAATCAAAACCAACGTTGAAAACTACAGACCTGTTAGTCTGACATCTGTAGTTTTCCAGCTGGTGGTGAAAATTATTGCTGATTAAATACGAGACTATTGGGAAGTAGACAACTTGTTATGTAAAAATCAGCATGGGTTCAGGAAAGGTTTTTCATGCGAGACTCAGTTATTAGGGCTGTTACAAGACGTTGCAGAATCGGTAGATAAAGGAGATGATGTCGATAGTATCCTTATAGATTTTTCTAAAACTTTCGACGTACCTCATGACATTCTACTCAAGAAATTAAAAGAGCTAAATATTGATAAGAAAGTAATTCAGTGATTAAAAATGTCCTTATTGGTAGATCACAACGGGTTAAAGTAGGACAGAGTCACTCCGAGGAAAGTCAGATAACATCAGGAATTCCCCCTAGGGAGTGTTTTAGGGCCCTTATTATTCCTGATCTACGCAAACGACCTACCTAATTACGTCAAGTTTGAGGTGAGGCTTTTCGCAGACGACTGCGTTATCTGTAGACGAATAAGAACGGAAAAGGATCGGACAATTTTGCAGAAAGTTATGGAGTGGGTAGCAAATGGGCTTAAGTTGAACAAAATGAGTGTTGATAGAACAAAGTGCAGGCACATCAATTTCACAAATAAAAGGACCGAGAGAAATTTTCGCTACACGCTTAATGAGGAAACGGTATAAAAAGTCGATAATTGCAGATACCTAGGCGTTCAAATAACAAAAGATCTAAAATGGGGTATACACATCTACAAAATCGTAGCAAAAGCGTACAAGACCTTGCATTACGTGATGTGTAATCTAAAAAGAAGTACTAAGGCAGCAAAAGTTTTAGCATATAAATCATTGGTTAGGCCTATATTAGAGTACGCTACGAACGTATGGGACCCTTACGAGATAGGGCATATTAAGAAATTAGAGAAGGTGCAAAGAAAGGCAGCGAGATATACTTTCAACAAGGGTTGGGAAACGCTTGAGAAAAGGAGGAGGATTAATAGAGTAGGGGGTATATTCCAGGTACTTGGAAAAAATGAGGTATGGGAAGATCTAACGAGTAGGATGGAGAAGACAGGCTTTATGGAAAAACGGACACGAGTTTAAAATTAAATTGAGGCAGCAAAAAAAATATTGCCAAATATTCTTTTCTTAATAGAGGAACAAGGGATTGGAGCACATTACCTGAAGAGCTCTTCAAACCCTTACCTAAAAATGTTAAAATATTTAAGAATAAAGTTAACTTGATTATAGATAATATTGTAAATTGAAACAAATTGTGACAGATGACGATGGAGTTGGAGGAAGTAAAGGAATGCCTAATGGGTTGAAGTACGGTGGGGACCTCGTGAGCCCCTTAATCGCTACGGTAGCCACGAAAACCCATCTTGAACCTAGAAAACTCCATAAGAATAGGTAATAATTAATTTGAATAAATTCTAAATAAAATACTATTGTATTTGTTTATTGATAAATTAACCATTATTGTACGTATATTGTATTTTTTATTTCAATTAATCTATGTCAAGTGATTTGTGGGTCCAATAGTGCGGCAGTCGTCGCCACCTGGCTTTAGCCAACTTGTGACATTTATGTTTAAATAAATAAAATAAGAAGTTTTGAAATAAGAGTTATTATATTTATGTATACAACGGACCGCACTATATGATACTTTGAGCTTAAAGTTTTTGCGTGTTTCCATGTTACTGTCAATCATCATCATCACAGGTAGTCTGTCCGTAAATAGGTCCGTGATTATTCATGGTTAAACCTGTTTCTCCATATAAACCTATTTTCCGCTGTCCTCTTCATATCTTGATAACTCTCTTTCCCTTTCAAATCGTCTGTCAGCTGAAACCTTTGCCTACCTCTTTCCCTTTTACCATCTAGTTTTCCTCCTAACATGTCTTTAATCATACTCTCTCTCCTCAGGTAATGTCCAACTCAGGTGCGAAGGCTTTCGCGGCGTTCGGCTGTAGGCTGCATGTTTTTCGGTAGTTCACCGCGTTGATCGGCTGTTTCACAAGACGACGTTTCGCCGGCGTTGCAGTCGGCTTTCTCAGGTCAGCCGATCAACGCGGTGAACTATCGAAAAACATGCAGCCTAATGTCCAACCTAGTTTGCCTTCCTCTTTCTAATAGTCTGTATATATATATAATCATTCGCTTCTCTCCTACTCTTCGTAGCACTTCATCGTTTTTCATCTTTTCTGTCGATTTTATCTTCAGCGTTCTCCTCCAAGCCCACATTTCAAAGCTTTCCAAGTATTTGATGTCATTTTTCCTTAACGTCCATGTTTCTGTCCCATACAAAGCTATACTCCATACATAGCATTTTATAAACTTCTTGCTGATATTTTCTCTTTTATTCCCCGCAAGTAGTTGTTTCTTTCTTCTGAAGGCAGCTTTTGCTTTTTCTATTCTAGTCCTGATCTCATCCGTACATTTTGCTTCTCTTGTTATGATGCTTTCAAGGTATTTATAATCTGAAACTTTTTCTATTTTTCGGTATTTATTTCCATACCGTATTTTCTACCTGTTATTACTAGTCTATTTATCATTTTCTGGAGTTCTTCTTCCTTTCTTGCTAGAAGTACTTGATCATCCGCATATTTTTCTGTTCCTATAATCCTTCCTCCAATTTTGAAAGCTCCTGTGCCTTCTATCGCTTCTAGCATTAGACTTTCTCCATATATATTGAATAGGGTCGGCGATAGGCAGCAGCCCTGTCATACTCTACCGATATTTACTCCGCAGGTATCCTCATTCTCCAACCTGACCTTTACAACTTGATTCACATATAGATCTCCTGTCTTTCCATTCTACACCTATATCCTTTAATATCTTCATCAACATTACCCAATTTACTCTATCAATACTGTCAATATGATATAGTAAAAACGCTCTAACGTGGCGGTGCGCAGTGGGCACATTTACGGTAGGACGAGTCCATTCTCGAGGAGGGACCGCCTATAGGGGAGATGGGGTTTAGGTGTGGGCATTTGATGCGCGAACTTGGACTCGCGCGAACCAAAATTGTGTTACTGCGCATAGGCTCTGACGTCGGTTCCCCCTTAAAGTTTCCCCTTCCCATTCCTTCCCTTCCCCTATCACGCGTCTCTCCTTCTCCGTCTCCACCTTAGAGCGCGCGAGCTATAAATGGCCATGACCATTGAAGGCCTTGTGGGCACGTTAAATGTTTTTTATTTTTTGAATGCGTTAAGAAAACCTGCTACAAACAGTATGGAAAGACAGACATCAAAACGAGGAAATATAACAGATAAACGTGCAAATATAATCTGACAATGAAAGAGACGACAGCTATTTTTAGGATCTTTAGAACAAAAATTTATGAGGACACTCATGTCAAAAATAATTCAAGAAATATTGTAAAATTTGAGCCCCTCTGTCCCTTGGAGGATTTGAAAGTCATCAAATTGAGGTCGTCGCCGAGCTTGCTCCGTTTTTTAGTACTATTACTATTACTAGTACTATTACGAAAATTGTAATACAGTAAAAATAAAAGCGTTTATAAGCCAATCCACGACAGAAACATTTTGTAAGAATGTCTACAATAAAAACATGGGCGTGTATAAACCGACAACTAGAAGATCAGATTAGCAGACTAAGTGATATGATAACTGCATTTTGAAGACAAAATGCTTAAACCAAAGAGTAATAATGGAAAGATTGGATTTGCAGTAATTTTTTCCGGGGATAGATACGGAGACGTTAAATACAGCGATATCCGATATATGGATGTTTTTCTTTAACATTGAAAGTGCAAAGGCTCTATGAGCAACCACTCGGATCAAGGCACGCCGAGAAGGATCCTACATATGTAGATCCAATAATATAACTACCGCCGAGCTTATCTTTTAGTACCCATCGGATGGATTCGCACATCAACTTTCTTTTAGTTGAATGATAAAATAGAATAAATATTTTCAAATGGAGAAGGGATTACATTTCTTCGGATATAATAATTTAGATAAACGATTAAACGCAAAGGTAAGATTTTTCAACCAGTTTCTGCTTTTTACGTAAGTTAAATGTCCAAAAGGTGAATGGTCTAATACACACCCGCATCCGCTGAATTTTGTATCTACTCAATTTTTGGTCCTCAAAGGAATAGTTTTTTCTCCCGTTGATCGAAAACTATGAAATTAATCGAATCGGCCATCCTACGATCGCCTTAAAATTCCATACAAAAATAAGGGTAAGGGTTAAAATGAAATTCCATCGGATTACTAAGAGATATGATCGATTAAATTAATAATAAATATAAATTCGACTGGAAATCACTCAAAAAACATAAACCGATTCTCTCCAGTATTAACGACAATAAAAAACGCTTATCATGATCATCATACTAGCGCGAATCTAAGCCATCATTACTTCCCTTCCTAACATTTAAAAACAAATAGTATCTTACGATTGAAACCGCACTTACGAGTATTAAAATAGTCATTAAAATTAATGGATTATTACGCTCGTACGATAGAATTAAGGCCTTCTTGAGTGAACGTATAAATTTCAAATCTCATTTCCATACTATGGAATTAAAGTACTTTCCTAGTTTTTCTCAATTCAAGCCACTTTCTCTGTACGAGTGGCGAGATACAGATTATTATAAAAATTGTATAACATAGCAAGTAATAAGTTGATGAAATGAATTTATCATTATGCAGACAGGCATAAGCTTAATTTTGGGAATAATTTGAAACCAGGAGAAAAATTCTGCCGTTACCGGGAATCGAACCCTAGTTTTCCCACTTGTCGGGTGGATATTCTACCACTTAACTATCGTATCAGACTAAATTTCACGTTTCATTGCGCGGATGATTTCTTAGTTCCCTGTCACGGCAGAATTTTTCTCCTGGCTTCGAATTATTCCCAAAATTCCAGCTTATGCCTGTCTGCATAGAGATATTCGATCAATTCATTCCATCAACATATAACTAAGGCTATCTCACCATTTGAGAGGGAGGGTATTTTCTGCAATGTATCTCTTGGAGCAATATACAGGTAACTCGTTCAACGAACGTTCGTTGAACGAATGTTCGCTTTAACGAATGAATTGAATTTTATACCTTTACTTTTCGCCGAAAATTGTTCACTTTAACGAACTAAATAACATGTATCCAACTCAGATCGAAGAAACTCGGATATTTACCCATGGATTCTTCGTGTGTCACTTTACCACGCATTTTTCCTATCACCTGCATTTCTTGAGTGACTTAATATGACGTCACCGAACGTGCTGTTTGTTACTCAAAATATATTTACAAATATCCACTTACTTGTCAGACTTAAAGGACTCTTGTGTACCGACAAGGAGGAAGTGCACTAGGCAGTGATTCCCACAGCATCTGGTGTTTTAACGGGGAAATAAACGGAAAAATCACGATCGTTCAACGAATTTCCCGTTTTACGAACGCTTTTCAGGAACGTATGTTATTCGTTGAACCAGAGTTGCCTGTATTTATTGCTGGTTGATACTAGCTTGGCTATCACGGACCAAAATAAGAAAAACATTCGCGTTCTGAAAACGGTATAATTACTATGCTACGATAGTTCAGTGTTAGAATATCCGCCTGGCAAATAGAAGACCCTGGTTTAATTTCCGGTTATGTCAAAATTATTCTTTTGATCTCAAATAATTTCCGCAGCAAAGAATATCGTATAGTAGTCTCTCCATATTTGCAGGTGTTGAGTTCCCGGAAAACGGCTCGAACATAGAAATAGCAAATATAGATACTATAAACTTATGGGAATTAACATTTCACATTCTTTGCGTTTTGGTGCCATTGTTAAATCACAGTATCCAAAGTAAGAACAAAAATATTGCAGAAACCACAGTTAAATTACACGCGTGCGAACAGAGAGAGAGATAATGACACATTGAGGGTATAAGATGATATTTCGCTTAGCATTCGTTCTCCGCATGCACCACAGCTTCAGTACTTTTGTAGTATGTATGTACTCTGTGGTTGTTTTGTTGTCGAGAGGAAATTGTGCTGCGTCTCATGGGCTCTAGTGAATGAGCAACGTGTGATGCGGTAGGCGGGCGCGAAGAAGAGGATTGTATTTTCAGCGGTTATTGAAAGTTACTACAATAATTTGTACGCGAAGAAGCAAAACCTCGGACACGAAATCCGAGGAACTGTGTTTGATCGTCCTTCATTTTTTACATAAGTAAATCATGGCAATGATAGTACGATCCTTTAATGAACACAACACCTTACTCGCTTTTTATTATACTATCTTAAACTATCTAAACGACGTGAAGTTTGGCGTTATTGTGTACAAGAGCAAATGTGGCTCATCAAAAGTTTACGCGAAAATAACAAATATGATGAATGGTTTGTATGTTACCACCAACTGCTCAATCATAAATTTTGAGTAATGGCCACTAATTTTCCAAAGTTTCCACTAAAAGCAGCGAGCGCGCTCTACCTCAACACCGCAAAACAAACTGGGCACCGGCAAGTTAGTGAAACACAATAGACATCAAAGGTAACACTCATTTTCGAAGTATGGCAAAATCGCTCATTCGCCGCGTTAATGAGGAAGGAACCACGTTTTTTGCATACTGAACAAGAATCTTGAGATTCAAAAGAGAATAATTTCGAAGCAATTAAGGCCTAACGTCGAAGGCCACAGACTACGAATACCTTTATAAACATCAATCCATTAGTCAGAAAGGAATATTCATGAGGACGGAGTTATGTTTTTGTAACGCGGAAGGAGTCGACAATCAAAAAGAACACACTTCACGTGGTCACACGACATAGCCGCTAGAAGAAAAAAATTGAGACAATCGGTCTGGCGGGATCTCCTTTTAATTATTAACAAAGGCTCCGAGGCAAAGCAGAATTTGAAAATTCTAAGCCCTTCTCTCGAATCATTTCTCTCATCTCTCTTTCGACTCTTTCGTCAATCCTCAATTTTTCGCTCGCGAAACCATTTCGCGCCCTCTCTCCCCTTTCTATCTCCCGCCTCCCCTTCTCTCTCCCTCTCCCCATCCCTCATAACTCCTCCCTTTCTCATCTTCTCGCAATACCTCACTCCTTCATTTTCTCCCTTAATTGGTCGCCGTCTTAGCGAAACGATCTTTGCCCAAAAGGGTTTCCTTTCTCTCTTCCTTGATGACTCAACTCCCACCATTTCCCACCCAAACCCGATTCTCGAGAATTTTCTCCTTCCTCCCTGCCCCACTCTCCCCCATTTCGCGGTTATGATAGAAACTCTCGTAGCTCAATAATTTGCGGGTTTTTGTTATCTCTCGTCGTGTCGTGAAAAAAGATGCAATATGCAATACGCGAGAACGTCTGAATACCGCCTTTTATTGATTAAGGATTATTCGTCATGTGGAGACATTCCTACATCACCAAATTCCTTTTTTAAAGGATATTGGATGCACTTTTGACTGCATGCATTGCTACTAATAACAATATTCCTAACCTTGAAAAAATATTTTAATGCTTTTCAAAAGATGACAAATTTCACTTAAGAGTTTTTCAACTCATTCTTTTTAAGTACAAAATAAAATTGACAAGATAATGTCTAAAGTTGTAGCAAGCATTGTATATTTTGTGTTTTGCTTAAAGCTAAATTCCGTAAAAATTCCAATGAGAGAGACATTAAACTTGCCAATAGCAATAATTCCTCGGGGACTAAATTCAAAATGGCTTCAAAAAGACTAAACAAACACGACCCAAATTATGTTTTACTGTTATTTAGGAGCAACTGCGGCTCTGTCTCAAGCTGGAAAAAATACTCGAGGAGTATCTTTCCAGCTTATAACCTAACATATTTTAGTGCTCAGAATATCTTCTAATGCAACGTTCTCGGGATTTTTCGTAAAGTTCTATTTAAATAAATGATTCAGTAATTAATCTACTGAATTAGTCAATTTTGAATGCCTTAATATCAGCGACTTTTACTTAGAAATTCTTGTATATAATACACAGTAAAAGGATAAGATGAACAAAGCACAAACCACCATAGTGCTTGAAAAAGTTCAATTTTCATCATATTGATTTCTTATTTATTTGTCATTTACATTCAAATAATAGCTTCTTCTATCAGTCATAATAGATGCCGGAAATTAGTTCTTACGGTCAAGAGAATACTAGCAGCAAACTAACCAGCGCGAAGAAGTCAATATTCAATCTTTTGAATGCTAAAAAAGGGAAAAGGGATATCGCTTAAAATAGGTTCGTGTTAGATAAAAAGGTCTGAGAAGCAATGAATCAAATCATTTTGGTGGTCGTATTCGCTTGAAGTGGCAACGATCAAGAACATTTCCATAACTAATCCATGTTATCCAATCTAATAATCTCACACGCCTCGAATATTTTGAAATAATACAACGGCTAATGGATATTTTGAAATAATACAACGGCAAATGAATAAATGATTATTCAAAATAATTATTTAAATATTACTGAATCGGGTTTCCTAAAGAGAACATTACCTCTATATTTTTGTTTCTATATTTCAAGTTTCCAGATGAAGCATTAGTCCAAACAAACCGTGCTTTCATCCGTGACGATATAGTATATTTATTCAGAAAATTCAGCTTTTTGACAATTCTTTTCCCCATACCTTCCCTTATTATCATCCTTAACCCTCGGATCACCAATGGAGGTTCATGTTGTACCCCACGCACCGTTTTTTTAAATCGTTTGCACAATTTATATTCAAACTAATTCTCATTTTTTTTTGTATTTGTTTAAAACTAATTCATGATTAAGAATGTGAACGAAGTTTATTTCAGTTCATTTTAAAGCAATAAAAAAATAAAAAGCTGCTGGGGTCCAAAACGTACCACTATTGGTGCGTGAATATTCATGTTCAAAAAGTTCAAGAAATGTTCAATAAAATTCTTTTTTAATATGTTGGATACAGCTGGAGTATATTTGTTAATAATATTCTGAAATTTCATGATTGAGAGAAAATAAAAGCCATCGTCACAGAATATTCTTGTTGAAGCTGGAGAGCACCTCAAAGACAGAGCTAAAAAGGAAAAAAGCTGAAATGTCTATAAAATTTGCCCTCCAGTTTATAGGATTTGAACTTGAAGAAAAACAACATCCAATGAAGACTAGCATGAACAGAGTTCAGGCTGCAAATGTGCCCACTGCCCGTGATACAAGGATGCAAAAACTGATAACTTTTGTTCAAAATGTGAGAAGCGTTGCTGTAAAGTTCACTGCAGTAAAATAGTGAAAATAACATGCAAAGACGGTTAACTAACATATTAAATATGTTTAATGTATTGATTTCCGATTTTTAATAGCATAAGCTTTAATTTATGGTTGAATTGAAATTATGAATCCAATTCCATAAAGTTTTATTATATATAAAAATAAAAATGTCGATTGCATTTTATATTGTGTATTTGTTCTAAAAAATCATTTTTTAATTCTAAAACAGCTTTAGATATAAATATTAAACGCAAATTTTGCAAATTTGGATGGGTTACAAAATGTGCCCGTTTGTAAAAAATGTAAGAAAAACTGTTTGGTAATCCGAGGGTTAAATAAATAGAGGTAAATTTGACACATTATATTTTCTTATATGGCACAGAAGATTAAACTAATGGCCTAAGAATTATATACAGGCAGAGGCAGAAAATTTTAAAATTGAGATTCATAATCGATTTCAGTATAAAAAAAACTCAATTTCCAATGGAATCTTAGCAAAGATAATCTAAATCCATTGTTCTAGCTAAGAAAATTAGATGAAATACTCTCAATGACCAAAGCCGCAACGATTCACGGAGCAAATTAATTCAAAAATTCACTAAACGTAATACATATTATTCCTAATTCGTCTCATATCTCGTTTTGATTCCTCTGAGACGTGAGAAAATGTAGTTTCTGAAATACACATTATAAGCTATTCTGCAGCATTATTTTTCTCCTCTAAAACGAGAACATTTACATTTTGCCTATAGATAAACTTTGATCAAAACATAATGTCAATAAATTCTAGGATAAGACAACACGGTTATAAAAAATATTTCTATTACCTTGTAATGGCTAACAAAAGTTAGTTTAGCCTTTTGGCTAAAGGAGTATTCCACTTTTGTTAGTTTTGGCCAAAGTTATTGAGCTACCATCAATTGTAATGGCTATTGAAGATAGCTAGGACAAGTGCATAACTTTTCAATTTTTGTTAACGGAAGTGCTTATTTTTTGTTTTGTTTTCAGTTATAAGACGAGCTCGATAATCCTCTAATTAATTAATCTGAATAGCTTAATAATTATGGATAATTAAAAAAGAAAATTTGGATAATTTTTTAATTCCATCCAGCAATTTTACAAATGAAAAAGAATTTTTTGAGAGAAAAACGTATTCTGCCTTCGATAATCATAAACTCTTTCGTTTCACGAGATGACATTTAACCACAAATAATTTAAACATTTAAATAACAAATAAAAAAATTACATATTTTATTTGTTTCTTAAAATGAATCTATGCCTGAAGCAATTTTACAAGGCATACCTGTTTGAATAGTATGTGATTAGTCTTAGAAAACAATATGGAAAATTAGCATAACATAGCGCCTCGCTTAGCTCGAGGTTTTCACTCACAGTCCTGTTTTTTCCAGAATTAATCACAAAAAATAGAAACTTTTGGTTGCCAATGAATTAGTAGGTTAAATATCTGTATTAGTGATAAATTTTCTGCCTACGTGTGATAAATTAGTCCTATGAATTATTTGTAATTTAATGGAGTTTTGCGGATATTTTTAGAGCTTTTAAATGATAATATTATCTATGGAGGCACACAAAAGAGAAAGCGCTGGAATGTTGAAATACTAAGCGGAATATTTTTTAGTTACATTGCAATGATACCATTGTTTAATACTAAAGCATTTTTGTTCTAATTAAAATGAATTTTAAAAGTAAAGCTGCTTCTTTTCAATTTCAATCTTTACGACAACTAAAGAAAATTTTACTTGTACATCGTTTTAAGATACAGTCATAAAACCTGCCTGCAATGCGCAGAACAAACGGTGTTTAAGCAAGAAATATGATGCTTCTGCCACCATTACTGATAAAATCTTCTGCATAACCCGAAAACCTGAATTGTATCTAAGTAAGAAAATCCCGAAGTAAATTAAAATGTGAATGTGAAACAAATAAGTGTTTTACATACAGAACTTTCGAACAATTTTCACGATTTTCTTACGATTTCTTACTAAATGAAAACAAAAATTATTTTAATAGGCAAAATAAAGATGTAGTATTACCTATATTTAAAAACTGTATTCAGGCTGAGTAAGAGGTAGAAAATAATATGCTCGGAATCAAAAATCGCTAGCAATTGTAAAAAAAATGTTATGGTCATGAAGAAACAAATTGTATTTGTACTATTAGACGTTTTATGCTAAGTAATGAATAATTGTTCTAAATCTAAAGTTACTACCAAGAGTAAAAATTTTAAAATATAATCTAATGATTTAGTTTCAGTTTAACAATCATTGATTGATAACATAGATTTTAAATTTCTAAATTATTACAACTCGAAAAATCGCTAATAAGGTTTGGCAGTACTATACTATACAACTTATAATCTCACACATTTATTGTTCAATTTTTATTAACCTCACCGAAATATAACAATTTTAATCAACCGCTGTTGTTAATTCCATAAATAATAAGTCAGAAACGCAAAATCTATGCGCCTTTGTTCGCTTACCCTATCTATCTTGATTTTTACCCAAGGAGCGACCACTAATATGGCCACTTATTGCGATTATTTAAGATTGCCGTCGCGATAAAAAATTTATCACTCCACGAGGCCACGAGTAAGATGAACCTTGATAGCCACAATCTCGCCCGAATGAAATTCTTCCATCCTTTGCTTATTTTCGAAATATCTCCCTTTCCTAACCCCCTCCCATCTCCAATCTCCTCCTCCATTAATATATTTCCAAAACCCTCCGTCCCATTTTCATTCCAACCTCACAGCCCTTTCCCTTTCCCTACCCTTACCCCCCTCCACTCATCACATCCATCGTCGCATGCTAATGCCCTCCCCCTTTTGCTCTCCACTCACCCCACTCCCTCCTGCCTCCACCACTACTCTCCCCACTCCTGCTCCTCCCCCCTCGTATACGAACACTGCCGATGGGATATGCATGCGCTCCGTGGAGGACTTCCCCACCCTCCCGCTCTCTCTCTCTCTCTCCGTTCGATATTCTTTTTCGACGCTTCTGCCCCACCTCCCTCCCTCTCGCCCCTCCCCTCTCTCACCTCCCCCCTCTTCCCATTCTCCTAGGGATGGACGGGCGGGGCGTAGCCCTTATATCCACCAACAGACGATGCGGACCGCCACGCCGGGAGACGGCTGCTGCCGCTTTTGAATATGGAATAATCCGAGCGGAGTGGTGGTGCAAGGGGGGAGGAGAGGGAGAGAGAGAGAGAGAAAGAGGGAGGAGGTGGGAAACGGCAAAAAAGGGATAGAGGGTGGTTTTTTTCCCCCTCCCCAAAAGAGGGTTGGAGGGGAGGGAAAGCGTATTGAGTAGTGAAGGGGAGAGAAAGGGAGTCGTGACATGCGGATGGGGAGGAGCGTCCGGGGCGAGGGGGAGAGCCGAGGGGGGAGGTAAAAGGGGTGGTGAAGGGGCGTTGACGATGAAAAGAAGGGAGGGAGTGGTGGGAGGGGGTGCGTGGATGAGGAAGTCGAGGAGTGGAGTGGGGATCTGAGAGGTGGAGTGGGAACGGGGGGAGGGGGGAGGGCAGTCGTGCTGTGGCAAAGGGGTGGAATAACATTATCGCCTCGCGGTGGCGATGGTGGTGGAAGAGGCAGCCATTGCTGTGACGTCACTGTGGCGGTGTATGAGGCACCTCCCTCCTCTCTCTCACCCCCTCTCCCCGTCCGTCTCTCTCTCTCTCTCTCTCCGAAGACGCGCACTTTCCCACTATTTTCTCCAATCTCCTCCAGGGTATATATTCTCTCCCACGTTTTCGCTCCTTTCTCTTTCTCTCTTCATTCCGACTCTCTCAGAAATACCACACTTAGGACTGTTATTCATCAACCCTCTGAGGCTTATGCTTTTTTTCCGGAGGATAAAAATTGAAAACTCTTTCGCAGATGCCGACAGCTGCTCGAGGACCAAAAAATAAAAGGAACTTGGAAAAATCTAAGAAGCACTCGATAGAAAACCTCAGACATCATTTTCTACATTAAATTACTGGGATGCTAAAATTTAAGTATACTAGCGTTGGTGATGATTCTATTCGTCAAATATACTCGATACTTCTGTACAAATACGTAGCCGACAAACAATTTTTTACGAGAAAGTGAGTCATTTTTTTAATTTTCGAAGATAAAAATCAGTGGTCACAGCTCTATTTATTTATACATGTCAAAATGTTTAGTTATACACATCTTCTTCTGATGCATCAATTAAAAATAATGCATGAGAGGCAGTTAATTTGATTTAAGAAAAAAATAACCAAGAACGGGAAATTATTTATAGGGTACCACTAAAACTTAACCTCATGTCAACAGCGATATCCACTGCAGTAGATAACCAACATCATAAAGAGGTTACACTTATTTTTATATCTGAGTTTCATATATTGCTCTATAATTATTTTTATGTTTGCTATTTTCGAATTTTTTCATCAGCTGGGAGATATTAAATATTCTCATTTCTATGCGTCGGAATTTTTTTATACTCCACGAACAGTTTGAATTAAAAACGATCGAAGTTTCCTTTTTATATGGGATCGCTTCCTTTTGTAAGTTTGAGTTACGATGAAATAAAGTTAGGCTTTTATGGTTTTATGTATGAGGATATGTTCGCGGCAAAACCATATCGATTGAAATCGGATTCGAAGAATGAAGTCCTTTCGTCAAGAATTCCTTCATATGAAATAAAACCTTTCAAAAGAGTATTTCGGATAAAAATCCATTTTCATCAGGATTATTAGCAACCTTCTATTTGCAAACGCTTTTATTGTCATTTATGTACATTCATCGAAAAACGACAAAAACCCTTGCTACGACACATTCAATATTTATCTCAATCTATCCATTACAACTTACTTCTTCCTTTCATTTGTTTCCGCCAGAGTTACAAAAAATATTAACTGAACCTTCAAATGAATGGCGTTAAAAAGATTATTTGGATTACCTTCGCTCTTTTTATATACCATCACAAATATTTTTATGTGTGTTAGGGTTTTTTATTTTTCCAATATTATCTTCAATTACGAAATATTCTCCGCGAATTATGCTTACGCCAACATATATAAAGATATAAAAGGCTAAGTTAATGATTCATATAGAACCGTTACAAAGGTAAATTCATGTATGCTCGCGCTAGATTATCTTGTACACACAAATGAATTCCGTTCAATATACCTAGCCAATGTTATTTCTACTTGAAAACGCTTTAGTCTGCGTTTTGATAACTCATCGTCATCATAGTAAATTTGTCCGTAGGTAGTATGCGGTATGTAATTTTATGATGAAAATAGCATTAATAGTAACAGTCAAATATACGGCTTCAGTCTCATCGTTTCGATATTCACGATGACGAAAAATTCTAACTCCACGAAATTCTCCATCGCATTACATCAATTCATAATCTATAAAACCCTCTTCAAACTATAAGGAATAGAATTGTAAATGCCTGGAAATATGTATTCAATGACTTTTTGAATTAACTTGAATACAGTTTATACATCGATCTCAGAATATATGTATATATATATAGTTAAGAATTTAATAGCCTGTTTTCCTCCATAATAAAATTTAACCACCACGTTTTCAGAATTCGCGAGTCGTGGGCCCCGCACTGCCTGCCTGCCTAGGGCAGTGTTTCTCAACCGGGGGTCCGCGAGTGGAGTAGGACATGGTTTATTTTTATCTATAACTTGTTTGATCCTGCGCACAGCTCTGATTAATATTTCAATATGAAAAACCAAGACAACGAATTAAAATTGTATACAATTTTCGTGGGGAGGAGGTACGCAAAAATTGTGGGACATAGTAGGAGAGAATCACTGGCCTAGAGGCCTCGCCAACCAAGATCGCCTAGGAGCCTCGCACCCCTTAAATATGCGCCTGCACCCAAGATAACGACAAGCATTCCGAAAGCGAAAAATTACGAACTTTTCCAGATGCAGGTTCTGATGGAAACAAAAAAATTATACCAGTATAATTACGGATTCCTATTTAGGCGATACGAATTAGAATAGTATAAAAATAAATCTTTAGAGAATGTCATTTGTATTTAAGATTTCAAAACAAAAATTCTCTGCTTCAGCAAAACAAATTCCTAATAATGGAGTCATAAAATCTTATTGAAAACAAAAATAAAAACAGCATCGCTCAAAAGATTTAAAAAACTGCCAGCATTTTTCTCTGCTTTAAAAATATGCTGTACTTTTAGCTCAACATAAGAACTGATTTAATTCGTAACAAATTTTAACTATAAATATATTTACAGATTTTAGGCGAACGGCTAATGAGAACGTTGAGGTTGAACACATGACTCAAACGGAGGCAATAAAAATCTTTAAGAACCTAAAATCTTTTGCAAAATCCTATTCTAGAAATAATTTCAAGAACAAAACGTTAATGAGTTTCCTTGTAGGTAATTTTATAACTTGTCTTCAACGACTGTTATCATCTTGCTGAACAACTACTCACAGTACAAATACTGTCAGTAGATTTTCAGCAAAAAAGCGACTTTCTAACACCAGCCAAAAAATTCCTCCGTCTGTCCCCTCAAAAACAATAAAAATACTCTTCCCTCGAATATTTCTCGCCGCCCTCTAAATTTCCTGCCTCTCTCCTTCCTACCCACTACAACAGACACGCTGATGTACAAAGAAAACGAGATAACGCTTTCAGCTATAGATGGAATATCAAAAGCAGCGTGTTCCACGAGGGGTTTAAAAATTCGAGATGAGCGCTCAGGGAAAAAGAAACGGTGTGGAAAACAAGATTTCCCCTTAAGCCTCTTTCCCTCCCTCCCTCCACCTCCCTCTTCCCCACTCTTCTTCTCCCTCCCTCTACCTCTCTCCACCCACCCCACTTCGCCATTCTCGACACGCAACACAAAAGCCACCACCCACGCAACCACAATCGACACCCCCTCCATCCCTCGAATCCTCCCACACCTCCTCCCTTACACTCCTCTTTCTCCCTCTTCCCTATCTAACCTTAAAACCACCACCCACTCCCTACAACTCACTACAAAAAACCCTCCCTCCCTTTCCCCCACTATCATCCGCCATTATTCTCTCCATTCGTATTCCCTCGACTCGACGGCCCCAAACTCTTCCGACTCCCCTCCCTCCTCCCCTCCCCCCTCTCTCTCTTTCTCTTTCTCTCTTCCGCCGCCACCCTCTCCCTCCTCAACGCCCTGCGGCCTACTGCCATTATATACAACATTTTGGGGAAGAGATGGAGGTCGTCATTGTGATGGCCACCAACAGCTCCCGCGGATTCGGGTTTTTGCCCTTCCGCCATTCTCTTCCCGCTGCCCCCGAGCTCTACGCGAAACAAACCGCCGTCGTAGTCTATCGGCTGGGTTTTAACCCGCCTCTCTCTATTTCCTTTTTTCCACCACCCGGTACTACTCTCCTTCGCTCCCTCCCTCAACCCTTATTTTTTAACTCTGAAACGCATCCCCCACCAGTTACCTTCCTCTCGCTTCCCGTGATGGAGTTCGTAGTTTTTTGGCAAGGCGAAGATGAGTGGGGAATCGCAAAGACAAGCGTCCTCCGCCCTCCCCCCTTTCTCCTCCCCCTCATAAACCTACGTCGCACTTTCTCTCTCTCTTTCTCTCTCTTTCAACCCCTTCAACTCGCGCCATGCGTCACACGCTCTAGTCTACCTGCTCAATTCTCCAGCGAGGTTTCCAAACACGCCTCGAGAGCATTCTGTAAACTCATTAATTACATGTATTGTTAATTCGCTTCCAGTCGAGGGAGTAAGCTCGAAATATGTATGATGAGAACCGCAGAAACATTCGTTTTTGCATCGCGGAGTAGGTTACGGGTTATCTATCTTCAAATATATTCCTTTTTAGTAGGTCCAATGGTTCTGATATTACGGCAAAAATTCGAATAAAATGTATGAAAATTAAGTTATTTGAAAGCTACATGAAAAACAAAGGTATAGATAACAATAATCTATTTAGCCGAAAGATATTTTATGAAATGACAATCTCAATTTGTTTGACTTAATCAGGGCATTCAGTCGTACCGTACTGAAATTTTAAGAAAATTTCTTATGCAGTTATGCACTAAACATTATGTGCATACCCATAAGTCATTAATGATTTCGATTCCTGTGTTAGAAAACGAAAAGTAGAATAAAATTAATTTCTGTATTACGTCATGTCTCAATAAATAAATAAACAATCCTCTCAATTTGACTCCAATATCACCAAAAAGGTTTTTGAACGGGTTTCAAAATCAAAATGCATGGGAGCAAAATAAATACTTAACCTCCACACATATGGAGGGCCCAATGCGTTAATTTTGAAATATATGGTGGACCGCATGTCACAATAATGACTGTGATCATTTTTCTGATATTTAAAAGCACACGACCCAATATGGTATATTTTATTTAAAAAATAATGATGCGATAATTGTTGAACATTTTTATTTTGTTTTGCATCTCTTTGTTACTTCGTCAAAGCTGCCTCATCCACCAACTTCCAGCTTAAAAAAGGAATGAGAGGGCCGCGTTTTTTGTACTAGAAGGCCCCATGCTGCTCAGAAGAGCCACGTGTGTAAGACTACAAGTTTGGGGTACGTAATTGAAAACTTCATCTTCTCAAACCCGTAAACTGAATGACTCCTAAAATGAAACCCAAGCATCGAATGTAGTAAATTTACTTTATGGCTACATAAAATTACGAAATAAATATAACTAAGAAAATGTTTTAATCTACCAACTGAGATGATGCTATTATTTACGACCTTAATCGGGCTACCTTAAAAAATACTGAAAATCGATAAATGTCGGATGTCAGACAAGAATGATTACATAAAATATTTTCTTTCTCTTTTCAATTGAGGCATGTATGCCGTTATTGAAATATGACGAACGATATGTAGGTAACTGAGTTACTATCAAAGGTTGGGGCATAGTTAAAACGAACAAGCGTGATCTTGATCCCGAAGTTTAATGAGTGATGCAATAAAAGGTAATTAGAAGAAATGCCTACCAAAGACTTATAGACAAAAATTAGACTTGCCCCTATTCAGTTTCGGGGTAAATTTAATAATAAACCGTCTACTTTCAAAATATACACATAATTATTAGCAACATTTTAAAAATATAATTTTTTAAATTATTTTTATCAAAATCGATCCTAGTATTCCTATGCATACATCAACAGCTCTTCTTACAGTTTATCAACGCGGAAGTTAATTATCAAAAGAAACCCGATTAGCCTGACAAGGAATGGGGATTCATTGTTTGACATATACAGCAATGTTAACAGAGAGAAACTATCTCAAAATAAAAAGTGTGGTTTAATATAATTTGTTTTTAAACAAAAACATTAAATGAAGATCCTGAATATATTAGATTACAGATAACTGAGGTGACACTGAGAGGATGAGAAGCATTTAGTTTTTAACGGATGATGAACCAATAACTGGTACTAAGTCTTTAAGGATATCAATGGCAAATAAATAATCGTTTGAATAAATAATAATCTGTCTGCATTGAAGAAAAGTATTGATTGTGACGGTACTTGTTAATTCATGGTACCAGTGTGTTTTATATCCAAAGTAGCGCATACGATCATCACTCGATTATGTAAATTTGGTAAATGCGTGTCAGTAGTAACAACGAGGAAACCTTATTGAAAAGAATCATGAAAAATTAAAAGGCGGAAATAGAAAAGGAGCGGAAGAAAGGAAAAGAATAAGATGGAAGGGTGCGCCAGGTTCCCAAAATAAGGGCGGCGAGAGAATAAGCATGCCACGGATAAAAAACGAATCGAGTAAGGACGTTCTGCGTACAATGAGATTCACTGTACTCATTTATATCTATTATTGCGAATCGTCTCGTTGTGAAAGTTTCAATTTTATTTTATTATTGACATAATGAAAGAAACCTATAACTCACATATTGACAAACCGCGTTACTACAACAACGCATTCCAAATATTTTATTTCCGAAGGCCTCTGGGTTTGGTCAAAATTTTATTTTTAGATAACGGACGTACAGTAAAAGAAACCAAACGCAGGTATAACATAAATCCTACTTTTATAAACGTACACATATTAAGGCAATTTAATTTCTCAAAAAGTATGCGAAGCTAGTTAAATGTGAGAATAACGTACCGAGGGACGCAAACGTGAAAATGGGCTCGAATTATTATGATAAAATATGTATTACAGTAAGGAAATAATCAAATTAGTAGGTAGTAGGAAGGATATGCATAGATAAAGGTGACGAAAACGTCGTAAATAAAGGAGAAGAGGACTTATGGAGTAGGAAGAGAAGAGAGAATTCCCTCTAACCCACTACAGAGAGGGTTGGGAAGTCGGAGAGAGAGAGAGAGAAAAGTAGAGGAAAGAGGAAGAGTTTGAGGATGTTAAAGGACCTTCCAACAGTAAAAACTGTGCAAGGGAGAAGTTTGTATTCTTTGGGGGAGTGAGAAAGGGACAAGAAGGGAACGCGGTTCTGGAAGAGCGGGAAAAGAAAGGAACGAGGGAGGCTCAAAGGTAAGAGGAGGTGGGGGAGGAGAGGAGGGACCGAGGCGGTGGCAACAGTTGTCCGTCCGTTTCCAAGTTATTTTTCCATTTTATCCGTTTATATTTTTATATACGTGTCAAACCGTCGGAGACACCAAGATGGGGGCGACGGCTAAGGAGGGTGAGGGGTAGAGAAGATTTTAAAAAGAGGAAAAGGAAGAAGAGAGGTGGAAGAGGAAAGAGGAGAATGTAGTGATAGAAGGAGGAAGGAGAGGATGAAAGGGATGAGGAGAAGGGATGGAAAGGGTGATGGGAGAGTGAGGGAGAGAGGAGAGGGTTCGGGTGAGAAGCTTTCGACTGGTTAGTCCCCAAATGGAATAAAAAACACGCGGAGGAGGATTGTGGATGCTGAGGAGGGCCTTCGAAAATTTGAATGGGACGAGGAGAGCGTTTGTGATGTAGATGGAATGATGTCTGAATAAGGGGCGCTACTATTCTCCTCTCATCTCTCTTCTCCGGCTGGCGTCCTTTATGAATGCGCGTGCATCGACGGACCACGGAATGGCGGCCAGGACAGCGGGACTGAAGGGAGAGGAGGTCTTTTTTAGGGAAGAATACTTTCTTTTTCCCTTTCGCGTCCACTCCGCTATGAATGCTCACTCCTGTGTTAATACGTGTCCCGAATATATTTTGCGAAGAGAGACGAGTGTATTTGTTATATAATGCGTGGTTTAGTTAATTATAGATAAAAGATGCATCTGAATAATGATTCCGTTGGTACAGTTATGTTTCATTCCACGCAGATTTATGCATAACGTGTAATTTATTATTTAACGCGCATCTCGCAAATTCCATCGTGCAATCCAGCTTTGCTTAGGACGTCTTTAGTAGTTTTTTTATGGAATACGCCAGATTCAGCGCGTAAAATATTTAAAGCGGGTTAGATTTATGTTATCCGCATAAATTACAAGAAATTCTAACATATAATCCCTTCGACCGTCTTAATAATGATTGATCTTTAAATTAGCTCATAAAAATAATTTATTCGAATTTTCATTTAATTCGCATTCATTCTTCAAAAACATAATTTTACGGATGAGCCACGCATTGAAATTTCTTTTAAGTTGATATTTATTTTCATTTAACATTTTCTTTATTCTTTATTTATTCGAATTTTCATTTAATTCGCATTCATTCTTCAAAAACATAATTTTACGGATGAGCCACGCATTGAAATTTCTTTTAAGTTGATATTTATTTTCATTTAACATTTTCTTCCTTAATATTTGGGAAACATGATATACTTCGTATTTGATGGGAACTATTTATTAATGTATTAAGATCAGAACAAACATAACGAGTTCACTCAAACAAGTAATAGTCGCCGACCAGGGATGTCAAATTTTATTTTACGGCTACCTAATGGTCGATTAAAAACGCTAAAGTTAGTTTATGCATTTCCTCCTCAAAATATACCTTTTATCGGGGGCTCTCATTCTTTACGCATTCGAAAACCACCTACCAGAAGAAAATATAACTACGAACTACCATCATATTTGTATTGTAACGGGTATCCAGGCACTAATACTTTCGCATCCCTGGCACAATCTCTTCTTTATCAAAATTGACGTAACCTTTTTACTTCGTTTTGTTTTTTCATCAGAAAGGCGGGCAACGTAGAGCATCTCCACGTACCACATGTTTGGAGCTCCTGTCGTAGATTTTCATTAACATTTCCTATTTAACTAGAGTTTTCATAAATAAGCAGGTATACACATACTATTTACCTATCCATAATGATTTCGTAGAAATTTTAAATTAACAGCAAAACTGGATGTTCTTTC